>CM054062.1:245974959-246574959 GCA_028641055.1 Alopecurus myosuroides
CGTACTACCTTGTAGATGCGCAACCATCACAGAAGAACAGGCTGGATAAAGCTGGGGAGGAATCCAAGCGTCCCTGGAATGTAGCTCTACTTCGTCGCTTTCATTCATGAGCAAAAGTGTGTATGTATTCTCTTATCCGAGTTAAACTCCTACTCTGCAATCCGAAATTGAACTCGGGGACTGCCCTCGTCCAAAATTGCTCTAAGTGTTTCTATTCTGTTGTATCTTTGTCTACTCGGTTGCTACTCTTAGAATTTCAAAAACATACAAAGTAGTGTGTTTATACTCACCGGACACTCTGCGACTCTGCTGCTGTCCGTAAACCGGCTTCATGGCCAGCCAGAGAACAAGCCAAAGAGTCAATGAACACATGAAAAATTGCAAAGGGAAGGACGCGTGTGGCAACCGAATAGAGTGTTTTTTACTGTCTGTTGTTAACTTTTTCGGCTATGTGGTGGGCAGCGTTACTATGACCGTTCCCAAGCGGCTAAGTATTTGAAACTCCAACTTCGGACTCTTGTGACTCGAATACCAAAAAAGCAACAAGTTGCAGGTAAGAGCTGAGATAAAAAGAAGGAGTGAATGAGAAATGCAACTCGGGGACTCGCATGATAACGCAGCCCGGCATCAAGCCAAAGCTGCTCAAATTACTAAGTATAAAAACTTCAACTGAAATAAAAGCTGAGTAGCAATGCAAAGGATAATTTTTCAGTGCATCTGCACCCGGCATTCCGGGGATTTGATAAAAATCTCGAGCATAAGTGTTGCAGGACATAATCAGGTGGAGGTAGCAGCATCTTCGGTGTTGGCCTTGGCGGCATCAGCTTCGGTGTTGGCCTTGGCGGCATCAGCTTCGGAGTTGGCCTTGGCAGCGTCAGCTTCCGTGTTGGCGACATCGGTCTTCGCGGCATCCGCTTCCGGGTTGGTGGCAGCCTGATCAGAAGTGGCTGTGGCCACCGAGATGAGGTCCGTCGCCGAAGTGGAGGCAGCAGATTGGGTGCGGAGTAGCGCCGTGTCGTCAAGGGCCGCGCCTGATGAAGAGCCGAACTCAAGTGCCGCGGTGTCGATGGTCATCTTCTCGCTTTCGGCTTCCTCGTCGCTATCCGCGACGACCGCGCCCTTCCCCTTCCCGGACTTGTCATCGGTGCCTTCGAAGCAACTCAAGCCTTTTGAATCAGTGGCCTCCTCGTCATCGTCTTCATCCTCGTCTTCTCCCTCGCCTTCCACATCCGTGTCAGGCTCGGTGAGGCCTTCGATGAAGCGCGCGGTATCCGCGTAGGAGGCGATCTCGCACGCGACTGCCTGGCGGCGAGCCACGCACTCGGGATCCTTCTCCCACTTTGAATCCCGGCGCATCTCGAGGATGGTATTGAGATTGAGATTCTCATACCAGCTGCAGACGAAGAGGAGAAGCATGTCAGCGCCTGCCCGATCTCCGGATGCTCGCCACTTCTTCAGCTCGGCTTTAACACCATTCAGCTTCTCGGCGAGCGCGCGGATGGTGGAGGGCAAGGGATCTTGGGGCCAGAACAATGCATGGAGTTTGAAGGCAGCAGACGTTAAGTCCGTGCCCAAGCCCTTAAGGCGCTGAAGCTGACCCTGCATGTTCGTAAAGCTGTCCTCAATCGAGGCCTTGGTATCCATGGGCAGCCCCTTCTCTACTCGAACGTCTTGGGCCTTTGACAGGGCAGGTTTGCAAGCCGAGCAGAGATCGGGGAAAATTTCTGAAAATGCTATCAACAAAGATTAGAAAAGAAAGCAGCAAAGAGATGAAAATCGGTCAGAAGAGAAGAAGAAGGAAACAGGGAGGCACAAAGATGCGAGAACTTACTGTTCAGGTCGCAGAGTAGCGATTGCAGCTTCCTCTTCCATGAATCCTCATCAGCAGCGTGCCGCTCTTCGACCCTCCGGAACTGGGCCAATTGGAGCATGAGATCCGAGTTGCTTTTCTTCAGCGTCTCGCACTCCATCTCAAGGGCCCTTTGCTTAGCCTTGGCGTCTGCCTCCAACTTGTCCTTCTCGGCGGTTATGTCTATGGCATCCTGAAGGGCAGCCCTTAACTGGACCTGCAGCGGCTCCAGCTCGGTGGTGTATTGACTCTTGAGCTCTACGGCTTGGCTTTCCAATTGCTGCTGCGCCTCGGCGGGTTTCATGCAGTCAAGATGCTCTTCACGAAATTTCTTGTAGTCTTCTGCGGAGGGGAAGGGCATGGTCAGCAAATAGCAGAGAAGAAGGAGGAGAACAAGCCGAGAAGACGGCAACTTACCTTCCAACTTCTTAATGGTAGTCTCGGCATTTTCAACAAAGACGTGACAGTGCTTGTGCTCATCTGTCAGCGCCTCGATCTTGCCTACAGAGTACAAGGAGTTAGAGCAGAAAGCAAAAACGGGCGTAAACACAAAACGCATGAACCGAATAGCTAGAAGCTTACTCTCGAGCTCGGAAAGTTGAAGGGTACGAGCTAGGGCCTCCTTCTCGGTCACATCATCACTTTTGCGTTCCGCTTCATAGGCCTCAAGGCGTCGTTTCGCGATGCTATGATTCCAGAGCAGATGCCGATAAAGGGTCGTTCTCTTCAAAAGGCTATTCTGAGAAGCAGAAAGAAAATGAGTTAGACAATGTTTTGAAGATTTGACCCGAGAAGACGGCAACTCGGTTGAGTACCCGCCTACTCGGCCCGAATCTCGGGGACTGGGTGATGGACAAGAAGAAGAAGAAGAATAGAAGAGAAAAAAAAGTGCAACTCGGAACAGGCAAGCAAAACTTACCTCATAGGTTTGCTCGAGGTCCTCTGCAGCTTTGCGGTGGACGAACAGCTTTGCGGCAAGAGTGCTGGTGGCGGACGAGATGGTCATGGGATTGTAGCCCATGTCCGCCTTGTTCCAGTCGGTGCGCCAGTGGTCCAGCTTGCCCAAGGCCAGGCCATTCCAGGACTCGTTGCCAAGAAACGCGCTATTCCACTCAGCGTCAATAAAGCCTACCCGGTCGATCATCTGCTCGAGCCCCTTGGACACCACCTCGGTCTCCTGGATCTCGCGCGAGAAGATTGAAAGGGCCTTGTCCTTGGCCGGCAGCTTGGAATCCACAGCCTGGGCCTGTTTGCCTTTTGTGAGAGCGAGCTGCTTCTCGGTCTTGTTCAGACCAATGCTATATTGTTTGCTCATCTGCACCATGTAAGGCGGGAAGACAAGCGGATCTTGAATGCTTGATCCCGCGGCTGCGCCTGCAGTGCTGCCGGAAGCACCGATGGTGAGCTGCCCACTCTTCGCGGCAGGCTTCGCAGTTGGTTTAGGTGGCGGCATCACGGCAGAATCTTGAGCAGCGCCACGCGAGGGATTCCTGCGGACGGGGGCGTCTGGCTGGGCAGCTTGCTTCTCGGCGGCTTTCTTCTCAACAGTCTTCTTCTCGGCAGCCTTCTTCTCGGCCGCATCTTTCTTGCCAGTAGCATCGGAAGCAGTTTTCTTTGTGGTCTGCTTGGCTGGAGGGCTGGCTGTGGTCTTGGTCTTCTTCACGGGCGGGGAGCTTGGCGCAGTAGGAGGAGCAGCCTGTTGGGTAGGCGGCGCAGAGGGCTGGCTACCCGGCGTCGCGTCCGGCTTCACGTGGCCTTGCAGGTTCTCACCGACCTCAAGTGCCTCAACCCGCTGCTCGGCAGCGGGGTCTTGCAGTACGTCGTCTTGTTCGTCTACCCGCGGCTGGGCCGCGGGGTCATCTCGGGCAGCAGCATCAGTGTCCTGCTGCTCCTGATTCTCTTCCTGCCGCTCAAGGGCGGCACGATCTTGATGCTCGGTGTGCGGTTCTGGTCTCTCGTCGTGAGCAGCCTCCTGCGCTTGTTGTTCCGCGCGGGCATGCTGCTCCTGCTCGGCGTCCTGGGCACCAAGGTCCATGCCCTGGACGTTGGTGTCGTCCTCGTCTTCCCCCTTTACGGGAGAGGGCGCACGCGCCCTATCCCCTGCTGCGGTCTCGTCCTCATCAGAGAGGTCGATGAGTTCGTCAATGTCAATGGCAGATCTCTTCTTGGATTTAGTGGGAGCAGCAGCAGCATCAGCGTCCAAAGGGGCGCTGAAGAGAAAAGGAAGTTCAGGAAAAGAAGGGAGAAAGAAGAAACCGAGAAGCAGTGGGATAAGGGATTCAGGAAAAGCAGCAACAGCAGATTACAACTTGGAAGAAAATCACTTACCCTGCACGAGAAGGGGGTGGCCGTCTCCTAGAAACCTTCTTGGTCTTCTTCTCGCCCTTCTTGGCCTTCTTGCCAGGGGGCTCCTGGGCACCACTGCCCGCCCTCTTCCGAGTGGTGGGAGCAGCAACCGCCAGCAGATCGACGTCGAGGGCGTCCTCGTCCTCTTCCTCAGCATCAATATCATCTGTAGAGTTGAGGAGAAGAAAACAATTGAGAAACAGAAAGAAACTAAGTTGCACTACTCGCGATCAAAAAGGTGAACTCGGTCACCTTCGTCGTCGTCTTCGGACCAGTCCCGAATGGACGCGTCGACATGATGCTTACCCGGCTGGACGACATGAGGGATACAGAGGGTGTCCGCGGTGTCGTAGGAGACCTCGTCGTCCTCCTTTCGATCTTCGTGCCAGTTGGCCTCGAAGCGCTCCTCGCTCTCAGCGAGCTGGCGAGCAAGGCGCTGGAAATATAAGCAAGCAACACGAATCAGCTGAGCAGTAGAAGGTATCCTACTCGACATGGCGTGCAAACACAAAGCACACGAAGCCTAACAGATACTAGTAAGGGCCCTACTCGGCATGGCGTGCAAACACAAAGCACACGAAGCCTAAGGGATACTATTAAGTGTTCTACTCGGCACAGAGTGAGAATACTAAGCATTCCAAGCTAGAAGGCTATCTACTCGGTATCACTATGCGGGAAACAAGATCTGAAGTACTAACCCGCTTAATTGGCTTCGTGCGGCTGTACGGCACGAAGCCGTACTGCCAGTGGTCGTTGAGGCCGGTGCTCATGATGGAGCGCGCCCAGACGGCCACATCCGCGTTGCTGAGCTCGAACGTGGTCGTCCGGGTGCAATCTCTATTGCCACCCATGTAGCACATGAGGTGTGTGCGGCGCTGCAGCGGGAGCACTCGCCTGGAAATCCAGCAGGCGATGGGGTCGTCGTTCTTGAGCCCCTTTTCCTTCAGCTGGGCGAGGCGCATGTTGATCTGCTTGATGTCACCTTCTAGCGCCGGCTTGAACCCCCAATTCTGCCCGGTAGGAGTCGAATTGGTCCACCGGGGGAGATTGATCTGGTCCACCGGGGGCTCGCCTTCCTTGGCAGAGATGCTCTTCACGTAGAAGAAGGTTCTCTGCCATTTGCGCACGGAGTCAAGGCCCTTGACGCGCGGATGGCTGGTCCCGCTGCGCTGCACCATCATGGCGCTGCCGGTATCGGTCATGCCGCGGCCGCTATCTGTGCTACTGCTACCCGGCTTGGGCTTGCTCTGCTTCCTGAAAAAGAAGTAGCGCGCCCAGGTCATCGGCGTGGGGCGCATGCCCAAGAACGCCTCGCACACCACGGTGTGGTATGCGAGCATCACCATCGCATTCGGCGGCAGGTGGTGCGGCTGGATCCCGAAGTGGTTGAGGAAGGAGCGGAAGAAGTCCGACACGGGCAGCCCGAATCCCCGCGCGAAGTGCGCGAGGAACACCACGTGCTCGTCCGCCTCCGGAGTGGGGACGAGCTCGCCGTCGGGATGCCGGCAGCGAACGCCGGGAGGAACTCGCCGGGTGTTCACCAACCACTGGCAGTCGTCTGCCGTGACGTCGGATCCAGCCCACCCGGCGCGGGCGTCGTCGTCGTGAGCCATCGAGCTGGAGACGAAATTTGATGGAGATCTGGTGAAATTTGATGAAAAGGGGTGGCCTTTCGGCGCGGTGAAGCTCGCAGCGGCGCAGTGAGGTGCACGGCGGCGAAGAGCTTGGTGGCGGCGGAGAAACGAAGAGACAGGGAGAGAATGAAGGCAGGAAGGGGAAGAAGGAGTTACCGAGGGGGTATTTATACCTCCCCTCGGGTTGCCGTTACAATCGGAGGTAGTGGGATCGGTTACGCACGGAGATTGTGCGGCGTGGGGTGTGTGGGCCGGTTAGAAACGCACACAGCGCAGGACGCGCGCGTAACGGCCGCAATTGATCCCACGACGTGATCGTGGGTAATTACTGCGCTTGATGGGACATAACAGGCTAGTGGGCCTAGGCCGTGAAAACTGGGCGCGTGGCCTGTCAGATCCCGGGCACCGAGGCGTCGGGGGTGTGGTAGCGTGACACGTGTCCAGTTGCAGTACGAAAAGCCAGATTTTGCTCTGCCACGCAGAGATTCTGATTGGAAATTTTGCTAAGTCTTTTTACTCGGCGATAGAGAAGAGAAGTGGTTCTATTTGGAAAAGAGGAAGCTCGAGACAAGATTAAAGGTTACACGGAGGTTCTACTCGGCATCCTAAAGTTCAAAGACAAGTTTGGTTTTAAAGCTGGAAGAGCCCAGTGAACAAGTTCGCAGGACTCTACCAGCTTCGGGGACTAATGTCGGGGGGTTATCCCCGAGTAGGGTAAAGGCAAGTGCTAAGGGCAAGATCAGAAGAGACGTTTGGCAGAGTAGCTGGCTACCCGGTACTCGCTACCCGGTCGACTGCTATTCGGCCGAACACACTGATGGCCAGGAGGAAGAATCAAGAGAGTTATTCTCCTCCGAGTAGAGGAAGTGGTCCGAGTAGAAAAGGCGGTCTCCTACTCGGGCCAGAAGTCAAAGGAGCCGTTCTGACACAGGATCCCGCGTATCCTGGGTCCGTACTGGGGCACTGTTCATCTGCAAAGCGCGTGCTTATCCGCGCCAGGGTGTCAGTAGGGCGTCGCAGGTTAGGGGGGCCTACCCCGTGACAGTGTCAGTGATAACAGATCAGTTACTCGGTTCTGCGGAACGACTTTGCACATGGAGACAAACTTGGAAGCCAAAACTGTCAGCGGGAAGCTGGGAGTGTACAGTGTGCACACTATGTCGACATCTTGGCTGTATCTGGCTGGGCACCAGTATATAAGGTGCCCTGCCTCCTCCTGCGCGAGGGACGACACGACTAAGGGCTACAGTCGCCTAGAGAGAAGAGTGGCTACTCGGTTGTAAGCATCATTTGTACTGTGGCTACTCGGTGAGACACGAATATAAAGAGAGAAAGGCAGGAGTAGGGATTTTACCTCCACACGAGGGCCCTGAACCTGGGTAGATCCTGTTGTTCGCAGTGCTAGCTTCATACTCACACGGCTACCCGCTGCGTGATCCCTCCCCGAGCGCCTCAAGCGTCCATCGTCCCCACAACTTTAGCCATCCTATGGCATCTGCTGTGACACCACCACGACAGATCTGGCCCGTCGAAAAAGAGCGGCGGATGAATCGAGTCAACGACGAGCTGAGCTGTCCCTAACACCCTCGGTCGGAACCCGACCCGCGAGGAGGGGATACGCATCAACATCCAGGGACGTCGAGTCCTTAGGCGGAGCCAGCAGATCGATCGCGCCATCCCTGATGCGGGTCGATGAAGATGAGAACGTCTACCCGCAAACTCCTGCTGCCGCAGTCCTAGCCGCAGCAAGTTACATGCAGATGAACCAACCGACAGAAAGTGACCCTCGAGCAGAACAGTACAAGCAGGTGCGCAAGGGACTAGGTTTGGCAGCCGCGAGGCTCGCCTCCTATGACCGCCAGAAGGCCGCCGAATAGCTAGAAAAGGAAAAAGAAAAAGAGGCATCGCGCAAACGCAGGAGCGCTTCTCCTAGAAGAGAAAAATCAACTCGCCGTGGTCGAGGAAAAGAAGCTCGGAGACGCGGCGATAGTCGAAGCAGCAGTGAAGGTAGCCCGAGAAATAAAAGCTCGCGACGTCATCGCAGCCGCTCGCGGAATAGCAGCAAAGAGCCAAGGAAAGAAACTGATCGCGACCAGCCAGGATATAACGCGCGGTCACACATCGCGCAAAACAAGGTGGACAAGGCAAGAGCTGCGAGGAACCGCACGCGCTCCTCATCCAGTTCCTCGGATGACGAGGCCTGCGGCGTGCTATGTTTCGCTCGCAGCATCCGCGAGGCACCCCTACCCAAGAGATTCAACCTCAGCACGGAAGTCACAAAATACGACGGTTCACTCGAGCCTTCGACGTGGCTAAACGATTACCTCACGGCAGTAAAATACCAACGTGGGAATAAAAACACGGCTATGCAGTATCTCAACCTGCACTTGGTCGGCGCGGCGCACAGCTGGCTGGAAGCAAGGCCAAGATCTTGTTACGCATCATGGGACGACCTACACCACGATTTCTGCAAAAACTTCCACTCCACCTACAAAAGACCAGCGACCATTGAAGAACTACGATCCTGCAAAGAGAAGAGCGGAGAGTCCACCCACGAGTATATTCAGCGATGGACAACGCTCAAGAACACCGCAGGAAACATCTCGGAAGAAGTAGCGGTCGAAGCCTTTGCAAAGGGCGCCCGACGAACTGCTTTCAGAGAAGAATTGGGCCGAGCAGCACCCAAAACTATTGGGGAGTTGATGATCATAGCTGACAAATGGGCTAATGGAGAAGATGCAGTGCGCAACGAGAGAGTGTCATCGCCCGCGCCCGAAGAAGATCGCCATGGCCAAAGGAAAAGGAGGAAATACTACGATCACGAGGATCGCGAAGAGATGGTAGCAGCGGAATTCACGCGAAGTCGCGATACTGGACGCCGTGGAAATCGCGAGTGGAGACCAAAGGCTGAAGACAAATCTCCCGAGGAGGACCTCGATGCGTACTGCTCGCTACATCTATTTACATATAAGCGCACGGGCAAAACTAAGGCAACACACCTTCTCAAGGACTGCCGAAAGTTTATCGAAATCAGTGAGGCCTTCTCGAAGAAAAATAGACCAGCAGCCAATCAAAATTACCCGCCACTTCCAGGAGCAGGACACCAAGGATTCCAGCCGCCACAACCCCTACCTCCACCAGCAACTTCCGAACATGGCGTTAGCCGCATTACCTGCGCCACCTGCTCAAAACACCGGAGCCAACGCGTACCCGAACCCGACAGGACTACTAGGAATGATCCAGAAAGTTTGCCCATCCGGCAGAGCTCAGAAGACAAACACAAGGCAGTTATGCATGGCTGTGCATACCCCGCCAACAAGGCCCGAATACCTAAAGATGGCGGACCAACCGATCACATTTTCAATAGAAGATCACCCACCACGAGTCTATCGACCAAGACACGCCGCCCTCGTAATCCAAGCTCAGATTGGTAACTACGAACTAGCCCGCGTATTTATGGATGATGGCAGTGGCATCAACATTATCTATGCGGATACGCTCCGCCGAATGAACAGGAACCTGGACGGCCTTGCGGAATCAGAAACATCCGTCCACTCGGAACAATTAACCTAGAAGTTGTGTTGGGCAATCGACGAAACTACAGAAGAGAATTCCTCGACTTCGAAGTGGTCGACTGGCCCTCACAGTACCACGCCATTCTTGGTCGAACAGCGTTCGCCAGATTCATGGCAGTACCGCACTACGCGTACCTGAAGCTTAAGCTACCCGGAGAATATGGTGTAATCACAATCGACGGAGATTTCCAGAAGTCCAACAAATGCGATATCGAGTTCAACGAAATCGCAAAATCCTTCGGGATGCAAGAAGAACTGCAGGAGTTGGCAAAGACCACGGACCACTCCGTGATGCCCCTCACAAAGAAAAACGCGCCGGAATTGGAGTTCAGCACAAACAGCGACCCCCGGAAGCATCAAGTGCACCCGACGGATTCTGCGAAGACAGCGATGGTCTCAACTACCCTCTCGCCAGCATAGGAAAGCGCGCTCGTCGAACTCCTCCGTGAGTACTGGGAAATTTTTGCTTGGCAGCCTTCAGATATGCCAGGAATACCCAGGGAGTTCGCCGAGCACTCACTCGAAGTCTTCAAAGACGCAAAACCCGTCAAGCAGACCACTCGACGGTTTTCAGAACCCAAGCAGAAAGCGCTTGGAGAAGAAGTAAACAGATTGCTGGCAGCAAAATTCATCAGAGAGATCAAGATATCCACCTGGTTAGCAAACCCGGTGTTGGTTCCAAAGCAGAACACCGATATACTCCGCGTATGCATCGACTACACGTCATTAAATAAGCACTGTCCCAAGGATAACTTTCCCCTCCCGCGAATCGACCAGATCGTGGATTCTACTGCGGGTTGTCAACGCCTCTCTTTCCTGGACGCCTACTCGGGATATAATCAGATCTGGATGAAGCAGGAAGACGAGGAAAAGACAGCATTCATCACGCCACACGGCGTATGCTGTACACGACAATGCCTTTCGGGCTAAAAAACGCAGGTGCAACATATCAGCGCTGCATGCAAAAATGCCTCGCCAAGCTCATTGGCAAGAACGTACAAGTGTACGTTGACGACATCGTCATGAAGACTCGAGCTGAGGACACACTCCTCGAGGACATTAGTGAAACATTTGACGCCCTCAACGCATACAGAATCAAGCTCAATCCGACAAAATGCGTCTTCAGCGTCCCAGCAGGAAAACTACTCGGGTACCTGGTATCCGCCAGAGGCATCGAAGCCAACCCGGAGAAAATACAAGCAATCCTGACAATGAAGGAGCCAACCAATCTACGCGGAGTCCAGCAGCTCGCCGGGCGACTAGCCGCCTTGAGCAGGTTTATCGCGTGATTGGGCGAGCAAGCATTACCCTTCTACAAGCTGCTGAAGAAGACAAATAAGTTCGAGTGGACACCAGAAGCTAAGCAGGCATTCGCAGACCTGAAGCGATCATTGCAAAGAAAGCGCATCCTTGCGACACCGCAAGAGAGGGAGCCATTATACCTATACCTAGCCGCGACAAACCAGGTCATCAGCACAGCAATTGTAGTCGAACGGCCTGAGGAAGGCAATGCATACGGGGTCCAGCGACCAATCTACTACATCAGTGAAGTGCTCTCGCCATGCAAGCAACGATACCCTCACTATCAGAAACTCGCCTATGGAGTTGTTCTCACGGCTCGAAAGCTCAAGCACTACTTCCAGGAACACACCATAACAGTGGTTAACGATGCGTCACTCGGCACAATCATGAACAACCCAATGGCATCTGGACGGATAGCAAAATGGAGCATCGAGCTAGGTGCTTGGGACATCATCTATGCAGGCTGCAATTCAGTGAAATCCCAGGTACTCGTGGAGTTCCTGAGCGAGTGGACAGAGCAACAAACGCCCGGCCCGCCAGAATACACGAGTAATTGGATCATGTACTTCGATGGATCGAAGAGAAACAAGGGAGCAGGAGCTGGAATCGTTCTAATATCACCTAGAGGGGATAAACTGTAGTACGTCCTCTGATTGGATTTTCCACCTGATGATCCAGCATCAAACAACGACGCAGAATATGAAGATGGTAGTTGCGTGTGGAGCCACCCGACTGATGATCTACGGCGACTCCAACCTCATCGTGCAACAGACAATGAAGGAATGCGACGCCATCGCTGAAAACATAGTCGCTTATCGTGACATGTACAACCTACTCGAAGGAAGTTTCAAGGGATGCGAGCTGAAGCATATCGCAAGATCTAGCAACGAAGAAGCAGATAGGCTGGCAAACATGGGTTCCACAAATACACCCATACCGCCAGGGATATATTTTGAACGGATGACTAGACGATCGGTAAAAATCAAGAAAACTACGGATATACCCGCAGCATCGGAGACAGAGGTCAGCCTGTAAGTTGCTATTATCGAGTTCATTCATCACATTTCGCGACAAGTTTTTCTGGTCGAGCCAGTCTGGACGCATAAATACCTCGACTACTTGTCCGCGAAGTAGCTCCCAGCAGATCCACGAGAAGCACGACAGATAGTCAGGCGGAGAAAATCCTTTCGGGTGATCAACGGAGAGTTATACAAGCAAAGCATCTCAGGTATATTGCAACGATGCATAGCACCCGAGGACGGCAAAGAATTATTGCAAGATATCCATCAAGGAGATTGTGGACATCATGCTAGCTGGAAAGCAATCATGGGGAAAGCCTTCCGAGCAGGATTTTACAGGCTTACAGCCGCCAGAGACGCAAAGGAGCTGGTCGACAGGTGCAACGCTTATAGCGATTCGCACCAAAACCACACGCACCTGCTACAGAATTACATATGATACCCATCGCCTGGCCCTTTGCACAATGGGGGCTAGACATGGTAGGACCACTACGCAAGTCCACACCTGGCGGATACACACACTTGCTGGTTGCAGTTGATAAATTCACCAAATGGATTGAAGCCATGCCGGTCACATCGGCTAGCGCCCAATGCGCCATCAAATTCCTCGACTCCATCGTATGCAGGTTTGGAGTACCACACGACATCATTACAGACAATGGCACTAACTTCACGGCAAAAGAAACACAACAGTTTTGTGAAGAAAAGGGCATCAACTTCAAGTTTGCCTCAGTTGCCCATCCGCAAACCAACGGCCAGGTCGAAAGATCCAACGGATTAGTTTGGGCTGGCATCAAGAAGCGTCTACTCGATCGTCTACATCCAGCTGCAGGACATTGGGCAGAAGAGCCCCCCTCTGTGCTATGGAGCCTCCGCACAACTCCAAACCGATCCACAAACTATACACCATTTTTCATGATATACGGGGCCGAAGCAGTCCTTCCCGAGGACGTTAGGTTCAGCGCCCCAAGGGTTGTTGCTTACAGCGAAGAAACCTCTAACATGGCACTCGCGGACGACATGGACGCACTCGACGAAATACGCGATATCGCACTCGCAAGATCAACAGTATACCAGCACTCGTTGCACAACTATCACAGTCGTCGCATACGCCACAGGGCCTTCGCAGTAGGAGATCTGGTGCTACGGCTCAAGCAGAAGGAAGGACACAAACTCAAGCCACCATGGGAAGGACCCTTCATCATACACGAAGTTATCCCAGGTGGCGCCTATCGACTGAAGAACCCGGCAACTGGAGGTATCTTTTCCAATCCATGGAATGTCGCACAACTCCGCAAATTCTACCCTTAGATTTATTTTGCTCGCAATAATAAGGCTATACTAGCCATCTTGTAGCTCGACAAAACAACACATGATTTCTCAGTCATTGCAATAAAATACATGGTTTCTCAACCATAGATACTCGGAGATTCTTCATCCTTACATGCTAAAAAGTAACGGGTATACACCCCACAAAACATACGGGGGCTACATCTAACTCAGCATTACAGGAAAATTTATATACACAAGGTTAAAACAACTTACAACAGTTTTTACAAACTATACAGCACAACAGGATACATACATCCTAAATTTACACATGGCGATGAGCATTCTCAGCCGCCAAAACTCGATCAACCTCATCCGAGGTCAATCGAATGATTTCCTCTGCTGCAGGTCGAACGGACCTGTAATGAAAAGACATATCGACGACTGGACCATCTGGAAGTCTGGCTATGGAGTTGAAATTCACCTCCGGATGCCACAGCCGGACGAAAGAGAGAGCCACCACCGAGCCGCAAGTCATCTGATTGCGAACACACTCGCGAATCTCTCCTTCCCGATTGAACACCTCGAGAAGATGGCTCCAATCTTCAGGACCCCTTTGCAGCGGATAGAAAGCGGCGTTCATTGCAATCAAAACCTCGTGAAAGGAACTCACGAGTATCTTCGCCTGGGTAACTCGGAACTTCAGTGTGGCAAGCACAAAACCTCGACTACGATCGGACCAAAAATTATTCGCATGAGGCCTTGAGTTGCCAGCTTCTTGACAGATGTGGTTCTCCACCCAATGTTTCTCATTCCTGTCATCCGTCCGAACAACTGAAAAAGCAAAGATACATGATCAAAAAAAGAGCACAAGATAAGAGAGACTTGGGGGCTGAACTACTTACAGAGCAAATCATTGGCAACAGACGCCAATTCATCCATTACAAACTGCTCGCGTTCAGTCGTCAGCTTCTGTTTGGACTTAGCCTCATCGGCTATCCCACGCAACGCTTTTAGCTTGCGTTCACCATCAGCTACACGATCACGGAGACCAGCCAAGGTCCCAACAGCGGCCACAAGAGGATTTGCTGGAGCAGCAAGTCCACCTGAAGGCTCTGCAGCCACCTCGGATACCTGAAAAATACAAAGAAGTTAAAGGAATAAGATGCCCTATTCGAGATATATTAACCACCTATTCGACAGGTGCTCGGAGGCTACTCCCATCGGGAGTAAACACACAATCGCGGGAAGCATTTCAGCAGAACATCTCGATTAAAATATTGAAAATACGGGAGCAGATCCCAAGGTTCATTACAATCGAAACAGCGAAGTACAAACGAAATAAACTAGGGAACTACAGATGTGCTACCGCTCGCAGCGGTGGTTCCTCCCCTAGCACGGGCAAATAACTCGGATAACTTCCGAGCAAGGACTCCGGCTGCATCGCCAAAACGACAAAGCCCTACCTTTTTGCCCGTAGCAGGATCGACGGGAAGCTCCGAGTAGGCCTCCTCCAAGCCGGTGACTCCGTGCGCCAGCGCGAACTGGATAGCGGTATTCGCCCCAGATTCTGGCTGAGCAACCGCGTAAGCTTCAAGGAGATTGCTCTCCGAGAAAATCTTCAGCAGATCGCCCAGGACGGGTGGAGACACGGCGTTGACGAGCAGGCGGCCGTGCAGTTGCGTCAACACCCGAATGGCATCGCCAATCAGAGTGCAGACCCCTTCGGCGTGCTTCCTGAGCTGGGCGCAGGAATCCGTCAGGGCATCCACCCGACGGACCCCAGGGAGCTCCAGTGGGACACCCAGAAGACCTGCAAAGAAAAATGTTAAGATCCAAAAGACTCAAGATAGCAGAAGACAAATCATAGGCCAAAGACAACTTACCCGCAAAGCGTTCGGCAAGAGGACGAAGGAAGTCGACAAGATCGGCATCCGCCTTGGTGCCGGCTTCCTCCAACTTCTTCAGAGCCTCCTGGGCAGAAGCAAGCTTCCCTTCAAGGTCAACCGATGACATGCGGGAGGACTCCAGATCCTGTCGAACGGCCGCCAACTCAGCCTCTTGAGCTGTTACCCGAGTGGAAGCACTGTCCTTCTCGGTCTTCAAAAACTCAAGTTGAGCTGCACAGCAACACTTATCAGAACCGAAGAACTGATGGAAAAACGCAAACAGGAAAAGATGGTAAACTTACTTCGAAGAAGCTCATTCTCTGTGGCGAGTCGATTACGGTCCGCTCGAAGGATCCCGTATTCCGATTCAGCAAGAACAACGCGGCTCCCAATTGCCGCAAGGGAGTCAATAAGCGACTGCAAGGAAAATGAAGATAGAAGAATCAGAAAAGTGAAATTTGAGCCTATACTCGATTGTAAACATTCGAGTATAGCCTCGGGGGCTACTCCCATCGGGAGCACTGCCGTGCACCCGATAAAAAGAAGCAGAAGGAAAAGACTATCTCTGAGCCTGTAGCCGATCGCATGCGATCGACTACAACCTCGGGGGCTACTCCCATCGGGAGCACTGACGTGCACCCGATAATAAATCCAAGGACGAAAAAGCATTAAAAAAGCAGGTAGTGGAGTTTACCTGGCCTTGAGGAGGGAGAGGGGATCCGCTGAGCTGCCCGACACCTCCTTCAGAGCCGAAGCCTCAGCAGCAAAACTAGGAATTATGTATTCCGTAGTCGCCGCGTTGGGGGCTACACTCAGTGAATTTTGGACGGTGTCGGCGGTAGGAGTCTCACCCGCAGCTCCCACTTTGTTCCTCCTCTCGGGAGGAAGGGAAGAGGCGTACCTGCGAGGGCTGATAGCTTGCAAGCTACAATGAAGGCAATGTGTCAGAAAGATACAAAAGGAAATGTTCGACTACAAGTGAGAAGAAAAACTTACTCGTCATCATCCTCCTCCTCGTCCAGCATATCCGCATTCCAGGCGGTTTGGATTGTTGGGACTGAAGGAGGGGCGAGTGATTGCAGCGGGGTTACTATGAGGGGCCCCTTCCCGGGTGATTCCTCCAAAGAATTGTCCTTGGAAGTGGCCTCGTCGCCCTCTACCCGACGGTGTTTTCGCTGGAGGAGACCGGCGCACGAGTCCTCTACGCTATCCGAGGAATCACTCTCGGAACTCGAGGAGGCGTCAGCAACACTGGTGTCGGCTGGGCCTTCCAAGTTGCTTGCCAGCAAGTCCGAGGCATCCTCCCCGGATATCGGTGGGTAGCAGGTAGTCATGGCTAAGCTCTATTGGAAAAGACAGAAGGAAAACCAGAGAAAATTCAGTCGACAAAATCTCAGAATAAGGAAAAGAAATCAAGACTGGGAGATTCAAAACTTACTTCAGCTGGCGGCGGCTTTGATGCCTCAAAAGCGCCTACCGGGCAATCGGGGAAGGTATCACCTTCCTTCAAACTGGTGATAGCCGCGATCTTCTTCTCGAATTCTGCACACGAGAGTTCTTCACGGCTCACGCGACTAGGATCCCCAGCGCCCTGGTACTCCCACATCGCGGATGGCCTATCTTGCAGGGGCTGAACCCTGCGCTTAAGGAAAACACTCGCCAAGTGCAAACCGTTCAGCGCAGTTCATGCGGCCTGGTCACGAAGAGCAGCCACCTTGACGAGTAGGGGAGCGACGACTCGGTTTTCTTCAGCCGAAAGCTTGTGCCCCCAAGACTTCCGCCTCTTCAAAACAGCGAACGGATGGAATTCATTGACTCTACCCGCGCTGTTGTCGATTACATAGAACCATTTCTTCCTTCATCCCTGGGCGGAGTCGATGAAGTGCATGGTGAAGTAGCCGTTCTCGGATTTCGCCTGGATCCCGAAGCCGCCGGTGCGCAACGGTTCTCCGAGCTCCGTCTCCACTCGCGATCTCTCGCGGAAGATGCGGACCTTGAAAAGGGCCTTCCAGAGACCCCAGTGGGGGCGAATGCCCAGAAAACATTCGCAAAGAACAATGAAGCACGCGATGTGCTGCATTGCGTTGGGAGAAAGATCATGGAGCTGTATGCCGTAGACATACAACAGTGCCATGAGGAAGGGATGGAGAGGAAGATAAAGACCGCGCGACACGTGATCCGCGAAGATCACGCGTTCATTCGCACGGGGGTTGGGTACCTCCTCCTTCTTGCCGAGGCGTACCCTTTTCTCCGCGTCTGGGGCAGCAGTCCGTCTCGCTGCATCCCCTTGATGCTCTTGGCCGTGGTGTTGGGCGAACGCCAATCACCTGAGCGCGGCGCGGGTGGCGGAGGAGCGTCCCCTGAGGCCCTCGACGACGGCGCGACAGTGCGTTTCTTGCCGCCCGCCATTACTGCTTGCACGAGCTTGAGAGCAAAGGAAGGTGGAGCGCGAGGAAGAAGATGAACAGAGAAGACGAAGGCTGGGAAGTTTTTCACCGTTCCACCAAGTCCTGTATTTATGCACGGGACCGCTCAATCTTAGCCACTCGATGCGCCACGTGGCGTCCATCGCGACCGCCGCGTGCGAAGGTGAAACAAGAGGGCGGCGTATGCTGTTTCGTGCCACGATCCTAACGGAGGATCGTGGGCATTTACTGCGCAGTTCGCGTAAAAACCGGGAACGACGTCTCGTTTCCGGTCAAAAAGCTAACAAAGTGGACCAGCCCTTCTGCTCTCACTCCGTCACGTCCCATCGGGAGGATAAAAGTGCGCCATGACGTCATAGCGTGCATCATCAAGCTGAAGAATCTTTCGAATGGAAAGTCCAAACGCGAAAATAACTTCGCATGAACAAAAATCCTTCGAATAAAAGTCCAAAAACGAAAATAACTTCGTATGGACAAATTATGACGTGAAAACTCTTTCACAGGAAAAAATACCTCAAAACACGAAAACTCTTTCGTACAAACAAGGAATCACAAAAATCAAAACTACACGAGTAGGCAGATCCTGCCGCTCATTCACACGATGTCTGCACATTATAAACCTGGATTGTTCAGCCGACTAGGTACATTCGGATGTCATATTCCTTCGAATATGAAGGTAAGACCCAAAAGATCTCTCTTGAGGGCCTGGAATCGCACTCAAGCTGCGTCCTCCGGTTCCGTGTCAACAACACGAAGAAAAATCCTAGCGGACGCGCCGGGTACCCCTATAGGTTAAGTTCGACTCGGTAAGACCACTACGGCCCAGTCGCAACGATCACCTTATCAGGTTCGAGTCGGAGGTCTCGAGTCTATGTAGGCCAGAACTGTTTTTGCCCTAGTTGTAATTAATTGGCCCTGATCTTTCGGGAGAGCCAAGCTACTGCGCCATATCCTTCTGCGATAAACAGCCGTAAAAACAAGTACTTTCATTACTCGATATTCGGGGTATAAAAAGCTCATCACGCAGGGTACACACCCTCTAAATGAGAAACGACCATACTGGTTACTTGAAGGAAAGATGAACAATCTGACCGTCTACTCGACAGGAAAATTCCAATCGAGCAAACGCTCGGGGGCTACTGACGAAGGGATGGAGCTTAGATCCTGCGGATAAGGACACCCCGTCTCAAGCCCAGCGTCAAGGCCCACGAAGGGGAGTCCTTAAGAGTGTTCCAGAAGGCCTACAAGAAGCCCACCCGCAATGCCTTGCGGGCTAAGTTAGGAAACATGTAACCGACTTAGAGCTAGAGTTCGAATCCTCTCCGGGTAGGGTTTGAGACCTGGCCACCTATATAAGGCCAGGAGAACCACCGGAGGGGGACCAAGCAACACCGCACCACCAAAGCCTTAAGCTCGAGATTGTACTCTCGACTTGAGCGATCATCTTTGTAACCGATCTACTCAATAATACAGATCGACAGAGGCAGGAGTAAGGGTTTTATCTCTACGAGGGCCCCGAACCTGGGTAAATTGTGCCCCCTGTCTAGCCGACGATCGCCACCAGCGCTCATGGGTTCTCCTATTCGAAACCCGATAGGTTCACCTGAGGGATTTGCCGAGCAACAGATTCGACAGGTGTTGATCGAAAGTTAATAATTATCTCGGATGGGGTATGGAGATGTTCTTGTATCATGTATCAGTCTCGTCGAACCGGCTATGCATTGTATCGATGCCTCTATGGCAAGCCAACGAGGCAGGGCAGCAACCAACAACTTGGATATGGAGAAGTGAAGCGTGATTGCAAGTCACTTCGAAAACATCAATTATTTTTCCAATTCTTGTAGGATTGAGGCTTTTGTTTTATTGTCTTTGTGCCTTTTCTGCCTGGTCTACAATGCTTCTTGTTTGAGACGAAGGGGTAACCGAAAAGTATACAAGAAAAAAATGTACCTAAAATACCCTTTTTTTTGTTAATTCGAGGGGGTTCGATGTGTACCCTAAAATTGTACGAGTTTGACGGGATTTGTGTGCTTAACTTTTGCCTTTATCTTTTGTAAATTGATATTTGTGTCTTATGGGTTAAGGGAGCTACAACCGCAATGACATATGTAGAACGTTAGAGTGACTGTCAAGATTTA
The DNA here is from genome assembly GCA_028641055.1 of Alopecurus myosuroides. Classification (NCBI taxonomy): domain Eukaryota; kingdom Viridiplantae; phylum Streptophyta; class Magnoliopsida; order Poales; family Poaceae; genus Alopecurus; species Alopecurus myosuroides. The sequence continues at coordinate 245,994,407 of CM054062.1, forward strand.
AGGGTGCTAACAACGAATAGTCCTCTGACCAAGCACTGCATTTGGTAGACCTTTTAATGAGGAAAGCAATGCTAGCACGATTAAATACACATGTCAAATTTTTTTCTAGAAAAACTATAAGGCTGGTGCCAATGGGGGCGATAGGAGGGGCGATATCGCCCCCGGCCGGGCGAGAGGCGGGCGATAGGGGGGCGAGACGGTAGCGGCGGGCGACGGCCGCGTCGCCTGGCGAGAGGGGGCGATACCGCCCGGGTACCGCCCGCGTTGGCGGGGCGAGAGGGCGAGAGCGGGGCGAGAGGGAGGCGATAGCGGTGCTAGTGGGGGCGAGAGGGAGGCGAGAGTGGAGGAGAGAGAAGTGAGAGTGGCACTACAGCCCGTGCACTGGCACCGTAGGACGAGAGTATGGTGAGAGTGAGAGTAAATCTGACGTGGCGAGGCTATAACGGAACGGTGCATTGGCACCAGCCTAAGCAACCTCCAGTGTCAAGGTCCACACATCAAATGTACAAATATTAGTTAAATACATCACAGTGTGGGTTACAAAGTTGCCATTCTTCTAGTAGGCATTTAAACATGTTTCTAAACAACCGGAGAAAAGTCTGAACATAAATTGTTCAATTTTCTTTACAATGTTACATTTAAAGTAACCCTATAATATTTTTTACCGCAAAATATAGATGTTTTTCATCCAAGGTGACACTTTCTCGTTGCTACCCCTAGTTAAAAGATCTCCACGAGCTAACAACGAGAGAAAAACATGTATTTTGATAATTAATTTCCCGCAAGGAATGCATGAACGGGTGATGATTTAGTACCAGAATTAAATGTCACAAAGTTTGACAAAAGTGGATGTATCTACACATAATTAGTGTTAGATACATCCACTTTTGTCAAACTTTGTGACATTTAATTACGGACGGAGGGAGTACAAGTTTGCAAAGATGTAAGAGCTATAATGGAAATTTACATTTTGAATTCCTAACACTAGTAAAAAACGTGTCCTTCAAAAACTGTGCTAAATAGACTTTGGATATGTACTTTAGGGATACCCGCTGTCTCGCACCATACCTTTTTCCAGTGAGGTTAAGATCAGATTCCAACATGGGTTAAGATTATGTGCGAACCAGCGATATGAGAATATTTGGTCAGATTGACAATATCTATTCCAGTCAAACCAAGCTGCCGTGCAATGCCAAGTAAAGCTCCGGATGCCGGATGCTTAATTATGGGGCAAAACTCCTGGGAGACATAGGCAATCATGTTGCACATCGCCATCAGACATCACCAGCCGGCAAGATAAACTATGGCACTATGCTAAGTACTTGTTCTTTTAATTTTCTGTCTCTAGCTAAAAAAGAGACTTCATTGTTTACTTTTTTCCATCATCGCAGAGATTGAACCATGGAGGTAAACCATGTACTACGGGTAAATTACCCTGATGGAAACAAGATTACAAGAAGGGCGATATTTTTGGCTTTTGCATTTCATCTTTTAGCTTGAGATGAGATGTACAGAAACTGCGGCGCGGAGAAGGCCGTGGACCAGTACGTACGTACATCTGCTGATTGTCTCATTAAACGATGTGGATGTTTACAATGCTACTAGTCCCTATCCCTTTTTTTCTGATTCTTGCGTGCAATTTTCACCGCGAATAGGAGATTTTTCGTAAAACTGCTACTCTGAGGTTCTCCTGTATGAGATTCTTGAGATATTATCAACTCTACTCCTTTTAACTTATTCTCTTGACTCAATCTCCTGGTCCCTAGAACAGTTTGCGGTTACTCGGTTAGATCCATGTATGCGGCAATGTCACACGGGACTGCTGTGCCGTTTGTCCAGGACGTGTGGCATAACGGCCTTTTCCTGAAGATCAAAATCTTCGCTTGGCAGCTGATTTTGGACAGACTCCCTTCTGTCCTTCAGCTGGCTACCAGAGCGGGTCCTTCGAAAGGGAATTGTGCGCTCTGCACTGCCCCGGAGAACTCAGATCATATCTTCTTTGGATGCTCTTTAGCTAGATTCGCCTCGAGTGTCTTGAGACAGGTTCTTGGGCGAACCTGGTCCCCCTCTAGTTTCGCAGACTTGCAGGCAATCCTTTCTACTCTGTCGGGAGGCTTTCGTAGATTGGTTTGGGCGCTTTTTCTCGCTACCGCTTGGGCGCTGTGACACGTTAGAAATAAGCACGCTATTGAGAGACTAATCATTCGTCACCCTGCTGATATTATCTTCAAATCCGCGGTGTTTTTGCAGCTCTGGATCCCCTTGATGAAGCCTGAAGACAGGGACGCGACGAGAAGGCTGGTGGTCGACCTCAAGCTGCTCCACCATTCCTGTCGAGGACCACCCAGCAGCTAGTCGCTCTCCTCCTAGGTCTTATCTTAGCCTGGCTTGCTTTTGCATGTGTTTGTCCCGGGTTTAGCCCGCTGTTCTCGTTGGCGAAGCTGTGTACCTCAGCATGTTGTTAGTATTTTTCTTGGCGAAGTTGTATGCCCAACATTTGTATAACCGGGTGGATTTGTCGAGCTTTGTTAATTCAAGATTGGGCGTGGAGCCTTTTATCTAAAAAAAAGAGGTTCTCCTGTGAACCCACTTGGTGGCACATCCATGTTGCTTGTTCCAAAGGCAGGGATGTGTACACCATTTATTTTAATAGTCCATTGTCTAATACGTAAATTATTGTACCTATTACTCACTCCATCCCGAAATATTTGACTTCTATTTATCCAAATATAAATTTATTTATACATGTTTAATTTTATATAAATATCTATATTTAGAAAAATAAAATTTAATACTCCTCCCGTTTCAAAATATAAGGCGCCCTTTAGTTTCGCTGGTCAACGCCATCCAACTTTGACCATGATTTTTCCATATAAATAGTCCACATAAATAGTGTATATATATATATATGAAATGAAAGAATGTTACAAGACGAGTTCAATGGCACCATTTACATATTCTTAATCCATATATTTTTTGTCAAAGTTGACCATCAAAGACCTCAATAAAAATAGCGCGTCTTATATTTTAGGACGGAGGGAGTAACTATTTTGAAACGCAGTGAGTACGATGCAAAATAACCGATGGAGCATTGCTATCGCGTATCAGGTATTCAGGTTCGTTGAATTATGCTCGTAGTCGTAGCAGGTTCAGTGAATCTTGACAGGTTTGGTAGCCCGAAGCATCTAATCATCCTGGCCTTCAAGATATATTATCTCATCTTTGTAGTATGATGTTAAATTAATCAGACCTTAATTAATAGGAGTAGTTTAAAGTTGGGCGTTCGGCTCTCTTGCCGGTGCAAGCAATTTCTTTGCATAACGTTGTACGTCAATGTTGTACTGCACATGTTTTGGTAAAGTTCAAAAATGCCAAGCAAGCTAGCTAACATTGGGAAAGGATAAGTTGTTTCAATTAAACGAAGAACCATTATCTCAAGCGAAAATTGAGTTTGCTACAAACTTGTGGCATTTTTGCTCTTCCAGCATAAGAGCCCATTTGATTCAAAGAAATTGGTAACAATTTTGGTGATCCGAATTCTTAATAATTCACATATCATATGCCGATCGCTTGATTCGCATGATTAAAACTATTATACTCCTTTTGTCCTGGTTTATATGTCACATATAGCAATTCTCTGCGTCCTAAGTATTCATTCATTAAGACTTAATTATTTTATGTATTGGTGTAGAGAGGTGAAGAGAGGCAACCACCCACTAATTACAAGAGAACTAATACAAATATGTCTAAGAGATGAGACTACATATTTTTTGGATCGTGCCCTATAAATCACGACGGAGGGAGTATAAAATTTTCTAAGAAAACATATGTACCATGCTTTGGGTGAAATTTTTTGTCCACTCAAACATCTTGCTACAGGTTCTCTGTTGTTCATGTGGTGTGTAAGACATCTGCAGACTCTTTGTTTCAAACCAGTGTGACATGAATTTTGAAATATTTTATCCCTTAGGTAATGTTTATATAATATTTTTGGTTTGGAGGGTTTGATACGCAAACTTATTTTTTCGTACACTCCACTCTGCATGCAACTATAAATGAAAGTCTTTTCTTGGAGTCCACTCTACATTGAATTTTTCTTTTTCACCTATGGCATGCAACAAATCCATTAGAAAAGCTCATGTATTCTTCCCGAGGTGAAACCAAATAATTTCTATTACTCGCACATGTAGGGTTCAATGTGCCATAACATTTAAATCACGCGAAACAATCAAATTCTCGTATAAAAATTAGGAATATTTTCCGATTCTCAAAAATTCCTATGAAAATCTTTCAAATTGGAGAGAAACATTGTTTATCCCTATGAAACGTAAGTGATCAAAACAGGCTTCACCTCTTGTAAAGATCATTTTGGCTTGAATGTACTTAGCTGAGACGCACGCATGAAACATTCAGCTCTATGATTGAATTGAATTGAATTGATTGATGTGACCGATAAAAATATCATTGATACTTACTCCCTCCATCTACGAATAAGCGTACATCTAGTTTCTACACGAGTCAAACTTTTTAAAATTTGACCAAATTTATAGGAAATAGTAGCAACATATATGAAATCAAAATGGTATATTTTGAGACTTCGTGTCCAGACAAATCTATTGATGCTAATTTTGTGTCATAAATACTAGTGATTTTTCCAATAAAGTTGGTCAAAGTTCAGTAAATTTAACTGCCAAAAAAGTGTAAACGTACACTTGTTCACGGACGGAGAGAGTATATTAATAAATGTTTTATGGTTGACTCGGAAAAGGACACCACTTCTACCTACTATTAAAATACTCAAATCATTTTGTGTAAATTATACCAAAAGGAGACAGGCGGGTGTCTAGCTAGCTACTCCTTGCGTACCATTTTACTCGATTGTAAAGTAGATGTACGTATCTAGAAATATTATTAGTATAGATACATTAATTTTAAGGTCAACTAAAATAGAACGGATAGAGTACGTACTAAGCACAGGTTCAATTGTGATCTGACACACGAATACACGATGAGGGCAACGAGGAATCATTCCCAGAAGAAACCGATCCAAGGAGCCCCATGAGTCGTGTCCGACCATGTGTCGTACGTTCTGTTTTTGGCTTTCCTTGCATGTACAGAGACCAAGCCCTGACATGGCTGAGAGAGACTAGCATTATTTGGGGTTTTGTTGTGTATCTTTGCACGTAACGTGCCACGGGAGTTGACAGATGGTTCAACCTTCTACAGCTCTCACTATACATTGCACGTCCCGGCCTTGGCTGGTGCAGTGCAAATACAACGCTACTCCGTAGTATACGTAAGTATGTACAGTACGTTGTTGCAGTAGATGAAAGGCGTTCATTCCGGTCGGAGAAGCGAGGCGAGGGTCTCGTCCGCACAAACGACGGGTCACCATCGGTCTGATCACATGCACCGGTACATTTAACAGCACGCACACAGCCGGAGACATACCACTGGTGGAGCAACAGCCAACAGGTACAGGATACGAATCTTGCCGGACACCTGTCGACAACGACTGTTGAGCCAGCCGAGCTGCAGGTTAGGTTGATTGCAATTTTCACAAGGAAAACGCTTGTAATCCCCCGGAGGATGATCCTCCCGGTCGACACGTCCGCGCGCATACGTCTTCTGTCTGTCTAGCACACCACGTTGGCAGGCCCCACGCACCACAACGAACTCCCTCCTGATCATTCACGTCCACACATATTCCTTCTTTTTTTTCCTGTCCTTGCCGCGAACTGAAAACGTCATTGCTCGGCCACCATTGCTCGCCGCAAACTGAAAACGCCACTGCTCCCGGTGAGGCCGCGCCACCGCCGCTCCCGGTGAGGCCGCCGGAGGCCGCGCCGCCTCTGATTCCGTGAAGGTCGTGCCGCTGCTGCTTCGAGAGAGGCCGCGCTGTCACAGCTCCCAGCCACGCCTTGCTGCCCTCCTCAACTTTGCAGGATGGAGTTGATGCAAAGGAGCACGCTCGTGCTCCCGTTGCCGCGGTGTTGCAGCTCCCATGGTGTCCGCGCCATGCTCACTTCTCAACCTTGCAGGACGGCGTTGCTGCAAAAGAGCACGCCGGCGCGCGGCCTCATAATTTTTTTGCTACAGACTTGTTTTTCTTTTTGCTATTTCTTGTCAAATTTTTTAGTACGGGAACTCCGGCGATGTCAATTTTTTGCTATAATAGAGTAATTATTTTGCTACATTTTATTCTTTTTTTTTTGCTATAGTAGTATAAATATTTTGCTATGAGTTTTTACCGGGGAGAGTTCTCCGACGATCGCCGGCAATGTCTCCGACGAAATTAATTTTGCTACTACGGTAGCACGATTTTTTTGCTATAGTAACTTCGGCGAGGTCTGACATTTTATTTAATTTTTTGCACGAATCATTTTTTTTGCTACATAGGAGCAAAAGCGAGATTTTTTGTGCTACATAGAGTAAATATGGATTTTTGGGAAAAACCGACACATGTCAGCACGGGGATGCGGGCATGAAAAAATTTCATCCCCGAGGACGCCCAACACTTCACAATGTAATCTCATCGCGCCCCCCCCCCCCCCCCCCCCCCCCCCACACCCACCCACCCACCCACACTAACACGCTACTATTTTATTATCAAGGCACCTGCGATTTATTGCGGACCGGCTTACAGCGAAGACACACTGGAGACAAATTTCACCCATGATGAGGACCAATAGATTATTGGAAAGCCAGCAGTACCCGGCAGCTGGTCCGGTCTGACCAAAGGACCAGGACCCGACCTTGACAACGAGACCCGACCTGCTGAAAACAGTGCACGCACGCACCCCATGCGCGTCTATCAGTGCGCGCTTGAAAAATCCACCTCCACCGAATCACTGTGTGCCGCTCGACGGGCGCTTGCATTTTCCTGTCCGTGATAATAAACGGGAGGGTTGCTCAAGTGGCCTCGCGCCTTCGCTGCAGACTGCTACAGTGTGATCGACCAGAACGGCGTAACCAACCGTACGTGTCCTTGTCGATGACGTCGACGTGATGCGCGGCGTCGGTCATCACACATTCACACGGGACGGTTTAGCAAAACCAGTAAGGAAGAAAAGCTCCAACAGGATCGATTCGTTTTGCCGGATCAGGTTCCACTCCACGCTTGCAGATTCATGATTGATGCTAGTAATTGATCGATTTGATTGATATGGGTATTTATTCTGGACGAGGTGAACAGGAGCTGTCGTAAAATAGTGGTTGGGTGAAACGTCGCGGACGGTACCGGCGGGGGTGGGGCCGTGAGAGGCCGGGGCCGTGTCGTGTGCTCGCCGGGTTTTTGGCGGGCGCGGCGGCGGAGGCACGGGCGGCGCTCGTGGCGCACCATGCCTGTTTGTTTGCCCCGCTGTCACCGGCACTATGGTACGGACGCCCGGGAAAAAAGGATGCCGGTAAACAAAATTAATACAGGAGTGCTAGCTGAATGGATCTTATCGCCTTGGTCCGGTCGAGTTTGACCTGCGGGAACAGGATAACGGCCGTTTTACATCTCAGCCCTGTACTGCTGGACTGTAGCCTGTGGGAAGTAGTACTGGTACAAATGTACACAGTAGAGTATACTTTGGACAAGTTGCCTAGCTAATTACAGTTTGCTCCTTTTATTTTCGTTGTGAGGGAATCGATGCATATGCAGCTAACATGATTACTTTACGCTTTGCTACTATCCTTGCGAGGTCAAATCCCTGCTTATCTACAATGGATTGCGACGAACATTTGCGATGAAGGTCTCCCTGGATCAGGAAAGAGGAGATTTGCCGGGGCTCACGATTAAGAACACAAGGTGGTCCTCCTTTTCAGATCCAAGAATTGGTTTTTCTAACAAAAATACCTAAGAATTGTTTTGGTACTCCATGGCATCTCAAGAATACATTACTAGAACGTCCATACCAAGACGCATAACAGTACTACCCTCCCAAAGGATAGATCGTTCACCTGCACTGTCGAACGACACGGTACAAGTGCTACGAAATCACACGCTGCATTCCAGCTCTTTGGGAAAAAAAAAGCGATTCACCAGTAGACATGAGAGCATGGTTAATAATACAGCCAACTGCTGACTATAAGCCATTGCCATGTCACATATAGTTAGCTTATAGTCAACATGTACAATAGTTGGCTATATAAATGAACTACTTTATCAATATATGGCCCATATGACACTCTCATATAGTGCCTAGGAGCACGTGTTGCAGCTGGCTACTAAGAGCAAGTTCAATAGTATAGCCAACTGTTGGCTATAAGGACTTGCCACGTCATCTATAGCCAACATTAGAGCCAACATGTACAATAGTGAGATAAAAAAGTATGTTGCTTTATTAATACATGGCCCACATTCCACTCTCACAAGGTGCCTAGGAGCACGTGCTGCAGCTGGCTCTTGCATGAGAGCCCACCCACCTTCTCTCTCCTCTTCTCTCTCCTCCATGTCATCACAAAAATGCTATTTTAATCCTTATAGCCCGCTTACATCACATTATTGTACTTGCTCTTAGAAATTGACATGTCATCTATAAGGAATTGACATGTCATCTATAGCTAACCTTATAGCCAACATGTACAATAGTTGGCTATAAAAATGTGCTACTTCATTAAGTTATGACCCACTTTTCACTCTCACAAGGTGCCTAGGAGCACGTGCTGCAGCTAGCTCTTGCATGAGAGCCCACCCATATTCTCTCTCCTCTTCTCTCTCATCCATGTCATCACAAAAATATTACTTTAATCCTTATAGCCCGCTTATATCACCTTATTGTACTTGCTCTAACTAGTAGCCCGCTTTGCTTCTCTCTCCTCATCTCTCTCCTCCACATAAACAAAAGTATATTATTTAAATCATTATAGCCTGCTTATGTCACCTGACAGAACCTAAGGTCTGACGTGATAAATCGTCTCGCACAGTGCTCGGTCACGTTGTGCCCTCACGGCGGAAAAAGTGCACACACACAGTCAGATTCCCCACCCACCAAAATTTACCACTACTCCCACGCTCCACTTGTCCACTTCCTACTCGCGCACTGACCCACCGCCGTCACTGGAGCTGTCGCGGCCATGCACCTCCGCGTCGCTGTCGCCGCCGGGAGGACGGCTCCCGGCTCGCCACGTCAAACACCCGCCGGCCGTCGGTTCGCGCCGCACTGCAGAGCGCGCAGCAGGGACAGGCAGCTCTCTTACTCGGTGAAGTTCTCACTTGGAGTAGTAGTAGATATTCTTACTGGAGTCCACTTGGATTAATTAACGTTCGAAAAGCACAAAGAGAACGCACCAAGTATGGTCCGAATGCGTGAGGGCATCTACCTGACTCCTAGTTTTCGCCGGGATCGATTGATTGAGGATCGGTGTAGATCTCGGTGCTACCTAGTGTGCTCAGGCCTTCCGTAATGGGAGTATCTTGACACGGTATCATAGGCATTTTGCTTATGTGGCACCCTATTTATTGAAGAAAGAGAGTGTAGTTGTATCTTATATAAGATACAACCCTTGCACGGGATCATAGGCAAAAAACATTGCTAGACCAATCACACATAAGTATTAGGCTAAAATCATTAAATGCTACTTGACTTAGATACAACCTATAAGATACAATGCATTAGGGTGATAGTTTCTTACATTTTTCTTCTACCTAGGATAGCGCGCTAAGATACAATGCATTACGGAAGGTCTCATCTAGATTACTCCTAGGTAAGCTATGGTAATATTTTTATTCAGTGCTGAGAGCTGAGGAAGATTGGAAATTGGAAGTGGCTAGAGTCAGGGGTGGACCCACCTTAATTCTTAATTCAAGGGTATTCTGAATACCAAAAAATATTGACAAAATACTACTCCCATGCTAAAAAGGATGTCTCGATTTTGCCTAAATATAAATATATCTATGCACTAAAACTTGTCTAGAATCTAGATACATAGAAATTTGGATAAAGTTAAGACGTCCTTTTTGGATGGAGGGAGTAAACTATGTGCGGAACGCTACATGGTACATCTTCTACATAAACTACCCTATAATTAATTATAAAAAACGAAGCAGCTCAACCGGTCTAAACTGATAGTTGATGAATCTACTGGTCAAGACTTTAAACTCCATTACTTACTTATTATTTTTTATTTCAAAATAATATTATGCATTTTATTTATTAAAGGAATCTCGTGTACTGTTTATTCTACTCTAATATTTTCATGTTAACTTTATTAGTTAGAAATTTGTACGAAGTTATATATTGCGATACTCTTGTTATAGTAAATTCGTATGTTTCTCAGGCAAAAGTATCCTCAATATGATGATTTAGCAAGCACATATGATATACATATCACCAGTATTTTACATTCCAATTCTTCTATAAACATTATTTTCAAATGCTAAAAATATTTTTGTAACTTTGAATTCCCGTTCTCAAAATTCTAGACCAACCACTAGCTAGAGTGATAGATATGGTTTCCTGTTAAATTTTTTGACGAGGGAATGGTTTACTGGTTCCTTGAGAGCAAGGCAATAGTATAGCCGGTTGCTGGCTCTAGCTTAGTGTCACGTAATGTATAGTCAACCTAATAGATGACAAATATAATAGTTATACATATTTATGACCCACTTGACACTCACACAAACTGCTTAGAAGCACATGATGTAGCTGGCTATAATATTTAATTTCTTATAGTATGATGACAAAAACCTATTGTACTTAGCTGATATAGGAAAAATATTCTTTTAATAAAAACTATAATCAAGAACATCTACAACTTTGTCAATGTGTATTTATGTGTGGTACGAGTTGATGCAATATATGGCAATCCTTATTATTCTTTTAGAGCAACTAACACGGCGGCCCTCGAAAATCCGAGGACAACTAGGTCAAAATTATTGAATATGTAATTTTATCTTATGTTCCTATTTTCTCCTTCCATCCTCATTTTCTGTTGCAAAAAACATGGTGTTTTAGAAAATTCTGTTTATTCTACATATATAGAATCAAAAGGGTGTGATTGTATTTTGACACTTTTTAAATAACAATATTGTGAAAAAAAGGCAATTACAGTCGTGTCTGGATCTCAAAGATTTTGTAGGACTAAGATCCTATGAAAATTTTCCTACAAAAATCGATTGATATTTACTATAAATGTTGTAGTGAAAGTTTATAAAAAAATCACTAGGTTGCATCTAATGGAAAATTTTCCACCTCAATCAAAGATAATTGCTAATTTCATAGGATCCTAGTCCTTCAAAATCATACTGGTTTTAACAATTAACGGTCATTTACGCAATAGCTGTGTTGGTGCCTGATGATCCACAAGGATTGTAGATCTATCGTAATCCTTTTGATAAACACGAGTGTCAAATTCAACGAGAACCACAATGTATTGAAAAATGGTTTTCAGCAAGGTTTCACGATAAATGTTGCAAGGCAGTTTTCTAGAGATAAACAGATAATAATTGCTGCAAGTGACTCAATCCTTTTTAGCCTAAAGGACAAGCCGGTGTTGTTATTTATGATGATTAAAACGTTTCAGAGGACACACGAGAATATTGTAATGTTATTTTTATCACATACCGTTGATTAACATTCATTGTTTTGATAAGCCTAGTCACAATGGGGAGTAACATATGCTAGTAACGTGCATATTGCCCTGTATTATATTACTACCTCCATAGCAGGTAGTAACATATGATAGTGTCATATTTATTAAGGTATAGACTCATTGTGTATTGTAATATGTGATGTTATGCTAACATAGCTAGTTAACACAACCATCTCTCCTCATTAAATATGTGCCACATTATCTTTTTTTTTATGTGACACTTATGTTATTACCTATGTTACTCCCAATGTGACCAGTCTAAGTACTGTGTGGGTGAACTTACCGTCCTTACTTGAAAAAATCACAAATATTTCATAAATAAAATAAATTGATTAAGGTAAATCTAACTATAGCCTTAAACCTCAAAAGCGGTTTTTCTTCCCTAACGCCCTGGCAACCTCAATGGCGACCCGCATCTGCCAAGGGCTAAGAACACGCCTGGATCATTCCCGCGGGTGCGGTTCCCTCCTCTGTCCAGCATGCCCCCTCGGCTGATCCAGGATCCTTCTCCAGTGTCTGCGCCGATTTGGGGCGATCAAGGGGCACTCCTGGAGAGCTACCCGACCTTGGTATGGTGCTTAATGGAGGGGGAGACAGTTGCGATCCCGACACCGGTGATCGGCAGGGACAAGGCAGTGATGATGAGTTCTACACCGGAGGTCGGTGGATCTTCGAAGAGCAACATGAAGCTTGCTTCTCCTCCGATGGCGTCTGTTGGATCTGATGACCACGTCACATAGATGATGGTAAAATTGCGCCTAACAGCGGCGGAGGCTGTGGCAGTTGTGCTGGATGATGGAGCCGACGATCTCCCGGTCCACTCCAAGTGGGCTCTCGTTGGCAAGGTGCTTTCCCCGTCCACGCTGCACATCAGTACAATTGCAGTTGCGCTCCGGCCGGCGTCAGGCAACCCGCGCAGCCTACTGCCAAATCCCGTCGGAGACAATGTCTTCATCACGGAGTTCGGGACAAGGGATGATATGGATCGTGGGAAGGATGTCCCTCCTTGGGTGGTCGGCAGGCACACGGTTATCCTGCAGGATTTCAACGTCGATCTCAGGCCGTGAGACATGGTTTTCAACAAACTGATAGTATGGGTGAGGATCCTCAACTCGCCCTTTTGCTACATGCAGAAGAAATGGGGGACAACAATAGCTGGCCCTCTTGGTATCGAAGGAAGTGTCCCGATGGTGGACTGTGATGGAACGGGAAGGTGCTGGGGCAGCTACATGTGCGCCCGTGTTGAGGTTTATATTGGCAAACCGCTTATGCGGGGAGTCACGGTATTCTCTCAACGCCGTAATTCGACAGACTGGTTTGAGGTCCAATATGAAAACCTACCTCACTACTACTTCTCTTGTGGCATCCTCGGACACTCCTTGACTGAGTGCAATAATCCTAGAGAGAGGGATGCCGAGGGGAAGCTTCCGTACTCTGCGGAGTGGTTGTGTGCCCCCGATGAAAGAAAGAAGAAAGCTCATGAGGCATGTTTACCAAGTGCGTCAGTGTCGAATGGTTATGGCCGCCCCACTTCGCCTGGTAAGGAGACGCACAACCAGTCCTTCAGTAGGAATGGTGTAGCGGGAGTGCAACAGAAAATGGATGAGTTTCCCGAGGTTTCTTCACCGATGAAACCGAAAAACCCGCGTGCTCCTCCGAAGCAATCGAAGGATAGAAAGAGATCGAGTAAAGCAAAGGACTCAACCCAAAATGGGGCTTTAGTTGGTGGGACTAGAAAAGGAAGCAATCTTACCGTGCGAAAGAGCCCCTAGTGTTGACACCAGATGCAAAGAATCCTTTGGATCTTGTGATTCATGACACCAAGCCCCCTTCCCATGGTGTGGGAGAAGAGATCGAAAATGATGTGAGTAATGATTCTAATAAGAAGAAGAAGAGTGATGACCTCGGATCGACGGATCAGGCGGGAGCTGTTGAACAGCCCTACGACACTTCATGAGGATCCTATGTTGGAACTGTCGCGGACTAGGGTCGAACGCGACAGTTAGCGAGCTCCGTTGGATCATGAGAGCTCATCGACCCTCCCATCTCTTTATTTCTGAAACAAAGATGAGGGATTCCAGGGTGAGAAGCTTTATGTGATCCTTAGGCTACTCTGGATGTTATGCTGTCAGCAGTGATGGCCTTAGCGGGTGGTTTGGCCCTATTTTGTTGTCGTCTTTTACCGCTGATATTAAACCCTTTAATGCATGGTGCATCCATGTTCATATTACACCGGAAAACAGAATAAATGTCAGGCAACCTTTGTGTATGGAGAACCTAGATGAGAACGCCGTTCAGAATTTTGGGATTTCCTCCATTCTGTGCAAGTGCAATGGAATGGACCCTGGTTAAGTTGTGGCGATTTTAATGAATACTTGAGCCAAGATGAACATATAGGGCATCAAGATAGGGCTGAAGCACAGATCAGTGCGTTCCATGAGTGTTTACAAGACTGCGAACTCATGGATTTGGGTTTTGAGGGCCCAAAGTTTACATGGAGCAATCGCCAAGGAAGTGATACTCATGTGAAGGTTCGTCTTGACTGGGCCATTGCAAATGGGGAGTTTTCACGCCAGTTTGAAGATTGTGCGGGGGAGATCTTAATCACAAATTCCTCAGATCACTATGCTATCCTTATCTCCTTAGGGGGGAACTCGAGATTCATGGGGCCGCAACCAGTACAACAATGCTTCAGGTTAGAGATGACGTGGCTGCGTGCTCTAGACTACAAGGAGGTGTTGGAACAAGCATGGTCAGAAGGCCGGGATGGAACTTGGTCCATGCGGTCGATGTGGTCTAACCTGGCTCGGGTTGCAACGTCGTTGAAGGACTGGACCCGAACCACCTTTGGTTTGGTTAGGAAGAAAATACGGCAGCTTGAGGGAAGATTACGTGATATCCGTGAGCAAGAGCTGACCGATGAAGTGTGAGGGAGTAGAAGGAGGCGGAACACGAGCTGTGTGAGTTATTTGAACGAGAGGAAATAATGGCTCGACATCGCTCTCGGTGGAATGGCTCTAGGTGGGGGACCGCAATACCTCATTCTTCCATGATAGAGCTTCGACACGAAGGAAGACAAACAAAATTAATGTGTTATTGCATGCTGATGGCTCAAAGTTTTAAGCTCACACTGAGATAAAAGGTATGGTGCAAAACTTCTATGATGATCTTTTTTCTTCTGAATCTAGTGCTTCGGCTGATGCAGTCCTTGATGCCATCCCCTCGAAAGTGACGGCTGAGATGAATGAAGATTTATGTAAACCTTATACTGATGAGGAGATTGTGTTTGCTTTGTTCCAAATGGATCTAACTAAAGCACCCGGTCCAGATGGGTTTCCGGCGTTGTTTTACCAAACTCATTGGGAGTTCTTTATTGAAGAGATTTTCCTTGATGTGAGAGTGTTCCTTTTTTGGGGTGGGGGGTACCGAATTGTTTATGTGACTCGGTCATCGTTCTTATCCCATAGGTAACCAAGCCGAACCATCTTAAGAATTTTCAACGTATCATTTTGTGCAATGTGATCTACAAAATTGCATCCAATGTGCTAGCTAATAGGCTCAACGTAATCCTACAATCTATTATCTCGGAGCAATAGAGTGCTTTTGTTCTAGGAAGATTGATTATTGACAATGCTCTAATAGCCTTTGAGTGCTTGCATTCTATTCGACGGCCCTTTGTTTGTCCTCAAAACCGATATGATGAAAGCTTACGACAGGGTGAAATTGGATTATCTTCGTGGCTGTCTTAGTAAACTGGGTTTTGCCTCCTCATGGATCTAGTCGGTGATGAGATGTGTGACTTGTGTCCGCTATGTTGTTTGTGTCAACGACGAACTGACCGATCCGGTGGTGCCATCAAGGGGCATTAGGCAAGGGGACTGATGTCTACACACACTTCTATTCTTGTAGACAATGTTGAGCCTCCAATTGCAGAGGTTTGTAGAACAGTATCTAGCTTCCCTTAAGTGGACCACTCAAGGTTTATCGAACTCGGTGAGGTAGAGGTCAAAGATATCCCTCTCAAGCAACCCTGCAATTACGATACAAGAAGTCCCGTGTGTCCCCAACACACCTAATACAATTTACAGTTGTATAGATACAACTCCGGGGGCACTTCCCCGTCCCGGTAGGGTGCCGGAACAGAGATTTCAGTCCCCCAAAACTTGTCGGCGGCGGCGGCGGAGCTACGGAACTTCTTCATGGAAGGGGGCGATTCCTTTAGGGTTTATGCATCGGGGGGGGGGGGATATATAGGTGAAAAGACAATGTCGGTGGGTGGCCAGGGGGCCCACACCACCCCTGGACGCGGCTAGAGGGGGAACCGCGCCCCCCTATGGTGTGGCTCCTCTGTGGCCCCCTCCGGATCTCCTTTGTGTTGATGCTCCGGGAATTCTAAGACTCTGGGATTTTGTTTCGTCCAGTCCCGAGAATATTTCCAGAACAACTTTTGTTAAACCAAAAACAACAAAAAACAGGAACTGACTCTGTGGCATCTTGTCAATAGGTTAGTCCCAGAAAATCCATAAAAATGACATAAAGTGTATAAGAAACATGTAGCATATGGCAAGAAAATAACATGGAACATCATAAATTATGGATACGTTTGAGACGTATCATGGACCCCATCAGCCCCTATATGTTTTTGTTGTGTACAGAAGGATTATCATGTTTACTGCAACTAAAGGAGGACCGTTGTGAGCTCTATGGTATAAAAAATGGTAGACTCGACCCCCTATCTCACATTTACTGTTTGTAGATGACATCATATTCTTTGCACGGAGTGACAGTAGGAGTATAGAGTCCCTAAAGGATACCTTGAAGACATATTGTGAGGGTTCTAGATAGAAGGTGAACCTCGAGAAATCATTAGTCTTCTTTGGTAATCATTGTGATGAACAAATCAAGATCATAGTGAAGGAGAGCCTGGGAGTTCGGAGTGAGATCCTCAATGCCTTCTATCTGGGAATGCCAACCTCTGTTGGCCGATCTTCCACGACTTCCTTCAATTTCCTCTACGATATGATCTGGAAAAGCCTCAATGGTGTGACAGAGAGGCCTATGTCTAGGGCGGGCAAGGAAACATTCCTAAAAGCCATTATTCAGGCCATCCCTGCATACGTAATGAGTTGCTTCAAACTCCCGGTGGCTACATGCAACAAGATGAAATCAATCATTCCTAACCAATGGGTGGGAGTGGAGGATGGCAAGAAAAAACGACATTGGAGATCTTGGGACTAGCTCTCTACACCAAAATCTCTCAGTGGCATGGGTTTTCGTGACTTGGTATTATTCAACCAAGCCATGCTAAGACGATAGGGATGGAGGTTGCTCATGTAGCCAACATCATTGTGTGCCAGGGTGCTGAAAGGAATGTATTTCCCTCGTACTAATTTCTGGCATGCTCCCAAACCAAGGCCTTCATCATATACATGGAGAAGCATCCTCTTTGGGTGTGAGCTTATTCTTCGTGGAGTTCAGTGGGGAATCAGTGACAAACGAACAGTGAAGATCATTTCCGACCACAAGATTTCGGACATGCCGTCGTACATGGTACGGCCTATTAAAACTATCCCACATCTTGCAACAGTTAGCTTCTTGATCGACGAGCGAACATGCTCATGGATTCCAGAAACAATCTATGCCTTCTTTGATCAGCAGACACAAGACCATATCATGCAAGTGCATATTAGTAGGCATGGGGGAGAGGACTTTGTTCGCTGGCCACACACGAAGAATGGAATCTGCTCAGTTCGGTCAGCCTATAACTTGGCCCGATCATCTAACTTATTTGCTTCCTGGAGTAGACCAGACGGAGGAATGTCCTCTAACTCGGTTATTGAAGAAAATAAGTGGAGAATGATTTGGAAGATCAATGCTCCGGGGAAGATGAAGATGCACTTATGGAGATTTGCTCATGATTGTCTCCCGAGTGGAACCCAACTGATCCAACACCATATTCCAGCTAGTGGTGTTTGCATATTCTGTATTCAGCTTGCCCGACGCGAATTTATGTCACCCAAACACTGGTTGTTTGAGTTCTTGGCGAGGGCAACTGAGTTGGAGGATACGATCTTTGCGGTTGGGTGTTGGCATATTTGGGATGCGAGGAACGATGCACGGAATAACCAGAACAACCAAGACCCGAAGCGCATTAGTTCGAAGGTCATTGCTTACATTGAGATGATTGTGCAACATTGTTATAAGCCGGAGTCTGGTACTAGGCGTGAGTCCATCAAGCATCACAAATGGACACCGCCACCACGAGGTGAAGTCTTGGTAAATGTGGACGCAACCGTGTTCCCAGATCTCTGTCGGATGGCGATGGGGGCAGTGTTCAGGGACCAAGCAGGTGACTGCTTGGCAGCCGCCAGCAAACCCTTGCTGGGCTTCACGGAATCAGAGCTCGCCGAGGCAATGGCGCTCCGATAGGCGGTGTCAATTGTGGATGCCAAGGGCTTTGGTAAGGTGATCTTCGTGTCTGACTGCTTATCGCTCGTACAAAGGCTTGTTTCGACGAAACCCGACCGCTCTCCGGTGGGATCAGTGGTCTCGGATATCTTGGCAGCAGGTTTCGAGTCTGCTACCTTTCGGATGTTTGTCGTTCTCTTGACGAAGCTGCACACATATCCTATATCCGAAACATCGTGGAATTCTATTTTTCATAGAATTTTGATGGTCACGGCTAGGCTTAGTTTGTCGACACGTGTAGTTATTTTCATTCGTTTGCCTTTCGTTCCTCGTGGGCGTGCGTTTCGGTCTCCTTGTCGCTGTGCGCTCCAGGTGGGCCATCGGTCGTTTCGTTTGCCTTCTGGTCGTATGCCTGATCCGACCGTCCTTGGCCTGCGCTACGTGCGTGTTGTGATTTGCTGCTTGACAGGTGTCCGTTCCTGCCACGTGCATTCCTTCCGCTTGCACAGGTGTTCCAGTTCATCCGTCAAAGCGGTGTTACGAAGACCCAGAAAGATGGACTGGTCTCCGGTATCGACACGCGCGGCTCCTCTCCTGTAGCCGATCCTCACCTCCACCCGCCGGCCTGGAAAGGAGCCTCTGGGCCGAATTCCCACCATGTCCAACAACCGCGCGAGGAGGCTGAGGAACAACGTGCCCGCCATTGAGGATACTAGGGTTGCCCTGAGAGGGAAGCATGGTAGCGGAACGGCGTCGCGGGGACGGGGAATCGCCCCACGTCTCCTTTCCGGCGACCTCTCTGCGGAACACCGGTGCTTACGGGGCGGGCATCAATTTTTAGCCTCCAGGCTGCGGCGGCCGATGGTTGTCAATGGGGTCCTGGAGGAGATTGATCTCCTTGTTCTAGATTACCACCGGAGATCTCCATGTCAAGCTATGGTCCACCTGTGCAACGCCCAGACCGTCTCTGCGTGTCCCATTTGAGATCTACCCTTCCCTGTTTGCCCTCACCGGCCTGGAGACCAGACCAGCAGCGCGCCTGCGCCCACCAGGTATCGTGTGTTCCAGTGCTTTCCTCTCCCAACTTGTATGGCGTGTGTTGTTATTTCGAATTTTATGTGCACACATTGGGAGCTCCCCTGCCATGAGGGAGAGGTAGCGATCCCCGGCCGTCCCGATGGTGAAGAGGTGGTTCAAGTTGGCGTGGGTGTAGAATTAACATGGCCTCGTGTGAAGCGTGTCTCCGTTCGTCTGCATGATGTATGAGATGGCAAGGGAAGTCTAGAAATCTTGATTTCTTGGTCACATAATACAGAGACTTTGAAGACACACATTGGCATGGTTCGGTGTTGTTACGTGACCTTTTCCCTTGAAGGAAATCTTCTGATGGAAATTTTATGACAATAGACACATGAAGGTACTATTCCTCTCTGTGTGCAACTTTGTGTTTCCTTCTGCCTCTTAAAAATTTACTTTTTTATCACAAGTTTACAATATAACTATTCCTGGGTTGTAGTAGCAGAGTCGAGTCCATTAATCATTATGATGATAAAATTCGATCTATATTTTTAGCACCTCCAACGCCAAGGGCAGTGCAGTTTCTTGAAGCATTCTATTCCAAGACTGGGTGGGGATGTCTTCAGGGTCAATGTGCGAGTGTGCTATATTTTGGTTTGCTCACTCTCTCGGGGCTTATTTTTATTTTACATTTTTTTATTTCAACATTCGTCAGTGCCGAATTCTAAAACTTGCTAAACCATACTGCTGCACGAGGTGTCAAATATATTGATTATTGTATTTGAGATCATGTTTACTTGTAAAATCTCTGATGGAAGTCCTTTTGATTTTCACAATTAAAAGTCAAAATCACTAATGCAGGTTCAGGATTCAGGCTGCAGATCCAAAATTTCTATGATAATACTTCATATGCAAGGTGTGTCTCCTACTACAAAGGCTGCAAGGAAGGTGTGTCAATATGGACCCAATTCCTAGCAGCTTGACAACTCCAGTTGTGTAACTAATTGATTGTTTACCACTATGTGTTGTTTAGGCATATGCAAGAAAACATTGGTGCTATTGGTTCAGCGTCTTAGGGTGCTCCTCTACTATGCATTCATAGTGATTGCTTTTGTTATACAAAATTGTGATTTGATCATAAGGAAGTACTTAATAATCATATCTCATGTAGCATTATGTTGGTCATGTTTACTGCATGTTTAGTGGCCTCTTATGTCCTTCCTGTTTACTGGTTACGGGCCCCTTATGAGTATTACACAACTATACCCAAAATGCATGGTAAAAAAACATTGATCTCCTGTATTCTTTTGGAGCTGGTAACACATGTCCAAACAGCCTCTTCGGTTACGAAGCTTCGAATGCTCCAGCCGCGAAGGTCGTCAGAGTAGCTGCAAGTGTGCTAAACATTCATTTTTCTTCTTGTGTATGAAGTATGCAGGTTCTGCTGCTGGGTTCCAAAGCTCATATCAATTCGCCTGCTATCCATGTAATGTGCCATCCTTAGATGATAGTTGAACTAATTTTTTTTTCCAACCTATTTGCGACTATGCAATTCGTAATGAGTTCTAAATCTGCTCCACTACTAATGTGTGCAATCAGTTAGGATTTATGTCTATGCAATTACAGATGACATTCTCTGTTGTATAGTTTGACAAATATGAAGAATATGAACACTCATTACAACATTTTCCCTGTTCATATTATTTTGTTTTCAGAGCGTGTTGGCTGAAAAGTTGTGTGGGGGTAGGGATGTAAACGGCCACCGTTTAGGCCCGTTTAAACCCACCTATATTTGTCTTCACAGTTAAATAAAGTTCCCTTTTTCCTGCAAAAAAATGAACTAGCCAGCTAATTAATGGCCTATGCGGCGTCGTTTATCTCCATTTTCATCCCTATGTGCGGGGATGTTGATGTGCCCTTGGGGACCAGAGAAAATGGAAAATTTATTTTGGGGTACTACATAGTTATGAGTTCACTTTGCTTCTATCTGCTTTTGTAGAAGCAATTGCAGTTTTGGTTAGTGGGTCTGTCCATTGAATTTTACTCTGCCCCACTGGTCCAATCGGAAATGCATATATTATAGAAGCCCAGATGAAGCCCTGTCCTAATAATATCTTTTCCCTTATACTGGTAGCGAATCTCTACCTAGAGACAAAGTTAGAGTGTATATCATTCAAGAGGTTTATTGTAAATTTTATTCTAACTACGAATTTTCGGTGCACCACTAATTAGCTTAACCATTCGGGTCCTTGCTGCCTCTCAGAAATGCTCGGGACGATTGTGTGTTACTTAGTAGTAAGAAATGCTTAGGAAATGCTAACTTCCAATGTATTATGCCAATACTAGGGTTTTTAGGGAAGTAGGGGTACCAAATTATGTTAGAAAACGCAAGATAATGAAAGGAAACAATTTCTCTGTTAATTTTTTGTGAGCATCTTACAAGTTAAATGACCTAAATGACTACATTTGTAAAGGGTCCGTATAGAACTCACATCGTCCTGGACTCTCAGAAAGTGTATGGTACTGTAAGACACACCAGGAGCTACCAATTTGTCTCATCTTACACATGGTGTGTTCACAAGGTCTATTTTCATCACCCACGGAAGAGAGGGCTATCGAGAGACTCCTGGGCAATAGGACACCCACAGCATCGGGGATGACAAGGTGGATCCCTCCCCCAAGAATATAGAAGACGATCCAGAGCTCAGCCCATACGACACAAGTAGATGTTCTTCAAACAATTTTCTTAGGACAAAATGTACCTCCGCCCATATATACCTTCCGTTCTGATGCACGTCTACCCACCCATGTATAAATAAATATTCCATCTCACAGTCAACACAACTGCTAAGAACGCACACAACTGCTAAGAACGCACATGTCGCTTTCCTTTCATACATCGTAAAGCCATGCAATGTTTCAATATTCCCGTGTGATATCTACCCGGTAGCTACTGTGCAACGATTGCCTAATAACTCGAAGCGCACACGCTCACGACCAAAACAAAAGCAAAAACACAACTCAAAGCTTACCACAACAGATGAACAACAAGAGACCAACAGGGCGCGGCGTGCGCCGCGCCAGACCTTGGCTAGTTCTTGCTAGGACCTGTAATTTGTCTAGCATAGGTTTTATTTCCGGAAGACTCTTTGTATCGATGTTATGCGGTCAATAAAGCGTTGTGTTCTCTCTCTCAAAAAAAAAAAACCGTAGCCTTAACATATGTAATCCTAGTGAAAGGGCATGGTGCCTCGTTTCAATTTTTTGATCTGTATGATTTTTATGCAATGAATAAACTCTAGAAAGATGACTTATAGCGCTTCCAGATTTTTGCCGTGGGTGACGGCCACCAATAAAAGTCCGTTCGTAAAAGTCCTCCGCCCGCAGTTGTTTCAGCAGCTGTTTTCCTTGCCGTCTTGGTCGGAGCTAGCAGAAGGATCCAAGCACCACCGGCCAAACCACCAAACCAAAGAAAAACCTCCCTCCTTGAAATCTCCGAACAGGCTCCCGTTCCCCTTGCAGTAGTAGTAAATCCTTTCTCCCCTTCCACCTCTGATCCATCCGCAACAACGAAGAGAAGAGGAGGAAGAATTGGGGTAAACGCGCGGTCTCTGTCGCTCTCTCTTGTCCACTTGGCTCCGTCGTTTTGAGCGATCAGCTCGAGGAGATCGCCGTGAGGGTGTTTTGCGAGGTGAGTAGCAGTTCTCTTGCGGTTCTATAAATCCACCCTCCCCTGCGCCTGCATCCGTGCCTTCCCGGCTTCCCCCTTCTCACACACCATGAGCAGCAGCCTCTGCTCTGTTAGATCGTGTCGAGTCGGCGGCGCGGTCTCCTGGGCCTGGCTCAAAGATGTGTGTTCTTTGATATTTTCTCTGGATTTTACCTGATTATTAAATGTTCCCTTCTTCCTCCTTGCCCAGACGAGCAACTCTCATCCGAATTCAGGCTCATCGCAAGCTGATCGATGGACTTTTGCTGCAAATAGCCGGTCTCCGAGAGGAGTGAGCTTCACACTTGCCAAAGCTACAGGAAAATAGCCCAGCGAATATCTGGAGAAGAGAAAGGTTTTTTTTGGGTGGCTTTATCAAAAGTGTACATAAAAAGTCGTCATTTCTGTCTCTGCCTCTCTCTCCAACTACCTCATCGTGTCCAAGAGGGAGGAGGAGGACACTCCGAGACACAGTGAGCAAGACACACCCACACCCACACCCAGGTGGATGCTTGTTGTGCTCAGCTCTCCACAAGCCGCCGCTGCTTCCACCTCGCAACCGTCCTGCGCCGAAACTGCTGCAGTGCGTGCCGTGTCCTTCGCTAATTGAAGCTCCCACACCCCCAGTTCTCGCACTGTTCTCGCCCCAAATTCGTCGCTGTTCTGGGATTTCCAGTACCAAGAGCTCTACCTCCTCCGCCGAATTCCCCAAACTTTGATCCCAAACTTTGTCCCAAATCATCGCCGGAGGTAGCAAGTCATGGTGTCCAGCTCCTACTCCAACCTCCTCGACCTGGCCACCGGGGCCGCGGACCAGGGGCCACCGCCCGCCGCGCTCGGCGCGCTCCGGCGTCGGCTCCCGAGCGTGGTGACCACCCCGGGCCTCATCGACGACTCCCCGGCGTCCCCCTCCACGCCGTCCCCGGCGCCGCGCCCGCGCACCATCGTCGTCGCCAACCACCTCCCCATCCGCGCGCACCGCCCGGCGTCGCCGTCGCAGCCGTGGACCTTCTCCTGGGACGAGGACTCCCTCCTCCGCCACCTCCAGAAGAGCTCCTCCTCCCCCTCCATGGAGTTCATCTACATCGGCTGCCTCCGCGAGGACGTCCCGCCGCACGACCAGGACGCCGTCGCGCAGGCGCTCCTCGAGGCCTACAACTGCGTCCCGGCCTTCCTCCACGCCGACGTCGCCGCGCGCTACTACCACGGCTTCTGCAAGCAGCACCTCTGGCCGCTCTTCCACTACATGCTGCCGCTCTCCCCGGACCTCGGCGGCCGCTTCGACCGCCTCCTCTGGCAGGCCTACGTCTCCGCCAACAAGGTCTTCGCCGACAAGGTGCTCGAGGTCATCAACCCGGACGACGACTTCGTCTGGGTGCACGACTACCACCTCATGGTGCTCCCCACCTTCCTCCGCAAGCGGTTCAACCGCATCAAGCTCGGATTCTTCCTCCACTCGCCCTTCCCCTCCTCGAGATCTACAAGACGCTGCCCGTGCGCGAGGAGCTCCTCCGCGCGCTGCTCAACTCCGACCTCATCGGCTTCCACACCTTCGACTACGCCCGCCACTTCCTCTCCTGCTGCGGCCGCATGCTCGGCCTCCCCTACGAGTCCAAGCGGGGCCACATTTGCCTCGAGTACTACGGCCGCACGGTCAGCATCAAGATCCTGCCCGTCGGGGTCTACATGGAACAGCTCAAGGCCGTGCTCGCCCTGCCGGAGACCGAGGCCAAGGTCGCGGAGCTCATGGAGACCTACACGGGGAACGGGAAGGTCGTTATGCTCGGCGTCGACGACATGGACATCTTTAAAGGCATCAGCCTCAAGCTGCTCGCGATGGAGGAACTGCTGCGTCAGCATCCCGAGTGGCGCGGCAAGCTGGTGCTTGTGCAGGTGGCCAATCCGGCGAGAGGCCGGGGCAAGGACGTCGCCGGAGTGCAGGAGGAGACTTATGCTATGGTGCAGAGGATCAACGAGGCATATGGCGCGCCAGGGTATGAGCCGGTGGTGCTCATCGACCAGCCATTGCAGTTCTATGAGCGCGTCGCCTACTATGTCATTGCAGAGGTGTGCCTGGTGACCGCAGTCCGTGATGGCATGAACCTGATCCCCTATGAGTATGTTGCTCCCGGCAAGGCAACGATAAGCTCGACAGGATACTGAGGCTGAATAAACCAGAGGAGAAGAAGAGCATGTTGGTGGTCTCTGAGTTCATCGGATGCTCGCCGTCGCTGAGCGGCGCCGTAAGGGTGAACCCGTGGAACATCGAGGCTGTGGCTGATGCTATGGAGAGTGCCCTTGTGTTGTCAGAGAAGGAGAAGAATCTACGCCACGATAAGCACTACCGCTACGTGGAGAAACACGATGTCGGCTACTGGGCTAATAGCTTCCTCCAGGACCTTGAGAGGACCTGCAAGGATCACTCGCAACGGCGGTGCTGGGGGATCGGTTTTGGCCTCAGGTTTAGAGTGGTTTCTCTTGACCTGAGCTTCAGGAAGCTTGCCATGGAGCACATTCTTCAGGCATACAGGAGGTCGAAGAAGCGCGCGATTCTGCTGGACTACGACGGTACACTGATGCCGCAGGCGATCAATAAGAGCCCGACTGCCAAATCGGTGGAGATACTGAACAGCTTGTGCCGGGACAAGAAGAATTCGGTGTTCCTTTGCAGCGGGTTCAAATGCTCCACGCTCCATGAGTGGTTTCCTTCTGAGAACCTTGGCATGGCAGCTGAGCACGGCTACTACATGAGGTATGGGCTTAAGGTTTGCTTTCCTGCTATGAACGTACACTCTTGCAAGCTTAACTGAGTGCACAACATTCAGATTTACAGATAGTTCATGCCAGATACCTGTTTTCACTGCCCACATTAGCTAACCTGATTCTAAAGTATTATTTGACTATATATCACAATGGAAATTATTCCAATATAGTGGCACTGGCACATGTATGGAGAAATGTTTCCGTATGTTACATCATAGGCTCATATTCAAATCGAAAAGTGGAATTGCATGATTTCCGTTTCTGTCATAATACTTTGTTTCTATGGTGGAATATTCAAGTCTAAGTTTAACATGATCTGTTGCATAATTTAAAACTGCCTAACTCTAGGATGTCTAATACCTGAAATGTGTTGTACCGAGTCAGGTTGAAGAGGGACGCCGAATGGGAGACTTGCATTCCGGCTGCAGACTGCAGCTGGATGCAGATTGCACGGCCGGTTATGGAACTCTACACCGAGACAACAGACGGTTCAATCATCGAGGAGAGGGACACCGTGCTCGTTTGGAACTACGAGGATGCAGACCCTGATTTCGGGTCATGCCAAGCGAAGGAGCTCGTTGACCATCTCGAGAGCGTGGTGACGAACGAGCCGGTCTCGGTGAAGAGCACCGTGCACTCTGTTGAAGCTAAACCGCAGGTGAAGTCCCTTTGTTATCCTTTCATTTCCTCACTTCCTCTGGCACGAATCAAGCCTCACAGCTAATGGAATTCTTGTCTTGGCAGGGTGTGAGCAAAGGCCTGGTGGCGCGACGCATGCTGGCGACACTGAAGGAGAAGGACATGTGCCCGGACTTCGTGCTCTGCATCGGGGACGACCGTTCCGACGAGGACATGTTCGAGTTCATCGCCAGCGCTCCTTGCGGGGAGGCACTCGCATCCACGGCGGAGGTCTTCGCCTGCACCGTCGGCCGCAAGCCGAGCAAGGCCAAGTACTACCTTGACGACACGGCGGAGGTCGTGAGGCTGATGCAGGGCCTGGCGAATGTCTCGGAGGAGCTTGCCCAGCGGAACCCAACGGAGGGCGATGACCCTGAGGACCTGTGGTGCGTTGGCGACCTGCAGTAGTTGGAATATTGGCATCCTTGTGTTGGCCCGGTTTGAGGCACTTTGCAGAGTAGTTTAGCTGTACATGACGCATGAGCTAATGCTTTTCAGGGTATTGTTATATTGTCAGTGATTTATTAGTACTTGCTTAGAGTGTATTGAGTGCGATTTACAATCTGGTAGTGCTCTCTACTTACCGCACCAATAATAATACCTTGTCTCTGAATTCCCTGAAAATGCTAATTTAGATTTTGCCCACATGTGTATAGCGTAGAATGGTGCTGTAATTTCCCTCAGCTGGGCGCACTACTCTCTTTCTTGTTTATCTTATGAACTGAACTACTAGTTCGGAGATGTAGGAAAAACTAGACTCTGAAATTTCTCCTGCACTCTGACAGTTGAAATATCCTCCAAACGAACAACTACTTTGTGGTTATTTTTAGTGAAAACTATGTGGTTTCTTGACCATTGCGCCGGAAAGAGCCCAAACAAAAGGAAACGGGCACCACAAATAGCCCAATAGCCTGATTTAACTTGAGCTGTTGCTGTACGCATGATGAGTTTGTTAAGTATTTAGAGCATCTAGCAGACTCCCCACCCCGCCCGCGCGGAACTATAAAAAACCGCCTTTTTGCGGGCTTTAGCGACAAAAGTGGCCGGAGCAGACACACCATATCCTGTCGCCCATATTTTTTTTAAAGGGCACCAGAAAACGGCCTTCTCGACCGTCAAAGAAAAGGATTTTGCCTCCGCCCCGACCGTGCCCCCCATTCATGAAAACCCGTGGCAGGAGGGACATTTCAGCACGGCTCCCCTCCCGCTCCCCGTTTTCTGCCAGCCACCATCGTAGCCGCCCGGGTCACCGCTCGAGATTCCGCCCCGGATCTCTCTGTCGCAAGTTTTCCCGCCGGCCCCAAGGACCCGCCGCCTCTTTTCGAGGTCCCGACGTCGCTACAGCGCCTCACCATCGCCCCGTGGAGCCGGATTTCTTCCCGGATCGAGCGCGCCACAGACGGAGAAGAAGTAGCAGCGGGACGACCTTGCCGTTCCGGATCGAGCGCGATGCAGACGGAGAAGAAGCAGCAGCGGGACGACCTTGCCGTTTTAAGTTCCACGCCGGTGAGTGGTTGCCTATGCTCGGATTTCGCAAAGTTGCGGTACAAATCCCTTCACCCGCTAGTTTTTTTTTTTTGGATTCGTAGATGGATTTGACCTGCGAGGCATTTCTGCTCGAGGATTCCTCGGAGGACGACGACTCGGACATGGAAATCTTGCTCGTGAACCACCGTCAGCATGTTCCCGGTGAAGGAATTCGAGGACAAGTGTAGAAGGGCGAGCCGCCGGGAATTGAAGGTCGGGTGCCTTTGCATCCCGCGCAACCGGTAACTCGGTCACGAGATGCTAATGCAAGATTACTTCGCCGACAATTCCACCTACTCTGCTCATCTCTTCCGACGAAGGTACCAACTGCGCCGCTCACTGTTCATTAAAATTGTTGAAGCGTGCGAGGCGAACTGTCGTTTCTTCACTCGGCGGAGGAATGCCACAGGATTAATTGGATTCAGCACGTACCAAAAGATCTCTGTTGCGATGAGAGTGATTGTGTATGGTATTCTGGCGGACTACACAGATGAGTACTGATGACCCACAAGTATAGGGATCGCAACAGTCTTCGAGTGAAGTAAAACCCAAATTTATTGATTCGACACAAGGGGAGCCAAAAAATATTTATTAGCCTTAACAACTGAGTTGTCAATTCAGCTGCACCTCAAAGTATACTTGCTCGCAACAATCTATCATTGGTAACAGTTTTATAGCAGCAGTGGAAATAAAATAACATCAGTAGTAAAATAGTAACAGTAGTAGCAATCACGGAAAACAACAGGATGGGAAGTACCGTAGGCATAGAGGGAATGGATGGGCGGGCGTTGCATGGATAACATAGGTCATGTAATAATAACAACGTGGGCATTGCAGGTAATAATAATAAAGCATAAAACATCTAGGCAAACCATAGGCATGTGTTCCAATATAGTCATACGTGCTCGCAATGAGAAACTTGCACAACATCTTTTGTCTACCAGCCCGTGACAGCGAGGCCTCTAGGGAAACTACTGGTAATTAAGGTGCTTCTTTTAATAAAGCACCGGAGCAAAGCATTAATACTCCGTGAACACATGTGATCCTCACATCACAGCCATCCCCTCCGGTTGTCCCAATTTCTATCACTTTGGGGCCTCGGGTTCCGGACAATGACATGTGTAAACAACTTGAAGATATGATCAAGAACCATAATTATACTCATGAAACAATAACATGTTCAGATCTGAGATCATGGCACTCGGGCCCTAGTGACAAGCATTAAGCATAACAAGTTACAACAACGGTAGAAAACACTAACAATGGATACTAGGCACTATGCCCTAACAATCTGGCATTATTACATGATCAATCTCATCCAATCCCTTCCATCCCCCTCAGCCTACATCGGTGTTTACTCACACATGAACGGGGGAATCATGGATGGTTGATGGAGAAGAGGTGGCGGTGTCGATGGCGATGATCTCCTTCGATTCCCCGTCCCGGCAGGGCGCCAGAACAGGAACTTCTGATCCCCGAATCGAGTTTCGAGCTGGCGGCGGCGCTTTGTTGTGTTTCTGTGGAATATGACGAACCCACCTCGGTTTTTAGGTTACGGGGCATATGTAGTCGAAAGGGGAGTCCGAAGGGGTGCCGAGGTGGCCCACACCACCTGGCGACGCAGCCAGGGAGGCGCCAGGGGGTGGTGTGGCCCCCTCCTGGCCCCTCTCCTGTCCCCCTTCAGGCTCCTAGGGTCTTCTGGTGTTTTAGGCTCAATGAGATCTTTTCTGGGCAATTTCCCGAAAGTTGATTTTTCTGCACAAAAACGAGACACCAAGGTAATTCTGCTGAAAACAACGTTAGTCCGTGTTAGTGGTATCCAAAACTTACAAGTTTTGAGGAAAACAATAAGAAAAGTGTTCGGAAAAGGAGATGACGTTTTGGACGTATCAACTCCCCCACAAGCTTAGCTTATTGCTTGTCCTCAAGCAATTCAGTGACGACTGAGTGCGATAAAAGACTTTTACAAACAAATTTGTTTCATATGACTCACTATATGATAGAGTGCTGAGGAAATTCATAATAAGATGTAAGGAAAATAAAAGTCACCTAGCAGTTATGCAAACCATGAAGAGATGCCAACAAACTAATAATAAACAACATGAAGTATATCAATCTGCAGGATTGCAATGCTCATAATAGGGTATGATAAAGTGTACTCACTTGCCCTTAATAATGGAGCAAAACATAAATGGTAGGGCACCTCTGAAGTTCAAATGAAGACTAGAAATAAATATATCAAAGATACAAACATCAAAGTTATACCACAATCAACCGTGTTTTGGGACAAGCACATTACACTAAGAATGACAGCCATGCTCTCAAGAAGGTGCATAAAGCGAGAAGGTGAATAATCAACATAAAAATAAAAGAAAGGCCCTTCGCACAGGGAAGAAGGGATTAACTCATGTGCTAGAGCTTTTTATCTTATCAAACAGAGGTATTGAAAACATTATTAAGAGAGGTGTATGCTTATGTCAATAATGGTAAACAGACAATACAGTACGTCACAAGCCAACTAGACTTCACAAGATCGGCTCCCGTAGAAGGACACATATGGGTAGAAGGTCATCCCTCTTTCTCTTTTGATTACACAATTATGCTTTGACTAATAAATGAGGTGCAAAAATAGCACCTCGCTGCCGGCTCTTCTATCATTTGGATAAGAGGATGAAGCTACTAGTCCAAGGTATGAAATCCAATCAACAAGTGAGATAAAGATTCTCTATTTACGTCCTCATGAGCTAAAACAGGGGCACAAAACAGGAATAATTTTTCGAAGGTTTTAAAGGTAGCACACGAGAAATTTACTTGGAGTGGCGGTTAAATACCACAGATATATGTAGGTATGGTGGACACATTTGGCAAACTTTGGTTTTTGGGAGTTGGATGCACGAGTAGAGCTCATACTCAGTAGAGGTGAAGGCTAGCAATAGTCGGGGAGCGACAATCAAGAGAGCAACAACTATCATAATCATGCTTGCGACAAAACAAAATTAACAGGGGCATAAAAATGATACAAATACTCTAAGGCAAAATAAATCATCGAGGCTTAGTTGACTTTTTGTTTTCAGTCATAGCATGCTTGAGCATGTGCCAAGTCGATTCAAGCGAAACAATAAGTGGGAGATACCACAATGTCATGCCCTTCTATGAATAAAATAATGCAAACAGACATTCATAGGACATGCTATCTTATATTAATAAGTGGAAACTAACACGTGAGAGCACGAACTACTAAGCATCAATTAAATAACATAAACTTTACATGAACGAACTAAGCATGCTCACACGGATGAGTATATGTACAAAAATAAAACAAATAGAGTTCATACCAGCCTCTCACCACAACTTGGACTGGCGTAAATCATCATTACTACTCTTCACTTGTGTGGATCGAATAATATAGAATGATAATCAAGCTCCAATGGAGACACGGAAGTGCGGTGAACTCTGCAACAAACTTTACAAAACCAAAGAAGAACAACAAATATTTTGGGGTTTTCGAATTAAAACAAGAACAGAAAGAACAAGCAAACAAAGCAAAATATTTTTGGATTTTTGAATATTAAACCGAAAAGAGAAAAGAAAGCAAACCAATAAAATAAACTAAAGAAGCAAACAAAGAGAAATAACAGAAATATTTTTGGTCCTTTTGTGCTTAGGAAAAAAGAACAAAACAATAAAAATAAAGAGAAACGAAAGAAGCGAAAGAAAACAAAAACAAACGAAAACATGGATATACAAAGAACCGACCGAACACGATATATAAATGAGTGTGATGTCGGTATACCTCCCCCCAAGCTTAGGCTTTTGGCCTAAGTGGAGATCAATCACGGCGCGGGAAATATCCCCACTGTGGTGGGTTGTCCCTCGCATGGTTGTACTCGGGCGCTCAAGAAGAAGATGAAGCAACAGGCGCATAGTCATAACCGGAGTGCTGATACGGGATCCCCGTGGTGTCGAAGAGTTGGACGAATTCACTATCGTCCCCCTCTCCTGCATCCTCCCCTTACTGGGGGTGGTTCTCAATGTATGTGTCTATCTCACTCTCAGAAAGCATCCATCCTTGCCTGTCATAAATATTAAACAAAAGAGGTGCAGACAAAAGTACTTTTCTAACAGTTTTAGTCACTCTCCAACGGGATTGTTTGGAGAATAAATTGTGCAAGTGAGCATGGGTAGAAAGAAACTTATGTTGAACCATGGAAACAAGGTCCAGCCTCTCTAAAGAAAACTGCAGGTCTAGAGGGTGTGCCTCCAAACCATGCAAAGCTAGCAAGCGCGAGGCAATGAGACCTCCACAAATTCCGCCCTTCTCACGGTTAAGCGAGAGACGGTAAGAAATTAAAGCACTAAGGTTATAAGACCTATCACGTCTTAAGTCAGCATGAAATAAACTCCAAATCATAAACAGATAGCTTGTTGGCAGTTTTTCTAGCTAACACACATTTAGAAATGAAATAAGCAAAGTATCGAATGCTAGGGAGTTGAATTTCACGTATTTTACCACTTTACTCTGTGAATCTTGTGCCTTGAAAATATCCTCATATAATTCCAGCAGTGGTTTAGGCTGCCCTCTTATCTTCTCACAAGAACCTTACTTTGGTACCTTGATAGCTGCACAAAAATCATTGAAAGTCAAGTCTACAGCTTTATTGTAAATTTTATAATGGACCATAGGGTTAGTTGAAGACCATCTAAAGTGGAAATCCTGCACGATGGACATAGTTATTTTAACGTGTTGGATAGGTTCATACTCAATGAAACAGTCCAAGCCTGCATTATAAACAAGGGTATTGAAATCCTGCAGAATTCCCGTAATCCGCATAAATTCCTGTATGGATAGATCGATGGAAAGACTCTTTATTCATGGTTCATGAGCATGACCTCATGCAACTCCAACTCATGTTGGTTTCGTTGATGTACATTGTGCTCCATCTCTGAAATTTTTCAACAATCATCACAAAAATTTATTTCAAGCAACTATAAGGTGAAAACTACCATAGAGACTTATAAGAGAGCTAAACATGCATCAAAATTATATTATTTCTACTCAAATCAAGCATGCAAACTCACATAAGCTGTCACCTACATTACCAAAATACTCGAGAAATACTTCACCAAACAAAATTCTACTTGGATAATCGGAGGAGTCACATACCGGATAGCAAATGCACCAAATTTCAGCACAAATGATGGGCTGAGCAAACAGATCGGGTAAAAATCTCGAGGAAGAACAGCAAGAACTCGGGTTCCAGGGAATATGTTAAGTTCTGTAGGTGAGAGAAGGAACTTTGGCAGGGGAGAGAGTTAGTGGGGGGGGGAGGAGGCCCACACCAGGGGTAGGCCGCGCCACCCCATGGTGTGCCCTACTGGTGGGTCCCCCTAGGGCCTCCCATGTGGCTCTCTGCCTCATTTTTTACATAAAAATTTATTATAAATTTTCTGGATTTTTTCGAGAAACTTTATTTTTGAGGTATTTCTAGAATTTTAATAATTAATAAAAACCAGAAAAAAAGTGAAAAGGTGGAAAACAAAACCAAAACCAGAACTACAGAGGTTGTATGACACTCTAATGGAAAAATTACCAAGGAAAACAAAGGTGGAAGTGGTGAAAACAAAATTATGGGTGGTGAAAACATGCATAACCACAATAATCAGGGTGAAAACATGATGAAATCATGAATATGGATGATGGAAAACATGATTATGCTAAAGTGGCAAGGTGATAACAGAAGTAAACATGGTGAAAACATAATGGGGAAGGTGAAAATATAGTAAAAACATTGCCCTCATCATAAAAAATCATTTTGTTAACAAGGGTGATCAAGTCTTGTTACCAGAATAATTTTCATATGAAGCAAAACTTTGCTAATCAATAAATAATTATGTTACCTCAACCTTGATAGACATAGTCCCAATCACAATAATTTCATATTCTTTTGGTGGTACTAGAATGGGACAATAAAATTCTCCAATCTTGATGGTCTCAATATTTTCAATTGAATTTAAACCATATCTTCTATCAATCTTCTTGGGAAAATAAACAGTATGATCTTTATCATTAACATTAAAAGTTACTTTTCCTTGATTGCAATCAATAAAATCCCCTGCAGTGGTAAGAAAAGGTCTCCCAAGAATAATAGACATATTATCATCTTCAGGCATTTCCAACACAACAAAGTCAGTTAGTATCAAACAATTATTAGAAACTTGAACAGGAACATTCTCACATATACTAACAGGAATAGTAGTAGATTTATCAGCCATTTGCAAATATATACCAGTGTGTATCAATTTTTCAATAGCGAGTCTCTTTTAAAGAGAGAAATTCATAACACTAACTCCAGATCCCAAGTCACATAAAGCAGTTCTAATATAATTATTTTGAATAGAACAAGGGATAGTAGGAATACCAGGATCTCCAAGCTTCTTTAGAACCTTGACATTGAAAGAATAATTAGAAATCATGGTGGAAATTTCCTCATTAGGAATTTTCCTTTTGTTGGAGACAATATCTTTCATATATTTAGAATAAGGAGGTAGTTTAATAGCATCAATCAAAGGGATTTGCAAAAATAGAGGTTTCATCCACACACAAAACTTGTTTTAATGTTCTTCCTCCTTTGATTTGTGTTTCTTATTAGGGAAAGGCATTGCTTTTTGTACCCAAGGCTCTCGTTCATTACCATGTTTATCAGCAATGAAATCCTCCTTAGTATACTTTGCAGTTTTAGTTTGCTTTTCAGGTTCAGCTACACTTTGTTCTTTATCAGAAGCATCACTTTTATCATTACCACTTTCAGTTTCAGCATCAGAAATATATATACTATTAGGATCTTTAGCAGGTTCAGGAGATTCTACAACATTTTTATGTCTCTTCTTCTTTTTAGTAGAAGGAGAACTATTGTTTTTAGGTTGCTGAGAATCTTGTTCAAATCTTTTAGGATGTCCTTCAGGATACAAGGGGTCCTGAGTAGAAACACCATTTCTAGTAATTATTTCACAAACATGTTTATCTCTAGAAGCATTAGCTAGAATGTCTTTTTGCACTTTAGTAAGTTGATCAATTTCAGTTTGAACCATTTGAAAATGTTCAACAAGCACTTTAACATCATTAGAGATTCTTTCAATAATACCATGCAAATTATCAATAGCTCTAGAGTTTTCCATAAGGTGATTTTGCACTCTCCTATTAAAATTGTCTTTCTTAAGAACATAATTATCAAATTCATCTAAGCACTGATCAGGTGGTTTAGAATATGGAATATCTCTATTATCAAAGTATTGGCGAGAGTGTGCCTCAACAGTTGATGGATGAGGAATAGGCTTACATAATTCTTCTATAGGAGGTAAATTCTTCACATCTTCAGATTTGATACCCCTCTCTTTAAGAGATTTCTTGGCTTACTTCATCACTTCATCATTTAATTCAACCATCCCTCTTTTCTTGGGTGTTTGTATTGGTGTTGGTTCTGGTGTATGTGTAGGCTCAAGTATATTCCAATCATCATTATTTTTGGCTATTTTAGCCATTAATTCCTTAGCTTCTTCTTGAGTTCTTTTCCTGAAAACACAACCAACACAACTATCTAGGTATGTCCTAGATTCAACAGTTAGTACATTATAAAATTTATCTAGGAGCTCAATTTTAGGTAATGGATATCCAGGGCTAGCTCTTATTAAATAACAAAACCTCGTCCAAGATTCAAGCAATTTTTCTCCTCCAATTTTCTCAAAGTTAAAGATGTCCTACACAGCAGCTTGTTGGGCACTAGCAGGAAAATATTTTTGAAAGAAAGCATTAACCAAATCCATAGGATTAGTAATAGATCCAGCGGACAAATTGTTAAACCAAATTTGAGCTTCATCTTTCAATGAGAAAGGTAAGACCTGGTAACAAAATAAGTACGCAGTTTAGTATCATCAGAAAATAAACTACTCAAAGATGAAAGCTCATTCATGTGTTCCATAGCACTTTTACTTTCAGTTTCAAAAAAAGGTTCCTTCTCAACAATAGATATATAAGATAAATCTAAAGAGAAATCATAATCCTTGTCTATAATGTGTATGGGAGATGTGGCAAACTTAGCATCAAGAGAAGATTTATATTTCACAACATGTCTTGCAAGAAGACTCTTAACAGCACTTGCACCAGTAGTAGCACGAGCTTCTTCAACAAAATCAGCATTAAGTTCAATATAGGTTTCATCAAGATCATCAATAAGCTTAGTTGAATTAACAGGTGCACCAATATTTTCAACAGAAATTTCAGCATTTTTAATTTTTTTTGGATTTAGCAATAATAGCATCTAGGAAAGGGCCTAGAGAACTAGTATCATCAAGCACATTAGAAGCATTATCAAAAGTATCAGAATCATTCTCAGACTCAGCAGAAGTAACAATACATGTAGCATGTGGTGGAGTAAGAAGGTTACTCATAACAGACGGTGAATCAAGAGCAACAAATGTGTTCAGAGTTGTACCTCTGCTTGTAGTGGATGGTAATATAGAGACTTTTCCATCACAAGTCTTGCCCATGATGAAAGGCTTGCAACAAACAATATCACAGTCAAGTGATCAAAATAAATAAAGCTATAGTCCCCGGCAACGGCGCCATAAAATAGTCTTGATGACCCATAAGTATAGGGGATCGCAACAGTCTTCGAGGGAAGTAAAACCCATATTTATTGATTTGACACAAGGGGAGCCAAAGAATATTTATTAGCCTTAACAACTGAGTTGTCAATTCAGCTGCACCTGAAAGTAGACTTGCTCGCAACAATTTATCAGTGGTAACAGTTTTATAGCAGCAGAGGAAATAAAATAACAGCAGTAGTAAAATAGCAACAGTAGTAGCAATCACGAAAAATAGCAGGATGGGAAGTACCGTAGGCATAGAGGGAATGGATGGACGGGCGTTGCATGGATAACATAGGTCATGTAATAATAATAACGTGGGCATTGCAGATAATAATAATAATAAAGCATCAAACATCTAGGCAAACCATAGGCATGTGTTCCAATATAGTCATATGTGCTCGCAATGAGAAACTTGCACAACATCTTTTGTCCTACCAGCCCGTGGTAGCGGGGCCTCTAGGGAAACTACTGGTAATTAAGGTGCTTCTTTTAATAAAGCACCGGAGCAAAGCATTAACACTCCTTGAACACATGTGATCCTCACATCACATCCATCCCCTCCGGTTGTCCCAATTTCTGTCACTTTGGAGCCTCGGGTTCCGGACAATGACACGTGTAAACAACTTGTAGATATGATCAAGAAACATAATTATACTCACGAAACAATAACATGTTCAGATCTGAGATCATGGCACTCGGGCCCTAGTGACAAGCATTAAGCATAACAAGTTGCAACAACGGTACAAAACACTAACAATGGATACTAGGCACTATGCCCTAACAATATGACATTATTACATGATCAATCTCATCCAATCCCTTCCATCCCTCTCAGCCTACAGCGGTGTTTACTCACACATGGACGGGTGAATCATGGATGATTGATGGAGAAGAGGTGGCGGCGTCGATGGCGATGATCTCCTTCGAATCCCCGTCCCGGCAAGGCGCCAGAACAGGAACTTCTGATCCACAAATCGAGTTTCGAGGTGGCGGCGGCGGCTCTCTGTTTTGTTTCTGTGGAATATGACGAACCCCCCTCGGTTTTTAGGTTACGGGGCATATGTAGTCGAAAGGGGAGTCTGAGGGGGTGCCGGGGTGGCCCACACCACCTGGCGGCGCGGCCAAGGGGGGCGCCAGGGGGTGGTGTGGCCCCCTTTTGGCTCCCGGGGTCTTCTGGTGTTTTAGACTCAATGAGATCTTTTTTCCCGAAAGTTGATTTTTCTACACAAAAATGAGACACCAAGGTAATTCTGCTGAAAACAACGTTAGTCCGTGTTAGTGGTATCCAAAACTCACAAGTTTAGAGGAAAACAATAAGAAAAGTGTTTGGAAAAGGAGATACGTTTTAGACGTATCAAGTACCTTCGCATTGGTAAAGATAAAACAATCGAGTCTGTGCGTGGTTTGCCTAAGTCATCATTCGTGTCTTTGGTCCGACATATCTTCGAGCACCGAACGAAGAAGACATGATGAAATTGATGTTAGAAAATGCGGAAAGAGGATGGCCGGGATGCCTAGGTAGTATTGGCTGCATGCATTAGACTTGGAAGAATTGTCCGAAGGCATGGCATGGAAATATTGTGGCAAAAGCCGTGATGCAACCATTGTTTTAGAGGCGGTTGCGTCACATGATTTTTGGATATAGTAATTTTTGTAATTGCTATATTTTCAAGTGTTGTAATAATGGACTATTCTTGTAATGTACATGTACAATTTATTTATAATTTATTTGACATGGTTCGATATTAATTGTGTATAGATATGTGATACATATATGCTGAAATGGTGATGTAACAGTTGATTTGAGGGCTCATATTCCGCCGCGGCGGAACGGACTCCTCAAATCCGAACGGTAAATCAGAAATCCCACCGATTTAGGGTGTCTGTACCGCCTGACCCTTTTTCGGCCCATAAAATCGCGTTTTTTGTGCCCCTTATCCACGCTTAAGGGTATGCTAGATATCCTCTTAGGAAATTTTCCGAGTAAATTAATCTAAGGATAAATCATGAGTATGACGTAAACAGACTAATATTTAGCAATATTATTGTAATACTAGATTTACGGTAGACACGTCTACACAGAACACTAGTACCGCACATACAGAAATCAGCAAGAGGGGGATAAATGCAGCATACCCTCCAATAGGCCAGTTGGCCGTAGCAGAAGCAATGACGGCAGTCGCCGCAACAACAGCGGAGGCAGTAGCCTCGTCAGCAGCGTCCTTCTCGGCAGTAAATCGCTCAGCGTCAGTGGACATGGTGATGATGATAGTGACACGGAAGTAGTCGAAGTAGACGAACGGAAACGAGAAGTCGTGTAGACGCTCCCCAAAAATCTAATCGCCCCTATCCCTTACAGGATCTGGAGAGGCGGGGTTTCGGTGGCCGGCTCCCCCGTCAGCCGTATACATGGTAGACGGGACGGGATCACTGGTGGCAGCAGCAGTGAGTGGAACGACAATGGGCGCAGGGAGTAGAGCGTATGAGATATGTGTTTGTATCCGTCCGCCCAAGCCTCCAATATATAGGGGTGGTCGAGTAAGAGAACGACCATCTCACAATCAATTGGTGTTTACTACGGCCGTTTTCATGAGATCAATATGGTGTTTACTGCGGCTATTACCAAAATCAATGTGATAATTACAGACGGCAATCAATATGACGTTTCATATTATTGACGCATCTGTTGCAGAATCTCCATTTCTGACCGGCAAAATAAAGGCATTGACTCGGCTCATTCCCGCAATCCGCGGTGTGTCATGATGTGGCGAGGCAGGTGGCGGAGGAGGAGCACGCATGTGGAACACCTCCACATCTCCTCTCTCTTCATATGAACTCGTACTAGTGGGAAGAGAGCTCACCTTATAAGCTCGTGCAAAACTCTCCCAACTAGCAATGTGGGACTAAACTCCCACCATTTTGCTATGGCAGCATGAGCCTCTAGGTATTAAATAGAAATTGTCTAGTGGGCCTAAAGTCCACCCCAAATTTTAGCAGTCCCCCACCAGATCCCGAAGGCCCATGGTGTTGTCCTCTGTTCCAATCACTATTTTTATATACCGATATTTTCAGCGGAAACCCGTTAATAGCTACACTACATCACAACTGAACAATGGACTATGCCTTGAATTATCAGTTTGGCGTAAAATAATTTCAATAAATGTCTTACCAGTACTAGGCTGCCGAAGACTGGCCCCTCGGGTAGAGCATATTAGTCACACTCCTGTCCTATTCATGAACTTATTAGATAACATCCAATCTCATAGACCGTAACCAGAAGTCAGATTCATATAGGTGTGTTGCTCCAAAAATCGCTCTCTGGGATAGCATCTTGCTTATACAAGCGTTGGAACACATTAAGACAAAAGAGTATTGCATCTCCAGCGGAGTGGGTTAGTAAAACTTAGTATCCTCAATTAATCACTAGCTTGTTTTAGTAGGTCCTTTATACGTCATAAAAGTATCCCTAATTTCCGATGTTCATGTTGTTTCCCACATGTTTGATATAAATTTTATGTCATTTTTATCGATTTTCCAGACTAACCTATTGACAAGATGCCACTGAGCCAGTTCCCTGTTTTCTGTTGTTTTTAGTTTCAGAAAATTTGTTCTGAAAATATTCTCGGAATTGGAAAATTTGAAGCCCGGAACTCTTAGAATTCCCGAAGGTTCCACGGAGTCCAGGAGAGACCCGGAGAAGGGCCTCCGGGGCCAACACCATAGGGCGGCGCGCCCCCTAGCCGCACCATGGGGTGTTGTGGGCCCGCCAGGCCTCCACCGCCTATGACCTTTCGCCTATTTATCCCCCCTGAGACGTAAACACTAAATATATACCACTTCGTCCCAAAAAAACACCCAAGGCCGCCGTCATCGTCATCCCGAGATCAGGAGGGTTCCGGAGCTCTCCCCGGCACCCTGACGAAAGGGAAATTCATCACCGGAGGGGTCTACACCACCATGCCCTCCTCCGAAGTGATGCGTAAGTAGTTCATCCTTGGACTACGGGTCCATAGCAGTATCTAGATGGTTGTTCTCTCCACTTTGTGCCTCATGTTTAGATCTTTTGAGCTGCCTAACATGATCAAGATCATCTTTATTTAATGCTACATGTTGTGTTTGCTGGGATCTGATGAATGTTGAATGCTATGCCTTTTGATTATCAATCTATCATGTTATCTTCATGCATATGTTATTTATGATCTTGCATGCTCTCTGTTGTTAGTAGATTCTCTTGCCAAGTATATGCTAGTAACTCCAAGAGGGAGTATTTATGCTCGATAGTGGGTCATGCCTCCTTTGCATCTGTGCTCGAGTGACATTAACGTGACGGATGGAGGATGTGTTGTTGCCATTAGGGAGAAAACAACAATGCTTTGTCTAAGGATGATTTTATTATTTACATTACACACTTTTCTTAATGCAATTATCTGTTGCTTGCAACTTAATACCCAACGTTTGTTCGGACGATATTCGGATGGTGGATTATTAGTCATAGATGCAGTTGGATAACAGTCTATGTATCTTGTTGTAATGCCCGCATGAATCACGTAGTAATCTTTATATCTTGCATATGCACTACGGTGCAGCCTTCATTTATGTCAATTGCTCAGATGTAATTTGTTCACCACACATGTTATTTATCTTTCACGGAGAGACACCACAAGTGAACTGTGGACCCCGGTCCATTTTCCTCATATTGATAATACAACCACAGCTTCCACTGCTCTCATACTGTTGCTACTGTTTTCATACTATTTTCATATTGTTTTCCACACCATACGTTTAACCTCTTTGTGTTCAGCAAAACCGGTGAGATTGACAACCTCACTACTTCGTTGGGGCAAAGTGATTTGATTGTGTTGTGTAGGTTCCACGTTTCTTTTGGACTGGTAGTGCGCCCTGCCATCTCAGCTGCTTCAACCTTTTGAAGTTACTCCTTTCTCCTACTGGTCGATTAAACCTTGGTTTCTTTCCGAGGGAAAAATGTTGTTGTGCTCATCATACCTTCCTCTTGGGGTTTCCCAACGAGTGCAAGACGTGTACCATCAAGCTATTTTCTGGCGCCGTTGCCGGGGAGGAAGAGAATTTCTGCAAGGGGAGTATCTCACTTCCAATCTCTTTACTTTTTTTTTTTTTTTGCTTAGTTTATTTTATTTTGTCTCGTTTGCTTCTCTTTATAAAAACACAAAAAAAATAGTTCTTATTCTAGTTGTAGTTTTATTCCTGTTTTTAATCTTGCTAAAATGAGTAATTCTGTTCATGTTACCATGTCACATGAGGAAATGATCTTTACTTTCAAATAAGAGAATGATGAGAGTTTCGAGGAATCTTGGTCTAGAGTTTTCGATTCCTATTGCAAAATTGAACCTAAAATGACTCTAAGCATGTTTCTTCGTAGCTTTTACTTCGGTCTTGTTCTTTGTTATAGATATGCTTTGGGTACTGTGGTAGGAGGAGATTTCCTTCATTGTGATTGAG
The DNA here is from genome assembly GCA_028641055.1 of Alopecurus myosuroides. Classification (NCBI taxonomy): domain Eukaryota; kingdom Viridiplantae; phylum Streptophyta; class Magnoliopsida; order Poales; family Poaceae; genus Alopecurus; species Alopecurus myosuroides. The sequence continues at coordinate 246,036,213 of CM054062.1, forward strand.
AGTGAGATTTCAATGCTATAAAAAAATTAATTGCAACCTACAGTTTACCTAGTAGTTCTGATAAAGCCTTTGCAAGTATTTATGCTAGATTGAATACTCTTGAGTCACATATTTCTATTTTAAAAGAAGGATATGGCCAAATTCGTGAACATCTTTATTATGTCCCAATAAACTATAAAGCCTCAAATATGATTTCTTTGGTGAAATTTGTTATAAATGGTGAAATATTTCATGCTCGTTGTGATATCATGTCTGAATCTTGTCTTATGCCTAAGGAAATTTATGAATCTTTGAACTTTTGGGGACTAGCTGAAGGAGGAGAAGAAATTCCTCTCATTAATAACACCACTATATTTCCCATTTGGATAGATGAGGGAGTGTTTACAAAACTCCTAGGAAAAAAGGTCTCCACTGATTATCTTGTTATTGAATGTGCAGGAGGGGGACAAATTACCCTTGGAAGATCTCTGATGAAGCTCTTAGGAGAAACTATTGATATGGGGAAAGGTACCATGACTTTCAGCTCCAAATTATGCTTGGACCATAAGTTCCCTAAAAAAATATGGGTAAGAAAGGTAAACGTAAGCTTCGTAAAAATTTGGATGCTTCTTCACTTGAAAATACTTGATTCCCTTTTTCTTTGCCTAGCTAAAAGGCGTTAAAGAAAATCACTTCTTGGGAGATAACCCATGGTTTTATTTTTGTTTTCTTTTTCTATGTTTTATTTGAGTCAAGGGGTTGTATACTTATGTAGTAAATCCTTTGTATCTTTATTTTCATGATTTAGTAGTGCCAAGTAAAGTTTCTGACGAGAGTTGGAGTTGGTTTTTAGATTTCTGCGCAGAAAACAGATTTCTGCTGTCCACCGTAAAAAATCGTAAAAAATTCAGGAAGATCAGAATAACCTGAAATTGTTTGTGCTTATTACTCATCTAATTCCGCAAGTTATTTGTTCTTTAAGTTTTCTATCTGAGCAACGTAAGTTCCTCGAAAAAATTCGCCCTTACAGACTGTTCTGGTTTTGACAGATTCTGTCATTTTTCTTGCATTTGCTCTTTTACGATGTCAAGTGGATTTCTTTGCTTCACGAAACATCAGTGGTTGTAGCTAATGTTTAAAAGTATCAATAACACTTGTTCCATACATAACCAATGGATTTTTAATTGTTTCCCTAACCCTCTAATGTGAATTACTGTTTGAGTATGGTGTGAAGGAAGTTTTCAAGTGTCAAGAGAAGAGGTGATATATGTGATCAAGAAGAGTGCAAGATCAAAGCTTGGGGATCCCCCCGTGGTTCATCCCAGCATATTTTTAGAAGACTCAAGCATCTAAGCTTGGGTATGCCCAAGGTATCCCCTTCTTCATCAACTATCTATCAGGTCACTTCTCGTGAAAATATATTTTTATTCGGTCACATCATATGAAGTTTTCTTGGAGCCTCTGTTTGTTTTTATTTTTTTTCCTTTGTATTATTTATTTCCTTGTTGTAATAGTACCATTGGACCTAGAATCCTTGTTTGGGAGAGAGACACGCTCCGCTTTTTCATTTGAATACTTGCTATGCTAGTATTCTTAGTTATTCTTCTAGTTACTGCGAAAATTCCTGTTCAGCTCTTGTTTCCATTGCATCTCTTATTCAGATCTGTTAGTTCTAGTAGTGTTATGTGAGTAATCTCGTGTTTTCTTTCTGTAGCATGTAGAGAACTTTTTTTAAAGCATGTTTTTTATGGTGCTTGTTGGGAAACGAAACTGCTGCTTGAAGTAGAATTTTTAACGGTGCAAGTAGAAGCTTGTATATATTGTGGCTAGAATTTTTCATATCATGCTAGATGTTATTTTATTTCTAAAGCCTTGTGGTTATTGAGTAGCATGATTAGTCTCAAATAGCTGAGAGTTTTTAAAGTGCCATTGAAAGAATCATGAGTTGTTCTTGTCATATTGAAGCATAAATTTGTGGTATTCTCCTTTGAATGTTTTATTTGGTTGAATTGGCGCATGCTCACACCATGTTTATGACTATGAAACAGTCACTTATATCCTCCATGATCATTTAGTTTTTGAACTTGTGGTACCATTTTTGCTTTGATTAATGATGTTTATGTCGCTATGCATGATTATGGCTCTTGTGCTCTCTTGATTTGTCGCTCCCAGTCTTTTGCTAGCCTCCACCTGTACTGAGTATGAGCTCTACTCGTGCATCCAACTCCCCAAAACCAAAGTTTTTCCATTGTGTCCACCATACCTACCTAAATGTGGTATTTAACTGCCACTCCAAGTAAATTTCTCATGTGCTATCTTTAAAACTTTCAAAATTACTCCTGTTTTGTGTTCTTGTTTTTGCTCATGAGGATGTAAATAGAGAATCTTTATCTCACTTGTTGATTGGATTTCACACCCTGGACTAGTGGCTTCATCCGCTTATCCGATTGATAGAAGAGATGGCAGCGGGGTGCCCAGCCCCAAATTAATACAAACAAATTCTCTTCACTATTTTTCCCCTGATGTATCAGTCAAAGCATAATTGTGTAAACAAAAGAGAAAGAGGGATGACATTCTAACCAAATGCATCCTTCATATGGGAGCCACTCTTGTGAAGTCTAGTTGGCTTGTGACGTACTGTATATTTTGTTTACCATTCGTTGACACTAGTATACACCTCTCTTAAAATATAGACACTCCTCCACGGTATGTGATTGTTGGTAGGCACCCGAGGATTCGGTTAGCCATGGTTTGTGAAAGATGGTTAGGAGGAGTGTCAAGTTTTTTAATACCTATGTTTAATAAAAGAAAAGCTCTAGCACATGAGTGATCCATGCTTCCCTCTGTGAAGGGCCTTTCTTTTACTTTTATGTTGAGTCTCCATCTTCTAACTTTATGCACAGTTGAGAGAGCATATTTTCCATTTTGAGTTTTATGTGCATTTGTCCCATAAACATTATTAATTGATTCATGATGTCTAATTGCTTGTTCTCTAATTATTTGTTCTAGTCTTCCTCATGAACTTTAAAGGTGTCCTGAAATTTATGTTTTGTCCCACTCTTAATGACTAGTGAAATATTACTTTGCCATGCTTTCTCTATACTTGAAACAAACGTATATCTTTTGTTGCATTGTTATCCATGATCCTTTATTTGTGTTACTTCTCATGATGCAAGATGATTGCTATGCTTTATTATTAAAGTTTTAATTATCATGCTTATGTTGAAATTTTATGATCTCAGCTCACATATGCTTTTACATTATTGATGATCAAGTTTATGTTGGTAGCATGTCACCTCAGAAATTATGTGTTTTTATCGTTTACCTACTCGAGGATGAGTAGGAACTAAGCTTGGGGATGTTGATACGTCATAAACGTATCCCTAATTTCTGATGTTCCATGTTGTTTCCATGTTGTTTCCCACATGTTTGCTATACACTTTATGTCATTTTTATCGATTTTCCAGACTAACCTATTGACAAGATGCCACAGAGCAAGTGCCCTGTTTTCTGTTGGTTTTAGTTTCAAAAAAGTTGTTCTGGAAATATTCTCGGAATTGGAAAATTTGAAGCCCAGAAGTCTTAGAATTCCCGAACGTTCCACGGAGTCCCGGAGAGAACCGGAGAGGGGCCTCAAGGGGCCCACACCATAGGGCGGCGCGCCCCCTGGCCGCGTCGTGGGGTGGTGTGGGTCCCCAAGGCCTCCACCTCCTATGCCCTTTCGCCTATTTATCCCCCCGAGACGTAAACCCTAATTCTATACCACTTCGTCCCGGATGATCGGAGGCCGCGTCATCGTCTCCCTGAGACCTGCCGGAGGGTTAGAATTCATCACCGGAGGGGTCTACACCCCCATGTCCTCCTCCGAAGTGATGTGTGAGTAGTTCATCCTTGGACTACGGGTCCATAGCAGTAGCTAGATGGTTGTTCTCTCCACTTTGTGCCTCATGTTAAGGTCTTGTGAGCTGGCTAACATGATCAATATCATCTTTATGTAATGCTACATGTTGTGTTTGCTGGGATCTGATGAATGTTGAATGCCATGTATTTTGATTATCAATCTATCATGTTATATTCATGCATATGTTATTTATGATACTGCATGCTCTCCGTTTGTTAGTAGATGATCTGGCCAAGTAGATGCTAGTTACTCCAAGAGGGAGTATTTATGTTCGATAGTGGGTTCATGCCTCCTTTGCCTCTGTGCTCAAGTGACAGAAACGTGACGGATGGAGGATGTGTTGTTGCCATCAGGGAGAAAACAACAATGCTTTTTCTAAGGATGATTTTATTGTTTACATTACACACTTTGATTAATGAAATTATCTATTGCTTGCAACTTAATACCCAACGTTTGTTCGGATGATATTCGGAGGGTGGATTATTAGTCATAGAATGAGTTGGATAACAGTCTATGTATCTTGTTGCAATGCCCGCATGAATCACATAGTAATCTTTATTTCTTGCATATGCACTACGGTGCAACCTTCATTTCTGTCAATTGCACATCTGTAATTTGTTCACCAAACATGTTATTTATCTTTCACAGAGAGACACCACTAGTGAACTATGGACCCCGGTCCAGTTTCCTCATACTGATAATACAACCACTGCTTCCACTGCTCTCATACTGTTGCTACTGTTTTCATACTATTTTCATATTGTTTTCCACACCATATGTTTAACCTCTTTGTGTTTAACAAAACCGGTGAGATTGACAACCTCACTGCTTCGTTGGGGCAAAGTGATTTGATTGTGTTGTGTAGGTTCCACGCTGCTTCTGAACCGGTAGTGCGCCCTCCCATCTAAGCTGCTTCAACCTTCTGAAGTTACTCCTTCCTCCTACTGGTCGATTAAACCTTGGTTTCTTTCTGAGGGAAAACTGTTATTGTGCTCATCAGACCTTCCTCTTGGTATTTCCCAATGAGTGCAAGACCTGCACCATCAGTCCTACTTCATGGGATCTCCGATCACATAGGTTGGGTTATCTCTGATCACATAGGTTGGGTTACTGCCATGGCAAGACATGTGGGTCTCATACCCATCTATCTTGATGCACTTTCTATCACAACACGTGATAACCCTTTATTAAAGGGATCAGTCAGATTCTTAGTCGTCTGGATATAATCCACCGCTATCACTCCGAAGTCTCTTAAATTTCTAATAGTTTTTAATCTTATTCTTATGTGTTTTGTGGACTGTGCATTGTCCTTTGAACTTTTCACCTTGAAAATCACTGTTTGATTGTCGTAGTTCATAAGGATAGTCGGTACTGGCTTTTCAACTAGAGGCAAGTCCATCAAAAGATCTCAGAGCCATCCCGTTTCAACACAAGATGTATCTAATGCTGTTAATTCTGCTTACATTTTCGGTCTCGTTAAGATCGTTTGCTTGCAAGGAAACAACACCACCTCAAAGAATAAACACATACCCCGTTGTGGCTTTCATCTCATCAGCATCGGAGATCCAATTTGCATCACAATACCCTTCAATTACTAAAGGATATCAAATGTAGTGAAGTCCATGGTTCACGATACCTTTCAGATAGCGCATAATTCTTTCAACCACATGCCAATGCACATCACCCAGATTGGAAACGAACCGGCTCAGTTTGCACACAACAAACATGATATCAGGCCTCGTAGCATTTTCTAGGTACATGAGTGAACTAATTACTTGAGAGTACCTCAGCTGATCCTTAGTTGTGCCTTTGAGCTTTCGAATCCACACACTAGAATCATATGGTGTTGGAGAAATTTTGCAGTTCGAATATCCAAAACGACTCAAAACCTTCTCAACATAATGGGATTGCAGAAGTGTTATCCCACCCTCATTTCTCTCAACAACTTGATGTTCAAAATAACATCAGCCACACCAAGTGTCGTGGTGGTATCACGGCAGATGCCATAGGATGGCTAAAGGTTGGGGCCGATGGACGCTGGAGGTGATCGGGGAGGGATCACACGGCGAGTAGCCGCGTGTAGGATGTCTCAAGCACTGCAAACAACAAGATCTTACCCAGGTTCAGGGCCCTCGTGTGGAGGTAACACCCCTACTCCTGCCTTTCTCTCTATATGTGTGTTTTCCGAGTAGCCACAGTACAAAGTATGCCTCCGGGCCGGGTAGCCACTCAGCCGCTCTCTCTAGCTCTAATGTTGCCTCTGGTAAAGATGTCAAGTGAAGCAACATAGTCCAACGTCCCTCGCGCAGGAGGAGGCATGGCACCTAATATACTGGTGCCCAGCCGAATAAAAAAAGACTATAAGGTACAACTGATGGGACAGGCGCACTGCAGAACAGAGCACGCTTCCGGCTTCTCGCTGACGCGGGTGCGGGAAGTCATCGCGCCGTTCGGAGATGGGACCTGTCCACCATGTCAGTGAGATAGGGTAGGCCCCTAGACCTGTCCTATCCCCTCTGTCAGTGACATGACTTGACAGGCGCCTACCGCACTGTAGCCACGCCGTAGCGCGGATAATCACGCGCTCCGTAAGTTGAACCGCACGCCGGTATGGACACAGGATATGCGGGATCCCTTGTCAGAACGGCTCCATTGACTTCTGGCCCGAGTAGGATCACACTCCCTCTACTCGGACCAACTCCTCTACTCTGATGAACATAACTTCCTTGATTTCTCCTCTTGGCCATTGGTGGGTACGGCCGGATAGAAACCTACCGGCTAGCAAGTACCGGGTAGCCATCTACCTGGTCAAACAGAACCTTGACCTTGCCTTTAGCACTTGCCTTACCCCTACTCGGGGGTAACCCCCCCAACATTAGTCCCCGAAGATGGTAGAGTCCTGCGAACTTGTTCACTAGGCCATGCCAGCTTTAAACCAAACTGTCTTCTTGAATGAGTAACGCCGAGTTGCACTCCAACTTGAACCAGTAACTCCTTCTCGAATCTCTTCAACTGTGCTCACAAGACAACCTTCCTAGTAGCTGAGTAGAGCAACTTCTCTCCTGAGCAGCCGAATAGAATGACTTAGTGAAATTTCGAACTCGCTCTCGCTGAATCGGAGCGAATCCACATCTCCGTCTCGCTACGGGGCACGTGTCACACCCCTGCGCCCCCGATGCCTCGGTGCCTGGGATACGGCAGGCCACGCGCCAATAACTGCAACCTGGGCCCACTATCCCGTTAGGTCACCTCAACTACACTCTAGTGCCCACGATCTCGACATGGGATTAACTATGCCCGTTACGCGCGCGATATGCGCTGTGAGAGTTTCTAACGGTTGCGCAACCCACGCCGCACGATCATTGCGCACGATCAATCCACGATTAATCCATCAGTAACGGCAACTCGTGGGGGAGCGTGACGCTCCCTTCTCCTCTTTCCAGTTCTTCCCAATCTCGTGCCCCCTCGCCTCTCCGCTGCCGTCGAGCACACCGCCACCGCAAGCAATCGCTGCGCCGCAGCTCCACGCACCGCGAGAGAGACAGAGAGAGGTGCCTCCGCTCGATTCCGCTTCCAATCTTAAACAAGTGTGTCGTGGGATAATCACGGCAGACGTTACCGGGGTAACTGATCTTGGGGCAAGACGACACAGGCGTTTGGGAGAGGGTTTAGCTCAGAGGAAAACATGATGGTACTCGATCTGGTAGCCGGCAATCAAGTCGCCGAGTCTCTGAACTCGATATATTAACTCAACTCTCGTGTTACACTGGATGCTCGATATCAAGCGATATTGCTAGAACTCTTGGATCTCTAAACTAGACCGAGGGGCCGGTTTATAAAGCACCCATACCCCCCTGGCTTGCCCTCCAAGGCGCACCCTGAAACCTACCCGGACACCGCATACGAGAAACCCTAACTTCCTTACTGTAACCCACAATCCGGATTACGAGGCCTACGAACTTGGGCCTTCCAGAAGCTCCTTTATCCTTAGCCGGATCTTGCGCAGCGTCCATTGGGCCGAGTTACACCTTGGTGTTGGCCTACCGGGTTATCATCCCTCCATCAGTAGTCCCCAGAATAGCTTGGACTTCACGAGATTCTCCTTGAAGTGCGCGCTATTCCTTACAAAATTATCAAGCTTACAAATTCAATGGAGGCCGGGTTAAATTGCTTTAATAAACAGCTAGGCCTAACTCCAAGGTGGCCATATAATAACCCGGCTTTCTCCAAGTCCTTTGCTCAGCTTTTCCGGGTCAACACCCTGATAAGAATGTTTAAAGATCTGATTCTCTTTACTCGATAACTGCCCCTTGTGTTGCGGAGAAGATCTCCTTCTTATCTCTGTCCGGATATCTCGGTCAGCACTTAAAGCATATATCACGAAATTCGTGCAGGTAGCCGTTATCCCGAAATCCCCGGCTCCCACCCGTTGAACTGGGTTTATCCGCCCGCACCCTTATAAATAGGCACTTAGGGGTAAATCTAATCCCAACGGCTCACTTCAACCCCTTCTCCTTCCTCGCATCTCGCGCTCGCGCAACACTACCAAGGGAATCCCAAGCTCGTCGCCGGAGCAAGACCACCGCCGGCTGTGTTCGTCTTCAGACCACCCCGCGCCGCCGCTGAGCTCCGCCGCTACGCCCTCACTTTGCCCGCTGGGAGCTTTGAAGAGACATTCAAACCACGCTGTCTTCCGCCACCGCGCGCTGCTCCCATCTTATCCAGTAAGTTCTTCGTATCCATTAATTTACTCCCGCAATTTTCCGATTTCCTCTAGATTGGATCTAGGTCAACCCGCGGGAAATTTTTCTTGTCGCGCCGGTTAGAATTGCTCAGATGCTTGCTAACTCCTCCAGTAGCCTGATTAATGATCACACACCATTCCTCTATCATTATTAGTCACCAATTTCTTCGTAGAATCATCCACAAGTTTTCCAATCTAGATCCATTTCATCCCAATTTTCCGCGCACGTCACTGATACCCGGAAAATCCTTCTCTTCCGGTTCTTTTGCTTGCAGTAGATACATGGGCAATCATCCGTCTTCCTCAAACACCTTTCAATACGTAAGTAACCAATGGCTTCCATAATTACACTTGATACCCGGATAATTCTTGTAATCTTCGCTCTGCGGCATGATACCCGGATAATGCTTAGTTTTCATATCTTCTTGATACTCTGTGCATATATGATCAAGAAACATAATTATACTCATGAAACAATAACATGTTCAGATTTGAGATCATGGCACTCGGGCCCTAGTGACAAGCATTAAGCATAACAAGTTGCAACAACGGTAGAAAACACTAACAATGGATAGTAGGCACTATGCCCTAACAATCTGACATTATTACATGATCAATCTCATCCAATCCCTTCCATCCCTCTCATCCTACAGCGGTGTTTACTCACACATGGACGGGGGAATCATGGATGATTGATGGAGAAGAGGTGGCGGCATCGATGGCGATGATCTCCTTCGAATCCCCGTCCCGGCAAGGCGCCAGAACAGGAACTTCTGATCCTCAAATCGAGTTTCGAGGTGGTGGCGGCGGCTCTCTGTTGTGTTTCTGTGGAATATGACGAACCCCCCTTGGTTTTTAGGTTACGGGGCATATGTAGTCGAAAGGGGAGTCTGAGGGGGTGCCGGGGTGGCCCACACCACCTGGCGGCGCGGCCAAGGGGGCGCCAGGGGGTGGTGTGGCCCCCTTCTGGCTCCCGGGGTCTTCTGGTGTTTTAGAATCAATGAGATCTTTTCTGGGCAATTTCCCAAAAGTTGATTTTTTCTGCACAAAAATGAGACACCAAGGGAATTCTGCTGAAAACAGCGTTAGTCCGTGTTAGTGGTATCCAAAACTCACAAATTTAGAGGAAAACAATAAGAAAAGTGTTTGGAAAAGGAGATACGTTTTAGACGTATCAAGTAACTTCGCATTGGTAAAGATAAAACAATCGAGTCCGTGCGTAGGTTTGCCAAAGTCATCATTCGTGTCTTTGGTCCGACATATCTTCGAGCACCGAACGAAGAAGACAGGATGAAACTGATGTCAGAAAATGCGGAAAGAGGATGGCCAGGATGCCTAGGTAGTATTGACTGCATGCATTAGACTTGGAAGAATTGTCCGAAGGCATGGCATGGCAATATTGTGGCAAAAGGCGTGATGCAACCATTGTTTTAGAGGCGGTTGCGTCACATGATTTTTGGATATAGTAATTTTTTAATTGCTACATTTTCAAGTGTTGTAATAATGGACTATTCTTGTAATGTACATGTACAATTTATTTATAATTTATTTGACATGGTTTGATATTAATTGTGTATAGATATGTGATACATATATGCTGAAATGGTGATGTAACAGTTGATTTAAGGGCTCATATTCCGCTGAGGCGGAACAGACTCCTCAAATCCGAACGGTAAATCGGAAATCCCACCGATTTAGGGTGTCTGTTCCGCCTGACCCTTTTTCGGCTCATAAAATCGCGTTTTTTGTGCCCCTTATCCATGTTTAAGGGTATGCTAGATATCCTCTTAGGAAATTTTACGAGTAAATTAATCTAAGGATAAATCATGAGTATGCTGTAAACAGACTAATATTTGGCAATATTATTGTAATACTAGATTTACGGTAGACACGTCTACACAGAACACTAGTACCACACATATAGAAATCGTCAAGAGGGGGATGAATGCAGCATACCCTCCAATAGGCCAGTTGGCCGTAGCAGAAGCAGTGACGGCAGTCGCCGCAACAACAGCGGAGGCAGCAGCCTCGTCAGCAGCGTCCTTGTCGGCAGTAAGTCGCTCAGCGTCAGTGGACATGGTGATGATGATAGCGACACGGAAGTAGTCGAAGTAGACGAACGGAAATGAGCAGTCGTGTAGACGCTCCCCAAAAATCTAATCGCCCCTCTCCCTTACAGGATCTGGAGAGGCGGGGTTTCGGTGGCCTGCTCCCCCGTCAGCCGTATACATGGTAGACGGGACGGGATCACTGGCGGCAGCAACAGTGAGTGGAACGACAATGGGTGCAGGGAGGTAGAGCGTATGAGATATGTGTTTGTATCCGTCCGCCTAGGCCTCCAATATATAGGGGCGGTCGAGTAAGAGAACGACCATCTCACAATCAATTGGTGTTTACTACGGCCGTTTTCACGAGATCAATGCGGCGTTTACTGCGGCTATTACCAAAATCAATGTGACAATTACAGACGGCAATCAATATGCCGTTTCATATTATTGACGCATCTGTTGCAGAGTCTTCATTTCTGACCGCCAAAATAAAGGCATTGACTCGGCTCATTCCCGCAATCCGCGGTGTGTCATAATGTGGCGAGGCAGGCGGCGGAGGAGGAGCACGCATGTGGAACACCTCCACATCTTCTCTCTCTTCATACTAACTCGTACTAGTGGGAAGAGAGCTCACCTTATAAGCTCGTGCAAAACTCTCCCTACTAGCAATGTGGGACTAAACTCCCACCATTTTGCTATGGCAGCATGAGCCTCTAGGGATTAAATAGAAATTGTCTAGTGGGCCTTAAGTCCACCCCAAATTTCAGCAATCCCCCACTAGATTCCGAAGGCCCGTGGTGTTGTCCTCTGTTCCAATCACTATTTTTATATACCGATATTTTCAGCGGAAACCCGTTAAGGCTAAACATCCAACTAGAATAAATAGCTACACTCCATCACAACTGAACAATGGACTATGCCTTGAATTTTCAGTTTGGCGTAAAATAATTTCAATAAATGTCTTACCAGTACTAGGCTGCCGAAGACTGGCCCCTCGGGTGGAGCATATTAGTCACACTCCTGGCCTATTCATGAACTTATTAGATAACATCCAATCTCATAGACCGTAACCAGAAGTCAGAGTCATATAGGTGTGTTCCTCCAAAGATCACTCTCTAGGATAGCATCTTGCTTATACAAGCGTTGGAACACATTAAGACAAAAGTTAACTGGCCATGCAGTTTTTGAGAGTATTGCATCTCCAGCGGAGTGGGTTAGTAAAACTTAGTATCCTCAATTAACCACTAGCTTGTTTTAGTAGGTCCTTTATACGTCATAAATGTATCCCTAATTTCTGATGTTCATGTTGTTTCCCACATGTTTGATATAAATTTTATGTCATTTTTATCGATTTTCTAAACTAACCTATTGACAAGATGCCACTGAGCCAGTTCCCTGTTATCTGCTGTTTTTAGTTTCAGAAAAGTTGTTCTGGAAATATTCTCGGAATTAGAAAATTTGAAGCCCGAAACTCTTAGAATTCCCGAAGGTTCCACGGAGTCCCGGAGAGACCCGGAGAGGGGCCTCAGGGGGCCCACACCATAGGGCGGCGCGCCCCCTAGCCGCACCATGGGGTGTTGTGGGGCCCCCAGGCCTCCACCTCCTATGCCCTTTCGCCTATTTATCCCCCCTGAGACGTAAACACTAAATATATACCACTTCGTCCCAAAAAAACACCCAAGGCCGCCGTCATCGTCATCCCGAGATCGGGAGGGTTCCGGAGCTCTCCCCGGCACAATGCCGAGAGGGAAATTCATCACCGGAGGGGTCTACACCACCATGCCCTCCTCCGAAGTGATGCGTAAGTAGTTCATCCTTGGACTACGGGTCCATAGCAATATCTAGATGGTTGTTCTCTCCACTTTGTGCCTCATGTTTAGATCTTTTGAGCTGCCTAACATGATCAAGATCATCTTTATTTAATGCTACATGTTATGTTTGCTGGGATCTGATGAATGTTGAATGCTATGTCTTTTGATTATCAATCTATCATGTTATCTTCATGCATATGTTATTTATGATCTTGCATGCTCTCCGTTGTTAGTAGATTCTCTGGCCAAGTAGATGCTAGTAACTCCAAGAGGGAGTATTTATGCTCGATAGTGGGTCATGCCTCCTTTGCATCTGTGCTCGAGTGACAGAAACGTGACGGATGGAGAATGTGTTATTGCGATTAGGGAGAAAACAACAATGCTTTGTCTAAGGATGATTTTATTGTTTACATTACACACTTTGCTTAATGCAATTATCTGTTGCTTGCAACTTAATACCCAACGTTTGTTCGGACGATATTCGGAGGGTGGATTATTAGTCATAGATGCAGTTGGATAACGGTCTATGTATCTTGTTGTAATGCCCGCATGAATCACATAGTAATCTTTATATCTTGCATATGAACTACGGTGCAACCTTCATTTCTGTCCATTGCTCAGATGTAATTTGTTCACCACACATGTTATTTATCTTTCACGGAGAGACACCACTAGTGAACTGTGGACCCCGGTCCATTTTCCCCATACTGATAATACAACCACAGCTTCCACTGCTCTCATGCTGTTGCTACTGTTTTCATACTGTTTTCATACTGTTTTCCACACCATACGTTTAACCTCTTTGTGTTCAGCAAAACCGGTGAGATTGACAAGCTCACTGCTTCGTTGGGGCAAAGTGATTTGATTGTGTTGTGTAGGTTCCACGTTTCTTCTGAACTGGTAGTGCGCCCTGCCATCTCAGCTGCTTCAACCTTTTGAAGTTACTCCTTCCTCCTCCTGGTCGATTAACTTGGTTTCTTTCTGAGGGAAAAATGTTGTTGTGCTCATCATACCTTCCTCTTGGGGTTTCCCAACGAGTGCAAGACCTGCACCGTCAAGCTATTTTTTGGCGCCGTTGTCGGGGAGGAAGAGAATTTATGCAAGGGGAGTCTCTCACTTCCAATCTCTTTACTTTGTTTTTGTTTTGCTTAGTTTATTTTATTTTGTCTTGTTTGCTTCTCTTTATCAAAAACACAAAAAAAAATTAGTTCTTATTCTAGTTGTAGTTTTATTCATGTTTTTAATCTTGCTAAAATGAGTACTTCTGTTCATGTTACCATGTCACATGAGGAAATGATCTTTACTTTCAAATAAGAGAATGATGAGAGTTTCAAGGAATCTTGGTCTAGAGTTTTCGATTCCTATTAAAAAATTGAACCTAAAATGACTCTAAGCCTATTTCTTCGTAGCTTTTACTTCGGTCTTGTTCTTTGTTATAGATATACCTTGGATACTGTGGTAGGATGAGATTTCCTTCATTGTGATTGAGAGCAAGCTTTCGATTCTATAAAAAAATTAATTGCAACCTACAGTTTACCCAGTAGTTCTGATAAAGCCTTTGCAAGTATTTATGCTAGATTGAATACTCTTGAGTCACATATTTCTATTTGAAAAGAAGGATATGGCCAAATTCGTGAACATCTTTATTATGTCCCAATAAACTATAAAGCCTCAAATATGATTCCTTTGGTGAAATTTGTTATAGATGGTGAAATATTTCATGCTCGTTGTGATACCATGTCGGAATCTTGTCTTATGCCTAAGGAAATTTATGAATCTTTGAACCTTTGGGAACTAGCTAAAGGAGGAGAAGAAATTCCTCTCATTAATAACACCACTATATTTCCCATTTGGATAGTTGAGGGAGTGTTTACAAAACTCCTAGGAAAAAAGGTCTCCACTGATTATCTTGTTATTGAATGTGCAGGAGGGGGACAAATTACCCTTGGAAGATCTCTTCTGAAGCTCTTAGGAGAAACTATTGATATGGGGAAAGGTACCATGACTTTCAGCTCCAAATTATGCTTGGACCATAAGTTCCCTAAAAAAATAAGGGTAAGAAAGGTAAACGTAAGCTTCGTAAAAATTTGGATGCTTCTTCACTTGAAAATACTTGATTCCCTTTTTCTGGGCCTAGCTAAAAGGCGTTAAAGAAAAACACTTCTTGGGAGATAACCCATGGTTTTATTTTTGTTTTCTTTTTCTATGTTTTCTTTGAGTCAAGGGGTTGTATACTTATGTAGTAAATACTTTGTATCTTTATTTTCATGTTTTAGTAGTGCCAAGTAAAGTTTCTGACGAGAGTGGGAGTTGGTTTTCGGATTTCTGCGCAGAAAACAGATTTCTGCTGTCCACCGTAAAAAATCGTAAAAAATTCAGGAAGATCAGAATAACCTGAAATTGTTTGTGCTTATTACTCATCTAATTCCGCAACTTATTCGTTCTTTGAGTTTTTCTATCTGAGCAACGTAAGTGCCTCAAAAAAAATTCGTCCTTACAGATTGTTCTGGTTTTGACAGATTCTGCCATTTTTCTTGCATTTGCTCTTTTACGATGTCAAGTGGATTTGTTTGCTTCACAAAACATCAGTGGCTGTAGATAATGTTTAAAAGTATCAATAGCAATTGTTCCATACATAACCAATGGATTTTTAATTGTTGCTCTAACCCTCTAATGTGAAATACTGTTTGAGTATGGTGTGAAGGAAGTTTTCAAGTGTCAAGAGTAGAGGTGATATACGTGATCAAGAAGAGTGCAAGATCAAAGCTTGGGGATCCCCCCGTGGTTCATCCCAGCATATTTTTAGAAGACTCAAGCATCTAATATTGGGTATTTCCAAGGCATCCCCTTCTTCATCAACTATCTATGAGGTCACTTCTCGTGAAAATATATTTTTATTCGGTCACATCATATGAAGTTTTCTTGGAGCGTCTGTTTGTTTTTCTTTTGTTTTCCTTTGTTTTATTTTGTTTTCCTTGTTGTAATAATATCATTGGACCTAGAGTCCTTGTTTGGGAGAGAGACACGCTCCGTTTTTTCATTTGAATACTTGCTATGCTAGTATTCTTAGTTTTTCTTCTAGTTACTGCAAAAATTCCTGTTCAGCTCTTGTTTTCATTGCATCTCTTATTCATATCTGTTAGTTCTAGTAGTGTTATGTGAGGAATCTCATGTTTTCTTTCTGTAGCATGTAGAGATTTTTTTTAAAGCATGTTTTTTATGGTGCTTGTTGGGAAACGAAACTGCTGCTTGAAGTAGAATTTTTAACGGTGCAAGTAGAAGCTTGTATATACTGTGGCTAGAATGTTTCATATCATGCTAGATGTTATTTTAGTTCTAAATCCTTGTGGTTATTGAGTACCATGATTAGTCTCAAATAGCTGAGAGTGTTTAAAGTTCCATTGAAAGAATCATGAGTTGTTCTTGTCATATTGAAGCATAAATTTGTGGTATTCTCCTTTGAATGTTTTATTTGGTTGAATTGGCGCATGCTCACACCATGTTTATGACTATGAACCAGTCACTTATAGCCTCCATGATCATTTAGTTTTTGAACTTGTGGTACCATTTATGCTTTGATTAATGATGTTTATGTCGCTATGCATGATTATGGCTCTTGTGCTCTCTTGATTTATCGCTCCCAGTCTTTTGCTAGCCTCCACTTGTACTGAGTATGAGCTCTACTCGTGCATCCAACTCCCCAAAACCAAAGTTTTTCCATTGTGTCCACCATACCTACCTAAATGTGGTATTTAACTGCCACTCCAAGTAAATTGCTCATGTGCTACTTTTAAAACTTTCAAAATTACTCCTGTTTTGTGTTCTTGTTTTTGCTCATGAGGATGTAAATAGAGAATCTTTATCTCACTTGTTGATTGGATTTCACACCCTGGACTAGTGGCCTCATCCGCTTATCCAATTGATAGAAGAGCTGGCAGCGGGGTGCCCAGCCCCAAATTAACACAAACAAATTCTCTTCACTACTTTTGCCCTTGATTTATCAGTCAAAGAATAATTGTGTAAACAAAAGAGAAAGAGGGATGAACTTCTAACCAGATGCATCCTTCATATGGGAGCCACTCTTGTGAAGTCTAGTTGGCTTGTAACGTACTGTATTTTTTGTTTACCATTCGTTGACACTAGTATACACCTCTCTTAAAATATAGACACTCCTCCACGATATGTGATTGTTGGTAGGCACCTGACGATTCGGTTAGCCATGGTTTGTGAAAGATGGTTGGGAGGAGTGTCAAGTTTTCTAATACCTCTGTTTAATAAAAGAAAAGCTCTAGCACATGAGTGATCCATGCTTCCCTCTGTGAAGGGCCTTTCTTTTACTTTTATGTTGAGTCTCCATCTTCTAACTTTATGCACAGTTGAGAGAGCATATTTTCCATTCTGAGTTTTATGTGCATTTTTCCCAGAAACATTATTAATTAATTCATGATGTGTTATTGCTTGTTCTCTAATTATTTGTTCTAGTCTTCCTCATGAACTTTAAAGGTGTCCTGGCATTTATGTTTTGTCCCACTCTTAATGACTAGCGAAATACCACTTTGCCATGCTTTCTCTATACTTGAAACAAACGTATATCTTTTGTTGCATTGTTATCCATGATCCTTTATTTGTGTTACTTCTCATGATGCAAGATGATTGCTATGCTTTATTATTAAAGTTTTAATTATCATGCTTATGTTGAAATTTTATGATCTCAGCTTACATATGCTTTTACATTATTGATGATCAAGTTTATGTTGGTAGCATGTCACCTCAGAAATTATGTGTGTATATCGTTTACCTACTCGAGGATGAGTAGGAACTAAGCTTGGGGATGTTGATACGTCATAAACGTATCCCTAATTTTTGATGTTCCATGTTGTTTTCATGTTGTTTCCCACATGTTTGCTATACACTTTATGTCATTTTTATCGATTTTCCGGACTAACCTATTGACAAGATGCCACATAGCCAGTTCCCTGTTTTCTGCTGGTTTTAGTTTCAGAAAAGTTGTTCCGGAAATATTCTCGGAATTGGAAAATTTGAAGCCCAGAAGTCTTAGAATTCCCGAAGGTTCCACGGAGTCCCGGAGAGAACCGGAGAGGGGCCTCAAGGGGCTCACACCATAGGGCGGCGCGCCCCCTGTCCGCGTCGTGGGGTGGTGTGGGCCCCCAGGCCTCCACCGCCTATGCCATTTCTCCTATTTATTCCCCCCGAGACGTAAACCCTAATTATATACCACTTCGTCCCGAAAAACACCCGAGGCCGCCGTCATCGTCTTCCCGAGATCGAGAGGGTTCTAGAATTCATCACCGGAGGGGTCTACACCCCCATGTCCTCCTCCGAAGTGATGCGTGAGTAGTTCATCCTTGGACTACGGGTCCATAGCAGTAGCTAGATGGTTGTTCTCTCCACTTTGTGCCTCATGTTTAGGTCTTGTGAGATGGCTAACATGATCAATATCATCTTTATGTAATGCTACATGTTGTGTTTGTTGGGATCTGATGAATGTTGAATGCCATGTCTTTTGATTATCAATCTATCATGTTATATTCATGCATATGTTATTTATGATATTGCATGCTCTCCGTTTGTTAGTAGATGCTCTGTCCAAGTAGATACTAGTTACTCCAAGAGGGAGTATTTATGTTCGATAGTGGGTTCATGCCTCCTTTGCATCTGTGCTCAAGTGACAGAAACGTGACAGATGGAGGATGTGTTGTTGCCATCAGGGAGAAAACAACAATGATTTGCCTAAGGATGATTTTATTGTTTACATTACACACTTTGATTAATGAAATTATCTATTGCTTGCAACTTAATACCAACGTTTGTTCGGATGTCGGAGGGTGGATTATTAGTCATAGATGCAGTTGGATAACAGTCTATGTATCTTGTTGCAATGCCCGCATGAATCACATAGTAATCTTTATTTCTTGCATATGCACTACGGTGCAACCTTCATTTATCTCAATTGCAAAACTGTAATTTGTTCACCAAACATGTTATTTATCTTTCACGGAGAGACACCACTAGTGAAGTATGGGCCCCGGTCCATTTCCTCATACTGATAATACAACCACTGCTTCCAATGCTCTCATACTGTTGCTACTGTTTTCATACTATTTTCATACTGTTTTCCACACCATATGTTTAACCTCTTTGTGTTCAACAAACCGGTGAGATTGACAACCTCACTGCTTCGTTGGGGCAATGTGATTTGATTGCGTTGTGTAGGTTCCGCGTTGCTTCTGAACCGGTAGTGTGCCCTGCCATCTAAGCTGTTTCAACCTTCTGAAGTTACTCCTTCCTCCTACTGGTCGATTAAACCTTGGTTTCTTTCTGAGGTAAAACTGTTATTGTGCTCATCATACCTTCCTCTTGGTGTTTCCCAATGAGTGCAAGACCTGCACCATCAGTCCTACTTCATGGGATCTCCGATCACTTAGGTTGGGTTATCTCCGATCACATAGGTTGGGTTACTTCCATGGCAAGTCATGTGGGTCTCATACCCATCTATCTTGATGCACTTTCTATCACAACACGTGATAACCCTTTATTAAAGGGATCTGTCAGATTCTTAGTCGTCTGGATATAATGCACCGCTATCACTCCGAAGTCTCTTAAATTTCTAATAGCTTTTAATCTTATTATTATGTGTTTTGTGGACTGCGCATTGTCCTTGGCTTTTCAACTAGAGGCAAGTCCATCAAAAGATCTCGGAGCCATCATGTTTCAACACAAGATGTGTCTAATGCTGTTAATTCTGCTTACATTTTCGATCTTGTTAAGATCATTTGCTTGCAAGGAAACAACACCACCTCAAAGAATAAACACATACCCCGTTGTGGCTTTCATCTCATCAGCATCGGAGATCCAATTTGCATCACAATACCCTTCAAGTACTAAAGGGTATCAAATGTAGTGAAGTCCATGGTTCACAATACCTTTCAGATAGCGCATAATTCTTTCAACCACATGCCAATGCACATCACCCGGATTGGAAACGAACCGGTTCAGTTTGCACACAACAAACATGATATCAGACCTTGTAGCATTTGCTAGGTACATGAGTGAACTAATTACTTGAGAGTATCTCAGCTGATCCTTAGTTGTGCCTTTGAGCTTTCGAATCCACACACTAGAATCATATGGTGTTAGAGAAATTTTACAGTTCGAATATCCAAAACGACTCAAAACCTTCCCAACATAATGGGATTGCAGAAGTGTTATCCCACCCTCATTTCTCTCAACAACTTGATGTTCAAAATAACATCAGCCACACCAAGTGTCGTGGTGGTATCACGGCAGATGCCATAGGATGGCTAAAGGTTGGGGCCGATGGACGCTGGAGGTGATCGGGGAGGGATCACACGGCGAGTAGCCGCGTGTAGGATGTCTCAAGCACTGCAAACAACAAGATCTTACCCAGGTTCAGGGCCCTCGTGTGGAGGTAACACCCCTACTCCTGCCTTTCTCTCTATATGTGTGTTTTCCGAGTAGCCACAGTACAAAGTATGCCTCCGGGCCGGGTAGCCACTCAGCTGCTCTCTCTAGCTCTAATGTTGCCTCTGGTAAAGATGTCAAGTGAAGCAACGTAGTCCAACGTCCCTCGCGCAGGAGGAGGCATGGCACCTAATATACTGGTGCCCAGCCGAATAAAAAAAGACTATAAGGTACGACTGATGGGACAGGCGCACTGCAGAACAGAGCACGCTTCCGGCTTCTCGCTGACGCGGGTGCGGGAAGTCATCGCGCCGTTCGGAGATGGGACCTGTCCACCATGTCAGTGAGATAGGGTAGGCCCCTAGACCTGTCCTATCCCCTCTGTCAGTGACATGACTTGACAGGCGCCTACCGCACTGTAGCCACGCCGTAGCGTGGATAATCACGCGCTCCGTAAGTTGAACCGCACGCCGGTACGGACACAGGATATGCGGGATCCCTTGTCAGAACGGCTCCATTGACTTCTGGCCCGAGTAGGATCACACTCCCTCTACTCGGACCAACTCCTCTACTCTGATGAACATAACTTCCTTGATTTCTCCTCTTGGCCATTGGTGGGTACGGCCGGATAGAAACCTACCGGCTAGCAAGTACCGGGTAGCCATCTACCTGGTCAAACAGAACCTTGACCTTGCCTTTAGCACTTGCCTTACCCCTACTCGGGGGTAACCCCCCCAACATTAGTCCCCGAAGATGGTAGAGTCCTGCGAACTTGTTCACTAGGCCATGCCAGCTTTAAACCAAACTGTCTTCTTGAATGAGTAACGCCGAGTTGCACTCCAACTTGAACCAGTAACTCCTTCTCGAATCTCTTCAACTGTGCTCACAAGACAACCTTCCTAGTAGCTGAGTAGAGCAACTTCTCTCCTGAGCAGCCGAATAGAATGACTTAGTGAAATTTCGAACTCGCTCTCGCTGAATCGGAGCGAATCCACATCTCCGTGTCGCTACGGGGCATGTGTCACACCCCTGCGCCCCCGATGCCTCGGTGCCTGGGATACGGCAGGCCACGCGCCAGTAACTGCAACCTGGGCCCACTATCCCGTTAGGTCACCTCAACTGCACTCTAGTGCCCACGATCTCGACATGGGATTAACTATGCCCGTTACGCGCGCGATATGCGCTGTGTGCGTTTCTAACGGTTGCGCAACCCACGCCGCACGATCATTGCACACGATCAATCCACGATTAATCCATCAGTAACGGCAACTCGTGGGGGAGCGTGACGCTCCCTTCTCCTCTTTCCAGTTCTTCCCAATCTCGTGCCCCCTCGCCTCTCCGCTGCCGTCGAGCACACCGCCACCGCAAGCAATCGCTGCGCCGCAGCTCCACGCACCGCGAGAGAGACAGAGAGAGGTGCCTCCGCTCGATTCCGCTTCCAATCTTAAACAAGTGTGTCGTGGGATAATCACGGCAGACGTTACCGGGGTAACTGATCTTGGGGCAAGACGACACAGGCGTTTGGGAGAGGGTTTAGCTCAGAGGAAAACATGATGGTACTCGATCTGGTAGCCGGCAATCAAGTCGCCGAGTCTCTGAACTCGATATATTAACTCAACTCTCGTGTTACACTGGATGCTCGATATCAAGCGATATTGCTAGAACTCTTGGATCTCTAAACTAGACCGAGGGGCCGGTTTATAAAGCACCCATACCCCCCTGGCTTGCCCTCCAAGGCGCACCCTGAACCCTACCCGGACACCGCATACGAGAAACCCTAACTTTCCTTACTGTAACCCACAATCCGGATTACGAGGCCTACGAACTTGGGCCTTCCAGAAGCTCCTTTATCCTTAGCCGGATCTTGCGCAGCGTCCATTGGGCCGAGTTACACCTTGGTGTTGGCCTACCAGGTTATCATCCCTCCATCAGTAGTCCCCAGAATAGCTTGGACTTCACGAGATTCTCCTTGAAGTGCGCGCTATTCCTTACAAAATTATCAAGCTTACAAATTCAATGGAGGCCGGGTTAAATTGCTTTAATAAACAGCTAGGCCTAACTCCAAGGTGGCCATATAATAACCCGGCTTTCTCCAAGTCCTTTGCTCAGCTTTTCCGGGTCAACACCCTGATAAGAATGTTTAAAGATCTGATTCTCTTTACTCGATAACTGCCCCTAGTGTTGCGGAGAAGATCTCCTTCTTATCTCTGTCCGGATATCTCGGTCAGCACTTAAAGCATATATCACGAAATTCGTGCAGGTAGCCGTTATCCCGAAATCCCCGGCTCCCACCCGTTGAACTGGGTTTATCCGCCCGCACCCTTATAAATAGGCACTTAGGGGTAAATATAATCCCAACGGCTCACTTCAACCCCTTCTCCTTCCTCGCATCTCGCGCTCGCGCAACACTACCAAGGGAATCCCAAGCTCGTCGCCGGAGCAAGACCACCGCCGGCTGTGTTCGTCTTCAGACCACCCCGCGCCGCCGCTGAGCTCCGCCGCTACGCCCTCACTTTGCCCGCTGGGAGCTTTGAAGAGACATTCAAACCACGCTGTCTTCCGCCACCGCGCGCTGCTCCCATCTTATCCAGTAAGTTCTTCGTATCCATTAATTTACTCCCGCAATTTTCCGATTTCCTCTAGATTGGATCTAGGTCAACCCGCGGGAAATTTTTCTTGTCGCGCCGGTTAGAATTGCTCAGATGCTTGCTAACTCCTCCAGTAGCCTGATTAATGATCACACACCATTCCCCTATCATTATTAGTCACCAATTTCTTTGTAGAATCATCCACAAGTTTTCCAATCTAGATCCATTTCATCCCAATTTTCCGCGCACGTCACTGATACCCGGAAAATCCTTCTCTTCCGGTTCTTTTGCTTGCAGTAGATACATGGGCAATCATCCGTCTTCCTCAAACACCTTTCAATACGTAAGTAACCAATGGCTTCCATAATTACACTTGATACCCGGATAATTCTTGTAATCTTCGCTCTGCGGCATGATACCCGGATAATGCTTAGTTTTCATATCTTCTTGATACTCCGTGCATATACCCGAGTGACCCGGTATTTCCGAGTCTCACTTCCTGTATCTTTTTTCCTTGTGTTTTGCAGGTTGATCCCATGGCTCCCAAAAGGCAAGGGAAACAGCCGGCCCAGGCGAAGACAACCCAATCCATATCCGCCAATTGGGGGCGATCCACAGTCACAAAGGCCAAGCTGGAAGAGCTGGCCGAGTTGGGGGTTCTCCCCTCTCAGAAGGACATTCATTGGAGGGCGCCGGGTGACGAGACCCGGCCCACACCCGCCGACGGCGAGGTAATCTGTTTCATAGAACACGTGACCCGGGGATTCCGTCCTCCGGGTCACCCTTTCTTTTGTGAGGTCCTGAGCCATTATGGCCTCAGGACATTTGACATAGGGCCTAACTCTATGTTGAATATTACTCACTTCATTGTTTTGTCCGAGTCATACTTGTGCACTCCGCGAAGTTTGGCCCTCTTCATTGAACTTTTCCAGTGCAAGCCGTGCCGCGAAAGCGGTGACGGGGCACTTCTCACTTGCGGCGGGGTATCCATCCAACGCCGCAAGAACTCGCTAATGCCAACCCTTAATCTGAATTCCCATGTTAAACACTGGCAATTATCCTTCTTTTACTGCCACGACACTTCCCCACCTGGTGAAAAGAAACTGCTGGGTTACTCCGAGGGTCTCCTCAATATTTCTGAAAAATTCAATGCTTTCGCCCCTGACTCGGACAGGGAAGCAATCCTGCCTTTACTAGCTAGAATAGCCGTCCTCTCCGCCCAAGGTCTTCTTGGGCTCAATTTAGTGAAAACTTGGGTTGATTTCCGGATCCAACCAAATTCTATCCGCACCAAGTTGATGTGCGAGTACTCGGGGCACACCACGGACGCACTCCGATATTCTACCAAGAGCTTTGCAGCCGGCGACACCAACAAAACCATCAAAGGTTTTCTGACGGAAAAATTGGAAGTCATAAAGAACATCGCCGGGTTACCTCCATTTACTCGGGAAAATCCGGCTCCAGCGGTAAGACCCGATACTCATAAGCTTATTTCCACACTTTGACCAGATATTGCTTTTAATTCTTACTTTCATCTTTTTGTCTCAGGCTAATGACCCTTTCTGGAAAGTTGAAACCTCCCCCCCCTCCAGAGACCCGGAAGAGGAAGACGAGCCGGCTAACGATGATGAAGGTTCTTATCCGGATCTTGTATCATCTTCACTTGTATCAATTTCCTCCCATTTTAACTTTTTCCATCAATACATACTCGACTCGCAGGGCTAGAGGACGAAGAAGAGAAGGACGAGGACGACCCGGAGGCCACCGAATCTGATCAGGAAGTAACAGTCGGGGCCAAGAGGAAGGCCAGAGGAGTGGTTTCCAAGGTTCCTTTCTCTTCTATATCCTCTGAACCTTACTCCTTCGATATCATGCGTAGACTTAACCAACAGTTGTCACACTCGTCACACTTGAAGGATCCTCTCCCGGCCAACGTAGGGTGACCCGGAGTTCTCCGGGTGAGGATCCCCTTAATCCCGGTATCACCACCTCACCAGTCCACCGGGTCGGTACTCCTCCACCTCAATCCTCCAAATCCCCTCAGCGTCACCCATCTCCCAACCATCCACGTGCCGGGCAATTCCGGGTTCCGCTATCGGTCCCTTTGTCGACTTCATCTGCTTCCAGCAGCGAGCTCCCACCGGATTACGCTGTAAATACCGGGTAGGTCTTTTCTATTTGACATCCTTTCATACCTGAAAACTTTCAATCACTGTTGCTAACTACCTCTATCCCTTTTTTAGCGCTCAAGTCACAGTTAGTGACCCGAAGAACATGGAAACAGATAACCAGAAGACGGAGAAACCAGCTGATAATGCGAACGCCGCGGCTGGTGATGAGGCTGAAGACGCCCAAGAACAAGATCCTTTTAATGACCCGGCCCGACAAGAAGCCGGATCTCCAAAATCGTCTGAAGACGTGGATGAAGAGATTGAGATCCAAGAGACGAGGACGGGTTCCCCAAACCCGGAGAACCAGACGGTCCAGGTCTCGACCCCAAAGTCAGGAAAAACTCTTCATCCAGAGGATCAAGCTGCCGGTTCTTCTGGCACCAAGCCTGAAGACATGACATTCCCTCAGATGCTTAGTGCCCTTCACACCTTAAGGGCCAACGAAGAGAATATCCTGGAAGCTTTGATAGCAAAACATGAGGTAAACCCGAATAACATTGCTTGTATCCTTATCTAGTCCCCAAGTTCCGGGTGAATTTCTTGATAATTTGCCTGGAACTTCACAGTATTTCCGACTAATTTATCCCTGTATCTCCACTCAGGACTTCGTGACCCAGTCTGAGAAAAAATTGGCTAAGGCCACCAAGCGTATTGAAAAGGAGGTGGCTCTGCGTGAGGAGGCCGAGGCTGAGGCCAGGAGGAGTGGGAAGATCATGAGAAAGTACAGGAGGAGGGCTCATGCAGCCGAAGATAATCTAGTGAACCTTTCTGTCCAAATTGCTGATACGTATCGCGCTTTAATCGGTATGACTCTTAGCATAATATTCATAATCCGGGTCATCCGTCTGACACATAGCCGGGTTTCCTTACTCGTGTTTTCATTTCTTTCTGCAGGTCCGGATGAAGTAATGCCGGAAGAAGATGATATTGCCAAGCTGAAGACCATCAAGAGCGTTATCCGGCAACTATGTGCCGGAACCAAATGGATCCTTGAAGAACTGCGGTGGCCGGGTGTTGGGCACGTCGACCTGAAGAGGATGCTGGACGCCTGCTCCACTATTCCCGAGTGGATTTGGCATTGGAAACGCTCGTCCTGCCGGGTTGGGGTAACCCGGGGGCTAGCCCTGGCGAAAGCTTACTTTCCTAAGCTAGAGCTGGCCAAGCTGATGGTCGGGTTTCCGGAATTCAACCGAGATGGGTCCAAATTTTCCCCGAAGGATTTCAAGGCCATCCAGAAAGAAGTCCGTTACTCGGCAAACGTGATTGCTGACAGCTTGGAGCTCAATTCCATTGTCCCTTCCTATGGTGCTGATGGTGAAGCGATTAAGTCGGATCTTCCCAAGCCGTACGATATGCTAGCCCGATGGAAGGAGGAAGCCGCCAAGTTGAGGGAGAAAGCTGCAAAAAAGAAGGCTGAAGCCGACTCTGCGCCTGCTACTTCCACACCAGTCGTCCCTCCTCCTGCGCGAGCCGGCAATGCTGCTGACCCGGGTGCTGCTGCCACCAATAGTAATAGCAAGGGCAAGGAGAAGATGGACGCCGCAGCCCAGAATACCGAGTGATACCTGCTACCTGATGCTGTGCCATATGCGTCAGTCGGTCAATAGGCCGTTTAAACAATTATTTCTTGATGATGCGCCTGTGAACCATTGATGCTGGTACCAAAATTTGTAATGCACTTTAAGTTCTTGATACGCCTTGTGCCTCTTCTGAATGTTAGGATGATTTTATATTTATCCATCTTTGAGCCCACTCGTTCTTGATATCCGACTTTCTTTATGGTTCCTTTTGTGAGACTCGGTTTCCGAGTTTCATGGATTTTGACAAGCGGATTTTTCTCTAAGTCCCCAAGTCCCCCAAGACTCGGATGTTTGGTTTTTTTTTTTGAGTTTTAGCAACTAAAAAACTTTTCCTTTTTCGAAATCCCCAGCCCCCAAGGCCAAAAATGCCGAGTCTTGGGATGTGTAGTCTTTCCAATAGAACAAGTTGCTTGCTGCTAAGCCCAAACCCAGAGCCGTTTCACATAGGTATTGAAGTTATGCTTGATAAATATTGAGTTTCCGGCTATTAGCCCTGTACTCTGCATAACTTGTGGTTTGGATCACCCTTTTGACTATCTTGTACTGTAAGCCGGCTTTCGCGTGGATACCATGTTGTTACATCTATACGAAAACAGGGTCAGGCAAGTCCCATTGGGCTTCATGGCTGATTGTAATCGTAAGCGAGCAAATCATGCCACTTTAGTGCGAGTCACATCGAGCTTAAGTAAGAAAAGTCAAGAAAATTTGGCTACTTTGTCCGGTTATAAGATTGCAGCCGTGCTCGTTTGCGAGCAATCGACCCTTATAACTCATAGGCATCAAGGCCGGGTCATTGAGTTTGTAACTGTGCTATTCAAGCAATCAGCCCCCAAGACTTAGATATATGCAACATACGGACAGTGAAGAACGTAAGAATAACCACCTCTTTACTTGATATGCGAAAGTTAGGTCGGCAAGCCGCCTCATTAAAAACCCATCCAGTCCCCAAGGGTGCCCTGGATAGGAAAAGAGTGCGTCTGAAAACCTGCTGCCTGTTACATCGTGCAACTCCACTTGCCAATATAGTGTATACTAAGTATAGTAGGGACGTAGCTGGGCCACGTTCCATGGTCTGTCTCTTTCCTACATAGACGAAGTGGTATGAGCGGTGTCATTAACTGTAGCCGACTCTTCCCTTGCATCTATCAAGTAATACGATCCGTTGTGCAGATTCCGGCTTATGATAAACGGCCCTTCCCATGGTGGTGATAACTTGTGTTTCCCTTCATTTGACTGTACCAAACGCAGGACCAAGTCTCCTTCCTGGAAGACCCGGGTTTTCATGCGCCGGCTATGATACCTCCGTAGATCTTGCTGATATATGGCTGATCTTTCCAGGGCTTGTTCCCTTTGTTCTTCTAACATATCTACGGCATCCTGCCGGGTCTTCTCGTTCTCTACCTCGACGTAAGCTGATACTCGAGGTGAATCATGAATAATATCACTCGGCAGCACCGCTTCCGCACCATAAACCATGAAGAATGGTGTCATCTGAGTAGATCTGTTAGGTGTAGTGTTGATACCCCAAACCACGGAAGGTAGTTCTTCGACCCATGCACCCGCAGCCCTAATGCAAGGGACTCGCAGTCGTGGTTTTAGTCCACGAAGTAACTCTTGGTTTGCCCTCTCCACTTGTCCATTGGCCTGCGGATGAGCCACTGATGCTACTTCAAGCCGGATTCCATTGTTGCCACAAAACTTTTCCATCGCGCCAAGGGACATGTTGGTTCCATTGTCGGTAATTATGCTGTGGAGATACCCGAACCGATAGATAATTCTTTTCATGAATTTGACTGCTGTAACTGCTTCGCAATTGGTGACTGGCATAACCTCAACCCATTTGGTAAACTTATTAATGGCCACCAAAAGATGTGTCTTCTTGCAAGGTGACATGTGAAAGGGACCAACCATGTCCATACCCCAAACAGCGAACGGCCAAGTTAACGGAATAGTCCGCAATTCCATAGCCGGCACGTGGGTTTGGCGAGCGTACCTTTGACATCCGTCACACCTTGCCACTAAGCGCTCCGCATCTTCTAGAGCCGTGAGCCAGAAAAATCCGTGTCGATAAGCTTTGGCCACAAGGGATCTTGTGGATGCATGATGCCCACAATCACCTTCATGGATTTCCTTAAGAATCTGTCGGCCTTCTTCTGGTGCTACACAACGCAAAAAGACTCCTGCTGCACTTCTCTTGTATAACTCCCCATTGATGATAGAATATCCCTTTGCTCGCCTCGAAATTTGCCTTGCTAACACCTCCTGCTGTGGTAACTCGCTCGTGATAGGTAGGCCAAAAACGGTTATGTCCACTCGGGAACAGCGCGTACAGTGGCCACGAGCTCCAAATCCGGGTCTTGATTTGCCAGTTCTTCCTCAGACTCGGTTTTAACTGATGGTCGCCATAATTCATCCAGGTTGACGTTAGGTGGAACCGGCTCTCTGCGCGAGCCGAGTCTAGCGAGGGCGTCTGCTGCCTCATTCTTTCTTCTGTCTATGTGTTCCACCTCATACCCGGAGAAACATCCTGCAACCCTATCAACCTCTCTGCGGTATGCTGCCATAGTTGCGTCCTTTCTATCCCAAGTTCCTGATACCTGCTGTACTACAAGGTCCGAATCTCCAAAGCATCATATCCTCTTAATGTTCATCTCCTTGGCTACCTTTAAGCCGTGCAATAGGGCCTCATACTCGGCCACGTTGTTGGAACAATCAAAGTGAATCTGTAGTACGTAACTCAATTTGTCTCCTTTGGGTGATGTTAGCACCACTCCAGCTCCTGATCCCCCATATTGCTTGGATCCATCGAAGTGCATGATCCAAGATTCGGAGTTTGGAGCAAAGGTGGCCATGCCTGTGTGTGTCCAGTCATTAACGAAATCGACCAAAGCCTGAGACTTAATTGCTAACCTGGGCTCGTAGTTGATGTGATAATCCCCCATCTCTATCGCCCATTTGGCTATTCTTCCTGTCGCATCCGAGTTTCTGATGATGTCCGACATTGGTATCGAACTTACCACTGTTATGGGGCGTTCCTGGAAATACGGCTTCAGTTTCCGGCTGGCCATAAAGACCCCAAAAACCAGCTTTTGCCAATGCGGATAGCGTTCCTTTGCCTCTGATAATACCTCGCTGACGTAATAAACCGGTCTCTGGACCGGGTAACCTTTCCCATCCTCTTTACGCTCCACAACCACTACTGCACTAACGGCTCGGGGGCCCGCTGCTACATATAGCAGCATGGGCTCTTTAGGACCCGGGGCCGCTAGGACTGGTGCTTCAGATAACTGCTTCTTTAGTGCCTCGAACGCCTCATCCGCCTCTTGATCCCACACGAATTTATCGGATTTCCTCAAGAGCCGGTACAAGGGTATTGCTTTTTCTCCGAGTCTGGATATAAATCGGCTCAAGGCTGCTACGCAGCCCGTGAGCTTTTGAACGTGCTTCAAATTTTCCGGCTTTTTCAGATTCTGGATAGCTTTTATTTTATCAGGGTTTGCCTCGATTCCTCTCTCGGAAACGATAAAACCGAGTAATTTCCTAGCTGGAACTCCAAATACACACTTCGTCGGGTTAAGCTTCATCTGATACCTCCTCAAGTTCTTGAACGTCTCCTTTAGATCGTCGATAAATGTCTCTGCCTTCCTGGTCTTGATAACCACATCATCCACATAGGCATGGACGTTGTGTCCAATTTGGTCCTCAAAGCACTTCTGTATACACCGTTGATAAGTTGCACCAGCGTTCTTCAATCCAAACGTCATGGTTTTGTAACAAAAAGCCCCAAAAGGGGTTATAAATGATGTTTTCTCCCAATCCTCCCTCTTGAGCTTAATCTGATGATACCCGGAATATGCGTCCAGAAAGCATAATAGGTCACTTCCAGCTACTGCGTCTATGATCTGATCTATCCTTGGTAGCGCAAACGGATCCTTTGGGCAATGCTTGTTGAGACTCGTAAAATCAATGCACATCCTCCACTCATTGGTCTTTTTCATCACGAGAACCGGATTTGCTAACCAATCCGGGTGAAATACTTCCATAATGAAGCCGGCTGTCAGCAGCCGCACGATTTCTTCTCCTATAGCTTTCCTTCTTTCCTCATTCATCTTCCGCAGGCCCTGCTTCACAGGCCTGGACTTAGGGTCTACATGCAAACTGTGTTCTGCCAATTCTGTGGGGATACCCGGCATATCGCTAGGCGTCCAGGCGAATACGTCCGCATTAGTACGAATAAACTCCACAAGTGATTTCTCCTGCTCGCTGTCCAAGTTAGACCCTATAGTAAATTGCTTAGAGGGATCACCTTCAACAAAAGCTATCATCTTAGTGTCCTGTGCTGCCTTGAATTTTGCTCTCTCGTCTTCGGTATTCGGCCTTTTCAATGCTGTCCTGTCATCCGGGTCTACTTGAGACCGATAATACTTGAGTTCCTCTTTTCTGCAAGCCTGCTCGGCCATTACCGAATCTCCTTCATCGCACTCAGCTGCTATATCCCGGCTTCCATGTATGGTGATGGTTTGTTTAGGACCCGGGATTTTTAGCTGTAAATATACATAACACAACCTAGCCATGAATTTAGCATAAGCCGGCCTTCCGAACAGCGCGTGATAAGGACTGCGCAATTTGACCACCTCGAAAGTGAGCCACTCGACTCGGTAATTATCCTTCGATTCCCCAAAAGCTACCTCCAATGCGATTTTTCCCTCGGGGCATGCTGAGTGACCCGGCACTATCCCATGAAAAATTGTTGAGCTTTTCTGTAGCTGAGACTCCTTGAGATCCATGCGTAGAAAGGTTTCCCAATATAGTATATTGATGCTACTTCCACCGTCCATCAGGACCTTTTTCAGTTCATACCCATTGACCTGCGGTGCGACTACCAATGCCAAGACTCCCGGGTGTTCTACCCTT
Source organism: Alopecurus myosuroides (assembly GCA_028641055.1). Taxonomy (NCBI): domain Eukaryota; kingdom Viridiplantae; phylum Streptophyta; class Magnoliopsida; order Poales; family Poaceae; genus Alopecurus; species Alopecurus myosuroides. The sequence goes on from CM054062.1 coordinate 246,067,392, forward strand.
TCCGGGTGATCTCAGGTATCTTGGAACAGCCGAGGAGACCGAGTTTACCGCTTGCTTCAGTATCTTTTTGTCCCTATTAGAAGTTCCTGTAGTATGCACATGATATTGTCCTTTTAAACCAGATGTACGTACCATACCGATGAAGATGCTGATCTGGCCGATTGTCACAATAGATCCGGATTCGAGGTGATCCGACTCTGGTCCCCAGCCGGAATCGTCCACCATCTTCTCTCCTTCATGGTCGATGTAGATCTCGCCGACGACTAGATTCTCCATGTTCTTCCGAGCTTCTCCCGTGATGTAAACACCTTTGGACGCAGGCCCCATGGTGGGCGCCAACTGTCGTGGGATAATCACGGCAGACGTTACCGGGGGTAACTGATCTTGGGGCAAGACGACACAGGCGTTTGGGAGAGGGTTTAGCTCAGAGGAAAACATGATGGTACTCGATCCGGTAGCCGGCAATCAAGTCGCCGAGTCTCTGAACTCGATATATTAACTCAACTCTCGTGTTACACTGGATGCTCGATATCAAGCGATATTGCTAGAACTCTTGGATCTCTAAACTAGACCGAGGGGCCGGTTTATAAAGCACCCGGACCCCCCTGGCTTTCCCTCCAAGGCGCACCCTGAACCCTGCCCGGACACCGCATACGAGAAACCCTAACTTTCCTTACTGTAACCCACAATCCGGGTTACGAGGCCTACGAACTTGGGCCTTCCAGAAGCTCCTTTATCCTTAGCCGGATCTTGCGCAGCGTCCATTGGGCCGAGTTACACCTTGGTGTTGGCCTACCGGGTTATCATCCCTCCATCAAAGTGCTTCCACCTCCATGTCCCCTCGCGGAGATGACGATGCGGCCGCCCGCGCCGGCTGGGAAGGATCTAAAGTCACGACGGAAGACTGCCAGTGGTTTGTCAACACGCGCCGCGTCCCTCCCGACGTCGTTTGCAGGCATCCAGGTACCGAAATCATCCCACAACCTGAGGAGGACGAGTACGTCGTCTTCCTCTCCCATTTCAAACGCAGCTTCGGCCTTCCCATCTCCGATTTCTTCTCCGAATTCCTCAACCACTTTGGCCTCCAGCCACACCACCTTCCACCCAATGCTCTTGTCATGCTATCCATCCACGCCGTAGTGTGCGAGGCCTTCTTAGGCGTCTACCCAACCATCCATACATGGGCTAGGTATTTTTTCTTCAGAAAGCAGAGTATTCCCAATCCGGGGAACACCGAGAGCGCCCGCGTGATGACCCAGACGGGATGCGCCATGATGTTGCAGCGCATGACTGGCCATCACCCGAGGGTTAAGGGACTGGAAACCGTGCGCAAGTGGCAGCACAGTTTCCTGTATGTGAAGAATGTGGCTGCTGAAGAGGGGAAGCCAATCGAGAACCGGATAGGGCTCTCGAAGTTCAAGAATGCAAGGCCCACTCAGCAGAACTGGGGTTACCACCCCAAGAACACCATCGAGGATGTCTTCCAGGTTGAGCGACGCTTGACCGAGTTGATCTCGGAGGGATTTCGTCCGGACGATCCCATTGCGTGTTGGATATCACGCCGAGTACTCCCGCTCCAGCGTCGATCACACAAGATGTGCCACATGGGAGGAAGCCGAGACTGCACAAGGACGACCACATTTGAGATCAGCAAAGCCGAGGTGGCCATCTGTGCCAGATCCATCATGCAGACCTCGCTCTCCGACACCTGGTTGTACGGCTTCATGCCGTATAGCCGCCTCAAGCCCATTGGAAAGGTTAGCCTTCTGTGCTTTGCTTCTGCACTTTGATACCGAGTAGGTGGCTTCTCAGCTTTGTATGCTTAGTCTTTGCATGCTGCACCGAGTAGAATATCACAAATATCCTTTTGGCTCTATATGCTTTGTGTTTGCACGCCATGCCGAGTAGAAATCCTTAGCTGAATATGCTTTGTGTTTGCATACTATCCTGAGTAGAAATCCTTAGCTAACTATGCTTTGTGTTTGCCTCTACAGCACATTGATTGCCAGGGAGAAGAAGATACTGAGATCTTCGAAGCCAACTGGTCCAAGGACCGAGAAGAGGATGATGCAACCGCCTACGACACCCAGGACACCCTCTGCATCCCTCATGCTACTCAGCCTGGTAAGCCCCGAGTTGATGCGTCTATTCGGGACTGGTCCGAGGATGACAAAGGTGAAGTTCACCTCTCTGCTTAGGAGTAGCGCATTCTGATTCCCTTCTGTGTTTTTGAATTACTTTCTTCTTCTACTCTGCAGAGGATCTTGAGGCGGACGACGATGATGAGCCCCTGGAGGTTAATCCTCTATCTGTGGCCGCTCCCACTACTCGGAAGAGGGTAGGCAGTGGTGCCCAAGAACCTCCCCCGAAGAAAGCCAAGAAGAAAGTCATCGCCTCCAGGAGACAACCCCCCACCCCCAAAGGGTAAGCTCTCCATCCGAGTACCACCTGGTTGCCGTTTCTCGTTGCACTTTTCCCCTTCTGTTTCTCTGAACCTTTTTTTCCCTTCTCCCAGTGATCCTCTCGACGCTGACGCTGCAGCAGCTTCTTCTCGCCCCAAGAGGAAAGCATCCGTGCCCTTAGATCGACTTGTTGATCTCTCAGATGATGATGAAGAGCAAGACGAGCAGGAGAGGACGCGCGCGTCCTCCCCTATCGACTTAGAAGAAGATACCGGTGCCGAGAACACTGGCGCTGGTGATGATACCGATCCCATCCCTCAGCAGCAGCAAGATGCTGCTCATGACAAGACGCCACCATCTTCCCCAGCTCCATCAGCTGGGGAACATGCTGAAGAAACCACCGAGCAACAAGAAGATGCCGCCACGGAGCGGCGAGACACCACCGAGCAGCAGGACACCACTGCTGCAGCACAAGATGATCCCGCGGCCGGGCCGCGGGTAGAAGAAGTTATCGACGCAAGACCTGATCCCGCTGCAGAGCAGCGGATAGAAGAGACCGTGGTGGAGCCTGTCCACCAGGGCCAAGTGCAGCCCAACGCTGCACCGGGTAGCCAGCCTCCCGTGCCGCCTACCCAGCAGGTGACTCCACCCAGTGCTCCAATTCCTCCACCAACACAGACAGCACCCTCGCCTCCGCCAACTGCTTCTCGCAAAATGCCTCCACCCACTTCTCGGCCATACGTCGCCCCTACCACCAAGAAGATTATTAAGTCTGAGACCAAGGCCGTCCGGCAGAAGCCAAAGCGCGCTGCTTCGCAAGCCGGACAGCTGATGCCGCCTCCCAAGCCGGAAGATGCGCCATACGGGAAGCCACCGAGGAGCAAGCAGCTAGTGCTCTCCGCGCCCACCCCCAGCGCCAACCCGGCTGCCTCTGGGTTTGCTGGTCCTGCCGAAGGGCCGAGTGCTGGAGCTGTCACCCGCGCGCAAGCTAGCTGGCCGGAATACATGCTGGATCTGTCCCGACGCCATGAGATCTCACTGGCCAAGGGAGAGAAGAAACTATCTATGCTGAAAGGAGGCCCAGCTGTGGCAATCGAAACCAAGTCCAAGGGCAAGGGAGCAGCAGCAGTTCCTGAGCTCTTGTCGCGTGAAGCAGAAGACAACGAGGTTGAAACAGAAGGCCTCGCCGCGATCTTGGACTGGGTTGCGTTTGTGGACCCAGCATGGAACAGCAAAGCGCATGGCAACCCCAAGTGGGAAGGTCTCCAGCTGGGTCCAATCGACCACTACCGCGTTGACTAGAACAAGGCTGATGTTGGATCTGTCCCAATGACAATTGCCAGCCCCACCTGCACCTTGGCAGGGAAGCTGTTCAGCCTGTGCAAAGCTGCCGAGGATGTCGAGCAAACTTATGTTGTAAGTCTTTTCTTCTCTCCTGCATTTTCCGAGTTGCTGTTATTCCTTTTTCTCCTCTTTTCCTCTTTTCCTCTTAGCCTCTTAGCCATTCCCCCAGTCCCCGAGATTTGGGCCGAGTAGGCGAAGACTCAATCCGAGTTGCCGTCTACTCGGGCCAAATCTTCCCAAGACTTGAACTTTTTTCTCTTCTGCTCTGCAGAATAGCCTCCAGAAGAGGACGAAACTGTTCCGCCGTCTACTCTGGAACCACCGCATCGCCAGGGACCGTCTCGAGGCTCTTGAAGCCGAGAAGAAAGACGGTGAGGCGATGGAGCAGGCGACACTGGACCGCACTATCCAGATTTCTGAGGTTGAAGGTAACTTTTCAGCAATTCGGTTTGTGCGTTTTGTGTTTACGCCCGTGTTTGATTTTTGCTTCATTGTTGTTTTCTCTGTAGGCAAGCTCAATGATCTAATTGAAAAGCATCGCGACTGCGAAGTATTCGCTGCCTCTGCCCAGAGCAAAATTGCTACTCTGGAGGGTGAGTTGCCTTTCCTTCTCTGCACCTTTGTTTCTTCTTATTTGGTTACTCTGCTTGACACTGTTGTTCTTCTCGCAGAAGAGTACAAGAAATTCCGGGAGCAACACCAAGACTGCCTCACGCCTGCCGAGGTGCGGCAACAGTTGGAAACCCGAGAAGCTGAGATCAAGAAAGAGCGCACCGCCGAGATGGCGGAGTTCGAGAAGATACAGGTCAAGCTGAAATCTGCCCTCCAGGATGCCCTCGACCAGGTTGCCGAGAAGGAGGAGATCAAGAAGACTGCCGCGGCCAGAGAGAAAACGCTCGAGATGGAGATCTCGATGCTGAAGAAACACAACGAGCAACTCGTCCTCCAGATCTCATACGCGCGCAGCATTGAAGACAGGCACATCTCGGATGAGAACGACTGGAAAATCAAGCTGGGAGCCTTGCTAGTGGATTTGGAACGTAAGTTTTCTCTTCTCTGCACCTGATTGTTTCTCTTCTCTGCCACCTTTCTACCTGGTTTCACCTCTTCTCTGCCTCTGATTCTAACTCTTGCTAGTTTCTTTTTCAGATATCTTCCCTGATCTCCGTTCCGCTAGCGCGCCTGCTCTGGCGAAGGCAAGGCAACTCCGAGCTGAATCCGGAATGCCCATCGACACCAAGGCCACCATCAACGATTATCTCCTGAGCATCAAGTCTCAACTCCGCTCCCTCAAGGGCTTGGGCACCTCCATGGTTTCCACTGCATACAAGTTGCATGTCGGGGGGTTACCCCCGAGTAGGGGTAAGGCAAGTGCTAAAGGCAAGGTCAAGATAGCTGTTTGACTGAGTAGGTTGGCTACCCGGTACGTGCTACCCGGTAGACAGCTAACCGGCCGTACCCACCAATGGCCAGGAGGAAGAATCAAGGAAGTTATGATCCTCCGAGTAGAGGAGTTGGTCCGAGTAGAGGGAGTGGTTTCCTACTCGGGCCAGAAGTCAATGGAGCCGTTCTGACAAAGGATCCCGCGTATCCTGCGTCCGTACGGCGTGCGGTTCAACTTACGGAGCGCGTGATTATCCGCGCTCCGGCGTGGCTACAGTATTGTAGGCGCCTGTCTAGTCCTGTCACTGACAGAGGGGACAGGACAGGGCTAGGGGCCTACCCTATCTCACTAACAAGGGTGGACAGGTCCCATCTCCGAATGACGCGACGACTTACGAAGCAAGCGTCAGCGGGAACCCGGAGGCGTGCGCGGTTCTGCAGTGCTCCCGTCCCATCAAGCTGTACCTTTTAGTCTTATTCTATCCGGCTGGGCACCAGTATATAAGGTGCCCTGCCTCCTCCTATGAGAGGTTCGCTGCGCATTCCAGAGAGAACACTAGAGGCAACACTTAGAGAGAACTTGAGCGTAGAGTGGCTACTCGGCTAAAGGCTTGTATTGTACTGTGGCTACTCGGTAAACACCATATAAAGAGAGAGGCAGGAGTAGGGGTGTTACCTCCGCATGAGGGCCCTGAACCTGGGTAAGATCGTGTTGTTTGCAGTGTTTGTGATCTACCACACGCGGCTACTCGCCGTGTGATCCCTCCCCGAGCACCTCCAGCGTCCATCAGCCCCAACTTTAGCCATCGCATGGCATCTACCGTGATACCACCACGACAGTTGGCGCCCACCGTGGGGCAGACAGAGGCCCATGGGTTTACTCCTGTTGTTAGGAAGCCTAGCAAAGTAGGTGCTACGCATCGCAACTTAGGCGCCGAGATGGCGACAGTTGTAGAGGCTCCTAGCCAATCTGCCACTGCAAACACCGCTACCAGGCCTAGATACAGCACCCCCGCCAAAACACTTAGAGCTGCAGAGGCTGTAGCTGCTGAGTTGCCAAACCTTGCTGGCGACGCGCGCGCCAGGCAGCAGGAGAGGCTCAATGAGCTAGTGCTAGAGGCTGCTAGGCAGAATGAGGAGTTCCGGAAGGCCAGTCCGGGTGCCGGTGCTTCTCAGGTTGTGCACTCGCATGCGGTCAGATCTACGGATCAGGCCTCATCGCCGCATCCCAGCCGTGAGAGGGACCAGAGCGTGCGCTCTGGAAAGAGTAGACAGATGCAGGTGTACGACCCGGCTCTCGTCGCGAAACAGCGCGCTGTGCCGCGAGAGTCCGGTCAAAAACACAGTACTGCAGGAGCAGGCTATGAAGCCCATAAATCTCACAGCAAGGGGAACGACGGAGACAACGCGGGGCCTTCTCGGCGTCCTGCTGCTCAGCCTACTCGGCAGAGGACGTAGCAGCCTGCTGCAGCACAGCCGCGTGCGGCTGCGCCAGCAGCCAACCCTGTGGTGCAGCCCGCGGTTGTGCAGGAGAATAGGTATGATGATGTCTACTCGGCGATGGGGCTAGCCGGCTATGCTGACCCAAGGAATGTTGCTGATCGCCTGGGTGAGCGCATGTTGGAGCCTAGTGATGCAAGGTTCAAGCTGGACCGGATCAATCTGTCCGCGCAACTCGAGAACAAGGGGCCGCCTGGCCCAGAGTGTTTTGGCCCTCGTATCATGAACGAGCCATCAGTGAACCACTTCCAGCTGGCCAGGGGGACCAAGTGCTACAATGGCAGCACCAAGCCAGAGGATTGGTTGAGTGATTATGTCACAGCCGTGCACATTGCAGGCGGCAACCGGAGATGGGCTGTGCGGTATGTTCCGCAGATGCTTGAGGGTCCAGCTCGGACTTGGCTCAACAACCTGCCCAAGGACAGCATCAATTGCTGGCTGGACTTCTCGGAGGCCTTCATCAGCAACTTCACCAGCACATACAAGAGGCCGAATAGGCCACAGCAGTTGTCCGCTTGCAAGCAGCGGGAAGACGAGACCGACCGCGAGTATCTTACTCGGTGGAGCACTCTGAGGAACACCTGTGAAGGTGTGAATGAGGCCCAGGCCATCACTTGGTTTGCGCAGGGCTGCAGGCATGGCAGCATGTTGTGGCAGAAGCTGCAGCGCGAGATGCCGAGTACTCTCGCAGAGACCATCAAGATCGCAGACATGTATGCACTCGGCGACCCAACTCAGCCTCTGATGGACTCCCCCGAGCCGAGAAGGAACTACAACAGCAACAAGCGCAATGATTTCCGCAACAAGCACAGAGGTGACCGGATTGATACTCGGTATGATCCCGAGGAGGTGAATGCTGTGACTACGGCTGCTGGGAGTAGCCAAAGGCAAAAAACTGCTGGAGCCCAGTACAGGCAAAACCAGAATCAGGGCCAAGGCATCAAGAAGCCATACAATGCTCCCCAGCAGGGTAGCGGCAACCCGGATCCTGCTCCGTACTTTGTCTTTGGGAGCATGAGGGATGGGCCATGCAGCTTCCACACTCGGCATCCAGCCAGGCCAGCTAACCACACTACTCGGCAATGCAGCTGGTGGGAGCAGATCAAGAATGAGGGCTTGCCCCCTCCTCCTCCTCTGCCAGCTGCGAATGCCAATGTGCAGCCAGCTCGGGCACCTGCTCCTCGGCCTGCAGTCTTCCCGAGAAGAGAGAACGTGAACCAGGTGGCTTTAGGAGCCAACCGCAACTTCAACAATGACCGCTACCGCAACAACAACAACAACCGCAACCGCAACTTCTACACCCGCAATAACAACCGGAACAACAACGACAACAACCAAGGTAACAACAACAACGGCAACAATGGCGGTGGAGACCGCAACCAGTACCAGGAACACCACGAGAGCTACATGATCTTCACCTCTGATCCCTCCGACAAGCAGTCTCTGCACAGGCGTGCAATGGAAGTCAATGCTGTGATTCCTGCTGTGCCCCACTACCTGCACTGGTGCAACCAAGAGATCACATGGTCCAGAGCTGATCATCCTAAGGTGATGCCCAACCCGGGTAGCTACGCTTTGGTGGTGGATCCCACCTTCTTGGGTGCTCAGAAGAACGTCAGGTTCAGCAAGGTCCTGATTGACAACGGCAGCAGCATCAACATTGTGTACAGAGACACACTTGAAAAGCTCGAGATGGCCGAGAACATGCTGCTACCCAGCAGGACCACTTTCCATGGCATTGTGCCGGGAGTGTCTTGCTCTCCAATCGGCCGCGTCTGGATAGACGTCCTATTCGGCACCAGGGAGAACTGTCGCACTGAGAGCTTGGCCTTCGAGGTGGTTGACCACCAGAGCCCATACCATGCCCTACTCGGTAGGCCTGCTCTCAGCAAGTTCATGGCTTCAACCCATGTTGCATACTTGAAGATGAAGATCCCTGGTCCCAATGGAGTGATCACCATCTCGGGTGACTACAAGAAGTCCATGGAGTGTTCCTCTGCTGGTTCCCAGCTGGCGGAATCCATGGTCATTGCTGCCGAGAAGAAGAAGATGTACGAGGTGGTGGCTATGGCGCAAGCAGCGCAAGGTGGTGCGCCCAGCATGCCGAGTTCCCAGTACGGGACTGCGTTCCAGGCGTCCCAGGAGACAAAGAAGGTCCAGGTCGATCCTGAGTTCCTAGACCGCGTTGCCATCATTGGCGCCGGGTTGGGAGAGAAATAGGAAAGCAAACTCATCCACTTCCTCCGTGAGAATCGGGACGTGTTTGCCTGGTCCAATGAGGATTTGCCAGGCGTCCCGAGGGAGTTGTTTGAGCACTCGCTACATGTGCGGCATGATGCCAAGCCAGTGAAGCAGGAGATGCGCCGCTTTGGCGATGAGAGAAGGAAGGCTATCGGTGATCAGATCACCAAGTTGCTGATAAGCAACTTTATCATGGAGGTTTTGCATCCGGACTGGCTAGCCAACCCGGTTATGGTTGAGAAGAAGAAGGAGGACCCCAAGGCGGATACCGCATGGCGCATGTGGGTGGACTACACCGACCTGAACAAGGCCTGACCCAAGGATCCCTTTCCGCTACCCCGCATAGATCAGGTGATCGATTCCACTGCCGGTTGTGAGCTTTTGTCTTTCATAGATGCCTACTTTGGTTTTCATCAGATAGCTCTCAACCCCGCTGATCAAATAAAGACTGCCTTCATTACCCCGTACGGGGCTTATTGCTATCGTATCATGTGCTTTGGGTTGCGGAATGCTGGGGCTACCTATCAGAGATGCATGCAGAAATGTTTGCATGATCAAATTGGCAAAAATGTGCAGGTGTACGTAGATGACATTGTCATCAAAACTAATAAAACACATAATGAAAGGTTTAGACTAAAGCGGGGTAGAGGAATTGGTCAACTCATCAGGCTCATGACCTGAAGACTACAGGTTCGAATCCTGAGCTCTGACCGGGTTGCGTAACGACCCCTAGAGACACCTCCTCAGAGTAGTAGCTTCTCAGCGGTCAAGGCGGAATTCATACATCAACTACCGTAGTCTCTACACCTCTGATGTCTTGCCCATTTTTTAAAGAAAGAGGACCAAGAAGAAGCGCTTTCATGTCCACGTGAGTTCCCCCATGGATCCTGCCTTGCATACGATTGTAGACCCCTGCCCCCGGGGAACAGGTGCCACCTCAACAGCTATATTAGAAATCGTTAAGCCTTGCAACCCTTTCCTTTGTATCGGACCTTTCCCACGTATGGTTTTCAGGGGGATCCGGCCAGCGCCCACCCGACTAGAGGGCCTAGGGGTAGATTTCTCTATTAGCATTAATATAGAAATTGAGGCCTCCAATACCCGTAGGGTAGAGGAGCACATAATTTACTCACCCACGCGTTTTCCACCTACGGAGGGAGAAATCATCGAAATATCCTCCTCCCCTGAAAGGGAACCCGAAAACAGGACGAGAGTGGATAGGGTGACTAAGGAGGGTCAAAGGGAAGGAATAGAACTTGTTTGGCTGTTCGACCCGCGTCGGTTGTTGATATTGGATGAGATAGCTCGAGAAGGGAACAAAGAATTCCAACTGGCTGTGGCGAGCGCTCTCCTACTGTTAGTGGCTTAGCTGCCTTGAGGTCAAGTCGTTTCTTGAAGGGGAAGGGAGTGTCTAGATCTGAAAATCGAATTAGGTTCATTCGTATTTTGTTTCTATTTGGAGTAGGGAAGAAGGTTCTGACTGGCACAACAAGCTTCTTGCTCAAACCCTGGATCTGGAAAACCCTTCCAGAAAGGAAGTGGTAAACAAATGCACTTGAGAGTGAGGGAAGAGAAGCACCACGCGCACCGTTTAAGGCACCTTCATCGTAGGAAGGAAAAAACCAAGATCCCCGGCCGTTGGATAGGAGCACTGTCGTTACCGTGCTGATCAGGAAAAGACGGACCGAACCCATTCGGTGATTTTCGCGGTCGCCCTCACTGAACCAACTTGCAGCGGTTCGTTCCAAATAAAAAAGGTAGAAGCCGCTCGAAGTCCTCATATAACATTTCTTCCAGTCGGATCACTTGATGGAAAAACATAATGCTCACACATGTTCCACACGGACAAGGAATATAATGACGAAACCATTCCTGGTTTGAGAGCACTTCCATTAGAGAAGAACTACAGCAAAGTTTTTGTATGCAGCAGCCCACATCTCGGCTATGAAGATAATGGATTCTACTTTCTTGGTGCCTTGCTAGCTTGTATTTGTGAAGGATATGTTAATCTAGGTCAAAGATACTTGTTCTCGATGAGTGAAGATTATGGTATTACGCCTCGAATGGAGCATTACGAGTGCATGATTGAGTGGTTTAGTAAGCATGGTTGCATGGTTGATTTCTAAGAATTTTTCATACCTGGCACTTTTACAGAAGAAGCTAGTCTAGTCCACTCACCTTTTTCTCTATCGGGTCAGGATCTGGGCGGCTCTACCTAGACCCCTTCACTAATGGGTCTGCTCATGTCAAAAAGGCCGTTCCTTCTTTTTAAAGACCAACCAAATATTTTATTTGGAGATAACAATTAAGATTCATAAGACTTCCCGCTCGGAGGAACTGGTAGCAACCGTCCCTTGTTGATCGGTACCTTTCCGGTACCTTGCTTCTTATCGGTACCTTGCCTTGCTGGTAGGTACCTTGCCATTAGCGTTTCCCGAGACTGGACTCGTATGAACAAGAACTTCGTGAGGTCCATAGAGCACGGGTGTCAGCATTTTGTTAATGAAATACAATACCGGCCGGCTCATATCCTTTCTTCCGGATGAACGAATCATACTTTTCCACTGTAGAATTCTAAGCTGCTGGCAACGGTTCGAGATCTAGTCTTTTTCCTTCCTGCTGGGCAGTACCAAGGAAAGGAGTAAGCAAAAGCAGCTCCAACCTGTTTGGATTTTTTTTGAGCCTGTCTCCTAGACTCAATCGAGGTTTTTTCAAAAAATACGCGTTTGTAGATTTAGATGGAATCCATAAGTCGCCGGAAGGGAAGATTGGGCTATAAGTATTTCTGTCTTGGATTCGTTTGGCCATTAGGTTTGAATTGCCTTCTCTTTATGTCTTCCATTTGAATTCCGTGATTTATCCTGCTATTTGGAGAGTAGTTGATATGGTCTGGGTTTGGCTTTCAAAGTGCAGTTCGAAAAGAGTGAGTTGCTGTCAATGGCTGGAATGGAATATATAAGGATAAGATGGAAAATATGGCTTTCTTTCCATCTACCTATTTGAAGTAGTAAGCTTATCTTTTAGGTGGGAATAGTTTACAATCGAGTTTGAAAGCATTAATGAAGTGAGCCTATTACATCAAGTTATTTTTTTGACCTTTTCATTTGAAAGTAGCCATAGGCAAGGAAGGCTACCTATTGATACGGAAAGAAAGCCATCTCCGGCTATTCTTTTTTAGGGTGGAAAAGAGTGCCCTGACTTAAACAAGGGGTGGGTCTTTACCAACTTCCAAATCCAAGATTTAGGGGAAAAAAGAGGGGCAGGGCACTCTTCATTCTTCATTCGAAACTCATGAATGTCGGGACTCCTTGCTCTAATGAACTGAACACCAACTTATTTTGATTGTTACAGATCTAGCTATTTCTCTGCCAAAGCCCCGCTAAAAAGCTAGGAATCTAATGAGTTACGAAACACGAAAGTCAGAAGGACAGTAGGTTTAGTGACAGTCTTACACCATTGGGATACTTCGGATAAACTGGAGTACATATATGAGAGACCTGTGCTAAAACCTTTTCTCGAGATATCTTCCAAATTCTTAGGGTCCTTGCTCTGGATCTGGTTCCCCCGGTGCGAGGCTCATTCGCCCCTAGCTAAACCTCAGCGGAGCGGATCCGAGCTAGTACACAAGAAAGCCAGAATAAAACAAAGGAAAAGAAATAGAACGTACCTCCAGCTGTCGGGTCGGAGAAGGGCAATCACTCGTTCTTAAAACCAGCATTCTTAAGTTTAAGATCAAAGAGTCGGGCGGAAAAAGGGGAGAGCTCGTTTTATATCGACTTCAGTCATGCTTTATTGGAGTTATCTGACGCCAAGGAGGAAGGAATATAGATTAGGATCCTAGCCTTGTTCCGTTTGAATTCTTCTGGTTTACTTTAAAATGAAGCGGGTAAGAAAACGACTTATAGTCCCCGAAAAGGATTGAAGATGATTAACGATCACTTCTATCAGTCTTGGTATAGATTAGAAGATTTGATTGATCGAGATTCAAGGATCCACATCTGGGCTTGAGAATAGCTGGAGTGGATTTTCCAGAACCTGACCTCAGATGTCAGGAGACTACGATTATAGCTTTGGCCGTAATGAGACTACTCATTAAGTTTGTGTACAATACACGATTTAAATATGCCAAGTTTACTATTGGGTATAACAACTCCACAGCGGCACGATCGGGATGCCGGGTTCAAAATGAGTCAAAACTTGTAAAACCCCGATTCCCCGGGGAGGATGAAATTAGAACCCCTGCCTATCTGGCAGAAGTTTACTCAAATCTTTGTGAGTGTGGAATCTATTCTGCCTATTGGCAGATGGCAGATCTCTAGGTTTACCAAATCCTTCTCAACCAAATGTCTTGTGAAAGAGGGCTTTAAGTCTGGTCTGGAATCTTTTGTTGCACGAAAGAGCTCGAAATTGAGTAAGTTAAGTTGACCCAATTAACCGATTTAAGAGTAGGCTCAACCTAGTTCATGCCTCACCGGCTCTTCTTGTAAAGAAGAAAGAAGGTTCGTGGCGCCTATGGATTATAGGAAACTCAATGCGCAAACCGTAAAAAGTCTTTAGTGCTCATTTCGGGCAACTCTCCATTATCTTTCTTTGGTTGAGTGGCATGTACTTTCATGGTGCCCGTTTTTCCATGACAATTCCTTGATTGATTTGGGGAGAACTGACTCGATAGAGGCGTTCGAGCCAAGCAGGCAGGTGGAAAGGTTAACTCAAAAGAGTGCCTTAACCTATTCCAATGACTTTGTTCGCTTCCCCTGAGGCAACAGCTGTACTCGGCACACAGACCTGGCTTCGAGACCAGTCCCTACCTCTTTTCAATCAATCTTTCATACCGTATGCCTTTTCTACGCCTAAAACAAGTTCATAGTAAACTCTTTCCTGATATGTTCTATTGGGCTCACTTCTGCTTATTCGCGGAGAGAGAAGAGAGCGCACTCTGCTTAGTGACATTGAGGAAACATTTGCCAACTTGCGCAAGTACAAGATGAAGTTGAATCCGACTAAATGCACCTTTGGCGTCCCGGCTGGCAAGCTACTCGGCTTCTTGGTATCCAGTCGGGGCATTGAGGCCAATCCTTCAAAGATAAAAGCTATAGAGAGCATGTCTTTGCCGAGATCACTAAAGGATGTGCATAAGTTCACTAGTTGCTTGGCTTCTCTGAGCCGCTTCCTAGGCAGAAGGGCGAGAAGGCCTTGCCTCTGTATCAATTGATGAAGAAGAGCGACAAGTTCGTCTGGACACCACAAGCTGATGTGGCGTTCAAGGAGCTGAAAGCCATGCTGGGTAGCGCTCCCATCTTGGCTAGTCCGCTACCCAAAGAGCCAATGCTGCTGTACATTGCTGCGACTAACCGAGTGGTCAGCGTTGTGATTGTGGTGGAGAGAGAAGAGGAAGGCAAGACTGTGCAGCGGCCAGTATACTATCTTAGTGAGGTGCTGTCTAGCTCCAAGCAGAACTACCCGCATTACCAGAAGATGACTTACGGCGTGTACCTGGGCGCCAAGAAGCTGAAGCACTATTTCCAAGAGCATCCCATCACTGTGGTGAGTTCCGCCCCCATCTCGGACATCATGGGCAACAAGGAGGCAAGTGGCAGAGTAGCCAAGTGGGCAATTGAGCTGGCCGCGTACGCTCCAGCGTATGCGATAAGAGAAGCCATCAAGTCTCAGATCCTAGAAGATTTTCTGGTGGATTGGGCTGAGGTGCAATATGAGCCTCCTACTCCGGTAGCCAACTACTGGAAGATGCATTTTGATGGCTCCAAGGTGAAGGAGGGCTTGGGTGCTGGCGTGGTGCTCACGTCGCCCAAGCGAGATCAACTCAAGTACGTGCTGCAAATTCACTTCAAGGCATCCAACAATGTAGCAGAGTACGAGGCCGTGGTACACGGCTTGAAGGTGGCCAAGGAGGTTGGCGTGCAGCGCATCGTATGCTATGGCGACTCGGATCTGGTTGTGCAGCAAGTTTTAGGCACTTGGGATGCTCTGGATGCCAACATGGTGTCATATCGGTTTCTGGTGCAAACCATGACTGGTTTCTTTGAAGGGTGTGAGTTCAAGCACATACACCGAGCAGAGAATGAGGCAGCTGATGAGCTGTCCAAGTTGGGGTCTTCTCGACAATACATCCCGGCTGGGGTTGCCTTGGAGCATTTGAGAAAGCCATCTATCAAGCCATCCCCCAACTCGGAGTCTATATTCGTTCCTTCTCTGCCTGGTGAGGAAGCTGTTCCCATGGAGATTGACTGGGAGGTTGCAAAAGGGAACTCGGGGACTGCCGTCTCCATCCCGAGGATTGGCGCCTGCAACCCGGGGACTGTCCCTTCTTACTCGGGGACTGCCCCTCCTAACTCGGGGACTGTCGCATTCATTGAGGGGGTCCTTTCTACGTGCACGAGGTCTCGGGGACTCGTCCCCAACTCAGAAGAAGAAGAAGTGGTGGCTGATCCAATGGAAGTGGACGAACCAGTGTTTCCCATCCGGGGAACACCGAGTTGGGCTTTGCCCATATTATACTTTCTAAAGGACGGCACCTTGCCAAGCGATGAGGTTACCACGAGGCAAATTCAGAGAAGGTCCAAGGGCTATACAATCTTCAGAGATGTGCTGCATAGAAGAAGTCCAACCGGTGTGCTGCAGCGCTGTGTAGAGCCAGAAGAGGGAGAAGAAATTTTGGTGGAGAGACACCAAGGAGAATGCGGACATCACGCCTCTTCTCGGGCTCTGGTCAACAAGGCTTTTCGGCATGGCTTCTTTTGGCTCACTGCCTTGAAGCAAGCTGAAGATATTGTGTGAAAGTGCAATGGCTGCCAAAGATTCGCAAGTAAGATTCATATGCCAACTTCCGAGTTGAAGACCATTCCCATTACTTGGCCATTTGCTGTTTGGTGCTTGGATATGGTGGGTCCTTTCAAGCCGGCTAGAGGCAACATGACTCATATCTTGGTCATAGTTGACAAGTTCACAAAGTGGATTGAGGTGAAGCCTATTCGGAAGTGTGATGGAGCCACTGCTGTGAGTTTTCTAAAGGATGTGATCCTGAGATATGGCTACCCGCACAGCATTATCACGGATAATGGCACAAACTTTGCTGAGGGTGGGTTCGCGAGGTTCTGCAGAGATAAGCATATTCGTCTAGATGTTGCATCTGTTGCGCATCCCGCCTCCAATGGGAAAGTTGAAAGAGCAAATGGCATGGTGTTATCAGGCATAAAGCCAAGGCTGATTGAGCCGCTGCTGAAAACACCTGGGTGTTGGCTAGACGAGTTGCCAGTGGTGTTGTGGAGTCTAAGGACTACCCCTAACCGGTCAACCGGCTACACGCCATTCTTCCTGGTATATGGAGCTGAGGCCGTGCTGCCCACTGACCTAGAGCATGACTCGCCTCGTGTAACACTCTACACTGAGGCAGAGGCTAGAGAAGCTCGAGAAAATGACGTTGACCTGCTGGAAGAAGCAAGAGAGCTAACTATGTCACGTTCAGCCGTTTACCAGCAAAACTTGAGGCGTTATCATAGCCGGAAAGTGAACCCAAGGGTTTTCCGAGAAGGAGACATGGTGCTTAGGCTCATGCAGCGCACAGCCGGGATGCACAAGCTTTCTCCTCCGTGGGAAGGGCCATTCATTGTGAGCAAGGCATTGCACAATGATGCATATTATCTAATCGACGCACAGCCATCCCAGAAGAACAGGCCGGATAGGGCTGGAGAGGAATCCAAGCGCCCTTAGAATGTAGCTCTACTTCGACGTTTTCACTCATGAGCAAAATGTGTATGTATCTCCTTATCCGAGTTAAAACTCCTATTCGGCAATCTGAAATTGAACTCAGGGACTGCCCTCGTCCAAATTGTTCCTTGTGTTTACTCTATTTTTCTTTGTCTATTCGGTTGAACCACTTAGAATTTCAAAAGCATACAAAGTAGTGTGTTTAAACTCACCGGACACTCTGCGACTCTGCTGCTGTCCGCAACCCGGCTTCATGGCAAGCCAGAGAACAAGCCAAAGAGTCAATGAACACATGAAAAATTGCAAAGGAAAGGAAGCGTGTGGCAACCGAACAAAGTGTTTTTTACTGTTTTTTCTTTTCGGCTAAGTGGTGGGCAGAGTTACTATGAATTTTCTAAGTGGCTAAGTATTTGAAACTCCTACTTTGAACTCTTGTGACTCGACTACCAACAAAGCAACAAGTTGCAGGTAAGAGCTGAGATGAAAAGGAAGAGCGGATAAAAAATGCAACTCGGGGACTTGCATATTAACGCAACCCGGCATTGAGCCAGAGTTGCTAAGAACTTCAACTAAGAATAAAACTGAGTAGCAACAAAGACTTAATTGTTTGATACATGTGCACCCGGCATCCCGGGGATCTGATAAAAAGTTAAGATAAGTTTTTCAGGCAGCAGCAGTGTCGTCCGTGGCAGTGTTATCCGCGTCAGTCTTCTCGGCGTCGGCGCTCTCGGCATCTGCTTCAGTATTGGCGTTGGCGGCTGGCTCTGAGGTTGCCGTGGCGACGGAAATGGGATCCGTGGCCGAGGTCGAGGCAACAGCCTGGAAGCTGCTGCTGGTTGCGCCTAACTCGGGGGCCGCTTGCTGGATCACCATCTACCGAGATGATGGTGGGCTCCTCAGCATTGGTTTGCGGCGGCTCGATGTTGGCGTCAACCTTGGCCTTCCCTTTTCCCTTCTCGACAGCTCCTTTCGCGGCACCCTCTTTGAAGAAGCTCAAGTCATCGGACTCGGTGTCCTCATCATCATCGTCCTCGTCCTCAGCTTCAGTATCTGGCTCGGGGAGGCCCTCGATGAAGGTGGCGGTGTCCGCGTAGGAAGCTATCTCGTAGGCTACCCTCTTACGGCGAGCAACACACTCGGGATCCTTGCTCCACTTGGAATCTTCGTGCATCTCGAGGATCCTGACGAGGTCGAGGTTCTCGTACCAGCTTGTGATAAAGTGAAGTAGCTGGTCCGCTCCTGCCCGAGCTGCAGAGCCGCGCCATTTCTTCAACTCGGCCTTCACACCATCCAGCTTCCCGGCGATGTCGATTAAGCTGTTGGGCGCGGATTCATCCAGCCAGAACAGGTCATGGATCTTGTAGGAAGTGGACACCATGGTGGTGCCCAAGCCCCTGAGTTGGCGAAGCTGGGTCTTGATGTTCAGGAGGTTGTCGTTGACGCTGGTCAAGGGTTCATTGCATAGAAAACAAAAAATTTCCTACGCGAGAGACACCCGAAAGGCCAAGATCTAATCTAGGAGACGAAGTGCAACGGGCAACAAGAGGGTTAAGGAGAACACATACCCTCGAAGACTCAAAGTGGTACGAGATCAAATCTCGTTGTTGGCGTAGTCGTACTCACACCGATCCCGATAGCGAGAAGATGGGCACCGCAATCCGGCGGTGCATCCGTGATCGGTCACACGTACGGTTGATGACGACCTCCGTTCCCTCGTTCCAGCGGGGCGCGGAAGTAGAGGATCCCTCGGAACTCCAGCAGCACGACGACGTGGTGGTGGTGAAGAATCCCACGGTCAGGGCTTCGCTAAGCCGGAGACCATGAAATGGAGCAGCGGGTGGAGGGAAAGGGAAGTGGCCAAGTGTGTGAAGGAGGGAGAGCTCTCACCCTCCTTTTATAGGAGAGGGGGGAGGCAGCCCAAGGGGGGTGCGGCCAGCCCATGGGTGTGCCCCCACCTCTTCCCTCATCATGTGAGTGGACACTCCACTCACACCCACTCATTTCCCCATTATTTCCCACTTGGAAAATCCAAAGGTTTTCTTTTAATAAATAAATAAAACCTTTTTATTTCTTTATTTCAGCATTTGTTAATTCTATTAACAAACTTTTGCATATAGCACCTCGAATCATTTGTTAATTCTATTAACAACCATTCGACGAAAAACCCCTTGAACTATTTCAATCTTCCCCGAAACAATTTCGGTGGTGTCCAAAATATTCTTCGATATTCCGTATCCTCTCAAACGCGTCATCGAACCTTAAGTGTGTCACCCTACGGTTCGCGAATAAGATAGACATGATCGAGACTCCTCTCCGATCAATAATCAACAGCGGGATCTGGAGATCCGTGATGACTCCTATATATTCAACGATGACTCTCGTGATCGTGTGAACCAACAACGCCGTGAACTATTCCCTTTGTCTCGCGATATTTTACTTGTCCGAGATTCGATCATTGGTATCAACCATACCTTGTTCAATCTTGTTACCGACAAGTACTCTTTTCTCGTTCCCGTGATATAACATCCTTTGTGATCATATCACGTGCTTGCAAGCGGTTTCGATGTGATATCACCGAGAGGGCCCAGAGTATATCTCTCCGTCATTTGGATGGACAAATCCCACTCTTGATCCATGATCCTCAACTAATACTTTCCGAATACTTAACGACACCTTTATAGTCACCCTGTTACGGTGTGACGTTTGATGCCATCAAAACTCTTTCGGTATCAGCGATTGACATGATCTCATGGTCTAAGGAATAAGTTACTTCGTATGTTTGATATAACAATGTAAACTAAATGACTTGATCGCATTTCTATATTCTATTTGGGTATATGTTCATCACATCATTCTTCTAATGACATGACCCCGTTATTAATAACATCCAATGTTCATGATCAGAAAACCTTGATCATCTATTAATCAACGAGCTAGTTAAAAGAGAGGCTTTACTAGGAACCATTGTTTGTTTATTAAGCACACATGTATCAACGTTTCCGGTTAATATAATTCTAGCATGACAAATAAACATTCATCATAAACAAGGAATAAGATAATAACCATTTTATTATTGCCTCTCGGGCATATTCCCTTCAGTCTCCCACTTGCACTAGAGTCAATAATCTAGTCTGTAAGCACTTTAACACATATGGCGTACCAGTGTTATTACCATGCTTCGCATGTGGTAAACATCATCAAAAAGATCTGAACTGTTTAGGTCCTATTGTATTTGCATGTTCTTTGCGTCTACACGCATCACTCATTCTCTAATGAGATGGCTTTGTATATATATGGTCAATTGGTGAAAACTTAATTCCTCAGCTTAAACTGATGTCACTAACATTGTGAAAATGTAGCTTCATAGTGTTAGCATTCTTGGAAATTCACCAAGTTCCGGTGATACCTTAATTCCTCAGCTTAAATTGATGTTACTAACATTGTGAAAATGTAGCTTCATAGTTTCAGCATTCTTGGAAATTCACCAAGTTCAATAAAGAACTCCTCGCTTATAATCAGTTGTCAACACAACGATATACTTTAGCCTTTGTTGTAGTATCTGTCACAATATTTTAATTTTGAAACTCTTTCAAATCCAGCATGGAACTTTCTTCCATCCTATTGTGCTACCCTTCATCACATGTTTTAATTGAGATAAAATTACTTGAACAAATGACAAGACTATTAGTGTAACATATTACAACTAATATTTTGTCATTACTATATAGGAAAACATATCCTTAGCATTTCTAAAATGACACAAGGATCTCTCCCACTGTTGTCTAATAATCATATGAATTATCCTACTATAACATTTTATAGCATAGGACTCATCTGGTTGTGTACATAGCATGGAAACATGACTTAGAAATCTCAATTTCAATGATGCTCATCATGTGTCAAAACACATGAATCTTGCTCAATCATTTTCCATGTGAAAAGAACTCCTTCTTATCATTTTTATATTGACTTACTTCAATATTTCATCTATGTAATTTGGCTTCAATCATATCAGGCTCTTCAATCCATCTTTTATAGATATCGAAGCCTAATATCTTCTAAGCCTTTCATCAATATGAAATCGAAAATATTAACCGTGTTAATTTAAAATACATATTTTCCAATCAACCATATGTCATCTACATAAAGTATCAGAAATATGTCATAGCGCTCCCACTTAATTTCTTGTAACTCTACAAGCATCTTTACCATTCATGATGGAATGAAACTCTTTTGATAACTTCATTAAGCTAAAGATTTCAACTTCGCTATGCTCACTTCAACCATTGAAGTTTGCATGCCTTTATAGCAACCTTTTGAATTTTACAAAACTCTCAGACTGTGTCAAGTACACATCCTTGATCAAACTTCCTCGAGAGGAGAGTTGGTTTTGTTATTCAACTGCCATATCATAATATGTAACTTTTTGCTAGAACTATCCGCAAAGACTAAAGCATCACTACGGAAGATCGAAATCTTGTGGTAGTCAACTCTTTGAACTTCGTCGAAAACAACTTTTCGATAATTATCCATGTCTTTGTCGCTATATAGACCCTTTTGCTATCGTTAGGCATCATGCCTATTGAAAGGACTACCAAGTCACATACTTGATATTCATACAAGGATACTATGGCGGATATAATGACTCATAGTCAATTTTACGAAGTCAGGGCCCATCATTTGCTTCCTTTATAAGGTCCAGGTCCTTTTGTTGTCAAAACAACACTTTACACTTAAACCACAAGTTGTTCTAAGTACAAAGTTTTTGGACTTTTCTGGTACAGTTCGCAAACTCATTTGAAGTATCTACAACATTTGTAGTGTCTTCTACTTAGTCAAAATAGTAAACCCCAGAACAACTTCCAGTGATGCGCTACTCTTGACATGATAATGAAAATTCTCTAATCTCGTTGAGTTTGTACTGTGCTCCCACTCACTTGTTTCACAAGAACTACTTTCTCGAGAAATCAACCCTTTCTGACAAACAACATTTGTCTTTTAGTTCGGTGATAGGAGAAATACCCAATGTTTTATTTGGGATAACCTTATAAACATATATTTATCCTATTTTGGTTGTTACACATGCTATGCATACCAAAACTTAAGAAAAATGACAATTCGGGTCATTACCCAAACCATATCTTATATGTTGTCAATTTCAACGGATCATGATGGTGCTCTTTTGAGTGTAAAAGCGGTTGTCACTAATGTATAAACTACAAAATTATAATGGCAATTTTATTAATCTTACCATGTCAAACAGGGTTTGATTTTGTCTTTTGAATACTCCAATCTAATGTGGGGTATTCGAGAAGTATAAGTTGTAGAACAATTCTGCAACTTCTCAGATGTTTTGCTAAACTTGTAACTCAAACTTTATCCTTTATGATCCAATCATAAATACTTGATTATCTTGTTACATTGATTTTAACTTCATATTAACAACCTTTTGAACCAATTCAAAATGTCAAACTCTGTTCCCTTTAAATAGATATACTCACATATCTACTTAAATCATCGACAGAATTTTATGAAGGAAAAATTAATCCACCATACATGACTACACATAATGGACTATATACATCAATATGTATAATCTCCACTAAATTAGTCGTCCATTCTACTTTGGCCTATGAACGGAATTCTAGTCATCTTCTGGAAGAGGTCTCACAAGCGTCAATTTATTCAAAACAAAATGACTCCGGAAGTCCATCAATATGGAGTTCCTTCATGTTTTCCTTTCCGATATGAACTAAAATGGTGGTGTCACAATTTAAGTGAAAATCTTTTACGTCTTGCAACGTTTAGCATTCAGTCTTATAGATGTTTACTTTACCAACATGATTTATATTAACATATCCATCAATTATGGAATATGGTCATTGTTTGAACAATCTCATTTGTTCTCACAAAAGACTAGAACAAAATAACAACTTATTAAGTTCTTAAAATAAATCTTGAATGTTTGGTTCGATACGACAATGAACACAATAACACTTTATTTATGTTCTTGTCATAATCGATTCCACATCTATTACTAGTTCCTTTTAGGCCCTTGTATTTTGTCGCACCCGGACTTCTAGGGGATACTCACAGTCCGTTAAACAGCAGATAAATGGCTTACGGGGCATACCGGCACCCGCATCTCAATGTGAGCAGGCCAACACGTAAACATGTGACAACCATTCTCTTACTATTCATCGTCTGCGCAAACCATCCCATAGAAATCCAGATACTTCCGTTGACGTACTTCAAAACATACACACATGGTACGTCAACGACATTGGAACAAGTGATATCACAACAGATCTCTACGACACAAAAGATGGAAATAAGTTGCAAATAGATCTCATTAGAGCAGAGATAGCAAATACAATCATCCGGAGGACACATGTCCCAACAATTCATCATTACATCACAGCGGAAGCATTCAACATGTCTGAGTACAGACAAGATCCAAATAGGCCTAAGAGGCCGGAAACGAAAGGACGGAGCCCATCCACGAAGTCTCGGATCCTGCCCGGGTCCGCTATCTACTCGTCAGCAGTCTCGTCATACTCCACGTAGTAGCCACCATGGGGATCCTCGGAAACGTAGTCTGCGGAAACCACAGCCCCAAAGGGGTCAGTACATAAACGTACTGGCAAGCAAGACTCACAGTTCACCAAAGTGTAGCCCGTCAACACCAAGCACAGATGCCTTGGGTTCAATGGAAGAAAGGGATATAAAAGATGCTGCAACTGGCTGCACTAACCAACTACAGAACATACTACAACTTCCGGCTATCAGAAAGGGGATAAGATAGCGTATCGTAACCAACTACAATTAACCACCACACAAACCCATCCTAGATCTCGCCCCTTATCCAAAGAAGCAATCCGAGGATAACTCACACAGTGGGATTAATGAAGGATCAAATTGTTGTGTCAATAAGCCTATTACTAGTCAAGTTATCATTAGTTAGGTGTAAGTTGTTCTGAGTACTTGTTAGCCAGTACTTTCACCAAGTCAACCATAACCGCGGAAAACACGGCTTCTCGAGAAGATTTAACCCTGCAGGGATGCACCAATTTGGCCGTACACGCAAGAATACCCTGCCAGATGGAATGCCTCCCACCAAGCGGGGCACTCTACACAACTCAACTCTTCTTCGCATCAAGCCCAAAGAACCACATGTTGTGCGTGCGTGGCTAATCGAGCCCCACGAAGAAAAGGGGACCCTCATAGCACTCTAAGACCACGCCGCCCTAAATGCCGACTACAAAAGTTCCACCCTGGCGCCAAGGGTTCGCACCTGCACATGCATGCATCAAATGGAAAGCCCGAACTAAGTGTGGCGATTTGGACGAGATGCGAATCGAATCAAATTGAGGGGGCGCCCATACTCGCTTCCCACATGCGGTTAGTGCGCTCATCATGGATCAGTAGACAAGACCCTTTTCCTAATTAGGGTCGACGCTAGCAGGCCTCAAAACCACGCCGGGCCTCCTGCCGGTGCCTTATCAGCAAGTTATTATTACCTCAAAATTAACAGGTTGTTGCTTAACATCGAGCCCCAGAACATAATAGAAATATGATAACAGAAAGTAACTGACAGCAGACTCGAGCAAAACAACCCTAAGCATGCTAGTAAGACACGGGCACAAGCAACGGGGTTATAGGTGTGGAGGTGAGGCAATATCAGGGCTAAAGGATAACATGTGATAGGATCGAACAGAAGCAACGATTCATAGGGCTAGCAGAATAGACAACGGAAAGTATCGGTATCCAATGTTGAAAGGAACACAGTGGTTCATGTGAGTGAATACTTGCCTGCAAACTCAGCAGCCCGGTACTGAGCTAGATCCTCAGAAGGGGTGTCGTAAGTATTTTCGGTCTCAACGTCGTCGTTTATCCGAGAAGAAGCAAACAAACAACGCAGAGAGAAACAATCAATAACATGGCATAATGCACAAACATGGGATGATGCATGGCAATTTAATTGATGCATAGAAATAAACTAGTTGACAAGATAGCAACATGATTAAATGGACCCATATGCAATTGGATTGCATATGGAAAGCCCATGAATTTAAGTTGAAACATTTGTTTTACAACTAACCAATAGGTGAAAGTGGATTAGCATGATGCATGGATGAGGAAAACAGAAAAATAACAACAATAGAATCAATTGGAAATAAGGTTTACCAAGTTTGGAATTTTAGTTATTAAGTTATGGAATTTTGGTTCCTTAAAGGTGTTACACAAGCATTTGTTGTTTTCACCACTTTAAATTGTTCAAAACAGATAACAAAGTTCATATTTGATAAGAACACACAATTTTAGGTGGAATACATGTTTCAAATATTGAAAAAGGAATTAGGATGAATTACTTATGAATTAAACAAGTTTGAACAAGTGTTAATTGAATTTAATCCAAACATGAACTTATTTGAAGTTTTATTTGTGCACAACATTAGATGAAGTTCATATTTGAAAAGTTTATACTTTTAGGGTTGGAAAACATATTTTATATGTCCCAAAAGAAATTAATTTGACCAAGTTATGAATTTAACAATTTTAAATGATTTAAACAAGGTTTAAATTATTTAACCAATTTTAATTATTCAAAACATGAAACAAAATTTATATTTGGAAAGGTGGTTTAATTTTGCATGGAAAACATATTTCATTTGTTGAAATTGGATTTGAGATGAGCAAGTTATTATTTTGGCAATTTTAAATGCAATAAACAAGAAACAGTTGTTTTCAGCAATTTAAAATATTCAAAACAGCAAACAAATTTTATATTTGGAAAGTACATGAAAATTTGTTTGGAAAACATATTTAGTTTGTGGAATTTGGAATTTTTATGCCCAAGTTATGATTTTTGCAAATTAAAAGGTTTAAATAAAGCATTGAATTATTGCACCACTTTTAATTAGGGAAAACAATAAACAAATTGCATTGAAAAGGTTGAAAACATTTAGCAAATGATTCATTGAACATTTAGAGCTATCAAACATAATTTTTGGGTTATTATTGAAGTTATTATGCAATTTTCCATAAATAGTCTTATTCTGCCCTTTTTAGTAAACAGAGGAAAGCATGTTCAAAATTAATTCAATTGTGCTCAAATAAAATATCAATGTGTAGAGTTTGTTAAGACAAATTTTTAGAGTCCAAGTTCACTTAAATTGGATGAACCAAACTCAAGTTATGAAATTCCAAAGTTTCCAATTTTTATTGCATTTTCAGTAATTAATTATTTAGTGCAAAAATTGTTACAGAAACATGTTGCAAACTTGACATTAATAGAAGGAGCACAAAATTATGAATCCACAGGATTTTGAATCATTCAAATTGGAGCAATATTCAATTTTATATTGATTTTAGAGTTAATGCCTCAGATCTGAGTTTCTGAAATTCGGGCAGAAAAAGAAAAACCGAAATATAAAAAGGGTGGCTTTGGGGGATCGAACCCAGGACCTGGGGCGTGCGCACAAGGGGGTTAACCAGTAGGGTGGAGCTTGGAGTTGTGATAGGAGAGGCATCTGTGGGGGGTTATGGTTCAGAAACAGCACCGAATAATTCAGAAAACAAACACAAAAGGTGGGGGACTGGGGATTTGATCCCGCGATCTGCTGGATGCGCGCGCAGCGAGTCCACCAGCTGGTCTGCTGCGCTGGTTTGAGTGAATACGGAATCGATTGGTTTTGAGTCTATTAATCGATGTTAACTGCAACTGCAAGCGCACACGTACACGTACAGTAGTTCTTTTCTGTCCACGAAACAGCCATGGCTGCAAGCAAACGGCCGGAGAAATCGAGGTGCAAACGGAAGGGAATCAAGAGGGGAAATAGGGGAATGGAAAGAGGAGGTTACCCTCGTCGCAGGGGTGGCCGCGGCACGGCTGGGGGGTGGCGGAGACGTCGGCGGCGAGCTCCGGCGGCCGGCGTCCGTGGCACAGGTAACGGAGGCGTTTCTCCTCTCGATGGCGGCGGAGAGGTGGGAGACAGGA
Organism: Alopecurus myosuroides; assembly: GCA_028641055.1. Taxonomy (NCBI): domain Eukaryota; kingdom Viridiplantae; phylum Streptophyta; class Magnoliopsida; order Poales; family Poaceae; genus Alopecurus; species Alopecurus myosuroides. The sequence continues at coordinate 246,093,987 of CM054062.1, forward strand.
GGGAGGAGGGGCGGCTAGGGCTAGGGTTAGGGTTTCTGAGGGGGGAGGAGTAGATATAGGAGGGGGGGTGGGGTGGAGCATGCACGTGCTGTCCATGGCTGTCGTCATCGAATCGTACGGAGGTAGGGGGAGATGGGGTAGCGGGCTACAGCCTGGTGGGCTGGGCCTGCCTCTCCCCCTCTCCTGCGTTTTTTTTCTTTTTATTAACTCGTTTTTTTTTTTGCTGATTTAGAAATAGGAAGAATTAGATAGGTTTTTGGGGTAGAAAAATTTAGGGAAAAATTTATGTTACTTATTTATGTAACAGCAACAAGTTGCAAGTGTTTGTTTTACAAAAAGTTCAAAATAAAAATGTTGTTTGTAATTTAATTCAAATTTGGATGGATTTGATTATTAAGTGATTTATTGAAAACAACTTTCAAATAGGGTGAACCTTATTGTTTAATTAGAAACAAATGATTATAATTGTTGTGTATTTGTCATTAATTCCAAAAGGTTGCTGTTTGTAAAATGTATTTGAATTTGAATAACAAATTGAGTTAAGTGAGTTATTAAAAACAATCATTTCAAATAGATTGAACCCTCAATTTTATTTGCAACAATTTCTTAGAGTTGTTGTGTGAATTTCATTAATTCCAAAGGGATTGCTGTTTGGAATTTTATTTGAATAACATTTGAATTAAGTTTGGATTAAGTGAACTATTAAAAGCCATAATTTTAAATGGTTTGCACCTTATGGATTAATGGAAACAATTGATTGTTTTGATTTGAAATATCATTTTGGAAATTGTAACATCACAAGTATGAAACAAAAGGTTTAAAATTTGATTTGAAATTCAAATAGAAAACAAAGGAAAACAAACGAAAACAGTTGGAAAACAAAGCAAAACAGAGGAAAACAAATGGAAAACAAGCAAAACAAATGCAATGAACATGATGTCATGATGCAAAACATAAAATAACAGATAGCAAACATTCTAATGGCTATTTTTCATACTTGGGATGTTAAATATTTCTTGCATTGCGTTGCTTTGTATGACAACTCATACCAACCAATGTGGTATCAAAATACCCAAAAATACTTTGTTAACTAGTAATACATCTATAACTTGTATATCAAGCATATACTCCTGAGCTGGACTTTTCCAGTTATCTTCTTTTTCTGCCATATATCTTTTTGTAATTCTATTTTCAATATACCCTTTCCTTTATAGAAGAATAATTCAACATCAAACAATGCTAGCCGTACTAGCTCATTTTCTTTGGCATGTTAGTCATATACTATCACCCATTGAGTCATACTTTGCGTTTGATTGTTCTACTAATATCACCATATTAATAGCATTCTTCTAGATTCCACTCTTAGCAATTTCCAAGTAAGGTAAACGACTTTACACATACTTTTAATCCATCCCATCATAACAATTTTATGATTAAGCTACTATAGCTCGAAGGAAGGAATTTAGAGGATAATTTTTAGCATCCAATTTCTTGGAGTATTCAAACGCCTAGCGTCTTCAATCATTGCATATATTCAGATAATATAAGCAAACATTGTCACGCTAAATTATACTCAGTCATGTTGCCACAAATAAGTTTCTAGATATCAATATATCTTTCACTTGATTGTTTCTGAAAACAACTCTTTTCAGTTCCAAAATCACCTTGATCAACAAAACATTCTTTTGAAGATAAAGTAATACGAAAGCAACCATGACTCTGGATTCTAAGTAGGAATTATTTGCTCTCTAGATTAATCAATCATTAACCATATGGAGCTAGGTAGGAAATACCAAAAATCTACAATAGGACTCAATTTTAAATTTCACTAATACGGTACCAATCTTAAATGATATTTACCAGATCATAACAGTTATATCTCAATTAACAATCTAAGTGTAAGGTAGTTATGTGGATGCCAATGACTACTACAATTTGTGCAATTCACTTTGATTTGTTGTTCATGATAAATAAGTTCAAGTTAATTCAAAAATTAAACCATGAACTCCCACTCAAAAACAACATCCCTCTTAGTCGTCTTTAGTGATTACACGAACCAAATTCACTACACCAAAACCGATCATCACGTGAGATGATGTAGTTTCAAAGGCGAACATCGACATGTTCATCATATCATCCATATGACTCATGCTTTACCTTTCGGTTACGTGTTCCGAGGCCATGTCTGTACATGCTAGGCTCGCCAAGTAGAACCGTAGTATTTCATGTGTTTCAAGGCCATGTTTGTACATGCTAGGCTTGAAAACACCCGTTGTATGCGAACGTTGAGTGTGTCACACCCGATCATCCCGTGGTGTCTCGAAACGACAAACTTTCTTAACGGTGCATACTTAAGGAAGAACACATTATTATCTTGATATTAAGTGAGAGGGATCATCTTATAATGCTACCATCGTTATCTAAGCAAAACAAGATGCATAAAAAGGATTAACATCACAGAAATCACATGAAAGGATAATGTGATATGATATGGTCCTTCTTGCACTTGATCTCCATCATGTGCATTATGGTATGATCTCAATCATGCCACCGGCATGGTACCAAGTACCACGATACCCCAAACTTTATTGTCCATCAATAAGAAGACAACCATATGGATACCTTCCGGTATATCAAAAATTTACAAAATAGATCATCTCATAATCAAATTTGTAATATTGACCATATCAATTCACATGCCCAGCAAAAACTAGTTAGACGCTTCTAATTTATTTTTGCATATTTTACGTGGCTTAGGGCTTTCGAGGATAGAACCGTTCATACCTACGAACATCAACCACAACGTTGATAAACACATTTTTAACAACCCTTCGTAGATTAGATCTTAACTATAGTAGGAGAAACAGACACCCGCAAGCCACTTATGCAATACAAGTTGCATGTCAGTTGTGGAACAAGTCTCATGTACGTGGACATGTAAGGTTAGTCCGGGCCGCTTCATCCCACTATTCCACTAAGATCATAAAATAATCAAGGAGGTAATAACATGATCATCAACGCCCACATACACCTATGTGTTCTACCCGTACAAAACATCTACGCATAGATCCGGCTCTGATACCACTCAAGGGTTCGTTGCATAGAAAACAAAAAATTTCCTACGCGAGAGACACCCGAAAGGCCAAGATCTAATCTAGGAGACGAAGTGCAACGGGCAACAAGAGGGTTAAGGAGAACACATACCCTCGAAGACTCAAAGTGGTACGAGATCAAATCTCGTTGTTGGCGTAGTCGTACTCACACCGATCCCGGTAGCGAGAAGATGGGCACCGCAATCCGGCGGTGCATCCGTGATCGGTCACACGTACGGTTGATGACGACCTCCGTTCCCTCGTTCCAGCGGGGCGCGGAAGTAGAGGATCCCTCGGCACTCCAGCAGCACGACGACGTGGTGGTGGTGAAGAATCCCACGGTCAGGGCTTCGTTAAGCCGGAGACCATGAAATGGAGCAGCGGGTGGAGGGAAAGGGAAGTGGCCAAGTGTGTGAAGGAGGGAGAGCTCTCACCCTCCTTTTATAGGAGAGGGGGGAGGCAGCCCAAGGGGGTGCGGCCAGCCCATGGGTGTGCCCCCACCTCTTCCCTCATCATGTGAGTGGACACTCCACTCACACCCACTCATTTCCCCATTATTTCCCACTTGGAAAATCCAAAGGTTTTCTTTTAATAAATAAATAAAACCTTTTTATTTCTTTATTTCAGCATTTGTTAATTCTATTAACAAACTTTTGCATATAGCACCTCGAATCATTTGTTAATTCTATTAACAACCATTCGACGAAAAACCCCTTGAACTATTTCAATTTTCCCCGAAACAATTTCGGTGCTGTCCAAAATATTCTTCGATATTCCGTATCCTCTCAAACGCGTCATCGAACCTTAAGTGTGTCACCCTACAGTTCGCGAATAAGATAGACATGATCGAGACTCCTCTCCGATCCATAATCAACAGCGGGATCTGGAGATCCGTGATGACTCCTATATATTCAACGATGACTCTCGTGATCGTGTGAACCAACAACGCCGTGAACTATTCCCTTTGTCTCGCGATATTTTACTTGTCCGAGATTCGATCATTGGTATCAACCATACCTTGTTCAATCTCGTTACCGACAAGTACTCTTTTCTCGTTCCCGTGATATAACATCCTTTGTGATCATATCACGTGCTTGCAAGCGGTTTCGATGTGATATCACCGAGAGGGCCCAGAGTATATCTCTCCGTCATTTGGATGGACAAATCCCACTCTTGATCCATGATCCTCAACTAATACTTTCCGAATAGTTAACGACACCTTTATAGTCACCCTGTTACGGTGTGATGTTTGATGCCATCAAAGCACTCTTTTGGTATCAGCGATTGACATGATCTCATGGTCTAAGGAATAAGTTACTTCGTATGTTTGATATAACAATGTAAACTAAATGACTTGATCGCATTGCTATATTCTCTTTGGGTATATGTTCATCACATCATTCTTCTAATGACATGACCCCGTTATTAATAACATCCAATGTTCATGATCAGGAAACCTTGATCATCTATTAATCAACGAGCTAGTTAAAAGAGAGGCTTTACTAGGAACCATTGTTTGTTTATTAAGCACACATGTATCAACGTTTCCGGTTAATACAATTCTAGCATGAGAAATAAACATTCATCATAAACAAGAAATAAGATAATAACCATTTTATTATTGCCTCTCGGGCATATTCCCTTCAGCTGGACTTGGTGTCAATGGGCAACCCGGATGCAGCTCGGAGCTCTTGTGCCTTAGCCAAAGCAGGAGTGCTGGCGGCGCGGAGACTAGGGAAGATATCTGGAAGAGAAACCAGTAAGAATGGGAAGAGAGGCAGAGAAAAGAGATGAAACCAAGAAGAAAGAATGAGAGGAAAAGCAAGCTAGGTAGCAGAGAAGAGAAACAGCTGAGTACCGAGAGGAGAAAACTTACTTTTGAGATCAACCAGCAGTGCGTCCAGCTTAATCTTTCAAGCCTCCTCATCAGCAATATGCCGGTCCTCAATCTGGCGTGCGGTGGCGAGCTGGAGCATGAGTTGCGAGTTGTGGTCTTTCAGCACCGAGATCTCCGTCTCGAGCGTCCTCTCTCTGGCTTTGGCTGTTATCTTGGTCTCCAAGGCATCCTCAAGAGCTGATTTCAACTTTACTTGCATCTCTTCGAATTCGGCGCGCTCGGCGTCGCGCTCCTTCTTGAGCTCTGCATCTCGGGCCGCCAGCTGCTGCACCTCGGCAGGCATCAAGCAGTTGAGATGCTCCTCTCGGAATTTCTTGTATTCTTCTGCAGAGAGAACAATAGGGTTAGCAGACAAACCAAGTAAAGGAAGATGCAATGAAAGAGAAGCTGGCAACTCACCTTCCAGATGCTTGATTTTGCTCTCAGCAGAGGAAGAGAAGACGTGGCAGTGCTCATGCCGCTCCTGCAGTTCTTTGAATTTGCCTGCAGAGTAAGCAGAGTTATAGCAAAAAGCAAATGCGGGCGTAAACACAAAACACACAAACCGAATAGCTAAAAACTTACCTTCGATCTCAGAGAGTTGGAGAGCGCGGTCCAGCGCCGCCTGCTCCAACGCAGCGTCATCTTTGCGTTCGGCTTCAAGAGCCGCGATGCGGTTCTTGGCTATGCTGTGGTTCCAGAGCAGCCGGCGAAAGATGTTGGTCTGCTTCAGGAGGCCATTCTGTGGAAGAGAAGAAAAAGAGTTAGAGGTTTTTGGAAGATTTGGCCCGAGAAGACGGCAACTCGGTTGAGTACCCGTCTACTCGGCCCGAATCTCGGGGACTGGGGAGTAGCTAAGAGGAAAAGAAGAGAAGAAGAAAGGAAAAAATGCAACTCGGAAAAGCAAGGAAAGCAAGAAAAAACTTACAGCGTATGTTTGCTCCACGTCCTCGGTGGCCTTGCGGAGGCAGAAAAGCTTCCCGGCTAGCGTGCAGGTGTCGGAGGCGACGGTCATTGGAGTAGCGCCGATGTCGGCCTTGTTCCTGTCGATGCGGTAGTGGTCAACGGCGCCCAAGGTGTTGCCGTTCCACTTATCGATGCCGAGAGCGTCTCTCTCCTAGACCTTGTCCACGAAGCCTACCCGGTCCACGATCGCGGTTAGCCCTTCTGACTGGATGTCGTCCTCACCGGCTTCGCGCGAGTGGAACTCAATGGGTTTCTTGGCTTTGAGCTTGGCGTCCACCGCCTTGGCCTGGCCTTCCTTCAAGGTGGAAAGCCGCTTCTCGCCTTTGGTTAGGGAGATGCTGTGTTGCTTGGACATGGACAACAGGTATGATGGCCAGCTGCCTTGTGCCCGAGCAGCACCTTCAGCACTTGACCCTTTGACTGGGCCAGAGGATCCACCAGCAGCGCCGGTGGTGAGTTGCGTGCTCGTTGGTGCCTTGGGTGGTGGCATCAGATCTCCGAACTGCACAACCTTGCGCGGTGGATTCTTCCGCACAGCTGCAGCTTCAGGCTTGGCGGTCTTCTTGCCGATGTCCGCCCGAGAAGCGGGAGGAGGCACTTGGCGTGCAGCGGGAGGAGGCATCAGCTGAGATGCGGTCTTGGTTGTCTTCTGTTTCGGGGGAGGGCTTGGTGCGGTCGGTGGAGTAGCCTGCTGGGTAGGCGGCACAAGGGGCCGGCTACCCTGCGCAGCATCTGGCTGCGCCTGGCTCTGGAGCACGGGCTCCACCACAGTCTTCTCAACCCGCTGCTCAGCAGCGGGATCAGGTCTTGCGTCAACTTGTTCTTCTACCCGCGGCCTGGCCGCGGGGTCTTCTCGAGCTGCAGCTTGTTCTTCCTTCTGCTCGGTGTTGTCAACCGACCGCTCAAGGGCGGCACGGTCCTGGTTCTCGGCTTCTTGTCCAACATTCTCCCCAGCTGTGGTAGCTGGGGAGAAGGAGGTGTCTCATCCTGAGCAGCATCCTGCGTACTCTGGTACGCGTAGGTCTGCTGCTCCACGTCCTGGGCATCTTGGTCACCAGCGCCCGTGTTTTCGGCGCCCGTGTCTTCTTCTTCTAGCTTCACCGGGGAGGGCGCACGCGCCCTAGCCCGCGGTGCTGGCTCGTCTTCATCCTCGGAGAGCTCGATGAGCTTCTCGAGGTCCATGGCGGGTTTCCTCTTGGTACGAGTGGGGGTCGCGGCCGCGTCAGCATCCAGAGGATCGCTAGATGAGAAGAGAGAAAGAGTTTAGAAAGAGACAGAGAGCAGAACAGCGAGAAGCAGTAGCGAGTTGGCGCTCGGATGGAACAACTTACCCTTTGCGGGTAGGGGGTGGCCTTCTGTTGGTGGTGAGCTTCTTGCCACCCGTCTTCTTGGCAGCAGGCTCTTGGGCACCACTGCCCGCCCTTTTTCGGGTTGTGGGAGCGGCCATAGAGAGAGGATGGACGTCCATGGGCTCCTCCTCGTCCTCATGCTCGACATCCTCTGTAGAGAAGAGAAAAGGGATTCAGAAACAGAAATGGAAATTAGAAAGCGCTACTCGAGATCAGAAAGGTGAATTTGGTCACCTGCGTCATCCTCGGACCAATCCCGGATAGACGCGTCAACTCGGTGCTTACCAGGCTGAGTGGCATGCGGGATGCAGAGAGTGTCTTGGGTGTCGTAGGCCTTCTCGTCGTCCACTTCCCGGTCATCGTGCCAGTTGGCCTCGAAGACCTCCTCATCTTCCTCTGCATGGCGATCGATGTGCTGGAAAGGCAAATAGATGGCACAGTAAATTGAGTTCTCGGTTATGGGGTCCTACTCGGAGCAACATGCAAACACAAAGCATATTCAGCTAAGGATTTCTACTCGGAATGGCATGCAAACACAAAGCATATTCAGCTAAGGATTTCTACTCAGAATGGCATGCAAACACAAAGCATATTCAGCCAAGGTTTTCTATTCGGCATGACATGCAAACACAAAGCATAAAAAGCCAACAAGTTACTTATGATGTTCTACTTGGTGCAACATGCAAACACTAAGCGTACAAAGCTGAGAAGCCATCTACTCGGTATCAAAGTGCAGAAGTAAAGCACAGAGTACTAACATGTCCAATGCGCTTGGTGCGGCTATACGGCTCGAAGCCATACAACCAATCGTCCTTCAGCGTAGTGTGCATGATGGACCTGGCCCAGACAGCCACCTCCGACTTGGTGAGCTCGAAGGTTGTGGTCCTTGTGCAGTCACGGGGTCCCCCCATGTAGCACATCTTGTGCGAGCGGTGCTGAAGCGGGAGTACCCGGCGCGAGATCCAGCAGGCGATTGGATCATCGTGGAGCAGCCCCTCCTCGCGCAACTCGGCCAGGCGTCGCTCGACCTGGATGACGTCCTCGGCGGTGGTCTTCGGGTGGTAGCCCCAATTTTGCTGAGTTGGCAGGGCGTTCTTGAACTTGGGAAGGCCTATCCGGTCCTGGATCGGCTTCCCGACTTCGGTGGCTACGTTCTTCACGCAGAGGAAGCTGCGCTGCCACTTGCACACCGATTCCAATCCCTTGGCTCGGGGATGGCTACCAGTGGTTCGTTGAAGCATCATCGCGCATCCCGTCTGGGTCATGGCGCGGGCGCTATCTGTTTTACCCGGATTGGGGATGCTTTGTTTGCGGAAATAGAAATAGCGTGCCCACATGTGGATTGTTGGGTACACGCCAAGGAAAGCCTCACACACCACGGCGTGGGTGGAGAGCATGATAAGAGAGTTTGGAGGAAGGTGGTGTGGCTGAAGGCCAAAATGATTGAGGAACTTGAAAAGAAATCAGAGACCGGGAGGCCAAAGCCACGCTTGAAATGCGCAAGAAAGACCACATACTCGTCCTTCTCAGGCTTGGGTACGATTTCCGTACCTGGATGGCGGCAGGTCACGCCGGGAGGCACGCGGCGCGTGTTCACGAGCCATTGGCAATCGTCCGCGGTCACCTCAGAGCCTTCCCAGCCGGCGCGGGCGGCGGCATCGTCGTCTCCGTGGGCGGCCATCGCGACAAAGATGCGCGGGGAAGTTTGGAGGCTAAGGCGCGAGTGGGAGATGCGAATTGGAGTATGAAGGCTCAGGGATCTCTCTCTCTCTCTCCGGCGGCGCGTGGAGCAGCGGCGCGGCAAGCAGTTGTGGTGGCGATGTGCTCGGCGGCGGCGGAGAGACGAAGGGGCAAGAGGTTGAAGTGAGAAGGAAAGAGAAGAAGAAGGCGTCGAGGGGGTATTTATCTCCCCCTCGAGTTGCCGTTACCAGCGGAATATTCGGGATCAATCGTGCACTGAGATCGTGCGGCGTGGGCTGCGCGCCGGTTAGAAACGCACACAGCACATATCGCGCGCGTAACGGGCGCAGTTAATCCCACGTCGAGATCGTGGGCGATTTAGTGCGGTTGAAGTGACTTTACAGGCTAGTGGGCCCGAGGTGCAGTTATTGGCGCGTGGCCTGCAGTGTCCCAGGCACCGAGGCGTCGGGGGTACGGGGGTGTGACACGTGCCCCGTAGCGACACGCAGAGGCGGATTCGCACCGTTGGAGCGGGATTGTGTTTCGAGATTTCACTAAGTCATTTTACTCGGCATCACCAAAGGAGGGTGTTGCTACTCGGAGGAGAAGAGATTCAAGCAAGAGTTAAGGGCTGCACGGAGGGGCTACTCGGCCTCTTACAGTATGAAGACAAGATTTGTTCTTAAGCTGGCAGGGCCCAGTGAACAAGTTCGCAGGACTCTACCAGCTTCGGGGACTAATGTCGGGGGGTTACCCCCGAGTAGGGGTAAGGCCAGTGCTAAAGGCAAGGTCAAGATAGTTGTTTGACTGAGTAGGCTGGCTACCCGGTACGTGCTACCCGGTAGACAGCTAACCGGCCGTACCCACCAATGGCCAGGAGGAAGAATCAAGGAAGTTATGATCCTCCGAGTAGAGGAGTTGGTCCGAGTAGAGGGAGTGGTTTCCTACTCGGGCCAGAAGTCAATGGAGCCGTTCTGACGAAGGATCCCGCGTATCCTGCGTCCGTACGGCGTGCGGTTCAACTTACGGAGCGCGTGATTATCCGCGCTCCGGCGTGGCTACAGTACGGTAGGCGCCTGTCTAGTCCTGTCACTGACAAAGGGGACACGACAGGGCTAGAGGCCTACCCTATCTCACTAACAAGGGTGGACAGGTCCCATCTCCGAACGGCGCGACGACTTACGGGGCAAGCGTCAGCGGGAACCCGGAGGCGTGCGCGGTTCTGCAGTGCTCCTGTCCCATCAAGCTGTACCTTTTAGTCTTATTCTATCCGGCTGGGCACCAGTATATAAGGTGTCCTGCCTCCTCCTGTGAGAGGTTCGCTGCGCATTCCAGAGAGAACACTAGAGGCAACACTTAGAGAGAACTTGATCATAGAGTGGCTACTCGGCTGAAGGCCTGTATTGTACTGTGGCTACTCGGTAAACACCATATAAAGAGAGAGGCAGGAGTAGGGGTGTTACCTCCGCACGAGGGCCCTGAACCTGGGTAAGATCGTGTTGTTTTGCAGTGTTTGTGATCTACCACACGCGGCTACTCGCCGTGTGATCCCTCCCTGAGCACCTCCAGCGTCCATCGGCCCCAACTTTAGCCATCCCATGGCATCTGCCGTGATACCACCACGACATTGCACGATCTGTTCTGGCCGGATCAAGCTGCGCCAGACAGATTCAGCGAGATCGCCGAGAAGCTGAACGGCGTGAAGGCCGAGTTGAAGAAATGGCGCGCCTCTGCAGCTAGGGCAGGAGCTGATCAGCTGCTGCACTTCATCACCAGCTGGTACGAGAATCTCAATCTCGACAGGATCCTCCTTATGCGTGAAGACTCCAAGTGGACCACGAAGCCCGAGTGCGTTACTTGCCGGAAAGCCGTGGCCTACGAGATAGCTTCCTATGCTGACACCGCCACCTACATCGACGGCCTCAACCGAGCCAGATACTGAGCCTGAAGATGAGGACGAGGACGATGAAGATGACACCGAGTCAGAGGACTTGAGCGTGTTTGAGGAGGGTGCCGCAAAGGGAGCATCCGAGAAGGGGAAGGCCAAGGTTGTCGAGGGGACCGAGCAGCTGGTCAACCCGGAGGAGTTCGCGTTGGCCAGCCATGCCAAGGCCGAGCAGCCGCAACCCAGCGCCCAGGAGGCCACCATCACCACCGAGATGGTGATCGAGCAGGCGGCTCCCGAGCTGGGTACAACTGCTGCTACCCCACCTGATGCCAACCCGCTGCCCAGGAACCAGTCTGCTGCGTCCACCTCTACCACGGATCCCATCTCGGTTGCCACCGCGACCTCTGATCCAGTTGCCTCCGCCAACCTTGATGCTGCCAACGCCAACGCGGACAACACCGCTACCTCCAATGAGTGACGCCTGAAAAACTTTTACCTTGAACTCTGATTAGATCCCCGGGATGCCGGGTGCAAATGTAACCGTACAATTATGTCTTTGTTGCTACTCAGTTTTATTCCAGTTGAAGTTTGATATTTTAGCAACTCTGGCTCAATGCCAGGTTGCGTTATTATGCAAGTCCCTGAGTTGCATTTTTTATCCACTCTCTCTTTTTGTCTCAGCTCTTACCTGCCACTTGTGGCTTTTTTGGTAGTCGAGTCACAAGATTTCAAAGATTGAGTTTCAAATACTTGGCCACTTAGAAAAATTCATAGTAACGCTGCCCACCACTTAGCCGAAAAAAGACGACAAAAACAGTAAATAACACTACTCGGTTACTGCACCCCTCTTCTCCTTAGCCATTTTTCGTGTGCTCATTGACCTTTGGCTTGTTCTCTTGCTTGCCATGAAGCCGGGTTGCGGACAGCAGCAGAGTCGAAGAGTTGGCCCTTAGGTTTAAACACATTACTAAATACACTTATGAAATTCTAAGTAGAGTAACCGAGTAGACAAAGTAAAACAGAGTAGAACAACACAGAACAAATTTGGACAAGGGCAGTCCCCGAGTTTGAATTCGGAGTGCCTACTAGAATTTTAACTCGGTTGAGGGGATACATACAACTTTCTGCTCACGAATGAAAACGGCGTAGAGCTACATTCCAGGGGCGCTTAGATTCCTCTCCTGCTCTATCCGGCCTGTTCTTCTGGGGCGCCTGTGCGTCAACTAGATAGTCGGCATCATTGTGCAGAGCCTTGCTCACAATGAAAGGCCCTTCCCACTGAGGGGATAGCTTGTGCATCCCGGCTGTGCGCTGCACGATCCTAAGGACCATGTCTCCTTCTCGGAAAACCCTTGGGTTCACAATCCGGCTGTGATAACGCCTCAAGTTTTGCTGGTAAACAGCTGAACATGACAGAGTTAGCTCTCTTGCTTCTTCTAGCAGGTCAACGTCATTTTCTCGAGCTTCTCTCGCCTCAGCCTCAGTGTAGAGGGTTACTCGGGGCGAGTCATGCTCTAGGTCAGTGGGCAACACGGCCTCAGCTCCATATACCAGGAAAAATGGTGTGTAGCCGGTTGACCGGTTAGGGGTAGTCCTTAGACTCCACAACACCGCTAGCAACTCGTCTAGCCAACACCCAGGTGTTTTCAGCAGCGGCTCAATCAGCCTTGGCTTTATGCCGGATAACACCATGCCATTTGCTCTTTCAACTTGCCCATTGGAGGCGGGATGCGCAACAGATGCAACATCTAGCCGGATCCGCTTCTCTTTGCAGAATCTCGCAAAAGCACCCTCAGCAAAGTTTGTGCCATTATCAGTAATGATGTTGTGCGGGCAGCCATATCTCAGGATCACATCCTTCAGAAAACTCACGGTTGTGGCTCCATCGCACTTCCGAATAGGCTTGACCTCAATCCATTTGGTGAACTTGTCAACCATGACCAAGATGTGAGTCATGTTGCCTCTAGCCGGCTTGAAAGGACCCACCATATCCAAACACCAAACAGAAAATGGCCAAGTAATGGGAATGGTCTTCAACTCGGAAGCTGGCCTATGAATCTTACTTGCAAATCTCTGGCAGCCGTTGCACTTTCTCACTATATCTTCAGCTTGCTTCAAGGCAGTGAGCCAAAGGAAACCATGCCGAAAAGCCTTGTTGACTAGAGCCCGAGAAGAGGCGTGATGTCCGCATTATCCTTGGTGTATCTCCACCAGAATTTCTTCTCCTTCCTCTGGCTCAACGCAGCGTTGCAGCACGCCAGTAGGACTCCTTCTATGCAGCACCTTGTTGAGAATAGTGTAGCCCTTGGATCTTCTCTGAATCTGTCTGGCTGTGACCTCGTCACTCGGCAAGGTGCCATCCGTTAGAAAGGATAATATGGGCATAGCCCAACTCGGTGTCTCCCGCGTGGGAAACACTGGTTCGTCCACTTCCATTGGATCAACCACCAATACATCTTCTGAGTTGGAGACGAGTCCCCGAGTCCCCGAGCACTCGGTAAGGATCCCCTCGATGAATGCGACAGTCCCCGAGTTAGGAGGGGCAGTCCCCGAATAAGAAGGGATAGTCCCCGGGTTGCAGGTGCCAGTCCCCGGGTTCTCTTTTGCAGCCTCCCAGTCAATCTCCATGGGAACAACTTCCTCGCCTAGCAGAGAAGGAACGAATATAGACTCCGAGTTGGGGGAAGGCTTGATTGATGGCTTTCTCAAATGCTCCAAGGCAATCCCAGGCGGGATGAACTGCCGAGAAGACCCCAACTTGGACAGCTCATCAGCTGCGTCATTCTCTGCTCTGTGTATGTGTTGGAACTCGCGAAACCAGTCATGGTCTGCACCAGAAACTGATATGATGCCATGTTGGCATCCAGAGCATCCCAGGTGCCAGATACCTGCTGCACCACCAAATCCGAGTCGCCATAACAGATGATGCGTTGCACGCCAACCTCCTTGGCTACCTTCAAGCCGTGTACCACGGCCTCATACTCGGCTACATTGTTGGATGCCTTGAAATGAATCTGCAGCACATATTTGAGTTGATCTCGCTTGGGTGACGTGAGCACCACGCCAGCACCAAGGCCTTCCTTCACTTTGGAGCCATCAAAATGTATCTTCCAGTAGTTGGCTACTGGCGAAGGAGGCTCATACTGCACCTCAGCCCAATCCACCAGAAAATCTGCTAAGATCTGTGACTTGATGGCTTCTCGTCTTGCGTACGAAGGGGCGTACGCGGCCAGCTTGATGGAGGGATGATAACCCGGTAGGCTAACGCTAAGGAGTAACTCGGCCCAAAGGATGCTGCGCAAATCCCGGCTTAGGGAAAAGGAGCCTCTAGAAGGCCCAGTAGTGTAGGCCTCGTAACCCGGAGTGTGGGTTCCGATAAGAAAGTTTAGGGTTTGCAAGCAGTGTCCGGGTAGGATTCAGAGTACGCCTTGGATAGTAAGCCAGGGGGTCCGGATATTATATAAGCCGGCCTCTAGGGTTAGATCGAACAGGATACACAAGCTTACGAGATAGAGATTGCGGGGTATCGAGTATCCATTGTGACACAAGTATCGAGATAATATATTCAGATCGGAGACTCGGCGACTCGATTGCCGGCGACCAGATCGCATATCACCATGGTTTCCCTTGAGCTAAATCCTCTCCCAAACACCAGAGTCGATTTGCCCCAAGACAAGTTACCCCCGGTAACGTCTGCCGTGATTATCCCACGACAGTTGGCGCCCACCGTGGGGCCTACGTCCAAGGGTATTTACATCACGGGAGAAGCTCGGGAGAACATGAAGAACCTCGTCATCGGCGAGATCTACACCAACCCCGACAGAGAGAAGATGGTGGACGATTTTGGCTGGGGGCCAGAGTCGGATCTGCTCGAATCCGGATCTGTCGTCACGATCGGCCGGGTCAACGTCTTCGTCGGCATGGTACGTGTGTTCCGTTCAATCCCTGACGATTTTGGACTTGATTCTGTGTCAGGAGAAGCCACCCACGTCCAGTCAGACGGAGAAGAATCGGTCGGAACGGTGGATCCGATAGAAGAGCCCACCACGAGGAGGGAACAGCCGGAGGAGCCGGCATGGACCCCGCGTGGCCGGGTCATAAGAGAGGACGATACCGAGTCTATCTTGCACCTGCTGGAGGACCGGTATGAGGAAGATAGCTGCGATGAGGAGGAGTATGAGTCTTCACCAAGCATTGCGCGCCAGGTCGCGGTCTACACGGCCCCTGCAACCAATCTCAATCAGGGGAACGTGACTACGGCCGCGGTCGGAGCGGCGCAAGCATTGGCCCAGCAGCAAAATCCGGCTGACGGAAATCCGGTCCTGACCCGGGTTGACGGAGAGTCGGCTTCAGTCACCAGCCGAGCGGCGGATAGCGAGCTGCAGGCAAATATGTTTGGGTTCCTCGCTAACAGGACGCCAGGGGCGGGTCCTTCGAATCCGCAGCACCCGGCTCTGTTCAGTAACAATATTGTCTTGGACCCAACAGTGTTAGCTACTGTGATAACCCCGGAAAACGCCGTGGCACGTGCCAGGGACTTGGAGGTAGCACGCCGCGCGCTAGAGCAACAAAGAAGAGATGTAGAAGCAGAGAAGCAAGGGGTAGCCACACGCCAACGCGAACTGGATGCGCTGGAAAACCGGCTCCGGGCTGAGACAAGCAGGGTGCATCAGAGATACCAGACAAGATTACCAGCGATGGGTGGAGTCATAAATCCTAACGCACTATTCATCACACCCCAGGATCAGCCGATTATGGCTGTGAATCAGGAAACTGTGCACCAGCCGGCAACTGGAGCAGGACAGCCGGCAAACGTGCAGGCCGGGTTACCCACACTACAGACTGGGGCCCCTGTCGGCAACACAGTGCCACCACCACCACCATCACGATTTCGTACGCCGCCAGGTCACTTTAATAACCCCATGGATAACGTATATGCCGCAACGTTAGCATTGAATCAGATCCCCGTAAGAGAGTCACCCCACGCGGAGCAGACCCGACGGGCGGTCGATTTGTTGCATACGGCAGTGGCTCGGCAGGTTAATTACCCGGATAATAGGAGTGGAATGCATGGAACGCCTTATATCAGCCAGCAACATGGCAATGCCGGCAATATGCAAACAAGTTCAGCGCGACGGAGGGCAGAGCAGCAGCAAATGCCGCCTCGTCCCCGCGTGCAAGCAGCACCAACAGTATCAGCAGCACAAGCTATTGTGGATAGTTCCAGAGCCAGGAGAGCCGCGGCCGGGTCTGCGGTGCACGGACCGGCAGTAGCGCCACGTCCAGCCGTACCCCCCGCAGGATCGCATGTTTCCTGGGTGAGGCCAGTACCGACTAATCTCGCTGGGCCCAAGTGTCTGACAGATAACATCAGGGCTGAGCCTTACCCGGATAAATTCAAGGAACCGGGCAAAGTAGTGAACTATGAGCCGACTATGGATCCGGAGACATGGTTGAGCAGTTATGAGATGGCTATGTCGATTCACAACGCGTCTGAAAACCTTCAAGCCAAGTTCATGTATTTAATGATGTCGGAAGGAGCAGCAAAGTTGTGGTTCAACAATTTACCGGAAGGATCTATCAAGTCATGGGGTGAGTTGAAAACTGCGTTTATCAAGCACTTTCATGGAACGTGCAGGAAATTGTTCACTATCGACGATCTAGAACGGTGTGTGCAAAAGAAGGGAGAGTCGGCGCGCAGCTGGGTGCGCCGGGTTATGGAGATATTGCATTCATCTACAGATATTCAGCCGAAGGACGCGTTGCAAGCTATGGCCAAGACATGCAAGTATACGCCTTTAGTACAGAAATTAACTCGCATGAAATCCAGTCGGAATGCTTCAGAGGTTACAATGGGAGAACTAATGGATGCGTGCAACAAACATGCTGCAACAGATACCACGGAAGAGGATGTTGATGACAAGAAAGCAAAAGCAAACACAGGCAATAATGGAAGAACCGGTAATGGATCTACGCCGGGTAACCATGGAGGTAACAATGGGAACAACCACAACAAGCGCCCGTTCGAGGGGAATTCCGAGTTTGTCGCCAGCACAGAAGCCGGGTCTTCAAGGCCCAGGGCAGAAGAAAATTTCAACGCAGGAAATCATAACGGAGGAAATTATCAAGGGCACACAAAGTACCAAGACGAAAAATGTTCGTCTTCCAAAGAGACAAGTCATTGGGATAAAATACAAATTTAAAGACAACAAGTGTTCAAACGCATATTGGATAGTTCTTCCAATAATAGTGCATTATTTATGATCTTGCTTTTGAATACAAAATGCACACAATGGAATCATTACTCTCCATATATATTATTCAAACACTAGTCATGTTTAAATAAAAACAAATAGTTGCAATACCAATTTAAAGAATGGTGATCTACTCAATGCAGGATAGCTTCCCCAAGAATAGTGCAACCCAAAGAAGTATGACTTTGAGCAGAAGTTCACAAGTATGGGATCATTGCTTTTCCTAACTCAAGAAAGCATAAAACAAATTTTGAGTAGATCAAGGAAGACACAAAGGAGTTTGAACCAAACAAATCATTGGCAAGAAACAAGGAAATTTTAGAGCAAAGGCCAAAGTAAATATGATCAATAAACTTACCACAAATTATTATCACTTGTCAAAGACAAGAGATTTATGGAGATATTTCTCGGTGGTATAATTGTTCACAATCATATTCACAAAACATAAGCATGTGGAAAAAGATAGGAATAAGAAAACATGCTTAGATAGAGATTCTTGAAGGCTTCAAATAAAACTAGAAAAAGCAAGGCAACAAGAAACTCTCTTACAAACAAGTCCCTACTCGGGGACTGCCACTCCCTACTCGAAGACTGCCACTCCCTACTCGGGGACTGCCAATCTACACTCGGGGACTGCTGTCCTCAACCCAGAGGCTGTCGCATTCATTGAGGAAGTTCTCGCCAATCGATCTGGGTTACAAAGAAGCGCTCCTACTCCTCCTGAGCAACCACAAGTGCCTGTCCCAATGGAAGTGGACGAACCAGTGTTTCCCGCACGGGAGACACCGAGTTGGGCTATGCCCATATTATCCTTTCTAAGGGACGGCACTCTACCAGAAGATGAGGTGGCTGCAAGACCAAAGAAGAGAGACACAAGATATTTTAAGCAAATATGGAACTTGTTTGAGCAACATGCCACTTAGGAACAAGATAACTAGAATATCAACTCTAGGTGGCAATACCTCACATGTTCACATTTTCTAGGCTTGTAATATGCACATAGCTTATTACTCCCCCATAATGTGATAATCCCTTGAAATCAATAAGAGGCAAAATTAAATTCAACTAGATAAAGTTAATGTACATTTAGAAATGAATTTCTCATGAGAATGACATACCACATAGAGAATAGATAATATTGATATATCAACACTAAGTGGTATTCCTCATGTACACACATTTTAGGATAGTAAAGTGCAAAGCATATTACTCCCCCAAAATGGGATAGTCCATTAATCTCCCAAAGAGCCAACTAAGATAAGCAATGAAAGCAATGAAGGCTCAACACGAAGAACACAAGTACATGGAGTGCAAACCAACAAACATAACTAGATTACTCAAGATAGGTGAGTAGGAAGCACAACATATACAAACACATCCTAGAAACAAAACTAACATATGCAAGGGAGCAAGCAACTTTCAATGTATATAGATTTAAATACAAGTTACCGCTTGGAGGAACATTGGGTAGGAGATAGATATAATCCAAGTGACTTGGCTTGAGGAAATATAATTGATGAAGATCCCTTAATTCTTCATGAAATAGCCAAGTCTCCAATGCCCTCCAACAACACCTATTGATCAAGTTTGAGCTTGTTGGTCCCCAACCAAGTTGGGTCCTAAGAGGTTAGTCACAATAGGTTTGGCAACCCAAATGGTTCTTTTCTTGACACCACTTGGAGTACCAACATACTTGGCAAACACATTGCCCACATTATCCTTCCGAATGGAATAAACATCATCAATAAGTATAGGGTTGGATAATGTACCATTAGTGCATGAAGAAGCAAAGTGTCCCTTCTTGCGACAAAGGTAGCAACATCGACTCTTTTCTTTCTTCTCAATGGGCTTCTCAACAAGAGGAGCATTGGCTTGAGTCTTCTTAGGAGGTGGCCGTTGTTCAACTCGTGGTTGAGCATGAGATTGAACAAGAGGCCTCTTCCCTAGTTGCTTCTCACTAAGAGGCTTCTTCTTCAAAGGGCAAGATCTAACATGGTGCCCTTCAATCTTGCACTTGAAGCAAATAATCTTGGCCGAATCTTTGACTTGTTCTTGGCCCTTCTTCTTGTCAATAATGGACTTGTTCTTGAGATTGGAGTTGAATCCAAGTCCACTCTTGTCATTGGGAAGTCTTCGCACTCTCAACATCTTGTCAAGTGTGGAACTCCCTTCATGACACTTTTCCAAGTCTTTCTTCAAAGAAGTGACTTGGGCCTTGAGCTCTTTAATTTCCTCTACATGGTTAGAATCAACACAAGAGCTAGAGGAAGTAGAGGCTTCATTGTTAGAGCAACAAGGCAAGGAAAGCAATTCATCACAAGATGTAGAAACATTATGGGAGGATGAATTACTAATACGAGCACAAGTCAATATAGCATTATTAGAAGATATTGTGCTAGTAACCACATGAGGCTCACAAGATGTTACCTTTGTAGTGATAGCCTCAAGAGCTAATTTTAGCTTGGTATGAGATTCTAGAAGATCCTCATGAGAGCTAGATAGCTTTTCATGACTTTCTTCCAATTTCCCATACTTGCTAGTCATTAGCTCAAGTTGAGCCCTTAGCTCAACATTCTCCTTCAAAATAGATGCTTCACAAGATGTGGAGTTAGTAGCACAAGCATCAATTGAAATAGAAGAAGATAACTTGGCAAGCTCATTATTTAACCTATAGTTTTCTTCAATTAGATTAGCATTGCCAACAACAAATTCAACCTTTTCATTTTTAAGCACTTTATATTTAGCATGGGTATGGTCACGTGCTTTAGTGAGATAGGCTATTTGTTCATTATAGAGCTCCTCAATAGATTCAAGTTTCTCCTCAAGAGTAACTCGGAGCTCATACTCTTCCTCAAGAGACATAGTGAGGGATGCCTTTTCATTGGCATCACTTCTTTCAATCTCACCTTTCTTTTCAATGATTTTAGCGCTATAAATAGCAAAAGCCAATATTTCACTAAAAGGAGTGATAGCTTTACTACCTTTAGGGAGATCTAGAAGAACCAACTCACCCTTCTCCATTAAAGAGACTTCATCCTCATACTCTCCATAAAATATATCCTCATCCTCATCCTCATCCTCATCATCACAAGATGTAGTGGGTTCCAAAGGTGGAGATACCTTTGAATCCCTAGCCATAAGGCACATATGAGAAATGGATGGCGATGATGAAGATATACTAGAAGCGCCATTAAGGTCCATGTCTTGTTCCACCAAAAAATGGGATTCCTCTACATTGTTAGCCACACAAGTACTAGAGGAAATGGAAGCATTGTTTTCATGAAGACAAGACATAGGAAGCATATCATCATGAGATTTAGTTAAACAACTATTACATGATATGCAAGGACTATAAATACTAGCATGTACGGAATTTTCAGTGCTAGAAGATATTAAGTCCAAAGATAGATCATTGCAATGGGATAGAGATGAAGTATAGTCAATAGCAAATTCACTATCCACAATGCAATTTCTATCACCACTCACCATATCATTACCTTGTGACAAATCATATGTCGGTGGAGTGGATAAAGATGTGAGCTCATCACGGCCGGAAATGGATGGAGAACAATCATCCTCAATAATATTGGACACATCATATATATCTTGAAGTTTTGTCCATAGCTCATGAGCGTTCCGAAAAGGCATGATTGATACAATAACTACATCGCTCAAAAAGCACAAGAGACCATTAGATACAAAAGTATCGAGATAAGAGTTTTCCTTATCCTCTAAAGATAAATCTTGAGAATCCTTTGGAGGAGGAAAATCCATATCTACAATTCTCTTAACATACTTTGGAACCATGTCCGTAAGAAATTTAAGAATGCGAATTTTCCAAACATCAAAGTTTCTACCATAGAATATAAAAGCGGGACCATGTTCTATTTCTCTAAATGACATCGTACTCTCTAGGATGTAAAGCCTAATAAAGAGAGACGAGGCTCTGATACCAATTGAACGGACAACGACGTCGCCTAGAGGGGGGTGAATAGGCGATTAAAACTTTTCCGGTTAATGCTTGCTAAATGCGGAAATAAACTAGGTGTTTAAATTAACAAGCATACAACCTAAATATTCTAGGATAAACTAGATGAACCAACAACTTATTCTAAGCAATACAAGTAACAAGGTGATAGCAAGATATATAACTTCAAGCTCGAAGGCTATCACAATGTAAATTGCATAAGTAAAAAGCTCGGGTATAGAAATAACCGAGGCACACGGAGACGATGATGTATTCCCGAGTTCCTCCCACAAAGGGGAGTACGTCTCGTTGGAGGGGTGTGAGCTCGCCACGAAGGCCTACTCAACGCCACAAAGGCCTCACCCTATTCTCCGATGAACCCCGCCACAAAGGCCTAGTTCACCTTCCACTATTGGCAACCTTCAAACCCGAGGCACGCATCCACAACTCAATTGGAGGCTCTCGGTGTCACCACAATCTTGGGGCACACATCCACAACTCAATTGGAGGCTCCCAAGAACACCACAAGTCGTCTAGGGTCCAAGACCCAAGAGTAACAAGCTCACAAACTTTCAACTTCCACGAATCCTCGTGGAGAGAGCAAACCGATGCAACCGATGCAAATGGCAAGAGCACAAGTGCTCAAATCCTTCACTCTCAAATTCCAACAAAGCAACAAATGCTTATGGGGGAATAAGAGAGGAAGAACAATGGAGGAGAAACACCAAGAACTCCAAGATCAAGATCTACTAAGTTTCCCTCACTAAGAAGGAAGATGGATTGGTGGAAATGTAGATCGAGATCTCCTCTACCTTCTCCCTCAAAGATATGCAAGAATCATAGGAGGGATTGGGAGAGGGGCAAGCTTTCCAAGGTCAACAATGGTGGGGGAGAGGGAGAAAAACGTGCTTGGAAGACTTGGGGACCAATGGGGAAGAAAGCCCCCTTAAATAGGTCCCCACAAGAACTAGCCATTGTGCAGGAATTTTGGGACCGGAATATCCGGTCCGAAGTGAAAAATCCGGTTCAAATAATCCGGTTCACTCCAGTGCGAAAACTGGTCTGAAATCCGTCGAAACCGGAATATCCGGTATGCCCCGAAAAATCCGGTTTCCAATAATCCGGTTCATGTCAGTACCGAAAAATGGCTCAACTAGAAACTTCATAACTTTTGCGTCCGGACTCCGTTTTTTATGATCTTTGGCACGTTGAGTTCGTAATGAAAAACTCTACAAGATCATGCAGAGAAACATCACTGCCCAACAATGGAAACTAAAACCAAATGTAGAAAGGTTTAACCTCTCTAAAAGGAACAACCGGTAAAACTTCCAACACGAAAACTCACATAACTTTTGCGAATGAATTCCGAATTAGGTGAGTCCAAATGCATTGGAAAGATAACAGCAAGGAGTATCCAAATAAAAGGTGAAAATATTGATACCTCAAAGTATGGAGAAGTTACCACACATGGAAGGTGTGGGAACATTCTCAAAGATGAACGGAATATTTTCTCCACCGAAAACGCAACAAGTTTTTCTTACAAAATCCGTTTTCGAGAAACCAAGGCTTGTCATGAAGATAAAGACAAGCACTAAAACCCAAAGGAGACAAAAGACAAATAAGAACCAAGAAAGATTATATGCAAAGTATGCAAAGGTTTGAGCTCTCCATAACGATTCGATCGAGTTACTCACTTGAGAGCCCCTCTTGATAGTACGACTATCTATCCTATAACCCGGTCTCCCAAAGACACGAGACCGGTAAAATAGAAAACCTATCAAGATTATACCTTTTCCTTGAGCATTCCACTTGAGCTAGATGATGACGATCTTGACTCTCTCAAGTTGGATCTTCTTTCTTGATTGCGCTTGCTAGCACAAACTCCGCTTGATGAAGACTTGCAAGTTGCTCCCCCATACACCATTATGGGAGAGACTAGCTCCCCCATACACCATTATGGGAGAGACCCTTCGGCAAATCTTCACAAGGCCACAATCTCCAAAAGGGTGGCAAGCATCAAGCATAGGATATCTTCTAGATGCTTCACTTGAGCTTCCACGTCAAGCTAGATGACGAACACCGCTTGACGACGACAAAGACCATGGGCTATAGGAAATCTTCCTTTTGGTTCATGCCCATGGAAAGATACCTAACCACACATAGAGATGCGACACACACATATCATGGGTTAGTTCACAAAGCTATATCGACAATTGCTTACCATACCATGAGATACACAATCCCACTTGGTACAACTTGTAGCTTTGTGTGTTGATCTCTTGCTTGATCAACCTTGTATCTTTGCTTAACACTTCTAAATATGATGTCTTGAAGATGATAATAAAAGATCACCTAATCCTTTTCTTCAAGACATACTAGCAATAAGCT
This sequence comes from Alopecurus myosuroides, assembly GCA_028641055.1. NCBI lineage: Eukaryota > Viridiplantae > Streptophyta > Magnoliopsida > Poales > Poaceae > Alopecurus > Alopecurus myosuroides. Next base: position 246,117,447 of record CM054062.1, read on the forward strand.
CAACTCAAACCATGACCATTCTTCATATAAATCCATGAGAATAACAAAGGCCATCAAGGAAGCTAATAGAGTTCAACACATGAACTCCATTATTTCCTATGGACAAGATCTACAAGGATAACTCAATGCAAACATTAGTCCATAAAGGATTGTCATTAATTACCAAAACCACATATGGGGGAACCATGCGCTTTCACCCCCGGGTCACTCCAACCCGGCAGGACGAGCGTTTCCAGTGCTCAATCCACTCGGGGATAGTGGAGCACGCGTCAAGCAGCGTCTTCAGGTTGCCATGCCCGACACCCGGCCACTTCAGATCCTGAAGAATCCATTTGGTTCCGGCACAGAGCTGCCGGATCGTGCTCTTGATGGTTTTCAGCTTTGCGATATCATCTTCATCCGGAGTTACATCATCCGGACCTGCAGAAAATAGAAAAAAAGCAGTGAGTAAGGAAATCCGACTATTTATCAGAATAAGAATCCGGGTTATAATTATTAAGTTAGGAATGGTACCAGTCAAAGCACGATATGTGTCGGCAATCTGAACGGAAAGCTTGGTCAGTTCATCTTCTGCTGCATGAGCCCTCTTTCTATATTTCCTTGTGATTTTCCCTGCCCTCTTGGCATCAGCTTCAGCCGACTCACGCAGAGTCGCCTCCTTCTCGAGGAGTTTGGTGGCTTTCGCCAATGCCTTCTCCGAGTGGGTCACGAAGGCCTGTGGGGAAACACAAGGAAGGGTGAGCCGGATAAAAAGCACGCTGTCGGATATACTACGAAGTTCCAAGCAAATTATCAATAAGTTCACTTGGAACTTGGGGACTAGACAAGGATACATACAATATTATTCGGATTTACCTCATGTTTGGCTATCAAAGCTTCTAGGACATTTTCTTCGTCAGACCTCAAGGTGTGCAGGGCGTCAAGCATTTGGGAAAAAGTCATGTCCTCGGGCCTGATACCGGAAGAGCCGGCGGCCTGATCACCCGGGGGGCGAACCTTCTCCGACTTTGGGGTCGAGACCCGGGTTGTCTGGGTGTCCGGATTGGGAGAGCCCATCCTTGTGTCCAGGATCTCGACGTTGTCGTCCTCAGCCTCTTCAGATGGCTTGGGAGACCCGGCTTCCTGCCGGGCCGGGTCAGCCAGGGGACCTTGTTCTTGATTCTCTTCACCACCACCGCCAGTCGCGGCGTCCATATCGTCAATCGGCCCTTCAGTCTCCCGGTTGTCTGTGTCCATATTATCCGGGTCACTGATCGTGACCTGGGCGCTAAGGAAAGGAAAGAGAAGAGATTAGCAGCAAAAATTGAAGGTTATCAAAGGGACTGGTATATTGCTTAGCCGGAAATATAACTTACCCGGCATTCACCACGAAATCTGCAGGAAGTGAACTGCTAGATGCGGACGAGGCTGTCACAGAATCCGAGAGTGAGACCCGGAGCTGTCCGGCCAATGGATGATTGGGGGAAGGATGTTTTCGAGGTGAGTTGATGGGATGAGATGGAGAAATACCAGTACGACGAGCCGGGGACGTGGGAATACCCGGGTTGAGGGGATCATCGCCCGGGGAATTCCGGGTTACCCTATGCTTGGTTGGAGGCGGATCCTTCAAGTGTGGTGAATTTGATAACTGTCGGTTAAGTTCGCGCATATTATCAAAAGAATAGGGTTTGGAGGACATGGAAGAGTAGGGAACCTTGAAGACGACCCCGCGGGTTTTCCTCTTGGTTCTGACCTCGACTTCTGGCTCAACCTCGCTTTTGTCGCTCTCAGTTTCTTCCGGGTCTCCCTGATCATCCTTGTCACCCTTATCATCCATCCCTGAAAGGCGCAAGCATATAGTTGGAAAAAGAGAAAAAATGGGAAAGCAAAGTAATAGAGGTTGGGGTGATTGAAATCCGGGTGATACCTTCGTCAGTGTCGGCCGGTTCTTCTTCTTCTTCCTCCGGGTTCCCGGAGTTGGAGGGGTCTCAATGTTCCAGAAAGCATTGTCGGCCTGAGATAAAAGCATGAAAATGAGAGTTAGTAGTTGTATCAAGTCAAAGTACGGGAATAAGTGGATAAGTATCGGATTTTACCGCTGGAGCCGGGTTATCCCGGGTGAACGGCGCTAACCCGGCTATATTCTTGATCACCTCCATCTTCTCAGTCAGGAAGCCCTTGATGGTCTTGTTGGTATCACGGGCCGGATAGTTCTTCGAGGAATAGCGGAGCGCGTCCGTGACGTGCCCCGAGTATTCGCACATTAGCTTTGAGCGGATAGAATTGGGCTGAATGCGGAAATCTACCCAAGTCTTAACCAAGTTAAGCCCAGCAAGACCATGGGCGAAAAGGATGGCTATCTTGGCCAGGTGGGGCTGGATGGATTCTCGTTCCGACTCAGAGGCGAAAGCGTTAAAAGTGTCGGAAAGATCTAAGAGACCCTCCGAGTAACCCGGCAATTTCCTCTCGCCGGGTGGGGAGGTGTCCCGACAATAAAAGAAGGACAGCTACCAATGCTTAACATGTGAGTTAAGGCTGAGAGTCGGCATAGGAGAATTCTTGCGGCGCTGGATGGAAACCCCGCCGCAGGCCAAGAGGGCCCCGTCACCGCTTTCGCGGCACGGTTTGCATTGGAAAAGTTCGATAAACAAAGCGAGATTGGGTGGGATGCATAAGTAAGATTCGCAAAGGACTATGAAATGGGTTATATTCAACATAGAGTTAGGCCCTATGTCGAATACCCGGAGGCCGTAGTGGCTGAGGACCTCACGGAAAAAAGAGTGACCCGGGGGGGTGAAACCCCCGGATCACGTGCTCAACAAAGCATATTACCTCGTCAGGATTGGGGGTAGGCCGGGTCTCATCACCCGGCACCCTCCAATGGATCTCCTTCTGAGGAGGGATGACGCCAGACTCGGCGAGTTCTTCTAGCTTGGCCAGGGTCACGGAAGACCGCTCCCAGTTGGCGGAGATGGATTGGGTTGACCTTGTTTTTGCCGGCTGTTTGCCCTTGTGCTTTGGAGCCATTTGTTCGGTCTGCAAAATACAAGGCAAAGAGTGCGAAGCATTAAGACTCGGGAATTATGAGCTATCCGAGTATTCACAAGCAGTATCAGTAAGAGGCATGGAAACTATGAGTTGTGCGAGTATCACTAGACAGAACGAAAATTACAAACTATCTGGGTATTGACGAGCAGTACAGAAATTATGAGATATCTAAGTATCAGCGAGCAATTATGAAAAGAGGTTGATTGCCCGTTATCTAGTGTGTGGATAAGAGAACCGGAAGTGGTGGACTGTCCGGGTATCGAAGAACAGCCGCGGAAATTTGGGCGAGCTACACCTAGATTGGAAAATTGGCGGATGATTTCGCGGAGAAATTAACGATTGCAAGCGATAGGAAAGTACTGTGGGATTAACTACTGAGAAATTGAACGAACTAGAGTGAAGATGAGCGATCTAATTCGGCGTGGGACAGGAAACGGCCCGCGGGTGGATCTAGATCCAATCTAGGTCAAATGGAGAAATTAGAAGCTAAATCAATGAAAATGGGAGGCTTACCGGTGTGGATTGGAGAAGGGCGCGACGGCGGCAGATGGCGCAGTCGTGGTGTCCCCTTGTGACTCCCGGCGGGCAGTTCGAGGGCGCGGCGGCGGAAACTGGCGGTGGCGCGGAGCGAACTGTGGATGAGCGTAGCCGACGGCGGCTTTGCTCCGGCGGTGTGCCCGAGGTCTCCGTGGCGGTGCTGCGCGAGCTCGGGGGAGAGAGCGCCGGTGAAGAAGAAGAAAGTGGAAGAAGGTGGAAGAAATGAGCCGTTAGGTTTAGGTCACCCCCTAGGCACCTATTTATAGGTACGGGTGGGGAAACCTAGGCCGGCGAGCGGGAACCAAAAATTTCGGGATAAGGGATACCCGTCCTGATATTTTGGGATACGCGTTAAGTGCTGGGACGAGATATCCGGAATGGATAGGAAGCAAATCTCTTCCGTGATATCCGGATCAATTAACAAGTGAAATAAGCCGGGTCTTCTGTATCTACCTCGGAACATTGACCCAGAAAAGTAAAGATGGATTCAGAGAAAACCGGGTTATTATATGGACCACCAATGGAGTTAGGCCTAGCTGTTTATTAAAGCAACCTAACCCGGCCTCTATGAATTTGTATGTTTGTTATTTTTGCAGGGAATAGCGTGCGCTTCAAGGAGGATCCCGTGAAACCCAAGCTATTCTGGGGACTACTGATGGAGGGATGATAACCCGGTAGGCTAACGCTAAGGAGTAACTCGGCCCAAAGGATGCTGCGCAAGACCCGGCTTAGGGAAAAGGAGCCTCTAGAAGGCCCAGTAGTGTAGGCCTCGTAACCCGGAGTGTGGGTTCCGATAAGGAAGTTTAGGGTTTGCAAGCAGTGTCCGGGTAGGATTCAGAGTACGCCTTGGATAGTAAGCCAGGGGGTCCGGATATTATATAAGCCGGCCTCTAGGGTTAGATCGAACAGGATACACAAGCTTACGAGATAGAGATTGCGGGGTATCGAGTATCCATTGTGACACAAGTATCGAGATAATATATTCAGATCGGAGACTCGGCGACTTGATTGCCGGCGACCAGATCGCATATCACCATGGTTTCCCTTGAGCTAAACCCTCTCCCAAACACCAGAGTCGATTTGCCCCAAGACAAGTTACCCCCGGTAACGTCTGCCGTGATTATCCCACGACACAGCTCAATCGCCCACTTGGCTACTCTGCCACTTGCTTCCTTGTTGCCCATGATGTCCGAGATGGGAGCAGAGCTCACCACTGTGATGGGATGTTCTTGGAAATAGTGCTTCAGCTTCTTGGCGCCCAGGTACACGCCGTAAGTCATCTTCTGGTAATGCGGGTAGTTCTGCTTGGAGCTGGACAACACCTCACTGAGATAGTATACTGGCCGCTGCACAGTCTTGCCTTCCTCTTCTCTTTCCACCACAATCACCACACTGACTACTCGGTTAGTCGCAGCAATATACAGCAACATTGGCTCTTTGGGTAGCGGACTAGCCAAGATGGGAGCGCTACCCAGCATGGCTTTCAACTCCTTGAATGCTACATCAGCTTGTGGTGTCCAGACAAACTTGTCGCTCTTCTTCATCAATTGATACAGGGGCAAGGCCTTCTCGCCCATTCTGCCCAGGAAGCGGCTCAGAGAAGCCAAGCAACCAGTGAACTTCTGCACATCCTTCAGGGATCTCGGCAAAGACATGCTCTCTATAGCTTTTATGTTTGAAGGATTGGCCTCAATGCCCCGACTGGATACCAAGAAGCCGAGTAGCTTGCCAGCCGGGACGCCAAAGGTGCATTTAGTCGGATTCAGCTTCATTTTGTACTTGCGCAAGTTCGCAAAGGTTTCCTCAATGTCAATAAGCAGAGTATGTGTTTTATTCGTTTTGATGACAATGTCATCTACGTACACCTGCACATTCTTGCCAATTTGATCATGCAAGCACTTCTGCATGCATCTCTGATAGGTAGCCCCAGCATTCCGCAACCCAAAGCACATGACACGATAGCAATAAGCCCCGTACGGGGTGATAAAGGCAGTCTTTATTTGATCAACAGGGTTGAGAGCTATCTGATGAAAACCAGAGTAGGCATCTATGAAAGACAAAATCTCACAACCGACAGTGGAATCGATCACCTGATCTATGCGGGGTAGCATAAAGGGATCCTTGGGGCAGGCCTTGTTCAGGTCGGTGTAGTCCACGCACATATGCCACGCGGTATCGGCCTTGGGGTCCTCCTTCTTCTCAACCATAACCGGGTTGGCTAGCCAGTCCGGATGCAACACCTCCATGATAAAGTTGCTTATCAGCAACTTGGTGATCTGATCACCGATAGCCTTCCTTATCTCATCACCAAAGTGGCGCATAGCCTGCTTAACCGGTTTGGCGTCATGCCGCACATGTAGCGAGTGCTCAACCAACTCCCTCGGGACACCCGGCAAATCCTCATTGGACCAGGCAAAGACGTCCCAATTCTCACAGAGGAAGTGGATGAGCTCGCTTTCCTATTTCTCTCCCAGCCCGGCGCCAATGATGGCAACACGGTCTGGGAACTCAGGATCAACCTGGACCTTCTTTGTCTCCTGGGACGCCTGGAACGCAGTCCCGTACTGGGAACTCGGCATGCCAGGTGCACCGACTTGCGCTGCTTGCGCCATAGCCACCACCTCATACATCTTCTTCTTCTCGGCAGCAATGACCATGGATTCCGCCAGCTGAGAACTAGCAGAGGCACACTCCAAAGACCTCTTGTAAGCACCCAAGATGGTGATGACTCCATTGGGACCAGGGATCTTCATCTTCAGGTATGCAGCGTGCGTAGAGGCCATGAACTTGCTGAGGGAAGGCCTACCGAGTAGAGCATGGTAGGGGCTATGAAGATCAACTACCTCAAACTGCAGGCTCTCAGTGCGGCAGTTCTCCCTGGTACCGAATAGAACATCCACCCAGATGCGGCCGATTGGAGCACAAGATACTCCCAGCACAATGCCATGGAATGTGGTCCTGCTGGGTAGCAACATGTTCTCGGCAAGGCCGAGCTTCTCCAGTGTATCTCTGTACATGATGTTGATGCTGCTGCCGTTGTCTATCAGGACCTTGTTGAACCTGACATTCTTCTGAGTACCCAAGAAGGTGGGATCCACCACCAAAGCATAGCTACCCGGGTTGGGCATCACCCTAGGATGATCAGATCTGTACCACGTGATCTCTTGGTTGCACCAGTGCAGGTAGTGAGGCACAGCAGGGATCACAACATTGATTTCCATCGCACGCCTGTGCAGTGACTGCTTGTCGGCGGGCTCAGTGACGAAGATCATGTAGCTCTCTTGGTGTTCCTGGTACTGGTTGCGGTCTTCCCCACCATTGTTGTCGTTGTTGTTGTTGTAGTTCCTGCTGTTGTTGTTGTTGTTGTTGTTGTTGTTGTTGTTGTTCGGTTGTTGTTGTTGTTGAAGTTGCGATTGCCGTTGTTGTTGAAGTTGTGGTTGCCGTTGTTGTAGTTGCGGTTGGCTCCTTGAGCCACTTGGTTCACGTTCTCCCTTCTCGGGAACACTGCAGGCCTGGGAGCAGCTGCCCGAATAGGCTGCACATTTGCATTCGCAGCTGGCAGAGGAGGAGGAGGGGGCAGGTCCTCATTCTTGATCAGGTCCCACCATCTGCACTGCCGGGTAGTGTGGTTGGCTGGCCTACTCGGATGTCGAGTATGGAAGCTGCACGGCCCAACCTTCATGTTCTCAAAGATGAAGCTCGGGGCTGGATTCGGGTTGCCGCTACCCTGTTGGGGAGCATTATATGGCTTCTTGATGCCTTGGCCCTGATTCTGGTTCTGCCTGTACTGGGCTCCAGCAGTTTTTTGCCTTTGGCTACTCCCAGCAGCTGTAGTCATAGCATTCACCTCCTCGGGATCGTACCGAGTATCAATCCGGTCACCTCTGCGCTTGTTGTTGTCATAGTTCTTCCTTCTCGGCTCAGGAGAATCAAGCAGAGGCTGAGTTGGGTCGCCGAGTGCATACATATCTGCAATCTTGATCGTCTCGGCGAGCGTACTCGGCATCTCGCGATGCAGCTTCTGCCATAACATGTTGCCATGCTTGCAACCCTGAGCAAACCAAGTGATGGCCTGGGCCTCATTCACACCTTCACAGGTGTTCCTCAAAGTACTCCACCGAGTAAGATACTCGCGGTCAGTCTCCTCTTCCCGCTGCTTACAAGCGGATAGCTGTTGTGGCCTATTCGGCCTCTTGTACGTGCTGGTGAAGTTGCTGATGAAGGCTTCCGAGAAATCAAGCCAGCAGTTGATACTGTCCTTGGGCAGGTTGTTGAGCCAAGTCCGAGCTGGACCCTCTAGCATTTGCGGAACATACCGCACAGCCCATCTCCGGTTGCCGCCTGCGATATGCACAGCGGTAACATAGTCACTCAGCCAGTCTTCCGGCTTGGTGCTGCCATCATAACACTTGGTCCCCCTAGCCGGCTGGAAAAGGCTCACGGATGGCTCCTCCATGATGCGGCGACCAAAGCAATCTGGGCCAGGCGGCCCCCTGCTCTCGAGTTGCGCAGACCGATTGATACAGTCCAGCTTGTACCTTGCATCACTGGGCTCCAACATGCGGTCACCCAGGCGGTCAGTGACATCTCTTGGGTCAGCATAGCCGGCTAGCCCCATCGCCGAGTAGCCATCATCATATTTGTCCTCCTGCACAGCTGCGGGCTGCACCACCGGGTTGGCTGCTGGCGCAGCCGCACGCGGCTGTGCTACAGCTGGCTGCTGCGTCCTCTGCCGAGTAGGCTGTGCGGCAGGATGCCGAGAAGGTCCTGCATGATTTCCATCTTGCCTCTTGCTGTGAGCTTTATGGGCTTGATAGCCCGCTCCTGCAGTAGTGTGTTTCTGACCGGGCTGTCGCGGCACAGCGTGCTGTTTCGCGGCGAGAGCCGGGTCGTACACCTGCATCTGTCTGCTCTTCCCAGAGTGCACACTCTGGTCCCTCTCATTGTCGGGAAGCGGCGATGAGGCCTGATCCGTAGATCTGACCACACGCGAGTGCACAATCTGAGAAGCGCCAGCACCCGGATTGGCTTTCCGGAACTCCTCATTCTGCCTAGCAGCCTCTAGCACTAGCTCATTGAGCCTCTCCTGCTGCCTAGCGCGTGCGTCGCCGGCGAGATTTGGCAACTCAGCAGCCACAGCCTCTGCAGCCCTAAGAGTTTTGGCGGGGGTACTATACTTGGGCCTCGTAGCAGTGTTTAAACTAGCAGACTGGCTAGCGGCCCCACCAACTACTGCCATCTCAGCGCCTAAGTTGCGACGAGTAGCGACTAGCTTGCTAGGTTTCCTAACCACAGGAGTAAAGCCGTGGGCCCTGTTGTACTCATTTTGGTCTAGGTTAAGCTCAAGCCTAACCTTCTCCAGCTCCAGGTGCTCCGCGATCAGCGCTTGATGCTGCTGGTCGAGTTGCGCCCTCATGGTCATGAGCTCAAGCTCGGTGGGAGGTGGTATGCCCATCCGCACGGCGGATGCCGGTATCGTCGTCGTCGTGGAAGGAGGTATGTAACCCGGAATGTTGTAGGGCGCTTCATAGGGCTTGTGAACTTTTGCGCCAGCACTTGGGCCAACAGGCTCCTCGATGACTCCCGCGGTAGCGGCCACGCCCTTCCCGGCATCGGTAGCCGGGCCTGTCATCATTACCTCCACGCTGTCTGCAGAGCAGCCAGTTTGCTTCCCGCGGGCAGCGAGCACAGCAGGAGGATCTTCCGCGACGAGCACCACCTCTGGGAACTCGTGGATGACGGTGGTGGCGACGTAGACCAGGTGCATGCCGAAGGAGATCACCGAGCCGCCTGCCGGGATGGGTCTACCGCCGAAATCTCCGGCGTTGTCGGTGACGAAGTCGAAGGAGCCGAATCTGTGGACAAGGCCACAGACCACACGCTCCCCCGTAGCAGAAACGAGTCCCATCCGAACATGAACTCTAGCTAGCGCCGCTGGTAGCCCCACGGTGGGCGCCAACTGTCGTGGTGGTATCACGGCAGATGCCTTAGGATGGCTAAAGGTTGGGGCCGATGGACGCTGGAGGTGATCGGGGAGGGATCACACAGCGAGTAGCCGCGTGTAGGATGTCTCAAGCACTGCAAACAACAAGATCTTACCCAGGTTCAGGGCCCTCATGTGGAGGTAACACCCCTACTCCTGCCTTTCTCTCTATATGTGTGTTTTCCGAGTAGCCACAGTACAAAGTATGCCTCTGGGCCGGGTAGCCACTCAGCTGCTCTCTCTAGCTCTAATGCTGCCTCTGGTAAAGATGTCAAGTGAAGCAACGTAGTCCAACGTCCCTCGCGCAGGAGGAGGCAGGCACCTTATATACTGGTGCCCAGCCGAATAAAAAAAGACTATAAGGTACGACTGATGGGACAGGCGCACTGCAGAACAGAGCACGCTTCCGGCTTCTCGCTGACGCGGGTGCGGGAAGTCGTCGCGCCGTTCGGAGATGGGACCTGTCCACCATGTCAGTGAGATAGGGTAGGCCCCTAGACCTGTCCTGTCCCCTCTGTCAGTGACAGGACTTGACAGGCGCCTACCGCACTGTAGCCACGCCGTAGCGCGGATAATCACGCGCTCCGTAAGTTGAACCGCACGCCGGTACGGACGCAGGATATGCGGGATTCCTTGTCAGAACGGCTCCATTGACTTCTGGACCGAGTAGGATCACACTCCCTCTACTCGGACCAACTCCTCTACTCTGATGAACATAACTTCCTTGATTTCTCCTCTTGGCCATTGGTGGGTACGGCCGGATAGAAACCTACCGGGTAGCAAGTACCGGGTAGCCATCTACCCGGTCAAACAGCACCTTGACCTTGCCTTTAGCACTTTCCTTACCCCTACTCGGGGGTAACCCCCGACACCAAGGTCCTTCATCTCAAAGTTTTGAGATAGAAACGACTTAACCTCCTCAACCACTTTGAGGTTGGTTCCAAATATCAGTATGTCATCAACGTACAAGCACAGTATAAATCCCTCGCCCCCAACATGGCGATAGTATTCACATTTTTTAACTTCATTTACAATAAAACCAACATATGTTAAAGTTGTATTGAACTTCTCATGTCATTGCTTAGGTGTTTATTTCAACCCATATAAAGATTTCAGTAACTTACACACCTTTTCTTTCTGACCATCTATCACAAACCCATCTGGCTGTTGCATGTAAATCTCCTCGTCTAACTCTCCATTTAGGAAAGCCGTCTTAATTTCCATCTGGTGGACGAGAAGACCATGTGATGCAGCCAACGAGAGTAATACTCGAATGGTGGTCAGTCTGGCCACATGTGAATAAATATCAAAGAAATCTTCATCTTCTTTCTGGGAATAACTCTTGGCCACAAGCCTAGCCTTATACTTTTAAATCGTACCATCAGACCTAAGCTTCTTTTTGAACACCCACTTACATCCCAATGGTTTACAACCATATGGACGTTCAGTGATCTCCCATGTCTCATTATCTATGATAGAGTCCATCTCACTACGGACTGCTTCTTTCCAGTAGTCAGCATCTGGAGATGCATAGGCTTCTGAAATAGAAGTGGAAGTATCATCCATAAGGTACACAACAAAGTCATCACCAAAATACTTTGCAGTCCTCTGTCTCTTCCCCCTACCAAGGGTTTTCTCATCATCCTCCTCAGGAATTTCATCATGTGTTTGTTCATAATATTCCATAGTAATGGCTGGCTCAGGAGTCTCCTCTGATTCCTGTCTAGAAGTGATTTGCATATCTCTCGGAGGAAAAATATCCTCAAAGAATCTAGCATCTTTAGACTCTATAATCGCACCGACCTTCACGTCAGATACCTCAGATTCCACTACTATAAATCTATAGCCAAGCTATTTTTAGAGTAGCCCATATTAACGCAATCCATGATTTTTGGTCCAAGTTTACGCATTTTGGGGATCGGGACAATAACTTTAGCCAAGCAACCCCAAGTAGTAAGTACGAGAGTGTATTTTTTCTCTTCTCCCATTTCACATAGGGAGTGATTTCACTATCTTTTGTCGGAACTTTATTCAGGACATGACTTGTTGTCAATATAGCCTCACCCCACCATGCCTTGGATAAACCTGATGTATCTAACATGGTGTTAACCAAATATGTTAGAGTACGATTTTTTCGTCCGACAACCATATTTGACTGAGGTGAATAGGGAGGCGAATAATACCATGTTCCGTACAGAAAGAATCAAACTCATTAGAGAAATACTCTCCACCATGATATGACCGGATTCGTTTAATTTTCTTTTCAATTAGTGTAGAGCCTCATATTTTTTTGTTTAACAAATATACATAGCAAAATTTAGTGGAATCAGCTATTAATGTCATGAAGTATCTCTTTCCACTTTTATTCAACACACCATTCATCTCCAGAGATCAGAATGTATGACTTCTAACGGCGCCAAGTGTCTCTCCTCCGCATCCTTATGGGGCTTACGAGGTTGCTTTTATTCCACACACGAATGGCACTTAGAACCTTTGGATAAAGTGAAACTTGAAATTTAATTTAATTTTTCTAACCGCGTCATGCAACCGAAACCAACGTGACAAAGACATGAATGACAAACCTCTATTTCATCAACACTCTAATGGATATTATTCATGACTTTATTACAGAAATCCGCGAAGGAAAAGCGGAACAGACCTCCGCACACATAACCTTTTCCAACAAACAGTCCATATTTCATCAGAACTAATTTATTAGACTCGAAAGCCAACTTAAACCATTCTCTACATATAAGGGAGTCACTGTCGAGGGTTTTCTTGATGGCAGGGACATGCTGCACTTTCTTGAGCTGCACAATCCTTCCCGAAGTAAACTTCAGATCGACCGTGTGTAGAAACACTTGCGCCATTCCCCAGCAATACAAACCTGTTCCGTGTGACATAATAAGAAGAAAACAATGAGATGTCATCACACACATGAATATTTGCACCTGTGTCAATCCACCAATCTGTAGACTGGAAAACAGAAAATACAGTAAACAAATTACCGTATCCAGATGCCCCATTCTCATTGTTGCTCACAATCATGTTGATAGCCTTGGAATCTTGTCCTGACTTCTTGTACTTGTTTGGGCACTTCACAGCCCAGTGTTCGACTGAAGCAGCGATCTTTCTTCTTATCCTTCTTGAAGGTATTTTTAGCCTTCTTCTTGAAGTCAGTATTCAGTTGGACACCAGTCCTCGCCTTGTTCTTGTGGAAGTTGAAGTTCTTCTGTACCATATTTTCCGTAGAAGTCCCTTCGTCCCCTTTTTTGAGCGAGTCCTTTGCCCTCGAATTCTACTCAACACTCAGATGGCCGATGACATACTCTACTGAGAATTCACGCCTATGATGTTTCAGAGTGGTAGAAAAACTCCTCAAGGAATTAGGCAGCTTGGAGATAATGCATCTGTGACAAAATTGTCTGGTAACTCGCACTTAAGAAGGTCAAGCTCCTTAGTGATGCATTGTATCTCATGAGCCTACTCCAATACAGAACAGTTTTCAGCCATTCTGTAATCATGGAACTGTTCTATAGTTGACATCTCGCTGCCAGCATCGGTCGCACAAAATTTAGATTCTAGCGCCTCCCACAAGACATTGGCAACCCGCATATGTAAATATGCGTCAACCAACTTATATCCGATCACGCTTAGAACGCATCCAACAAAGACGACGGTAGCATCCCTAAACGGGTTCTTCTATTCAGGAGTAATCATTCTCGAGGGAGTGGCACCGACGACTCAGAACGCGTTCATAGCAGTGAGCCATCAGATGGTTTTGGTCTACCTACGCTTAAAGTACGTCCCCGTAAATGGGTCCAGTTTCAGTGCAGTAGCAAAGCCATGGATTGAAAATTTCCTACACAATATTATTGAATACTAGATTTATGTAGACACATCTACACAAAACACTAGTACTGCACATAGAAAAATCAGCAGGAGGGGGATGAATGCAGCATACCCTCCAATAGGCCAGTTGGTCGTAGCAGAAGTACTGGCGCAATCGCTGCAACAGCAGCTGAGGCGGCGGCCTCGTCAATTGACGTTTCTATCCCATGTGACTCTCATTCATCTTTCGATGTATGTGCTCCGACCTCATGACTATCATGCCAGAACTTCAAGACAACCAACTATTGTTTCCTGCTTGTATGGTATTGACCCTCTGATACAAGTTATCAATCCATACCCGCCTATAAGTTTCTAAGAACACGTTGACCCTTGGATACAAGTAATGAATGTGAACCCGAACTAGTTTGACGGTGCATAGTTTGTAAAAGCACAATCACCTTGATATTTTCACGTGAGGAATCATCCTAATTATCACAACTACTACACAATCAAAAAGGGTGCATAAAAAGGAGTAACCATCACAAACAGTTTATATCAGTGATGTAGTATAGTCCCCTTCTTCTTCTGGCTCAGAAATGCTTCCTTACTCCATGGATCTTTATTAATCACCATCTCCATGTACTTCTCATATCTCTAAGATACTAAGACGAAGCATGGGGGCATGCATGCCTAAAGATATCACTCATATGGTTTCCATTCATCATGCTTTAAGTTGACTCGCGGGTCAAAATAAATATAGTGAATAGCATCTCATACAACTCTTGAATGGACTATACCATATCACACCACATTCTCTACAAAAACAAGTTAGGAGGATCTAACGCTTGTGTTTGCATATTTTACATTGTTGTAGGTTCTATGTAGTAAATCGTTTACTACCTATGAACAAAATCAGACATGATTGTTCATGATGCTAGATTAGCATTGCGGGGTGATTGAAACACAGACATTACGAAAACGTATAGAGCCTCTATCTAAACTTATTCATAATCATGACCTTCGTGGGCATCTAATCCGCATGCCCTGTCCATTATGTCATCCACGAATCCAACTATAGCAAGACCCAAATCTATTGAAGCACTTCCTCGGACTAGACGAGATATGCCAGGGGCAACTCGAACATCCTTGGATTGCCACAAGTTTGTAAAAATCTCACTATGTTGTTGAAAACAAAACGACACAACTTATAAGGAAGCAATACCCACACACACCGTTTCTCTAGATTGTGCATGTACCTACGCATAGACCACTCTGATACCACTATTGGTGTATGTAGCAGAATTTAAAATGTTCCGATCTACGTAGCACACCGGATCTACTGTCGAGGTACGGGCGATGTTAGATCTAATCTTTACCAACACGGAGCGTGGAATGTGTGTCGATGATGATATTGGTGATGCCTAATGAAGAATCCCGCGGTTAAGCCTAGCATTGGGATTGTCGCTGTCTCGTGATACGCTGCAAATGTATCTACTTCTCTAACCAATTTTCTTATTGTTTTCCCTCACATTTGCATGATTTGGATCAAACTGACACGGACTAATAATGTTTTCAGCAGAATTACCTTTGGTGTTTAGTTTTGTGCATAAATTCAACTTCCTCAAAAAGTTCCAGAAAAATACGAAAAATTATTTCTCCCCCGAAATCTATCGGAGACAGAGGGCAACCAGAGGGTGGTGGTCGCGGCCCCGTCCCCCTATGGCCGTGCCGAGGAGGCGCCTGGGAGCATGGGACCGCCCCCAGGGTCCTCTTTGACCATAAGACTCCTTCGTCCCCAAAAACTTCGGGTCCCTGGATTATTTTTCCCAAAAAGGATCCACAGCTCTGCCGACACCCGAAACCCTAGTTCGGAAAACATAAGTTCCAGTTTGGGCACCCTTCCGGGAAGAGGATTCGAGGGGGAACGTCACCATCGTCATCGCCATCACCTCTCCATCAACCCTCTATGATTCCCCTTTCGATGTGTGAGTAATTCCCTGCTGTATGCAGAAGGGGTGGTAGAGATTGGATGAGATTCATCATGTAATAGATCACAAGGTTGTTAGGGTTTGATGCCTAGTATCTACTATTGTTGTTTATTATCGTTGTTGCAACTTGGAGTTCTTAATGCTTGTCACTAGGGCCCGAGTGTCATGATTTCAGATCTGAACATGTTATGTTTTCATGAATATAATTATTGTTTTGGATCATATCTACTGGTTGTATACACTTATTATTGTCCAGAACCCGTGTAACATCCCTGATTTTTGGAAAACTCAAAAATCACAAAAATTTGAAACTTTTGTTTTCATGTTATGCAAGTCACCAAAAACCAAATGAGATGCAAGAAACAAAAGAAAACAATACATGTTTCAATGAAATTGAGTTTACCAATCCAATTATGCCTTGTTCATTAAACCCTAAAACCTTATTCAAAAAAAATAATGTTCTTTATATAAAGGGAATATGTTTTTATCAACAAACCTTTACCCAAAATATTTACAACTCCAATATTACTTTGAAGATATTTTAGGGCAACAAAAATCAAAGATTTATAACCCTTAATAAAGTTCTAAGCCCCAAAGGTATTTGATGAGAATAAAATTATTAATAATAACCTTTAGTTGTTATTCCAAGTTTTTAAACATGAAGGTGTGAGAATAAAATACATTGTTTTGAAAATAACATAAAGAGGGTTTTGAAAACAATAATATGACATGTAGTTTTATCCTAAATTTATTGATCAACAATATTAATTAATTGATATGAACTAATTAAATAACATTAAGATACTAATAGTAAATCCCTCATATCCTAAAATTTATAATATGTGAAAATAGTTTTAAAATGGCTTTCCAAAAATAATATATGACATGGAAATGCCTTTGAAAATTTATTTATATAATAACATCAATTTATTATTTTCTAAATTTTAAAATGGCCTTAAAGTATTATTAGTGTTTTATTTCAAAATATAAAATTGTGAAAAACAAGATGAAATAACTTTCAAAATTATGTTTTCAACATCTATAATGTCACTAAAATTTAAATTGACCAATAACAATGTTTCATAAATTTTTAAATTAAAAATCACATTTTGTGACTATTAAGGAATTATTCAAATCTCCAAAATTCAAAAATATAAATATGTTGAAAAGTTTACAAAAATGGGACTGTTGGAAAGTATTTGAAATTCTAAGATTTTTGAATTTTGTTTCATGTTGATTTGATTATTTAAACAGAAGATATAAATTAAATAAGAAAACAGGAAAAGAAAAAAAAATGCTGACGTCACCTGACGTCATCATCGTCATCAACTCACAGAAACTGCCATGGCCGTTTCGGCCATTGATCTCTCGCCGTGATTACGCCCGAATGAAGGCCTCATTTGATGCCCCATTCCCTCCCCGTTAAAGCCCCCTCCCTCCTCCGCATTTACCCTCTCCCTCCTCCTCGTTTCGTTTCCCCAATCCACTGTATTTCCTCGCCGGAGTGCACATTCGCCGCCGGCCGTTTTCGTCGATTCCGGCGAGGTGAGCCATCACCAGCACCCGAGACCACCCCCATTCGCCCCCTTCTGATGCTGCGCCCCTTCTCACATTTCTTGTTTTCGTTTTTGCACAGCGTATCCGCCGCACCATCTTTTCCGAGCTCACCGGAGCCCGCAACGTCTCCATCCGCTCGCCGACGCCGTTCACGGAAGCAAGGACCATCTCCGTTGTCTCCATCGTCTCAGTCGTGTTGCGCCGCACGCCGTCGTCACCTCCGTTGAGCCGGAGAGCCCCTGGATCGTAGCCGCCGGCAACTCCCGAGAGCAGCGCCACCGCAGCGGCCATTTCCGGCCAGCCCCGCCGCCACTGTAAGCTCCAATGCCCCTTGACCCTAGATCTAGATCTGGACGGCCTAGAATAGATCCCCCCAGCGAAGGGGTAAGCCACCGTGGGATCTGGATCCAACGATCCTGATCGACCCACTTATCCACATCAGTAACCCAGTCAGCACGCCACGCCAGCGCACAGTCAGCACCCCTGACCAATCAGAAAGAGCCACGTGGCCAGCCTTTAATTCAGTTATTTTCTCCCGCTGAAATCAATTAGCAGTTTTACAGATTAGTCCCTGCAATTTCAAAACCTCATAACTTTTAAACCACTTAGCCAAATTTAGCAATCTTGGACTTTTTGAAAAGCCCTTGACATATAGAAACTTTTGGCACTGTCCAAATTCAAATTTGACAAACTTAAATTTGTTCAAATTCAAATATGCTTGTTTGATGAAATTTGGCATAATTCAAATTCTACAAATCCAAAAATTGCAAATAAAATATATTTGGAAACCTTAGGATGTGTAATTTCATATCCCCTGTCCCAAATCAATTGTTGATCAAATTAAAATTGAATTTAGAATTAATTGGAGTATTTGAGTAATTTTGACATAGATTTAATTCTGTAAATAATTTCAATATAGTTCCTTTTGCAAAATTGTTCCATTTGACAACCTTGAACCAGAAACAACCTTGCCCAACCATTTTGGACATCCTTGGACCATGGCCATGTGTTTTTGACCAAAAACCCAACCTAGTGATACATCCATTTTCACCATGACTTAGGAATTGTTTTCAATTGTTATTATTTGATGTTATGTCCATTTGGAGCCAAGCCATGTCCTTAGAATGTGCCAATCACATATAATACCAAGTGGTAAACCTTAGACCCTAGTACCTTTGCTTTCTATCTACTTCTCCATTCTCCCATTCTTGCTTCAAGAATTCACCAAGTCAGCAAAATGGAGATCAAGACTCAAGCACAAGAATGAAACTTCAATATAAACTTGGTGGCAACATGAAGAGCTACAAGGAAGATCAATGAAGAAGTTTTTAAGAAAATACTTGGACCCCACACCTAGAAGAAACTCAAGGAAGTACAAGTGTGAAGAAATTCAGAAGAAAGCATCTCCCTCTCTCTTTCTATCTTTCTTCTTATTTTTCTTTTCAAATTGACTTAGTGGTTTTTGTGCCCATCCCATGCCTAGACCAATTAGTGAGAAAACCATGAAGACTATCAAGACCAAGAGAAGCACCACACCAAGGAAGGAAACAACTTAGATGGCATGATGATGATCTTCAAGAAGGCAATCACATGAGGTCTAGAAGCAATCCATACAAGTTGAAGAGTAACAAGTTATTTTTGTCCAACCTTTGACCCAAATGGAAAACCCAAGACTTAGTAATATTTTCCCTTTGATGATGAAGTTAGTATACCTACCCTAACCACAATGGGAAATACTAACATAGTCACTTAAATATTTTTGAAGGTGAATATGACCAAGTTTTGCATGTATTACTTTAGTTGAAGAAGAAATATGTTTATTCTTAGTGAACTCTTGGAACTTCCTCGACAAGTATGATTATAATAAAGTTAGTTTTCTACAAACTCAACCTAGCCCTTCCCAAGTAAACCATTGGAATTTCCTTAACAAGTATGAGACCATTAGAGAATGAATCTTTCAACTCAAACCTTGACCTTGTCCTAGCCAACTTGGTCCAACTCCTTTGTTATGTTATTTGCTATGGTTGCTTTCTCCACCTATGTGTTTGATTGCTAGGATGCTTGTTTATTTTGTTATTGTGTTTTCAATCAATAGATTGTACGGAGAGCAACGATCTTTTGTGAAGAGAGTGTGAATTCTTCACCAACTTCAACAAGGCAAGTAACACACCATCAACTACCCATTATTTTCTATATGCATTAGTTGATTTTGAGTAGTATGCATGATAGGGATTTTTAATAAGTTATATTATGCTATGCTATATCCTAGTAGTGTGTAGCCATCCTTATACCTTGTTATTTTGATGCCTTGGTACTTATTTAGATGCTTAGCCATGCTACAAATTGTTTTACTAGATGTTGAGGAAAAATCCTAAGCATAACCAATAAATGAACCACCTGGGTGGAAGTGGTAAGACTGGATTATGTTGAGTGTTTCCTCAGGGCCCTTATCTAAGGGTTATTCCACTTGAGGTTGTCACTTGCGGATGGCCACCCAGGAACAAGGAGATTACTATGTCCCTCTAAATCTAGTAGCTTCCCGTGCAGCCTTTTGACAATATGGGCTCTGTCTTGATCAATTAAGTTGTGAGGGTTCAGCCCAGGCTTGACAAGCAGATGTAGCAAAATTATAGGTGGAACGGGTCTTGCCGGTGGGTTTGGACTTCTTCTTCTGAAAGATCTCGTCTCAATTCTCTCCTTTCCATGATGCACTCCGGGTGTATAGGATGTTTGGGCTAATTGAAGACAAAGGGTGAAAGTGCACAACCTCTGCAGAGTCAACAAACTAAGATCTTAGTCGTGTCCCCGGTTATGGACAACTATGAGCAGCTGGACAAGGATTGACGGAAGAATCTCATCACCAATTTCAATAAGTAAAATTTTGACCAAGTGAAGAGTATTGTGGTGCTTGGATCTTAATCCAATGTTTCCACCCCTTTGAAAAGAAAAGTTTGTTTTACAAAAGAGATAGGACAAAAATGGCTTTATGCAAACTTAGCCAAAAATCCACTTAGCCAAATAAGCATGTAGTATTAGTCTTGCCATTTATATCCACCATAGTGTTACTTGCCAATACATTAAATTGTATTGACTCCCCTGTGGCTGCATATTCCATATTGCAGATGTTTCTGAAGACGAGTGAGGATTTCGTTTAGGATCTCGAGACTATCGCCAACATGTTTTGCCTGTGGCACATGAAGAAGATGGGCTCAATGTTTACTATGTTTTCCGTTGTATATCCTTGTTTACTGCTAGTCTTCTAAGACTATGCAAGTTGTAATGCTATTTTGTAAAGACTGGATCATGCGATGTAATAGAATTTGATGCATTTGCATGATATTTCATTTTGTACTGTGGTGCTAGCAATTGATCCAGGAACTAGCACACTAACACAGGTATTCCATCTTTAGTAAAAGTTGGGATGCTAGAAAATGGTATCAGAGCATTGTGTTGCCTGTAGGATTCGAGACCCTTAGGTTCGGAAGCCATTTTTGATCATGTTATTATCTCCTTAGAGTATTTTGGATCCTAGCGGCATAGTGAGATGAAGCGGCCCAGACAACTTTACGTGTCCACGGACACGAGACCGTTCCCTGATTGGCTAGCGGGTGCCAGTATCTCTCACTATAGTGAATATCCAATTTGCAACAAGTTGTTAATAACCCATTGATCACCCTAGGATTGAAAAATTTCTATGTTCAAACTTTCTAGAAACAAAACAATCATAGTAATTCTTCTCATATCATCTCATCTATTATTCACCTTCAAAATTTCCTAGATGACCTCCTCCTCAATACCATCAAGACAAGAATGTTGATGACCATACCAAGAAGTGCAAGAAGTATTTTCACCATATGAAGACCTACACTCAAGACAATTGAAGAAAACTTGGAGATACACCAATACTTCACAACAATCAAGAATACCCCAAGACATTGAGAGAAGAATCTGAAGAAAAACTCAAGAAGATAGAGATGAGACCACCAATCTAGTTACCTTGTTAGAACAACGTTAACGTGATAGCATATTGATCATACCAATGAGTGTGGTATGACAATATTAGAGTTTTCTAAAAACCTTGTTGTTTGGTGTGATGAATGTAATGTTATGTGTTGTTTGTAAGATGAGTTTCCTTGATCTGCTATGTTAGGACATGGCTTTTCTTTAGTCTCTTCCTAATCTCTACTCATCCATGCTAAGCCAAACAAAATCCCATACCCATTTACCAACCATAGAGAGCTACCACATGACGTGCAACAACAATCCTTTCACCAAGAATGTCATGACTGGTTCTCCATAGAAACACAAGACACATAATTGAGGAATGTCACAGATTTCAGGATCCTTTTTTGTGGATGAACAATCACATCCATGATCAATGCCAACTACATCATAAGGAGCATCAAGCCAATAAACAAGTGAAGATAGACAAGTGGACTCAAAGTTGCATGAGCTATGAAGATTTCAGAGCCAACTACACCAAGAGAAGAAGTAATGAAGAAACACAACTACCCAGTTTGTGTTACATGAGAGTTTATTTAGAAATAGCATGATGTTTGCCTTCAAAGATGACAACAACAAGATGGAAGATTTCCAAGGACATAAAAAGACCAAGTTGAGAGGAACCCAAAGAGTTTTGTTTGACCCAAAGAGTGACCCCTCAGTGTCAAAGGTAGTACAACATACCTATGTTGGTCTACAGCTCTACCGCGAAGGAAAGTTTTACTCAAGCCAATCTCAAATCAATCTACACTCCAATCTAATGAAAATAGACTACCCACAAAAGTTTCCTTTAAGGGTGGTAGCCCACCTAGTTGTTTTGGAACCCAGTTACCCAAACCAAATCTTTCTTTCTAGCCTTCCCAAATCTCGGGACGAGATTTCTTTTAAGGGTGGTAGTTTGTAACATCCCTGATTTTTGGAAAACTCAAAAATCACAAAAATTTGAAACTTTTGTTTTCATGTTATGCAAGTCACCAAAAACCAAATGAGATGCAAGAAACAAAAGAAAACAATACATGTTTCAATGAAATTGAGTTTACCAATCCAATTATGCCTTGTTCATTAAACCCTAAAACCTTATTAAAAAAAAATGTTCTTTATATAAAGGGAATATGTTTTTATCGACAAACCTTTACCCAAAATATTTACAACTCCAATATTACTTTGAAGATATTTTAGGGCAACAAAAATCAAAGATTTATAACCCTTAATAAAGTTCTAAGCCCCAAAGGTATTTGATGAGAATAAAATTATTAATAATAACCTTTAGTTGTTATTCCAAGTTTTTAAACATGAAGGTGTGAGAATAAAATACATTGTTTTGAAAATAACATAAAGAGGGTTTTGAAAACAATAATACGACATGTAGTTTTATCCTAAATTTATTGATCAACAATATTAATTAATTGATATGAACTAATTAAATAACATTAAGATACTAATAGTAAATCCCTCATATCCTAAAATTTATAATATGTGAAAATAGTTTTAAAATGGCTTTCCAAAAATAATATATGACATGGAAATGCCTTTGAAAATTTATTTATATAATAACATCAATTTATTATTTTCTAAATTTTAAAATGGCCTTAAAGTATTATTAGTGTTTTATTTCAAAATATAAAATTGTGAAAAACAAGATGAAATAACTTTCAAAATTATGTTTTCAACATCTATAATGTCACTAAAATTTAAATTGACCAATAACAATGTTTCATAAATTTTTAAATTAAAAATCACATTTTGTGACTATTAAGGAATTATTCAAATCTCCAAAATTCAAAAATATAAATATGTTGAAAAGTTTACAAAAATGGGACTGTTGGAAAGTATTTGAAATTCTAAGATTTTTGAATTTTGTTTCATGTTGATTTGATTATTTAAACAGAAGATATAAATTAAATAAGAAAACAGGAAAAGAAAAAAAAATGCTGACGTCACCTGACGTCATCATCGTCATCAACTCACAGAAACTGCCATGGCCGTTTCGGCCATTGATCTCTCGCCGTGATTACGCCCGAATGAAGGCCTCATTTGATGCCCCATTCCCTCCCCGTTAAAGCCCCCTCCCTCCTCCGCATTTCCCCTCTCCCTCCTCCTCGTTTCGTTTCCCCAATCCACTGTATTTCCTCGCCGGAGTGCACATTCGCCGCCGGCCGTTTTCGTCGATTCCGGCGAGGTGAGCCATCACCAGCACCCGAGACCACCCCCATTCGCCCCCTTCTGATGCTGCGCCCCTTCTCACATTTCTTGTTTTCGTTTTTGCACAGCGTATCCGCCGCACCATCTTTTCCGAGCTCACCGGAGCCCGCAACGTCTCCATCCGCTCGCCGACGCCGTTCACGGAAGCAAGGACCATCTCCGTTGTCTCCATCGTCTCAGTCGTGTTGCGCCGCACGCCGTCGTCACCTCCGTTGAGCCGGAGAGCCCCTGGATCGTAGCCGCCGGCAACTCCCGAGAGCAGCGCCACCGCAGCGGCCATTTCCGGCCAGCCCCGCCGCCACTGTAAGCTCCAATGCCCCTTGACCCTAGATCTAGATCTGGACGGCCTAGAATAGATCCCCCCAGCGAAGGGGTAAGCCACCGTGGGATCTGGATCCAACGATCCTGATCGACCCACTTATCCACATCAGCAACCCAGTCAGCACGCCACGCCAGCGCACAGTCAGCACCCCTGACCAATCAGAAAGAGCCACGTGGCCAGCCTTTAATTCAGTTATTTTCTCCCGCTGAAATCAATTAGCAGTTTTACAGATTAGTCCCTGCAATTTCAAAACCTCATAACTTTTAAACCACTTAGCCAAATTTAGCAATCTTGGACTTTTTGAAAAGCCCTTGACATATAGAAACTTTTGGCACTGTCCAAATTCAAATTTGACAAACTTAAATTTGTTCAAATTCAAATATGCTTGTTTGATGAAATTTGGCATAATTCAAATTCTACAAATCCAAAAATTGCAAATAAAATATATTTGGAAACCTTAGGATGTGTAATTTCATATCCCCTGTCCCAAATCAATTGTTGATCAAATTAAAATTGAATTTAGAATTAATTGGAGTATTTGAGTAATTTTGACATAGATTTAATTCTGTAAATAATTTCAATATAGTTCCTTTTGCAAAATTGTTCCATTTGACAACCTTGAACCAGAAACAACCTTGCCCAACCATTTTGGACATCCTTGGACCATGGCCATGTGTTTTTGACCAAAAACCCAACCTAGTGATACATCCATTTTCACCATGACTTAGGAATTGTTTTCAATTGTTATTATTTGATGTTATGTCCATTTGGAGCCAAGCCATGTCCTTAGAATGTGCCAATCACATATAATACCAAGTGGTAAACCTTAGACCCTAGTACCTTTGCTTTCTATCTACTTCTCCATTCTCCCATTCTTGCTTCAAGAATTCACCAAGTCAGCAAAATGGAGATCAAGACTCAAGCACAAGAATGAAACTTCAATATAAACTTGGTGGCAACATGAAGAGCTACAAGGAAGATCAATGAAGAAGTTTTTAAGAAAATACTTGGACCCCACACCTAGAAGAAACTCAAGAAAGTACAAGTGTGAAGAAATTCAGAAGAAAGCATCTCCCTCTCTCTTTCTATCTTTCTTCTTATTTTTCTTTTCAAATTGACTTAGTGGTTTTTGTGCCCATCCCATGCCCAGACCAATTAGTGAGAAAACCATGAAGACTATCAAGACCAAGAGAAGCACCACACCAAGGAAGGAAACAACTTAGATGGCATGATGATGATCTTCAAGAAGGCAATCACATGAGGTCTAGAAGCAATCCATACAAGTTGAAGAGTAACAAGTTATTTTTGTCCAACCTTTGACCCAAATGGAAAACCCAAGACTTAGTAATATTTTCCCTTTGATGATGAAGTTAGTATACCTACCCTAACCACAATGGGAAATACTAACATAGTCACTTAAATATTTTTGAAGGTGAATATGACCAAGTTTTGCATGTATTACTTTAGTTGAAGAAGAAATATGTTTATTCTTAGTGAACTCTTGGAACTTCCTCGACAAGTATGATTATAATAAAGTTAGTTTTCTACAAACTCAACCTAGCCCTTCACAAGTAAACCATTGGAATTTCCTTAACAAGTATGAGACCATTAGAGAATGAATCTTTCAACTCAAACCTTGACCTTGTCCGAGCCAACTTGGTCCAACTCCTTTGTTATGTTATTTGCTATGGTTGCTTTCTCCACCTATGTGTTTGATTGCTAGGATGATTGTTTATTTTGTTATTGTGTTTTCAATGAATAGATTGTACGGAGAGCAACGATCTTTTGTGAAGAGAGTGTGAATTCTTCACCAACTTCAACAAGGCAAGTAACACACCATCAACTACCCATTATTTTCTATATGCATTAGTTGATTTTGAGTAGTATGCATGATAGGGATTTTTAATAAGTTATATTATGCTATGCTATATCCTAGTAGTGTGTAGCCATCCTTATACCTTGTTATTTTGATGCCTTGGTACTTATTTAGATGCTTAGCCATGCTACAAATTGTTTTACTAGATGTTGAGGAAAAATCCTAAGCATAACCAATAAATGAACCACCTGGGTGGAAGTGGTAAGACTGGATTATGTTGAGTGTTTCCTCAGGGCCCTTATCTAAGGGTTATTCCACTTGAGGTTGTCACTTGCGGATGGCCACCCAGGAACAAGGAGATTACTATGTCCCTCTAAATCTAGTAGCTTCCCGTGCAGCCTTTTGACAATATGGGCTCTGTCTTGATCAATTAAGTTGTGAGGGTTCAGCCCAGGCTTGACAAGCAGATGTAGCAAAATTATAGGTGGAACGGGTCTTGCCGGTGGGTTTGGACTTCTTCTTCTGAAAGATCTCGTCTCAATTCTCTCCTTGCCATGATGCACTCCGGGTGTATAGGATGTTTGGGCTAATTGAAGACAAAGGGTGAAAGTGCACAACCTCTGCAGAGTCAACAAACTAAGATCTTAGCCGTGTCCCCGGTTATGGACAACTATGAGCAGCTGGACAAGGATTGACGGAAGAATCTCATCACCAATTTCAATAAGTAAAATTTTGACCAAGTGAAGAGTATTGTGGTGCTTGGATCTTAATCCAATGTTGCCACCCCTTTGAAAAGAAAAGTTTGTTTTACAAAAGAGATAGGACAAAAATGGCTTTATGCAAACTTAGCCAAAAATCCACTTAGCCAAATAAGCATGTAGTATTAGTCTTGACATTTATATCCACCATAGTGTTACTTGCCAATACATTAAATTGTATTGACTCCCCTGTGGCTGCATATTCCATATTGCAGATGTTTCTGAAGACGAGTGAGGATTTCGTTTAGGATCTCGAGACTATCGCCAACATGTTTTGCCTGTGGCACATGAAGAAGATGGGCTCAATGTTTACTATGTTTTCCGTTGTATATCCTTGTTTACTGCTAGTCTTCTAAGACTATGCAAGTTGTAATGCTATTTTGTAAAGACTGGATCATGCGATGTAATAGAATTTGATGCATTTGCATTATATTTCATTTTGTACTGTGGTGCTAGCAATTGATCCAGGAACTAGCACACTAACACAGGTATTCCATCTTTAGTAAAAGTTGGGATGCTACAAAATGGTATCAGAGCATTGTGTTGCCTGTAGGATTCGAGACCCTTAGGTTCGGAAGCCATTTTTGATCATGTTATTATCTCCTTAGAGTATTTTGGATCCTAGCGGCATAGTGAGATGAAGCGGCCCAGACAACTTTACGTGTCCACGGACACGAGACCGTTCCCTGATTGGCTAGCGGGTGCCAGTATCTCTCACTATAGTGAATATCCAATTTGCAACAAGTTGTTAATAACCCATTGATCACCCTAGGATTGAAAAATTTCTATGTTCAAACTTTCTAGAAACAAAACAATCATATTAATTCTTCTCATATCATCTCATCTATTATTCACCTTCAAAATTTCCTAGATGACCTCCTCCTCAATACCATCAAGACAAGAATGTTGATGACCATACCAAGAAGTGCAAGAAGTATTTTCACCATATGAAGACCTACACTCAAGACAATTGAAGAAAACTTGGAGATACACCAATACTTCACAACAATCAAGAATACCCCAAGACATTGAGAGAAGAATCTGAAGAAAAACTCAAGAAGATAGAGATGAGACCACCAATCTAGTTACCTTGTTAGAACAACGTTAACGTGATAGCATATTGATCATACCAATGAGTGTGGTATGACAATATTAGAGTTTTCTAAAAACCTTGTTGTTTGGTGTGATGAATGTAATGTTATGTGTTGTTTGTAAGATGAGTTTCCTTGATCTGCTATGTTAGGACATGGCTTTTCTTTAGTCTCTTCCTAATCTCTACTCATCCATGCTAAGCCAAACAAAATCCCATACCCATTTACCAACCATAGAGAGCTACCACATGACGTGCAACAACAATCCTTTCACCAAGAATGTCATAACTAGTTCTCCATAGAAACACAAGACACATAATTGAGGAATGTCACAGATTTCAAGATCCTTTTTTGTGGATGAACAATCACATCCATGATCAATGCCAACTACATCATAAGGAGCATCAAGCCAATAAACAAGTGAATATAGACAAGTGGACTCAAAGTTGCATGAGCTATGAAGATTTCAGAGCCAACTACACCAAGAGAAGAAGTAATGAAGAAACACAACTACCCAGTTTGTGTTACATGAGAGTTTATTTAGAAATAGCATGATGTTTGCCTTCAAAGATGACAACAACAAGATGGAAGATTTCCAAGGACATAAAAAGACCAAGTTGAGAGGAACCCAAAGAGTTTTGTTTGACCCAAAGAGTGACCCCTCAGTGTCAAAGGTAGTACAACATACCTATGTTGGTCTACAGCTCTACCGCGAAGGAAAGTTTTACTCAAGCCAATCTCAAATCAATCTACACTCCAATCTAATGAAAATAGACTACCCACAAAAGTTTCCTTTAAGGGTGGTAGCCCACCTAGTTGTTTTGGAACCCAGTTACCCAAACCAAATCTTTCTTTCTAGCCTTCCCAAATCTCGGGACGAGATTTCTTTTAAGGGTGGTAGTTTGTAACATCCCTGATTTTTGGAAAACTCAAAAATCACAAAAATTTGAAACTTTTGTTTTCATGTTATGAAAGTCACCAAAAACCAAATGAGATGCAAGAAACAAAAGAAAACAATACATGTTTCAATGAAATTGAGTTTACCAATCCAATTATGCCTTGTTCATTAAACCCTAAAACCTTATTCAAAAAAAAATGTTCTTTATATAAAGGGAATATGTTTTTATCGACAAACCTTTACCCAAAATATTTACAACTCCAATATTACTTTGAAGATATTTTAGGGCAACAAAAATCAAAGATTTATAACCCTTAATAAAGTTCTAAGCCCCAAAGGTATTTGATGAGAATAAAATTATTAATAATAACCTTTAGTTGTTATTCCAAGTTTTTAAACATGAAGGTGTGAGAATAAAATACATTGTTTTGAAAATAACATAAAGAGGGTTTTGAAAACAATAATACGACATGTAGTTTTATCCTAAATTTATTGATCAACAATATTAATTAATTGATATGAACTAATTAAATAACATTAAGATACTAATAGTAAATCCCTCATATCCTAAAATTTATAATATGTGAAAATAGTTTTAAAATGGCTTTCCAAAAATAATATATGACATGGAAATGCCTTTGAAAATTTATTTATATAATAACATCAATTTATTATTTTCTAAATTTTAAAATGGCCTTAAAGTATTATTAGTGTTTTATTTCAAAATATAAAATTGTGAAAAACAAGATGAAATAACTTTCAAAATTATGTTTTCAACATCTATAATGTCACTAAAATTTAAATTGACCAATAACAATGTTTCATAAATTTTTAAATTAAAAATCACATTTTGTGACTATTAAGGAATTATTCAAATCTCCAAAATTCAAAAATATAAATATGTTGAAAAGTTTACAAAAATGGGACTGTTGGAAAGTATTTGAAATTCTAAGATTTTAGAATTTTGTTTCATGTTGATTTGATTATTTAAACAGAAGATATAAATTAAATAAGAAAACAGGAAAAGAAAAAAAAATGCTGACGTCACCTGACGTCATCATCGTCATCAACTCACAGAAACTGCCATGGCCGTTTCGGCCATTGATCTCTCGCCGTGATTACGCCCGAATGAAGGCCTCATTTGATGCCCCATTCCCTCCCCGTTAAAGCCCCCTCCCTCCTCCGCATTTCCCCTATCCCTCCTCCTCGTTTCGTTTCCCCAATCCACTGTATTTCCTCGCCGGAGTGCACATTCGCCGCCGGCCGTTTTCGTCGATTCCGGCGAGGTGAGCCGTCACCAGCACCCGAGACCACCCCCATTCGCCCCCTTGTGATGCTGCGCCCCTTCTCACATTTCTTGTTTTCGTTTTTGCACAGCGTATCCGCCGCACCATCTTTTCCGAGCTCACCGGAGCCCGCAACGTCTCCATCCGCTCGCCGACGCCGTTCACGGAAGCAAGGACCATCTCCGTTGTCTCCATCGTCTCAGTCGTGTTGCGCCGCACGCCGTCGTCACCTCCGTTGAGCCGGAGAGCCCCTGGATCGTAGCCGCCGGCAACTCCCGAGAGCAGCGCCACCGCAGCGGCCATTTCCGGCCAGCCCCGCCGCCACTGTAAGCTCCAATGCCCCTTGACCCTAGATCTAGATCTGGACGGCCTAGAATAGATCCCCCCAGCGAAGGGGTAAGCCACCGTGGGATCTGGATCCAACGATCCTGATCGACCCACTTATCCACATCAGCAACCCAGTCAGCACGCCACGCCAGCGCACAGTCAGCACCCCTGACCAATCAGAAAGAGCCACGTGGCCAGCCTTTAATTCAGTTATTTTCTCCCGCTGAAATCAATTAGCAGTTTTACAGATTAGTCCCTGCAATTTCAAAACCTCATAACTTTTAAACCACTTAGCCAAATTTAGCAATCTTGGACTTTTTGAAAAGCCCTTGACATATAGAAACTTTTGGCACTGTCCAAATTCAAATTTGACAAACTTAAATTTGTTCAAATTCAAATATGCTTGTTTGATGAAATTTGGCATAATTCAAATTCTACAAATCCAAAAATTGCAAATAAAATATATTTGGAAACCTTAGGATGTGTAATTTCATATCCCCTGTCCCAAATCAATTGTTGATCAAATTAAAATTGAATTTAGAATTAATTGGAGTATTTGAGTAATTTTGACATAGATTTAATTCTGTAAATAATTTCAATATAGTTCCTTTTGCAAAATTGTTCCATTTGACAACCTTGAACCAGAAACAACCTTGCCCAACCATTTTGGACATCCTTGGACCATGGCCATGTGTTTTTGACCAAAAACCCAACCTAGTGAAACATCCATTTTCACCATGACTTAGGAATTGTTTTCAATTGTTATTATTTGATGTTATGTCCATTTGGAGCCAAGCCATGTCCTTAGAATGTGCCAATCACATATAATACCAAGTGGTAAACCTTAGACCCTAGTACCTTTGCTTTCTATCTACTTCTCCATTCTCCCATTCTTGCTTCAAGAATTCACCAAGTCAGCAAAATGGAGATCAAGACTCAAGCACAAGAATGAAACTTCAATATAAACTTGGTGGCAACATGAAGAGCTACAAGGAAGATCAATGAAGAAGTTTTTAAGAAAATACTTGGACCCCACACCTAGAAGAAACTCAAGGAAGTACAAGTGTGAAGAAATTCAGAAGAAAGCATCTCCCTCTCTCTTTCTATCTTTCTTCTTATTTTTCTTTTCAAATTGACTTAGTGGTTTTTGTGCCCATCCCATGCCTAGACCAATTAGTGAGAAAACCATGAAGACTATCAAGACCAAGAGAAGCACCACACCAAGGAAGGAAACAACTTAGATGGCATGATGATGATCTTCAAGAAGGCAATCACATGAGGTCTAGAAGCAATCCATACAAGTTGAAGAGTAACAAGTTATTTTTGTCCAACCTTTGACCCAAATGGAAAACCCAAGACTTAGTAATATTTTCCCTTTGATGATGAAGTTAGTATACCTACCCTAACCACAATGGGAAATACTAACATAGTCACTTAAATATTTTTGAAGGTGAATATGACCAAGTTTTGCATGTATTACTTTAGTTGAAGAAGAAATATGTTTATTCTTAGTGAACTCTTGGAACTTCCTCGACAAGTATGATTATAATAAAGTTAGTTTTCTACAAACTCAACCTAGCCCTTCCCAAGTAAACCATTGGAATTTCCTTAACAAGTATGAGACCATTAGAGAATGAATCTTTCAACTCAAACCTTGACCTTGTCCTAGCCAACTTGGTCCAACTCCTTTGTTATGTTATTTGCTATGGTTGCTTTCTCCACCTATGTGTTTGATTGCTAGGATGCTTGTTTATTTTGTTATTGTGTTTTCAATGAATAGATTGTACGGAGAGCAACGATCTTTTGTGAAGAGAGTGTGAATTCTTCACCAACTTCAACAAGGCAAGTAACACACCATCAACTACCCATTATTTTCTATATGCATTAGTTGATTTTGAGTAGTATGCATGATAGGGATTTTTAATAAGTTATATTATGCTATGCTATATCCTAGTAGTGTGTAGCCATCCTTATACCTTGTTATTTTGATGCCTTGGTACTTATTTAGATGCTTAGCCATGCTACAAATTGTTTTACTAGATGTTGAGGAAAAATCCTAAGCATAACTAATAAATGAACCACCTGGGTGGAAGTGGTAAGACTGGATTATGTTGAGTGTTTCCTCAGGGCCCTTATCTAAGGGTTATTCCACTTGAGGTTGTCACTTGCGGATGGCCACCCAGGAACAAGGAGATTACTATGTCCCTCTAAATCTAGTAGCTTCCCGTGCAGCCTTTTGACAATATGGGCTCTGTCTTGATCAATTAAGTTGTGAGGGTTCAGCCCAGGCTTGACAAGCAGATGTAGCAAAATTATAGGTGGAACGGGTCTTGCCGGTGGGTTTGGACTTCTTCTTCTGAAAGATCTTGTCTCAATTCTCTCCTTTCCATGATGCACTCCGGGTGTATAGGATGTTTGGGCTAATTGAAGACAAAGGGTGAAAGTGCACAACCTCTGCAGAGTCAACAAACTAAGATCTTAGCCGTGTCCCCGGTTATGGACAACTATGAGCAGCTGGACAAGGATTGACGGAAGAATCTCATCACCAATTTTCAATAAGTAAAATTTTGACCAAGTGAAGAGTATTGTGGTGCTTGGATCTTAATCCAATGTTGCCACCCCTTTGAAAAGAAAAGTTTGTTTTACAAAAGAGATAGGACAAAACTAGCTTTATGCAAACTTAGCCAAAAATCCACTTAGCCAAATAAGCATGTAGTATTAGTCTTGCCATTTATATCCACCATAGTGTTACTTGCCAATACATTAAATTGTATTGACTCCCCTGTGGCTGCATATTCCATATTGCAGATGTTTCTGAAGACGAGTGAGGATTTCGTTTAGGATCTCGAGACTATCGCCAACATGTTTTGCCTGTGGCACATGAAGAAGATGGGCTCAATGTTTACTATGTTTTCCGTTGTATATCCTTTTTTACTGCTAGTCTTCTAAGACTATGCAAGTTGTAATGCTATTTTGTAAAGACTGGATCATGCGATGTAATAGAATTTGATGCATTTGCATGATATTTCATTTTGTACTGTGGTGCTAGCAATTGATCCAGGAACTAGCACACTAACACAGGTATTCCATCTTTATTAAAAGTTGGGATGCTACAACCCGAGACCCCAATGTGACATGGTTGGGATATCGGAGGAGATGGACTCTAGTTCGAGGATTTCAGGTTTCTACCGTATGTTAATGCTTTTCTCCGGTGCTTGGTAGAACAAGTACCTTAATTTTGGTCCTGCATCAATGGGAAGGTAGGACAAAAGATGTCGTGCAAGTTCTTATTGCAAGAACATACGACAATTCTCGAGAAACATTCCTATGATAGTTTGTGGCTTGGATACTCTCTTATATACTTGTGTTGCCCTTTGTTACCTCTATTACATGGTCAATCTCATTCATGCAACACCCGTCCATCCATCCCTATTCCTATTGTGTTTTTAGCACTGCTACCTACTCCGTTTACATTGTTGTTACTAATGTTACTACTATTTTCCTGCTACTGTTAGTATTAAACTACTGCTGATGTTATATCACTGTTACTGCTAATAAATTGTGTGAAGCAAGACACTTTTCAGGTGCAGTTGAATTGACAACTTGATTGTTAAGGCTTATAAATACTCTTTGGATACCCTTGTGAATAATTAATAAATTGGGCTATATTTACCCTCGAAGACTGTTGCGATCCCCTGCACTTGTGGGTCATCATCTCCCCGTATCGTGCCTTCTAGATCCACCAGAGTGAGGGTATCACGTGTTACCCCTCTGAGAGTGCGTACACGTACGTATGACAAAGTCCGGCAACGCTTCGTCGTCAGAGGTTAATCGTTATCGGTTCACAATTGAGGTGGAGAGATCCCAACACATGGGAGAGAGAGAGGTTAGAGGTAGATCTAATCGGGAGAGGACACCTCAAAACCTAATTAGAGTAAACTGGGGGGAGAGAGAGAGGTCTTAAACGGAGAGAGGATTGAGAGCCAATTTTGTGTCTTGCCTCAAGGGCTTGGGGTCCTTTTATAGTTGGAGGTGAGGGGGGAGATTCCTTGGGGAGAGGGAGTCCTACTCCAAATCCAAATGGGTGGTCGCACCACCCCTCCTAGGGCAACTCAGAGTGGATTCCTAGATGGAGTCCAATCCCCCACCCTCTTTCCTTTCTCCTTCTCCTCTTTTCCTCCTCATTTATTTCTCAAATAAATTAGAGAAAAATCCTAGGAGATGGTGGTGCACATTGTGAGGCCATGTGCCCCACCTCGCGAGCCCCCAAACATTGGGTTCGACCATAGGAGTAAACCTGCCCCCCTATCGGTTTTTGTCCGGAACTCTTCCGGAACCATGTGACCCTGTAGACAAAAGTATCGACCTTATCTAACGATTTCAGGAACATATTCCCGACATCTCAAGACATCTTATGTCCCCCGTAATCTCTATAAATATTAATTATATCACGTCGAAACCATCTGGATGATACCCGCTCTTTCTCCGGACCAACCAATATGAGAAAAATGACTATGGCAAATTAATTGTGTGACCCCTACAGGTTCGATAACAAGTAGACATGACCGAAAAACCAATTTCCTAATCAATAATCAACATAGGGACCATGGACGTTGATACGTCGAAAATATATCTCCTTTTCCGAACACTTTTCTTATTGTTCTCCTCTAAACTTGTGTGTTTTGAATGCAACTAACACGGACTAACGTTGTTTTCAGCAGAATTACCTTGGTGTCTCGTTTTTGTGCAGAAAATACAACTTTCGGGAAATTGCCCAGAAAAGACCCCATCGGTCTTAAAACACCGAAAGACCCCGGGAGCCAGAAGGGGGCCAGGAGAGGGGCTCAGAGGGGGGCCCCACCACCCCCTGGCGCGCCCCACCCTAGGTTGCGCCACCTTGTGGTGTGGGCCACCCAGAAACCCCCTCGGGCTCCCCTTTCGACTACATATTGCCTTCAACCCTAAAAAACCGAGGGGGTTTGATAGTTTTCCAAAAAGAAGGCCATAGCTCCGCCGCCATCGTGAATCCTTTTTCGGGGTTCAGAAACTCCGTCCTGGCAGCCTGCCGGGACGGGGAATTGGAGGAGATCATCACCATCGTCATCACCAACGCCACTCCATCGACCATCCATGTTTCCCCCATCCATGTGTGAGGAATTCCCCCGCTGTAGGCTGAAGGGGATGGTAGGTATTGGATGAGATTGTTCATGTAATAATGTCGTGATTGTTAGGGCATAGTGCCTAGGATCCTCTATTAGTGCTATTGACATTGTTGCAACTTGTTATGCTTAATGCTTGTCACTTTGGGCCCGAGTGCCATGATCTCATATCTGAACCATTTTATTGAATCACGATGATAATTATTGTTTCTTGATCATACCTGCAAGTTGTTTACACATATCGTTGTCCGGAACCCGAGGCCCCGAAGTGACAGAAATTGGGACAAACGGAGGGGGTGGTTGTGATGTGAGGATCACATGTGTTCACGGAGTGTTAATGCTTTGCTCCGGTGTTCCATTAAAACGAACACCTTAATCACCAGTAGTTCCCTTGAGTCCCCTCTGAAAACGGGCTGGTAGGATAAAAGATGTTGTGCAAGTTCTCATTGCGAGCAGGTACGACTATTTACGGAATACATGCCTATGGTTACTTAGTGCTTGGATGCTTTATCTTATTTATCTGCAATGCCCATGTATTGATTATTATATGAACTATCTTATCCATGCAACGCCCGTTCATCAATCCCTATGCCTACAATATTTAATCCCGATGTTTACTTCAAACATTGTTGGTGCTGTTTTCATTTCACTACTGCTATTATTTCACTACTGCTGCTACTATAAAACTGTTACTACTGATAAACCACTGCGAACAAGTCCACTTTCAGGTGCAGGTGAATTGACAACTCACTTGTTAAGGCTCACAAATATTCTTTGGCTTCCCTTGTGTCGAATCAATAAATTTGGGTTTTACTTCCCTCGAAGACTGTTGCAATCCTCTATAATTGTGGGCCATCAAGACTATTTGAGCATAGCTTTATTTGCGAGCTCACTGGAGAGTACTATTACCTACTGCCAATCATTCATCATGGGTAAGACTCGTGATGGAAAGTTTCCTATATTACCATCCACTACAAGAAGAGATACAACTCTGAACACCTCTGTTGCCCTTGATTCACCGTCTGTTATGAGTAAGCTGCTTACACCACCACATACACATACTACACGTGCTACTTCTGATGAATCTGAAAATACTTCTGATACTTTTGATGATGCTTCTACTATGCTTGATGAGAGTGGTTCTCTCGGTCCTTTCTTAGATGCTACTATTGCTAACGCTAAAAATATTGCAAACACTAAAATTCCTGATAAAAATCCAGTTACTCATGTTGTTTCACCTGAGCTTAGAGAGAATTCTATTGATGATTTTGATGATTCCGATATTGAACTTTATGATGATCTTATTGATGAAATACATGCTATGAAGGATAAAGATGCTGTTATAAGTCTTATTGAAAGTCGTGTTGTTAAATATAAATTATCTTCTGATGCTAAGTTTTCTACTTCTCCCATTAATATTAGGGATAAGGATTATGATTTCTCTCTTGATTTATCTTATATATCTATTGTTGAGAAAGAACCTTTTTTGGTACTGAATGAAAGGTCTATGAAACATATGAATGAGCTCTCCTCTTTGAGTAGTTTATTCTCTGATGATCTTAAGAAACGTAGCTACTTTGTTGCTCAAATATTCGCTTTCTCATTAAAAGATGAAGCTAAAACTTGGTTTAATAATTTTTCTCCAGGATCTATTGATAGTCCTATGGTTTGGTTAATGCTTTGTTTCAGAAATATTTTCCTGCTAGAGCTCAACATGCTGCTTTACATAATATATTTAATTTCAAGCAATTGGAAGGAGAGAAATTGCATGTATCTTGGGCAAGGTTATGTTATTTAGTTAGGGCTACACCTGGGCATAAGCTAGAAAATAATAATCGTCTTGATATATTCTATAATGGACTAACTGTTGAATATAGGAAATACCTGGATAGTTGTGTTGGTTGTGTTTTCAGGCAAAGAACTCCAGATGAAGCTGAGGAATTAATGGATAAAATAAGCCAAAATCATGATGATTGGACTATGGTTGAGCCTGAGCCGACCCCTACTCCAGTATCAACACCAATACCAACACCCAAGAAGAGGGGAATGATAGAATTAAATGATGAAGTGATGAGAGAAGCCAAGAAATCTCTTAAAGAGAGGGGTATTAAATCTGAAGATGTGAAGAATCTTCCACCTATAGAAGAATTATGTAAGCCAATCCCTCACTCATCCACCATTGAGGTACACTCTCTCCAACATTTTGATAGTAGAGATATTCCCTATAATAAACCTCCTGATGAATGTTTAGATGAATTTGATAATTATGTTATTAAGGAAGATAATTTTAATATGAGAGTGCAAAATCACCTAATGGAAAACTCTAGAGCTATTGATAATTTGCATGGTATTATAGAAAGAACCTCTAATGATGTTAAAATGCTTGTTAAACATTTTCAAATGGTTCAAACTCAAATTGATCAACTTTCTAAAGTGCAAAAAGATTTGCTAGTTAATGCTTCTAAAGAAAAACATGCTTATGAAATAAGAACTAGAAGTGGTATTGCTACACAAGATCCTTTATATCCTGAGGGACATCCTAAAAGAATTGAACAAGATTCTCAGCAAACTAATAATAATGTTATTCATACTAAGAAGAAAAAGAAGACGAAACATAAGATCCTAAAGTATATCTATCTCTGATGCTAAAACTGAAAGTGGTAATGAAGAGAAAAATGCTTCTGATAAAGAAGAAATTGAACAGGAACCTGAAAAGCAAACTAAAAATACAAAGTACACTAAGGAAGATTTTACTGCTAATAAACATGGTAATGAGAGAGAACCTTGGGTACAAAAACCAATGCCTTATCCTAATAAGAAGCATAAATCAAAGGAAGAAGAACATTACAACAAGTTTTGTGAATGCATGAAACCTTTCTAATTGCAAATTCCTTTAACTGATGCTATTAAATTGCCTCCTTATGCAAAATATATGAAAGATATTGTCTCTAACAAAAGGAAGATTCCTAATGAGGAAATTTCCACTATGCTTGCTAATTACTCTTTTAATGGCAAGGTTCCTAAGAACCTTGGAGATCCTGGTATACCAACTATTTCCTGTTCTGTTAAAAATAATTATGTTAGAACTGCTTTGTGTGATTTAGGAGATGGAGTTAGTGTCATGCCTTTTACTCTCTATAAAAGACTCCTCCTAGAAAAATTGATACCAACTGATATATCTTTGCAAATGGCTGATAAGTCTACTGCTATTCCTATGTGTATATGTGAGGATGTTCCTGTTCAAGTTGCTAATAATTGTCTGATATTAACTCACTTTGTTGTGTTGGAAATGCCTGAAGATATAATATGTCTATTATTCTTGGAAGACCTTTTCTTAATACTGCAGGGGCTGCTATTGATTGCAATGAAGGAAAACCTACTTTTAATGTTAATGATAAAGAGCACACTGTTTATTTTCCCAAGAAGATTGATAAGAAATATGGTCTAAATTCAATTGAAAATATTGAGACCAACAAGTTTGGAGAATTTTATTGTCCTATTCCAAAGACATCCAAAGAATATGAGACTATGATGATTGGGACTATATCAATCAGGGTTGAGGTAACATTAGTATTTAGTGAGAAACAAAGTTTTGTTTCATATAAAATTATTTTGGTAGCAAGACTTGATCAACCTTGTTAACAAAGTGATTTTAAATGAAGAAAAAATGTTATCACTACGTTTACTTATTCATATGCTCGTTTTAGTTGTGCTTCCATAAAGTATATCATGTTTTCTTATTTTTTTGACTATGTTCACTCATGCCCACACACGTTTTCACCTCGTTTTCGCTCGTTTTCCATCGTCTACTCACGTTTTCACTATTCACAACCATGTTTTCCATATGTTTTCCTCCGTTTTCAGTGAGTATATGTTTAGTAGAGTGTCTTAGAACTGCTGTAGGTTTGGTTTTGCTGATGTTTTCCATCATTCCATCTTTGTTTTCCAGCGATATTATTATTTATTAAAATCCTGAAAAAGTCCAAAAAATAAAGTTTCTTGAAAAAATCCTGAAAAATTATAATAAAATTTTACGTCAAAAATGAGGCAGAGAGCCACCTGGGAGGCCCCATGGGTACCCACCAGTCAGGCACACCATGGGGTGGCGCGGCCAGCCCCTGGTGGCGCCAGCACATGGTGTGGGCCCCTAGCCCCCCACTAACTCTCTCCCCTGCCAAAGTCTTCTCTCTCACCTCCCAAACTGAAAACATTTCCTGGAACCCGTGTTCTTGTTGTTCTTCTCTAGATTTTTGATCTCCTTCTCCAGCCCATCATTTGTGCTGAGATTTGGTGTGTTTGATCTCCGGTATGTGACTCCTCTGATGATCCAAGT
Organism: Alopecurus myosuroides; assembly: GCA_028641055.1. Classification (NCBI taxonomy): domain Eukaryota; kingdom Viridiplantae; phylum Streptophyta; class Magnoliopsida; order Poales; family Poaceae; genus Alopecurus; species Alopecurus myosuroides. Next base: position 246,156,564 of record CM054062.1, read on the forward strand.
AGAATTTTGTTTAGTGACGTATTTCTTGAGTATTTTGGTACTGTAGGTGACAACTTATTTGAGATTGCATGCTTGATTTGAGTAGAAATAATGTAGTTTTGATGCATGTTTAGCTCTCATATAAGTCCCTATGGTAGTTCCCTCTAGTTGCTTGAAATTAATTTGTGTGATGATTGTTGAAATTTTTTGGAGATGGAGCACAATGTTCATCAACTAAACCAGCATGAGCTGGAGTTGCATGAGGTCATGCCCGTGCGCCACGAAGAGAGAGTGTTCCCATCAATTTATTCGTGTCAAAATTCATGAGGATTACGGGAATTTTGCAGGATTTCAACACTCTTGTGCATAATGCAGGCTTGGACCGTTTCATTGAGGATGAACCCATCCAACATGTGAAACTAACTATGTCTGCGGTGCAGGATTTTTGTTTTAAATGGTCCTCAACTAACCCAATGGTCCACTATAAAATTTACAATAAATTTGTAAACTTGCCTTTCAGTGATTTTTGTGCAGCTATCAAGGTACCAGAGTGGGGTTCTTGTGAGAAGATAAGAGGGCAGCCTAAACCACTTTTGGAATTATATGAGGAGATTTTCCAAGGCAGAAGCTTCACAGGGGAGAGAGGTAAAATTCGAGAAATTCAACTCCCTAGCATTCGATACTTTGCCTATTTTATTTCTAAATGTGTGTTAGCTAGAAAAACTGCCAACAAGTTATCTGTCTATGATTTGGCATTTATTGCAGCTGCCTTAAGATGTGATAGGCCTTATAACTTTGGCGCTTTAATTGCTTACTGTCTCTCGCTTAACCGTGAGAAGGGCGGAGTTTGTGGAGGTCTTATTTCCTCGCGCTTGCTAGCTTTGCATGTTTTGGAGCCACACCCTCTAGATCTGTAGTTTCCAATAGAGAGGCTTGATCTTGTTTCCATGGTTCAACATAAGTTTCTTTCTACCCATGCTCAGTTGCACAACTTATCTTTTGAAATATTTTTCTCCAAACAATCCAGGTGGAGAGTTACTAAAACTGTTAGGAAAGTACTTTTGCATGCACCTCTTTTGTTTAATCTTAATAGCAGGCAAGGATGGATGCTTTCTGAGGGTGAGCTAGACACATACCTTGCGCATTACCCCCAGCAAGGGGAGGATGCCGACGAGGGGGACGATGGTGATTTAGTTCAGCCCTCTGACACCACGGGGATCCCATACCAGCACCCCGGTTATGACTATGCGCCCGCTGCTTCATCTTCCTCTTGGGCGCCCGAGTACGACCACGCGAGGGACGACCCACCACAGTGGGGATATTTTCCGCGCCATGATTGATCTCCACTTAGGCCAAAGGCCTAAGCTTGGGGGGAGGTATACCGACATCACACTCATTTATATATCATGTTCGATCGGTTCTTTGTATATCCATGTTTTCATTTCTTTTGTTTTGTTTTGTTTTTGTTTTATTTCGTTTCTCTTTGTTTTATTGTTCTGTTCTTGTTTTCCAAAACACAAAAGACCAAAAATATTTCTCTTGTTTCTCTTTGTTTGCTTCTTTAGTTTCTTTATTTAGGTTTTCTTTCTTTTCTTGTTTCAGTTTAGTATTTTAAAATCCAAAAATATTTTTGTTTATTTGGTTGCTTCTTTTTGTTCTTGTTTTAAATCGAAAACCCAAAAATATTTGTTGTTCTTCTTTGGTTTTGTAAAGTTTTTTGCAGAATTCACCGTATTTTCGTGTCTCCATTGGAGCTTGATTATCATTATATATTATTCGAGCCACAAGTGAAGAGCAATAATGACGATCTATGACAATTCAAGTTGTGGTGAGAGGCTGGTATGAACTCTATTTGTTTTCATTTTTGTACATATACCCATCCATGTGAGCATACTTAGTTTGTTCATATAATATATATGTGATTTAATGGCTGCTTAATAGTTCGTGCTCTCTCATGTTTTGTTCTAATTTATTAATAGTAAATGACCTGTCGTATAAATATTTGTTCGCATTGTTCTATTCGTAGAAGGGTATGACATTGTGGTAGCCTCCTCCGACTGTTTCATTTGAATCGATTTCGCACATGCTGACGCATGCTAAGACTGAAAACAAAAAGTCAATAAGTCTCGATGATTTATTTTGCCTCAGAGTTCTAGTATCTATTTTATGCCTCAGTTAATTTTGTTTTGTCGCAAGCATGATTATGATAGTTGTTGCTCTCTTGATTGTCGCTCCCCGTCTATTGCTAGCCTTCACCTGTACTGAGTATGAGCTCTACTCGTGCATCCAACTCCCAAAAACCAAAGTTTGCCAAATGTGTCCACCTTACCTACCTATATGTGGTATTTAACCGCCACTCCAAGTAAATTGCTCATGTGCTACCTTTAAAACCTTCTAAAAATTATTCCTGTTTTGTGCCCCTGTTTGACCTCATGAGGACGTAAATAGAGAATTTTTATCTCACTTGTTGATTGTATTTCACACATTGGACTAGTGGCTTCATCCGCTTATCCAATTGATAGAAGAGCTGGCAGCAGGGTGCCCAGCCCCAAATAATAACACAAAATCTCTTCACTATTTTTGCCCCTGATTTATGAGTCAAAGCATAATTGTGTAAACAAAAGAGAAAGAGGGATGAACTTTTATACCAGTTGTGTCCTTGAAATGGGAGCCACTCTTGTGAAATCTAGTTGGCTTGTGACATACTGTATTTTCTGTTTACCATTCGTTGACATAAGCATACACCTCTCTTAAAAATGTTTTCAATACCTCTGTTTAAGAAAATAAAATCTCTAGCACATGAGTGATCCATGCTTCCCTCTCCAAAGGGCCTTTCTTTTACTTTTATGTTGAGTCTTCACGTTGTCACTTTATGCACCTTCTTGAGAGAAATGGTTGTTATTCTTAGTGTAATGTGCTTGTCCCAGAACACGGTTAATTGTGGTATAACTTTGATACTTGTATCTTTGATATCTTTACTTCTAGTCTTCCCTTGAACTTCAGAGGTGCCCTGGCATTTATGTTTGCCCCACACATAAGGGCAAGCGAGATACCACTTTATCAGATCCTATTATGAATATTACATTCTTGCAAATAGTTATGCTTCATGTTGTTTATTATTAATATATTGTTATCTCTTCATGGTTTGCATAGCTATTAAGTGACAGTATCTTGCATGCATCTTATCATGAGCATAATTAAGTATTTGATCATATAGTGAGTATATTTACATCATATGAAACAAATATGTTCGTAAAAGTCTTTTATCGCACTCAGTTGTCACTGAAATGCTTGAGGACCAGCAATAAGCTAAGCTTGGGGGAGTTGATACGTCGAAAACGTATCTCCTTTTCCGAACACTTTTCTTATTGTTTTCCTCTAAACTTGTGTGTTTTGAATGCAACTAACACGGACTAACGTTGTTTTCAGCAGAATTACCTTGGTGTCTCGTTTTTGTGCAGAAAAATCAACTTTCGGGAAATTTCCCAGAAAAGACCCCATTGGTCTTAAAACACCGGAAGACCCCGGGAGCCAGAAGGGGGCGAGGAGAGGGGCCAGAGGGGCCCACACCACCCCCTGGCGCGCCCCCTAGGCCGCGCCATCTGGTGGTGTGGGCCACCCAGAGACCCCCTCGGGCTCCCCTTTCGACTACATATTGCCTTCAACCCTAAAAATCCGAGGGGGTTCGATCGTTTTCCAAAAAGAAGTCCGTAGCTCCGCCGCCATCGCGAATCCTTTTTCGGGGTTCAAAAACTCCGTTCTGGCACCCTGCCGGGATGGGGAATTGGAGGAGATCATCGCCATCGTCATCACCAACGCCTCTCCATCGACCATCCATGTTCCCCCATCCATGTGTGAGAAATTCCCCCGCTGCGGGCTGAAGGGGATGGCAGGGATTGGATGAGATTGTTCATGTAATAATGTCGTGATTGTTAGGGCATAGTGCCTAGTATCCTCTATTAGTGCTATTGACATTGTTGCAACTTGTTATGCTTAATGCTTGTCACTTTGGGACCGAGTGCCATGATTTCATATCTGAACATGTTATTGAATAACAATGATAATTATTGTTTCTTGATCATACCTGCAAGTTGTTTACACATATCGTTGTCCGGAACCTGAGGCCCCGAAGTGACAGAAATTGGGACAACCGGAGGGGGTGGCTGTGATGTGAGGATCACATGTGTTCACGGAGTGTTAATGCTTTGCTTCGGTGTTTTATTAAAAGGAACACCTTAACTACCAGTAGTTCCCTTGAGGCCCCGCTGAAAAAGGGCTGGTAGGACAAAAGATGTTGTGCAAGTTCTCATTGCGAGCACGTACGACTATTTATGGAATACATGCCTATGGTTACTTAGTGCTTGGATGCTTTATCTTATTTATCTGCAATGCACATGTCTTGATTATTATATGAACTATCTTATCCATGCAACGCATGTTCATCTATCCCTATGCCTACAGTATTTAATCTCGTTGTTTACTTCAAACACTGCTGCTGCTGTTTTCATTTCACTGCTGCTATTATTTCACTATTGTTGCTACTATAAAACTGTTACTACCGATAAACCAGACATCCATATTGATTCCTACGAGTTATACAAATAAAACTGTTGAACATGTTGGCCGTTGAGTGAGTTCCTATTACTTCGCGATAACAATCAATACCTCGGGACGAGATGAATGATAAAACCATGATTAAATCTTTAATCACTTTATTACATTATTCCCGATATGTGATATGATTCTTTTTACTCGTTACCGTGGCATAGTATCTACATGACTAGTGTCATGTCCTTGTCTGCACAGACTTGTTTACCGATACTACTTCACCGAGTGGATCCTGGATGTACCTCTCTATTAACTAGAGGAGTAATTCCCAATCTTGAACGGTCACAATGAAATGAATACCTTCGAGACCACACAGTGTTAGCCTTTTTTATCACTCAGTTTACGGTGTGATACTTGACTATACCAAAATAATCCTTACGGTAAATATCATTGGACATTCTTATGGTCCAAGGAAGCAAATAAAACAACCATCTTATGACGATACTATTTAATAAATCTTGTAGTATCTCAATCATTTGGGTCTACCCAACCACTTTGTTGAAACAACAAAGTGCTCCCGGTTAATACTGAAAAACATTTTGTCTGTGAGACGTAACAAAGGGTATTACAGTGTGTTTATGTTTTACACGTGCGTATGGGTTTTTCTCTTAATCTCATATTCAGTTACCACAACTGTTTTAGCATTAAAAATATAATGCTTTAATCATGAAACAAATATATATCATTGTCTCTTGGGCATAATCCAACATGGAGAAACTTCAAGAAATGGAAAATAAAGGAATCTTGTGGAGTATGATTTTCCTTATACTTATACATAGAAAGGACCGTGCTTAGCGTGAAGCGTCCCCCGGGGGCTCATAAATTTCTAGCCCCCGGGTACTCATGCTGACACGTGTCCAATTCTGTTTCCAAAATCCCACTTTTACTCGTATGAAGCAAAAAAAATGATTCATTGAAATAAGAAATTTGTATTATTGTAGCAATTTATAAAAATCTCCCCAAATCCCGCTTTTTCTCCTATGAAGCAAAAACCGGTTCGTTTGAAATAAGAATTTTTGTGTTACTGTAGCAAAAAGGTTCATCCAGATAAAGAAAAAAAAAAGACCCGTCGAACATAGACCTCGCCGAAGACCTTGTCGCAAACACTTTATACTACTATAACAAAACCGGAGATTTTTTTAGCAAAAATAAATTGTGCTATTGTAGCAAAAAAAATTGACTTCGTCGGAGACATCGCCAGAGAACTCGTAGCAAACACGTTGTATTACTATAGCAAAACTGGAGAACAATTGTAGCAAAACTAAAATGCACTATTGCAGCAAGAAAAAACTGACTTCGACGGAGACATCACCGGAGACCTCGTAGCAAACAAATTGTTCTACTATAGCAAAACCAGAAAACAATTGTAGCAAAAAAATTATATCGTAGCACCGCACCAGACCGAAGCCGCGAGCACAATGTACACCTCGTCGTATCACCACACTGTCCACCGCTTGCGGCAACATCTCCTTCATCGGTGGGCAGCACCGTCGCCGGTGCTTGCGAGTACCTGCAATTGGGACGGCTGACCGAGGAGGACTCGAGGTGGGTGACCCCATCCATGGCTCTCGGGAGGCAGGGAAGGACTATGACGACGAGGATTTGATGCCCCGGCCATGGCGGTAGGACCTTGAGGCCTCGGCCATGGTGCCAAGGGCCGACATCTACATCCCTAGGCCATGTCCCGCAGCGCCATCTCGTCATGGTCGTCTCTCGCCCCATCCCTACCCGAGCTCACCAAGGTGGCGTGGTAGTTGGCGGTGTGTGTTGATGAGGAACAGTGAGGAGGAGGACGGGACAATGCGGCGGCCTCCCGATGACGGTGGCAAGAAGAAGGCGCGGCTTCTCGGCGTTTTGGATCAATCGAGGAATAGCGAAGGAAAGGAGGATAGAGGACGGGGAACATGGATGGGACCCACTCCAAACACTACCACGGTTTTCCTTCGCCCACCTTCCGCGAGAGTGTTGTTATTTGGACCCGTGCGATAGCCCCGGGATGGTGCTTAGCGTTTCTCGGTGGATATGTGAACTGTGCTATAGTTGCTCTTATCCTGAAAAATCTTTATGGTGATGTTGTTATTTAAGTAAAGTGCTAGAGTTGCTCTTATCCTGAAAAATCTTTGTGGCGATGTTGTTATTTAAGTAAAGTGTCGTCGTCCTAGAAAGGATTTCCTTGGGCGCTTCCAAACCTCCCATATGGAAATTCCTATGCATTCACACGTTTTTTCCAACATTCAAACAAGGTTTCCATTTTCTTCGCAAATAAATAAATTCAAACAAGCCTTCTCCATCGAATCAGTGGCATTGCTCAAGATATCTTCACATGGAACACGAGAGCATATACTGCATCGCGGATTGCCTTTAAACATACGACCTACTCCGTATATTTTTCGAGGCTAATTCGTTGAACTATGCATCATTGGCTACTTATTTTATTGCAACCATGGAATCATTTGAGGGCGGCTGTGCAAGCCTGCGCAATGTGTTTTGTGCTGTGCTTCGGTGTTCAGTGAGAGTCGGGGCGCCCGTTGCTATCGGCCACCGTGCATGTGGCATAGTATAATCTTGATCCTCTGTTCAACCCAATGTCCCCTGTGCCGTAGCTACAATAATTATTCAGAAGAAGGAGGAAAACGTGCGTATGCCCAAACATATATGGTACTAGTGTATCAAATTCTATCTATTCTTTTGCGAGGATGTCAAATTCTATTTAACTCTGTGAAAAAATATTGTCGAGAGATCTCTATTTATAGTACTCTCTCCTTGCCACAATCTAGTTCATATAAGTTTTTGCGTACAATCTAGCGAGCAGTATCTTCTTGTGAACGTGCAGCAGTACCACCAAGGCAAGAGGAAGCGAGGCGAGCGCGCGTGGGGAAGCAAAGAATATAATGGTGAGCACGGGCAGCGACAAGCGGCGGCGGCAATGGACGTTGGCGATTGTGACGGTGGCGTCGCTGCTGGAGCGCGCGGACGAGGCGCTGCTGCCGGCCGTGTACAGGGAGGTGGGCGCGGCGCTGGGCGCGTCCCCGTCCGCGCTGGGCACCCTCACGCTGTGCCGCGCGCTGGTGCAGGCCGTTTGCTACCCGCTCGCCGCGTGCGCCGCGGCGCGCCACGACCGCGCCCGCGTCGTGGCCGTCGGGGCCTTTCTCTGGGCCGCCGCCACCATGCTCGTCGGCGTCTCCGGCACTTTTCTCCAGGTCAGCATCCATGCAGCATTGCGGCAGCCTCTTAAGTCTTATCCATCATAATAGTAACATGTTGGAACCAGGGGTGCAAGTTACTAAACACTAGTGCTGCTTTTTTCCAGATGGCGATCGCGAGGGGGTTTAACGGCGTGGGCCTGGCGCTGGTGGTGCCGGCGATGTTCTCCCTGGTAGCCGACTACAGCGACGACACGACGCGCGGCGCTGCGTTCGGGTGGCTGATCATGGCGAGCCGCGTGGGAGCCATGGTGGGGGGCTCCCTGGGCGTGCTGCTCGCGCCCACCACCTTCCTCGGCGTCCCCGGCTGGCGGCTGTCCTTCCACATACTCGCGCTTCTCAGCGCCGCGCTCGCCGTCTCGACGTGGTTCCTCGCCTCGGACCCCCGTCCGGCCAGCATTTCCAAGAAGACCACGGCCTCGGTTGCCAAGGAGCTGATCATGGAGGCCAGGGAGGTGGTGCGCGTGCCGACGTTCCAGATCCTGGTGGCGCAGGGGGTGGCCGGGTCGGTGCCGTGGTCGGCGCTCACCTTCGCCGCCATGTGGCTGGAGCTGGTGGGGTTCACGCACTGGGAGACCACGGTGATCACCAACCTGAACGTGCTCGCGGGGGCACTCGGCGCGCTGTTCGCCGGGTACATCGGGGACCCCATGGCTCGACGGTTCCCGAACGGCGGCAGGGTCGCGCTGGCACAGGTGAGCACCGCGTCGACCATCCCGATCGCCGCCGTCCTGCTGCTCGCGCTCCCGAACGACCCGTCGGCAGGGGTCGCGTACGCCGCCGTCTTCTTCGTCCTGGGCTTCGTCATGCCCTGGTGCCCCTCGGCCACCAACAAGTGAGTAACGAAGGATGGTTGTATTCTTGCGTGCAATTCAATGCTGGTCCGCTGACACCCTGACGACGGCTTCTTTGCAGTCCAATACTCGCGGAGATCGTGCCGGCGAAGGCGAGGACGACGGTGTACGCGCTGGACAGGTTCTTCGAGACAATCTTTTCGTCGTTCGCGCCAGCCCTGGTGGGCATCCTGGCGGAGCGGGTCTTCGGATACAAGCCAGCCGCGTCCGGCATCGCGAGCGAACGGGAGAACGCCGCCGCGCTGGCCAAGGCAGTCTTTGCGGAGATCGCCGTCCCGATCGCCATCTGCTGCATCACCTACTCTTTGCTGTACTGCACGTACCCAGCAGACAGACAGCGCGCGCAGATGGCAGCTCATCTGCTGGCGGCGGAAAACCATGACTGTGAAGACGCTTCTGCCGGTACTGCTGGTGGAGGGGATGGCATAAACCAGGCATTGCTAGCCTAGACACAAGGACTAGCAATATACAGTGTTTAAGACCGGATTGGCTACAGGCACAAATGTATATTTTCTCTAGGTTCACCCAGAAGGAAATTTGCAGGCTCACAGCCATATGTTGAAGATCACACATGCAATCTATCGAGATCACACGAGCAATTCAAGACCTACAAAGTAACCAAGGTATATCTACCGTAAAATCACTGGTGATGCCGATTGAGATTTATGTACATCTTGTGTGAACGGGCTATAGATGAAACTACAAGGTTAACTTCAAGGACGCTGTATCCATGATCCTACTGTTGGATTACTACTAGATTGGCTGAAACTGTATTTCAGAGGGGTCTGATTTGGCTGGCATATACAAGCGCAGATTGCTAGTTAAATAACAAAGCAAGAATAACATTTCAGTTCCAGTGCCATTTATGCGTAACCCATAGAGCAGCATAGGCTCCCTGGCTTCCGATGTTAGAAACGGCATCTGAGCTGGACGGAGCAGAAACTATTGTACTCCCTCCGTCTCAAAATAATTGTCGCTGAAATGGACATCCATCTCAATGGCACTTATTTTGAAACGGAGGGAGTACACGAACAAAATGCTGTCAGATAGGACTAAGTATAAACACATAAAATAAACTAGGGCAAAGAGCTATCATCCCATAAGACTAAATAATTCGAATTTCTTTAAAAAGAAAAAACTTTCTATAAACCAAGATTCGACATGGTGTCACATAAATTATTCCCTTTATAAACCAATTACAGAGGACAAGGATGAAACGAAAAATAAGAGCAGCCATTCATCAAACCACTACATTGTTTCCAGTGATCACCCTGCACAAACATAAACAATTCTGTAAGAAAACAGGTGTTACAATTATGTAAAGTAAAAAATGATAGAATTTTCTCAAGTGGTGACCATAATGCACGAGGATTGCCAATAGGCTGTGGTTAGATTAGCTTCAACAGTATGCTAAAGTTGAGAAAGGCTACTGAGCTACAAGGAGCTCGCTTTTTTAAAGAAAAAAAAATAGAATATGGCATTTGAAAGTTTCAACAAACTCAGGAAAAAAAATCATGGATCTAGATAATGTTGATTGCTACTAGTGTGCAAAAAACGATCCAAAATTCGTTTTATTTTAGGATCAGCAAAAAATGACAAACGGGTGGATCAGGGTGTGGCGAACAGTGGACATTTTCAAAACTTCAAAATTTGTCAGACTTGTCATATATGCGTAGACTTTATAACGAATTTTGAATTAAGATTTTGCACGATGGTAGGGTTCAAACCTAATATTTACTGATGTTTTTTTTACTTTCAAATAGCATTTTTTAAAATTTCAAAAAAAACGGACACCACGGATCTCAGGCTCCATTTCTTGTTTCTGCTGCCAAGTCACCATAACTAGGATCGATATAAAATACACAGCAAATAAATGAATGCACCATAATTTCAAAAAAAAAATGGAGAACAAAGGCACTGTTAGCTTGAAAAAAGTGCCGAAATATATTCTTGTCCAAAAGAAACAGTATCATGAATATTATGACGAAGTTGCCTAGGAAATGATGCTTACCTACTTACAAATTCAAGAAGTCTTCACATCTGTCCACTAAACCCGAACATGTCAGGGATGTCTCCACTGCTTCCAATGCTGTGGCTCAAGCTGTTCGTTGGAGATTCAATCTCATCCACTGCAAAGCGGTTCGGGATGCAAGTACCTTTCCCAACAAACCCAAGATTTTTTCCTCGTCCTTGATCAGGCAATTTTCCCAGGGCCGCATTGGAACTCTGAAAGCTAGACGAACTGGACACTGCATGACTTGGCCCAACAGTATTCCTATAATTATCCATATTTTGCAAAGTAGACCAGCCACCAGTGACATCATTTGGACTCTGCAGAAAACCGAACTGTGCATTTTTTGACTGAGAAGACAGCAAGGCGGAATCCATATGGTTGCTACCATAACCATAGCTGTGGCTAAGAGAGTCCGTGGTCTCTGTCTTCAGAACACCTGGTGGTTTAGAGCCCATTCCCATGAAATTTTGATTATTCAGATACATATTTGGACCAGAATGAAAGCTATTGGTCATTCCTTGTGATGGTATTACATTTGAGTTACGGTTCATAAGACCAGGAAGATTTCCCCCATGGCTACTAATGAAAGGCTGACTGGTTGAAGCTTGATTAATCATATCAATCCCACCTAACAGACTGTTTGACGATTGAGAAGTTGGGGGAACCTGCCCAGGCTTCATGGATGGAGGAATGGCTGTTAGAAAACCCGTTGACTGAGAAGGCATAATCAAAGGATTTTGATTATGAGAGAGACCCTCGCTAGCTGCAAAAGTGTTTAGTGACTGAGATGGCATAACTATGCCAGAAGGTTTGACGTCCAGAGTGTGAAGGGTTCCTGACAGCATGGTATCTGGCTGCTGTTGCAATTCATGCAAGACCATATTGCTATTCTGGGAATTATTCACATTACCCAGTGTGCTGGTTGAATCCGCCATGCCAAGTTTGTTATTGGGCCAAGCTGAAAAAGAAGGCATTCTTCCAACTGCAGGGTTGCTTTGGGGGAATGACCCATATGAATTATTCTGGCACTTGTATAGGGGCTGACCAAACGCTATTTCTCTTTCTCCATGGGGCTTATTTCCTTTGACTGCAGCAAGTCGTAAAGATGACTGGTCCCTTGAAGGCAACACCATGCTGGCTGTAGGTCGTCCTAGGAGCTCATCCTGCAAAGCAGCCAGGGCTTGAGGAGGAATCTGACCTGAAGCAGCCAAAGCTTGGAAATCAAGCCCTCCTAATGAGGCCACTTGAGCACTAGAAGCAGGTGCACCATATGGATTGGCCATGCCTGCATGATGCTGCGCTATCCTCTTCAGATACAGTCTGAATTTCTGCAAATAGAAAAGAAATGCATGTTTGTCACCATGATTATCTAGTATAACTGATATAAAGTTACGACAAGGAAATGAACAAAGCATACTGCCTGGCTGAAAACAAACAGTAACTATTAACTGCTATATGATGAATCTGGAGGTAATAAGGATAGTTTTGTGCTTGACAGATAGTTGGAACTGATGGGATAATCAAGTTTGAAAATGCATAATTGAGATGACTGACATGCCAGCATCAAAACATTAAACAATGCTTCTGGTCAGAAATCTCCAAAATAACTAAAAACGGTTTATTTGTGTTCTCACGATATTTTCTCAGCTAAAATCAAGAACTTGACGCAATTAAATTTTAGGGCAAGAGTAGAGTGGAGCTGTAGCTGCTAAAGAATGAATTTCTGAAAGTATTTAAGTTAATTCTGCGAGAAAGCCCTTAATCTGATTGCTAACTAAGCTAGAGTAAAATTCTCCAGGGTGGGAACACAGGGGCGTAAATGAAGATAAAATACTAACATTCACGGGTGTAGAAAAACAGTAAGATGCTGCAATAAGTCACCAGTAAAAAGAAGTGATAAGTCTGATACATCATGCTAGTTAAGGATACTACAAAGATACCAAGATCGAAGACCAAAATCAAACCTGCAAATGGCTGGCCACGTTTTCCCTAGTTAAACCAGGGACATTCATCAACTCCAAAATTTTCTTGGGAACAGCTTCTGTACAAAAATTATAAATAAAATGAACCACGAAACTGGAGAGATGTGGCATACTTCTACAGCACAAGTGTGCAACGGTAACAAAAATTCCTCTATAAAGTCAATCTAGAGGAACTTAATTGGCATATCATACTTATGATAAAATAGAACATCAAAATTGATTTAAAAAGTACAGAAGCAGGTAGCAGAAGCTTACTGTCTATTCCGAGGTGATTAACTGCATTCACAAATTGTTGATGGAGCTCAACTGACCAAACTACTCTTGGTTTCTTTGAAGTATTAGAAGGATCACCACTTTCCAATTCACTGTCATCCTCTTCCTTCTCCCGTTTCTTTTTCTGAGATTTCCAGCTATCATCAGCTCCATCATTTGCAGAGGAAGCATACTCGTTATCAGTATTGGTCGGCCTCGTCCGATCTGTATCATCTAGGCTACCTGAATGCTCGTGTTCCTTGCTTCCACTAAATTTCTTCCTTACAACATGTTGCCAGATGTTTTTTAACTCCTCCATCCTGACAGGTTTAATCAAATAATCACATGCTCCATGTTTGATTCCTTTCATTACAGCATGTGTACTTGAATCAGCAGACATCACTGAAACAGTATAAACAAACTTTAGACCGCATCTCATTTACCAACGAACATATTGAATACAAGGTAGTAGAAACAAATTCTCGAACAAAGGAGATGGTAGGATTTACTTACTAATAACTGGAAGATCCATTTCAAGGCCTACAAGTTCAAGTAACCTGAATCCATCCATATCAGGCATGTGAACATCACTGATTATAACATCAAAACCACCCCGGTTCTCCCGCAGCATAGTTAAAGCTACTGTGGCCCGAGAACAAGTTGTAGCTGCACAAAAAAGGAGGATACGATTAACTAGCTGTAAATATAATTGCAAGAAAAAACAAATTAAGAATAGAAAGCAGCATGATGTAGGGAAAAAACATATAATGGAACACATACAGTACCATATATGGGTTAACTATTACCCTGGATCACAACGGCAGTCAATGCACCACGGCCTGATGTTGTATATGCAGATAGACAGCTTAGAGACGTTCATGGGTGTGCAAAATGCTTTGACCTGTCCTGTTGTATGGTTGGGGGCAACTAGGAGATTTATTCGTTTTCTGGTGTTTTTTCTAGCGCTTTTCTAGCGGTCTTTCTTTTCTCTCTGCCTATGTCGAATTTTTGTCTTACACGGAACAGGTGGATAGTATTTTGTGCAGTTATTACGCAAAACAAAGCATACCCAGTAGGACTGTCCCAAAATCAGAAAAGGAAAAGTCATTCATCAAAGAAAGCACGGAGATGTAACGTTTACTACGGCGCCTTCGGCACTTCAACTTTCAGCCCTATATTGAGAAGGAGACATAGGTTATAACACCCACTTTTTAAAAAAAAAAAAACATGAGATGAAACAGCCGCTATGGGCTTCACCGAGTCACAGGTTTTTGGCGTTTCAAATTTATATAGATATTGAAACTGGGGTATAGGTTGGAGGCGTCTTAATCTAAGGCGACATGAGATGTAACCGACTACTGGCTGTGGCGAGTCACTGCGCTTTCAGAACAAAAGGCAGGAAAACTAGAAAAATAACTTGGAAAAGATTTCACTGAATTGTATAAGTGGGTCTAGATTTGAAGATCTTTTCATGGGAAATACAACAGCACAAATGGATAATTATTCACAGGTACGATTGAAAAGCTTCTAATTTCTAATTAGAAGCAAACACATACACACATGCACTCAAAAGAAAAAAGGAAACAGCAGAAGTCATGCAAGTGTGGTTCCCAGTGCAAGCAAACCACACGCACCGTGTTCAGCTGCAGCCATATGGTGGTGCCATGTGTCAAGCTGTCAAGTATGCTGGACTGACCTTTGGAAAGGGGTACCCTCTACCAAGCATTTCCGTCTATATTTGGTTGTAGGAACATTGGACAAGACATTCAAGTCCAACAAATTCAGATGCTTACCAATATCTCAAACCCTATGTCTAGAAAATGGAGACAGACATGCCCCCTTCCCCCTACCACCCTGTATTAGATATTGTACCGAACTAGCATTCATAACACACTAACTGTGGGTTCGGGAGTACAACCTCAAAACGTGGTATGAATGCCTAGTAAATACCATACGTACAGAATAGGACAACTAAGGGACGGTAATAATAGCAATACAACAAATCAGGAGCACGATTCTCTTCTTACATTATTTTCCCCCGAGTGTCTGATGCACAGGTCTGGGCATTTGCGCCCAGAGTGGAAACTAGGCAAAGGATAATAGAACATTTTCAAGAAACAGCATTACTAAGTGGGTTATATTGACAGTGTGTTGCGGCACCTGCACTAACTTTCTCATCCCAAAAAATAACCAAACTGTACATGGACGATTCCAAGTCATGATACCAAATATAGGGCGAAAATAGGTGCATCAACTACCTATTTCTAAGACATTGCATGTTTTACTATGTACTAGAATCATGATTTGAAGCTTGCTTGAATCCCAATAATCTAATCCTAATGCTTTTGCTAAAACGGATTAAGTGAGTCCTAATTAGCAATCAGCGATAACAGACATGAGCCTGCACAGATTCTGCTGATACAACGAGTCCACTCAGATCTCCAGCACAATCACCATTTATTATGCAACGTCACGAATTCAAACGCAGACACGGAAAACCGGGAGAGAGGAGACCACAATTTGTCGAAAAAGAGGATTACACGACCGTTGAAAATCCCCCCAGAAACACGGGAAGAGCAAATCAAAGTCATAAGCATGAGCTTTCCGACTCGGGACAAATCAAAACACAACTATGAATCGCAACGAAACCTATAGGCTCATCTGAGCAACCAATCAGTTGGGAGAAGAAGAAGACAACACACGATAGCTGACCACGGCAAAGAGAGACGGTAAGGAGATGGGCAAAGGCAATCCGCTCACCATCGTAGCGGCACTGGACGAGCATCCTATTGAGCACGGCGAGGCACGTCGGGTCGTCGTCCACCACCAGCACCTTCATCCCGACCGGGAACTGGTCCGCGCCGCCGGCGTCGTCCGGCGGCGCCATCTCACACGAAAGCAGCACCAACACCCTCGCGCTCTCGGAGAATCACGCGCCAATCGCCTCCATCGCGGCCGCAGATCCGGTCCCGCGCGCGCGGCGGCTTCCGGCTCCGGCTGCGGCGACGCCTCTGGAGCAGTGGATTCGGACGTAGGGAGGGCGGGGGGAAAGGTAGAGGCTGCAGGGGAGGAGGAAGAGGAGGTGGTGGGCTGGAGAGGAGGAGGGGGAGACTAAATCGCTAAGCGTGATTAGTAAAGCAAGTAAATTGCGAGATTTCAGGATTAAATTTTGTCGGGAGGAGCGATTAGGAGTTAATGATTCTCCTGCGGCGCGTTACCCTGCTGCGCTTTCCACTTGCGGCGGCTGGGGCTGGAGATGGCTGCGTGCGCGCTGAGCTGGCCGCTACCCGGCGCTTCCTTTTAAAACAGGCTGTATTGATTTTCCACTGATTTCTTTCCATAATTCTATGATTTCCTTCCATGTTTAGGCCTTTTGGGAGATGGAATAAATTAACTTTCCTTCGCATGAATAGGGTACTCCCTCCGTCCAGGTTTACCAGGCTCCTAAGAGAATACACTGCGACCAAGGCCTAATTTTACTGGTTGTGTGGCTAACCAATCGGCAGTTAATTTCGTCATTAGGGCAGTAAATTACGGCATGCAAAACGTCTCCTCGATGGCCAGGAAAAAACGGAAACTAAACCGGCTTATTTTGCTTGCATGCACTCGTCAGTTTTCTTTCCCCCGTCTATCCCTTCTTCCCCGCGCTGATGGAAAATTTCCATGGAAAGCTCCCGCTCGATCAGCGCCAAATACAGCGCGCTAATCTTTTGATTCCAAAAACAGCGCGCGGTAATCTGGGTGGTTATATACAGAGACTCATCGCCTCCATCGCCTCCATCTCATTCATCTCTCTCCCTCTCGCAATGGCAGACGAACCACCGGAGAGCTCGTCGCGCCGTGCACCGCGAAGTCTCGGACTGACTGGGCTCCGCGCGCTTGCTCCGTTCCTCAAGGGAACAATCTTGGCCATGCCCTCGCGGCGCACCGTCCACCCGCAACCCAGCACCGTTAGGCGCGTCGGCTTGATGCGGCCGCAAGGTTCATCGTCAATCGGCAGCCGCGGCGGTCAGTTGCCTCTTCCTTCCGTGGACTCGAGCGGTAGAGGCGGAGGAGCTTTCTTAGGCGACCCACCTCTGGACGCTGCAGGGATCGGTATCGGCGTCCTGGAAGCAGGCAGTCGTTCTGTCGTCGACGCCGGAAGCGGTGCTGCAACCGCGACTGGAGGTGGCCGTGCTGCAACCTCCACGGGGTCGGGTGCTGCAAACCCTGGCGGTGACCGTGCTGTGCAAGGCGGAGGCGCTGCTGCAACCTCCACGCGCGGCGGAGGTGTCGTCGACGCCGGGGGCGGTGATGCAATCTTTACCGGCGGTGGCCGTGCTGCAACCCCAACTGGAGGTGGCCGTCCTCTCCAAGCCGGAGGAGCTGCTGCAACCTCGACGCGCGGTGGCCGTCCTCTGCAAGCCGGAGGAGCTGCTGCAACCTCGACGCGCGGCGGCGGTTCTGTGCAAGCCGGAGAAGCTGCTGCAACCTCTACGCGCGGCGGCGGTGCTGTGCAAGCCGGAGGTTCATGTCGCCGTCGCCGTCAAGAGACAAGGGCGAAGAAAATAGCTGTTGTTCCTGAGGACCCTGCGCTCAAGATGGGTGGTGGATTCAGTGTCGACGTCAACGGCAGCTTCTTCAACACTACAGGTTCGTCATATGATTTCTGTTAGTTTTAGATCACATGTAGTTGTAGATCACTGTTAGTTTTAGATTAGAGTGTAGTTTTAGATCACTGTTAGCTTACAATGTACTTGTAGATCACTGTTAGTTTTAGATTATAGGGGTGTTGTAGATCAAATCTTTGTATGCAAAACATGTTTAGATCATACTAATTTAGATCACTGTTTAGATCAAATTTTTTTATGCAGACCATGTGTAGATCATAGAAATTTAGATCACTGTTTCATATAGACCCTATAAATTTAGATCACTGTTTTATATAGATCATACAAGAAATTTAGATCACTGTTTCATATATACCATAGAAATTAAGATCACTGTTTTATGTAGATCATAGAAGAAATTTAGATCACTGTTTTCTATAGATCATTGTTATGTTTTATATAGATCATAGAAATATAGTTCACTATTTTATTGTTTAGATCACTGTTTTATTTAGATCACTTTTAGTTGTAGATTATAGTGTAGTTGTAGATCAATTTTTTGTATGCAAAACATGTTTACATCACTGTTTCATATAGATCACAATACACTTTATTTAGATCATTGTTATGTTTTATTTAGATCACTTTTGCACCATGTGATTTGAATTTTGTTTACATGTAGATTTGCGTACGAGACAAGAAGTACACCGAACTGAACAATCTTCTACTCGGGATAGAGGGTTTGATTTGAGTATGATTTTATTTTATCACTACTTTTGCATTTTGTACAACTACGTGCACTTTAGACATCTAACACTGTATTTTTCTGTTTTTAGATGTACCACCTAGTGAGAGTCCGTTGATTCTAGGGTACCGTGGAGTTGGATATAACCCTAAGTTCGAGAATGCGGATGAGTACCCTCCGAGGCAAACACCCGTTCCAACAAATCGTTCGAAGACAATAGATTTGAGTAAGTTTCCGCAGCTTCTGTATGTACTTTTGTGCCACGGCAGAAATTTCTGAAGTTTTAGGTTCCACGGCAGAGAAACGTGCTCCTTTTGCTGCCACGGCATAGAATTGTAATCATTTTGCTGCCGCGGCAGAGAATTGTGCTCATTTTGCTGCCGCGGCAGAGAATTGTCTTACATTTTTGCCTCACTAACCAGCTTTTTACATGTGTGTAGATGATCTAGTTAACAAACGTGTACGAAAGTATTACACGACAAAGGAGAAACGCCAAATCTACCAATGGATAATGCAACGCAATGGAACGTCCACAAAAATGAAACGTGGAGTTACAGCTGAGGTTGCTGCTTTGGCTAACTGCCCAAGAAGGGTGGTGACAAGAATTTGGAGGCAGGGAATTAACGGGGGTGGTATCAATAGTGTGAAGTGCAGAAAGATGGGGAAGGTTGGTAGAAAGAAAATCATGCTGGACATAGAAGCAATGGAAGCAGTCCCTACTACCGAACGCACCACTATACGCCAACTAGCAGAAGCTATAAACATGCCGAAATCTACTGTTTTTCAGAGGTACAATTATTATTTGTTGTTGCGTTCTTTCTTTTGTGTAAATATCGAATTTTAGTTCTAACTAACCAAAACATTTTTCATGCGTTTATGTAGGTTAAAAGAGAGGGAAATCAGAAGGGTGACAAGTGATGTGAAACCCATGTTGACAAAAGAGAACCAAAAGCAACGTTTGGTGTATGCCATACATCAAGTTGAGCCCTCTACCTTTGATGATGTTCCCACAATGAAGGCAGGTTTCAATGTTTGCCATTACGATGAGAAGTGGTTCTATAGAATTAGGAGAACTGAAAATGTATATTTGAGCAATAGGGAGGAAGCCCCCAAAAGGGAGACAAAGAATAAGGGTCATATTCAGAAAATTATGTTTGTTTCCGTGATGGCAAGACCAAGATACGATGCCCAAGGTAATTGTACGTTCGATGGGAAGATAGGCGTTTGGGCTTATGTTGAGTGGGTTCAAGCACAGAAAAAAAGTCCTAATAGGTATGTCTGGTTTAGTTATTCTACATTCAGAACATTATGGTTGTTTATATTTTTTGTTTAATTGTATAAATTCATTGTTTCCAATAGGGACAAGGGAGAATGGGAGCTCAAACCTTGCAACGAAGTTGACAAGGCCAAAAGTAGGGAGTACCTTGTTAAATTTGTTCTCCCTGCAATCAAGGCCAAGTGGCCGGCTAGTGACAGGAACAAACCTATTTTCATTCAGCAAGACAACGCAAGAACTCATATTCAACCCGATGATCCAATATTTATTAGTGAAGCTGCAAAGGGTGGGTGGAACATTCGGATGGTGTATCAACCTCCCAACTCACCTGACTGCAATGTTCTAGATCTTGGTTGGTTTGCTTCTATCCAATCTCTTTTCCAAAAGAAAATGCCAAAAACTCTAGCGGAAATACTTTCTAAGGTTAATACCTCTTTAGCGGAATATCCACATGAAAAGCTCAATAGGTACGTGACAGTATACATTATATCATTCGTAAGATTTTAGGGAATTGGGAAATTGACTTATTGATACCATGTGGTAGGATTTTCTTGAGCCACCAAGCATGCATGAGGGAGATTATCAAGAAGAAGGGTTCGATACATTATGACGTACCTCACTTGAAGAAGCAAGCGCTTGAGAGACAAGGGAAGTTGCCAATACGTTTAGTAGTTGAGAAGGAACTACTTGAAGATGCATTTGCGTGGCTAAACGAGAACTATCCTATTGTCATAGAAGACAATGTTTAAATTATGAGTTGTATTCGGACATTGGACCAAAATTTATATGATGTGAACGTTATTCTTGAGCCACAAACAATTGCATTCCAAATACTTTTTGCACTCACATCCAAACAATCTTCCATTACATAGCATCAAACATGATAGTTCTTGCACTCACATCCAAATAAACCGAAATATATGAAAACTCATAACACCTTTCATCGGTGGCTTCTTCCTAGAGTTGAACAAAGGATTCACGCGATCAGCGCCGATCTTCAGGATGAACTCAAGATGAGCGGACATTTTCTCGGTTCTCCATTTCAGATTCTTCCTAGCCACTTCATCGCCATCTTCAACATCCTCCCTGCCCCTTTTCTTCTTCTCATCAATCGCTGCTCCCGCGACGCCAAGAACTTCCACCTTCACAGCTTTGTTGCCATCTTCCTCAAGAACGGGCTGCACGGATGGGTCTGCGTCCATGGATGACAGAGAAATTGGCTTGAACTGGTACCGGTGGTCTACAATGCTTGTTCCATATATAGCCTCCCCAAAACGCGTACACACAGCTAGTGCTAGCAACTCCAAAAAAAAACGCGTCAAGGAACACGCATGCAGCAAGTTCCGCTCGGCCAGGAGTCATGCAAAACGCGTCAAGGAACGCATGCAAAACGCGTCAAGGACGAAACCTGGAGGTTTCACACCACATGCAAGGTCTCCTCCAGTTTTCGTTTTCACACAGCATGCAACGAGTACAGACATGGAAATGAGCCCACGCACTAGCTGTCACAATTAATACCGATACGGGTTTTGAGAAAATTAATTCTTACGGGCCTTCCATGAGCTTAATTCCTGGACAAATAGAAATTGCTTAGGAGCCTGGTAAACCTGGACGGAGGGAGTAATGCTGTGCAACGCCACGGCTGATTTTAAGGAAAGCCAGTAATGGCGATTTAATTGATTGATTATAATAAATAAGTTTTACATCGTCCCGCAAAATGCCACGAAGAAAATCCGGAGGGTCCTCATGCCACACAACCTAGGTGTATGATCAAAGGCGGTAACACTAAAACCCTAGCTAGAAGGGTACATTCTTCGTAGATTGTCGTCGCCGATCCAATGAAGTTTCCCGCTTCATTCATAGTGTTGATCACCTTCTTCATACAATCGTTGTTAACCAAGACCTTTGAGCAGCCCATCTATCCGGACTGCCAAGATTAGTCCATCTTTTAACACTCTAGCCTCTTTCATCGGTGCACGATATGGGTGATGCCACAACAACTGCCAAGATTAGTCCATCTCTTAAAAGCCACCATGCTCATCTTGAATAATTGTCCTTGTTGCCTCAGATCGTAGTGACAATGGATTCCACCAAGTCATCCATCAGTCAGTTGGATTCGAATCTCTTATTACCAATTGGACAATCAACAGTATCATCGCATATGTACTCAAGATCCACCGTGATACATGTGTGGTTAGATCACGAGAAGTTTCCAATTAGAGCTAGATTCTCCGTATATAGATAGAAATATAGATAATTTCTATGAACTTTTCATGACGCTACTTTCAACTCTTTTCACGGGAGGAGTAAAAGACCACTCCTTTTCATCATCAACATGTTAGGACACGATAGTTTGAGAGTTTGCAAGCAAAAAAAAAACGTTTTCCTACCGCAACACACAAAAGATCCGCCTTAGTAGTAGACTACGAATCTTGCCACTAGACACTGATACGTCCAAACTATTTTTTTTATTGTTCTATACTTGTTTGTATGATTGCTACATGTTTTTATAATAATTTTATATCAATTTACGCCATTTTTCTGGACTAATCTATTGACAAGATGCCCAATGTCGGTTTCTTTTTTCTGCTATCTTTTTGTTTCAGAAAAGTTCTGAAGAAAATATACGCGAAAAGTTCTGAAAATACACGGAGGCCGGTTTTTACTCGGAACGAATACGTAGTCCAAAATCTGGAGAGGGGGCCACATCTGCCAGGCGACGGGAAGGTTCAGGTGGCCCCCCTGTCGCGCCCTCTAGTCGCCTCCTCGATGGGGCCATCTCCCCGAGATGCCTCTTCGCTTATAAATTGCCCCTTGACCTAAAAATGAAGTGGCAGTGCTTATTTTTTTACGAAACCCACATAGATCCGCCGTCACCTCGAAAGTCCAATCTAGGACTTCTCAAGCTCTGTTCCGACACCCTGTCGGAAGGGGGAATTATCACTGAAGGCCTCTTCATCGCCATGATTGCCTCCATGGTGATGTGTGATAGTTCATCCTTGAACCACGCGTCCATAGCATTAGCTAGATGGTTGTCTCTTCTCCTTGTACTACCACGTTTTTATCTTGTGAGTTGCCTAACATGATCAAGATCACCATTATGTAATTGATATATGTTGTGTTTGCTTGGATGCGATGAAGAGTGAAGTTATGATCAGATTGATCATGTTTATTATATGATCTTGATACTTTATTTGTGTTGATGTTCTATTGTCTTCTTGCATGCTCGATGGTGTGTGTGGTTGCTTTGGCCAAGATATCACATGCATCACCAAGAGAGAGTTTAGTGCTAGGTAGTAGGTTCATGCCTCCTCTGGTCATGGGCACGAGTGACAGAAACGTCTAAGGGCGAGAATGTGATGTTGCTACTAAGTATAAAACACTGGTTTTTATGTCTCCTCTGATCCCGGGCATGAGTGACAGAAACAATACATAATGTAAACTATATTTATAATCATAAATAGATATAAACACCGTTGTTTTACCCTTAGTAGAAACAATACATCCTCATTCTTAGACGTTCATGTCACTTGTGCCTAGGCATGGAGGGGGCATGAACCTACTATCTAGCACAAAACTCTCTCTTAGAGACACATGCAACTACTTGGCCAAAGTAACTGCAAGCATTAGATAGCATGCAAGAACAAAATAAAACATTGATACAATAAGAGCAACAAGATCATATAAGAAACATGAATAATCTAATCATAACTTCAGAATTCATTGGATCCCAAAAACACAACAAGTAGCAATTGCATAAAGGTGGTCTTGATCATGTTAGGCAGCTCACAATATATAAACATGGCAGCACAAGGATAAGAGACAACCATATACATACTGTTATGGACCCCTAGTCCAAGGATGGACTACTCGTGCATCACTCCAGAGGCAATCATAGCGATGATCAAGCCTCCAGTAACGATTCCCCCTTTCGAGAGTGTGCCGGAGCAGGGTTTCAAGACCGCTAGATTGGGCTTTCGAGGTGATGAAGGATTTGTCGCTGTTTCATGGAAAAAATAATCACCGCCCCAACATTTTTAGGCCAGAAGAAAATAAATAGGCGAAGAGGCGACATGAGAGGTGGGCCAGGGGGACAAGCAACAAAGGAGCGCGAGTGGCCCTAGGACGCGCCCTAGACTCGCCTAGCCTCCAGGACCCTCCCCCCCCCCCCCCTTCGGCTCCCCTTTGACTTCGTCTTCGTCTTGTAGAATTTATGGGATTTCCTATTTTTTTCCTGATTTTTCCTCAAACTTTTCCTTAAGTGGATTTTTGAAATA
This sequence comes from Alopecurus myosuroides, assembly GCA_028641055.1. Classification (NCBI taxonomy): domain Eukaryota; kingdom Viridiplantae; phylum Streptophyta; class Magnoliopsida; order Poales; family Poaceae; genus Alopecurus; species Alopecurus myosuroides. The sequence goes on from CM054062.1 coordinate 246,180,343, forward strand.
CAAAAATAGCAGAAAACATAAATTAGCGTTGGGCGTCTTGTTAATAGGTTAGTATAAGAAAATGTCATAAATGATATAAAACTATAGTAAAAACATATAGCAATGACATAAAATAAGCAAGGAACAATAAAAAAATACTGATACGTTTTGGATGTATCAACATTCCTGAGCTTAATTCTTGCTCGTCCTCGAGTAGGTAAAGGATAAAAAAATTGAGGTGGCATGATGCCAACATAGTCCATATCAATATAGTAATATACATCATGTGAACTGAGATCAAATGATTCAAAACAATTGTCTATAGTTGATAATAAACAAACAATGAATAAATAAGATGGATCAACAAGTCAAAACCTTTCATGAATGATGCTTTTGGATACATATAACCATATAAAGTCCATTAGAGATGATTTAAGTATCAAGTGCAAAAGTATATATCCTTCCACTCAAGAATCAAGAAATTTTTTACAACATAGAAATGATCCAGTCAAGTAATATAAAGATGAACGTCATGAATAACTTGTTTCAAAGTTTTACTGAACAAGTGAGCAAGAGCTTTTGGTATTGGCACTAGGATGTTATGTCAAAGAGAACATTATGGGAGGTTTGGAAGGTCAATGCAAGAAAGTCTCATATAGCTGAAACTGCTCATCAGACAAGAAGAAGTCAAATAATTGAAGTTATGCATGGAGTAGTGGTTGCCATACAACGGATCCATATATAGCTATAAGTGTATCAAACCTCTCCAATGGAACTTATACTCCATCCAACTTGCTTACTCATGATAACCTAGAGAACTTTTTGAGGAGGCTTGTCATTGGAATATGCAAGCCATGTTCTATAATGCAGGGATCCCCCACATGGTTATGCAAGTAAAATATGAAAATTCTATTAAATGGAAGTAATGCCATTTCTGTCGGAGCTTTATTGCTTCGAGAAACATGCGGAAGACCCGGGCGCACCGTAGCTGTCAAGTATTTTCGTCTGGGGAAGAGTGCCCGCATGGAGAAAACTTAAAGGAGAAGCTCCGCCTTTATTTCTGAATGACAGATCACATTGGAGAATGACGTGATTTGCTGGGGAAGCCTAAGGAACCAAGATCCGTCGTTCAGCTTTGGCGGAAACCAATGAAAAAGAAAATGTCCTCAACCTTCCCGGGGGCTACTATCGGGGATATTGGAAATAGGGTATCTCACGACATCCAGAAGGTCGGACCATGAAGGCAGACCCAAAGCTAGAGGCCCAAGTGGGACGAAGCGCAAGACTGCATCCAGGATGACGGCCGCAAGCCCATCCGGATCTTGGGATCCGGATGGACGTAGATTATAGGTTTTGTTATTGTACGGATCATATCCCTGCAAGACCCAATCTGGCTCTCTATATAAAGCCAGGCAGGAGAAACCCTTGGGGATGAGATCTAGACTCGATCTACCTAGCTACTTGTAACAAGTGTCTGGCAATCGTCGTCATAGTTAATTTGCAGGAAGTGGCGGCTAACCTGAACCTGGGTAAATACCGTGTCCTTGTCTACAAGCGCTCCCCCAAATTCTTCCTCATTTAGATGGCTCCCCCTTTTAGGAAATCTAACCGTGGAACTCATCAGTTTTCAAGTATAGGGAGAGAAGTGTGATGTGATGTGATGAAGGATGGACAAAATCTCAAGATTGGGGATGCCCATGTCACCCCAAGAAATATCCAAGAAGTACAAGCATAAAATCTTGGGGATGCCCAAGGCATCCTCTTCTTCATCGACAAAAATATTAGGTTTCTTTCAAAACACTATATTTTAATTGCTTCACATGATATGTATTATTCTTGGAGTGTCATTTTACTTTGCTTTCAGTTTGTTTTGTTTTCTTTGTTGTAGATTTTGTTTGGATCCTAGCACTTTTATTTTGGGAGAGACACGCTCCATTTTCATTTCTTAGAACACTCTAGTTTTTACTCTTATTGTTCTTTGAGTGTTCAGTTTTTTCTAGTACAGTGTTTAGCTCTTGTTTTTCACTCGAATTTTGTTCAAATCTTGTTGGTTTGCTTAAGTTATATTTGATTATCTCCATGGTCTTTGATGTTTATTTTCTTTGAGATTTTTTAAAATAAGTTGATTGGTGTCAGAGTGGAGTAAAAAAAAATCATGCTTATAGTGGTGCAATAGGAAAGTTGTTTTGCTCTTGGTTTTCACTCGAATTTTTCTCTTGTTTTTTCACTCGAATTATAGTGTTGGAGTTGGAGTTTTTTCTAGTACTGTGTTTAGCTCTTGTTTTTCACTCGAATTTTGTTCAGAGCTTGTTGTTTTTCTTAATTTATATTTGATTATCTCTCCGGTCTTTGATGTTTATTTGCTTTGAGAGTTTTTTCGAATAAGTTGATTGGTGTTGGAGTGGAGTAAAAAATTTCATGCTTATAGTGGTGCAATAGGAAGATTGTTTTAACTGTGGTATAGGCTTTGGAATTTTATGTTAGATATTATTTTAATTGTGTGCTTAGTTATTTATGATGTATCATGACTAGTCTCAAATAGCCGAGAGTGCTTAATGTGTCGTTGAAATTAATCATGTGTTGTTTTCTCATATTGAAGCATGGTATTGTGGTATTTCTCCTTTGAATGTTTTATCTAGATCGACTTGGCACATGCTCACACCATGTTATGACTACAAACAAAGTCACCTCTATCCTCGATGATCATTGAGTTTTTGACTTGTAATATGACTTCATGCTTTGATTAATGATGTTTTGCCGCTATGCATGATAATGGTCATTATTTCTCTCTTAGTTGGTCGCTCCTAGTCTTTTGCTAGCCTACACCTGTACTGAGTATGAGCTCTACTTGTGCATCAAACTCCCAAAAACCAAAGTTTGCCAAATGTGTCCACCATATCTACCTATATGTGGTATTTAACCGCCACTCCAAGTAAATTTCTCGTGTGCTACCTTTAAAACTTTCAAAATTATTAACCTGGTTTGTGTTCCTATTTTATCTCATGAGGAAGTAGTTTAAATTTATTATGGTTTGTTTCAAGCAAAGTTCTTTTTCCTTATTTCACCCAATGAGTATGGAATCTGTGGTCATTTAAATTTGCAGAGATCTGGTGCCAGTTAATATAATAAAAGGCACTTCCCCGTGGTTTGATGAAAGCTGGTGGGTACCTGTGAACATGGCTAGCCCTGGTTTGTGAAAGAAAGGTAGGGGAAGTTCCAACTAATAAAGCAAATGGAAACCGCTCTCAAAAGTATAAACACTTTGCTTGACATGGATTATGTTAAGTTTTTCATTACCATTTGTTGACATAGACATACACCTCTCTCAAAATTGTTTTCAATATCTTTTTTTATCAAATAAAAAGCTCTAGCACATGAGTAATCCCTACTTCCCTCTATGGAGGGCCTTTCTTTTTTACTTTTACGTTAAGTCTTTGTCTTCTTACTTTCTGCGCCAGTTAAGAGAGCATAGTTGTCATTCTGAGCATAATATGCATAGTTCCAAAATTTGTTATTGATTATTCATGATTACGGTATTGATTGCTCTCAAATTATCTGTATCTAGTCACCATTTAAACTTTCAAGGTGTCCTAGAATTTATGTTTTGCTACCACACGAAGGAAAAGCTGGATACCACTTTATCATTGTTTTCTTTATGATTGAAACGAACGTATCACTTTCATTGTTTCATTATTCATTTTCTTTTATTTGTGTTTCTTTTCATGTGAAACATGGTTTCTAGGTTTACATTAGTTGAAATAATATTTATCATGCCTTTGTTAAAGTACTTTGATATTAGCTTGTAATGCTTTTACATAACATTGATCAAGATTTGTGTTGTCTTCATGTCACCTAAAAAATTATTTTGTTATCACTTACCTGCTCAAGGACGAGCAGGAGTTAAGCTTGGGGATGCTGATACGTTGCAAACGTATCTATAATTTTTGATGCTCCATGCTTGCTTTCTACCGATTACCTTTTGTTTTCCACATGTTTTCTTCCGTTTTCCTTCGTTTTTCGGATGTTTTCACAAACTAACCTGTTAACAAGATGCCCTAGGCCAGTTGATGTTTTCTGCTATTTTTCTATTTCAGAAAAGTTTTTAAGGAAATATTCTCGCAAAGGGCTAAAAATCCACGGAGATCATTTTTTACCCGGAACGGAGAGAGAGTACAGAGAAGATACGGAGGGGTGCCATGCGCGCCCCCTCCTTGGCTGCACCTCATGGGCCCCTGGGGAACCTGTCCACTGCCTCTCATCCCCTCTTCGCCCATAAATTGCCTTCAACTCTAAAAATCACGGGAACAAATTTATTTTCCACGAAACATATAGAGAGGCATTGTCACCTCGAAAGTCCAATATAGGGATTCCGGAGTCCTGCTCCGGCACCCTGCCGGAGAGGGGGATCGTCACCGGAGGCCTCTACATCGCCATGATCACCTCCGGATAGATGCGTGGGTACTTCATCTCGGGACTACGGGTCCATAGAAATAGCTAGATGGTTGTTCTCTCCCATATGCCTCCATGTTCAGAGTATCGTGACCTGCCTCACATGATCGAGACCACCGTTATGTAATTGTGCATGTTGTGTTTGCTGGGATCGAATGAACCATGAGGTTAAGATTATTTTGTTCATGTCAATCTGAGATGCTTCACTTATATTTGTATAAAGTTTTAATCTTGTCTTGCAATTCTCTTCGGTGTTTATGATTACCTTGGCCACATAGTTGTTTTCACCTCCAAGATAGGGTTTATATGCTAGATAGTGGGTTCATGCCTCCTTGTTGGATGCGCTCGAGTGATCGAAATGTGTGATGGAGTGTAGACACGCGCTCGTTGGGAGACCCCAAGTGTAGGGTGTGAATAGTGCAGCGGCAAGTTTTCCCTCAGAAACAAACCAAGGTTGAATCGACCAATAGGAGAAATAAATCACTTTCGAAGGTTGATGCAGCTAATGTTGGAAGGGCACACTACCGGTTCAGCAGCAATGTGGAATCTACACAACACAATCAAATTACTTTGCCCCAACGAAGCAGTGAGGTTGTCAATCTCACTGGTTTTGCTGAAACAAAGGATTAGATGTATAGTGTGGAAAGTAGTACTTGTTTGCAGTAAATGAAAGAGAACAATAATTGCAGTAGGAAAACAGTGGTTGCAGTGGTTGTATATCAGTGTAAATAAATGGACCGGGGTCCACAGTTCACTAGAGGTGTCTCTCCAAAACAGATAGATAACATGTTCGGTAAACAAATTACAAATGGCCAATTGACAAATATAAAGGCTATACCGTAGTGCATATGCATGACATGATGATTACTATGCGATTCATGCGAACATTACAACAGGACACATAGACCGTTATCCAACTGCATCTATGACTAGTAATCCACCCTCAGAGTGTCATCCGAGCAAACCTTGGGTATTAAGTTGCAAGCAACAAATAATTCCATTAAGCAAAGTGTGTAATGTAAACAATAAAATTATCTGTAGACAAAGCATTGTTATTTTTTCCCTAATGGCAACATCACATCCCCAACCCGTTACGTTTCTGTCACTCGAGCATGAGTGAAAGGGAGGCATGAACCCACTATCGAGCATAAATACTCCCTTTTGGAGTTACAAGCATCAAATTGGCCAGAGCATCTACTAGTAACAGAGAGCATGCAAGATCATAAATAACATACACATGAAAGGACATGATAGATCGATAATCACTGTACATAGCATTCAATATTCATCGGATCCCAGCAAACACAACATGTAGCATTACAATAAGATGATCTTGATCATGTTAGGCAGCTCACAAGATCTAAACATGAGGCATAAAGAGAAGAGAACAACCATATAGCTACTGCTATGGACCCGTAGTCCGGGGATGAACTACTCACGCATCACTCCAGATGCAGACAGGGTGATGAAGAGCCCTCCGGTGATGATTCCCCGTCCCGGCAGGGTGCCGGGGAGAGCTCCAGAACCCTCCCGAACTAGGGTTGACGATGACGGTGGCTACGGATATTTTTGGTGGAAAAGGCTCGGGTGTTTAGGGTTAACCTATGGAGGAGCTTAAATAGGCGAGAGGGCAATGTCGATGGGTGGCCAGGGGCCCACATCACCAGCTGGCATGGCCAGGGGCGCCGCCCTATGGTGTGGGGTCCCTAAGGACCCCTCCGGACTCCGTGTACATGGCGACTTCTAAGACTCTTGGATTTTGTTTCGTCCAATTCCGAGAATATTTCCAGAACAACTTTTCAGAAACCAAAAAAATAACGGAAACAAGAACTGGCTCTGCGGCATCTTGTCAATAGGTTAGTCCAAGAAAATCCATAAAAATGACATTAAGTGTATAAGAAACATGTAGCATATGGCATGAAAACAACATGGAACATCAGAAATTATAGATACGTTCGAGACGTATCAAGCATCCGGAAGCTTAGTTCCTACTCGTCCTCGAGTAGGTAAACGATAAAAACAAATAATTTCTGAGGTGACATGCTACCGACATAAACTTGATCATCATAATATAAAGCATGTAAAGTAATATCAAATGAATAAAGGCGGTGGTTTATAGTTGGTATCAAATAGAGTAATGTATAAACCATTAGGAAGAACAAAGTAAAACTTTTCAATGAATCAATACTAAAATACAATCAACTATGCAAAGTATATTAAAGATGATTTAAGCTTCAAGAACAACAATATAATCATCCTAAGCATCAAACTCTCACAACAAGTCATGTTAGGATCAACTCAAGTGACAACAATATGCACGTAGGAAAATCATCGAACTATTTGTTCACTCAAAACAAGCAAGCGTTCAGTATTGGTCCCTAGCACCAGGATGTTATGGCTAAAAGAACATTATGGGGGGTTTGGAAGGTCAATGGAAGAAAGTCTCACCCAGCTGAAATTGATCATTAGACAAGAGGAAGTATTATAATCGAAGCTATGCAAGGAGCAGTGATTGCCACACAACGGATGCACATAGAGCTATAAGTGTATGAAAGTTCTCCAATGGAACTAGTGGGGGTGCATCCAACTTGCTTCCTCGCGAAGAACTAGAGAACTTTTGAGGAGGATCATCATTGGAATATACAAGCCAAGTTATATAATGTAAGGTTCCCCACATAATTATGCAAGTCATAATATGAAAAATCTCTCCAAACTGAAGTATTGGTGCCAAATAAGCACAACTGTGGAATAAATGATAGTAGCGTTGTCCCCTCTCTCTTTATTATCTCTCTTTGGCTATCTTTCTTTTTTTTTCCTTTTTGGGCATTTTCTCTTTTTTATATAAACTCACTGGTAGGGGAAACACTCTATTTTACAATGAATCATCACACTTTTAGTACTCATAACTGAAACTGAAATATCTCTGATGTATAAAACTAAATTCTCCTGCCAGTGTAGTGGTATGAAAAATAACAATGAAACATGTAACAACTAACATAATGAAGATGTATGTTGTATGGCAATATATCTTGGAATGGCTATGGAAATGCCATGATAGGTAGTTATGGTGGCTGTTTTGAGGAAGATATTTTGGGATTATGTGCATGAGAACAAAGTCCTCCAACGGGGTTTGGATGCACTGGCGAAGTTTGCACCAACTCTCAATGCGAGAATGGGCAATGCACAACACCGAAGAGGCTAGCAAATATGGATGGTGGAAGTGCCAGAAAATCGCAACTTAGAAATATGATCATACAAGGCATAATGAAAATCACTCCAAGAGAATCTGTGGCAGTGACAAGTCACTGTTGGCTACCCCGACCGTAGCGCATAACAAAAATCCATTACGACTGTTATTAGCAGAGGAAGTCATATACCATTATACTATCAACTGGTTATTCGAGTGTGGCACAGTTTCAAGATTTTAGACCAACCATTAATTGTTTTTGCTTTACTAAACTAGCAGTTTTACCACTAAGCATATTAATATCTCGAAACAACATCAAAGAATCTAGTGAAACAATTTAATGATCTACAAGAGTATGCAAGCCTTTCCCAACATACCATCTACCACATGTGGCATTTTCTATTTCCATCAAACACCAAACAATATATATTTCAACACAAACTCTCTAAATAATATAGCAATGAAACACAAGAGTACTAACATAGCTCTACTAGAACTAACAACTCTGAATAAGAGATGCATGAAAAGCAGGAGCTAAAAGGATTTGCAACAGCTAGAAGAAAAACTAAGAATACGAGCATGGAAGAAAAAGAGTATTCATATGAAAAAGCGGAGGGTGTATCTCTCCCACACAAGAATGCTGGGTTCCAATCATGTTTATTGCAGCAAATAAAACAACACAAAAAACAAATAAACGCTCCAAGTAAAGTGCGTATGATGTGACCGAATAAAAATATAGTTTCACTAGAAGTGACCTGATAAATTGTTGATGAAGAAAGGGATGCCTTGGGCATCCCCAAGCTTAGACACTTGAGTCTTCTTGAAATTTGCTGGGATGAACCACGGGGGCATCCCCAAACTTTGGCTTTTAACTCTTCTTGGTCACATTATATCACCCTCTTCTCTTGACCCTTGAAAACTTCCTTCACACCAAACTCAAAATAATTCTCATTAGAGGATTAGTGCACAACCAAAAATTCACATGTTCTCCTTGGACACAAGCATTATTAATACCTTTTAAACATTATCTACAACCACTGATGTTTTGTGGAGCAAAGAAATCCACTCAACATAGTAAAAGAGAGAATGTAAGTAAAAAGGCAGAATCTGTCAAAACCAGAACAGTCTGTAAAGACGAATTTTTTCGGGGCACTTACGTTGCTCAAATCGAAAAACGCAAAGCTATAAAAAGTTTTGGAATTAGCTGAGGAATAAGCACAAAACTTTTCAGCTAATTTTGATATTTCTGTGATTTTGCACGAATTTAACGGTGGACAGCAGCAATCTTTTTCCTGCGCAGAAATCCAAATCTAACCTCAACTTTCACTAGAGACTTTACTTGGCACAACAGCTGCGAGAAAATAAAGATACAATGGAGTTGCCACAGAAGTAAACAACACCTTGACTCAAAGAAAACATAAGAAAACAATGCAAAAAATAAAACCATGGGTTATCTCCCAAGAAGTGTTTTTCTTTAATGTCTTTTAGCTAGGACCAGAAAACTAGAATCAAGTATTTTCAAGTGAAGAAGCATCCAAATCAATAATTTCCTCTAAAACACCACTTGTAGCAATTGGTACTTTTGGTACTCTTGAAGATGTTTCAACATGTAAATCACTTTTACTTTCAATAAAAGTTTTATCAATGTTAAGCACATTAGGGTTTTTTGGTTTAGGCACCTTGGGGACATACATAAATTTTTGCTCTTTTCCCATAAAAGATTTCTCCCTCTTAAATTTAAGATAAGAAAAGGTTGAACTTAAAGTTTCCATAGCCTCCTATAGTTTACCAATCCTAATGTTTTGATTATGATGGGTATTGCTAGCCTCTAAAACAGCAATTCTCTTATTGATACTTACTATTGATTCATTAACTTTGCTAGCATTAGCAAGAAATTTTGGCAAATTTTTCTCCATAGAGTCCAGCTTTTTTATAACATCATCTAAAGTGATCTCAGTTTTAACAACTTTAGTGTGTGGTATTTCAACTAAACTTTCAATTAAATTACAGGCTTCCAAAGCAGGAGTTCCCAGAAAATTACCACTTGTAAGAGTGTCTAGAACATACCTATACCAGCTAGTAATACCAACACAAAAATTCCTAAGAAGGGTCAAGGTAGAATATTTTTTAGTACATCTATGATGAGAATCACTTATTCTATACCAAGCATCTTTCAAACTTTATCCCCCTTGTTTCTTAAAAGAACGAACCTCAACTTCAGAAATACTCATTTTAGCAAGATTTAAAACAAGATAAAAATAACAACTAGAATAAGAGCTAATTTGTGTGTGTGTTTTTGATAAAGAGAAGCAAACAAGAAAAAATAAAATAAACTAAGCAAAACAAAAACAAAGTAAAGAGATTGGAGGTGAGAGACTCCCCTTGCAGAAATCCCCTTCCTCCCCGGCAACGGCGCCAGAAAACTGTAGATACATGCTCGTTGGGAGACCCCAAGTGTAGGGTGTGAAGAGTGCAGCGGCAAGTTTTACCTCATAAAGAAACAAAGGTTGAATCAACCAGTAGGATAAAGAAATCACTTCCGAAGGTTGATGCAGCTGATGTTGGCAGGTGACGTCTACGCACGCTTCTATTCTTGTAGACAGTGTTGGGCCTCCAAGTGTAGAGGTTTGTAGAACAGCAGCAAGTTTCCCTTAAGTGGATCACCCAAGGTTTATCAAACTCAAGGAGGTAGAGGTCAAAGGTATCCCTCTCAAGAAACCCTGCAATTACGATGCAAGAAGTCTCTTGTGTCCCCAACACACCTAATACAATTGTAACTTGTATAGGTGCACTAGTTCGGCGAAGAGATAGTGAAATACAAGTAATATGGATGGTTATAAGTGATAGTAGAAATCTAAAATAAAAATGGCAGCAAGCAAACATGTAGCACAACTGATTGTAAACAGTGTTTCAATGCTTAGAAACAAGGCCTAGGGATCATAACACTCTCAACAATAATAACATAATTGAATGCATAAATATCAGTTGTTCACTATGCTACTCCGAACCACTCTCCGGTCGGATAACACACACCAATCATTGCATAAGGCTATAAGAGCACTCCTTAGAGTTCGCATTTCCCCGTCTAGGTAATCCCCACGCTATCACCATGAGACGTACATGGTTCCAAACAAAAACCACAATTTCATAGGGTCATCCAACACAAAATATAAATATCATGCTAAACCACACGGTGCACACACTGTCACCTTTACACCGTGATCAAAGTGTCTAGGGAGATCTCATAACAAAACCACTTGAGTAGCATGACAGATGAAGAGTAACATCTACTTATTCAACTAGATTACAAAGCTCATGATCACATAAAGATCACACCATGGTAGAGAGAGAGAGAGAGAGAGAGAAACACATAGCTACCGGTAGAGCCCTCAACCCTGGGGGAGAACCACTCCCTCCTCATCATGGGAGACAACAACGGCAATAAAGATGGCGGTGGAGTCGATGGAGATGGCTCCAGGGGCACTTCCCTGTCCCGGCAGGGTGCCGGAACAGAGAGTTCTATCCCCCAAAACTTGTTGGCGGTGGCAGCGGAGCTACGGAACTTTTCGTGGAAGGAGGCCGGTTTATTTAGGGTTTTTGCCTCCGGGGGAATATATAGGCAAAAGGGCAACATTGGTGGGTGGCCAGGGGGGCCACACCACCCCTCGGCGCAGCTAGAGGGGGGTCGCGCCCACCTATGGTGTGGCCACCCCTCTGCCCCTCTCCGGGTCTCTTTTGGACTCCGTTGACGCTCCGGGGATTCTAACACTCTGGGATTTTATTTTGTCCAATTTTGAGAATATTTTCAGAACAACTTTTCTGAAACTAAAAACAGCAGAAAACAGGAACTGGCTCTATGGCATCTTGTCAATAGGTTAGTCCCAGAAAATCCATAAAACTGACATAAAGTGTATAAGAAACATGTGGCATAAGGCATTAAAACAACATGGAACATCGGAAATTATGGATACGTTTGAGACATATCAGCAGGGTGCACTACCGGTTCAACAACGACGTGGAATCTACAGAACACAATCAAATTACTTGGCCCCAACGAAGCAGTGAGGTTGTCAATCTCGTCGGTTGTGCTGAAACAAAGGATTAGATGTATAGTGTAGAAAGTAATACTTGTTTTCAGTAAATGAAAGAGAACAATAATTGCAGTAGGAAAATAGTGGTTGCAGTGGTTGTATATCAGTGTAAAGAAATGGACCGGGGTCCACGGTTCACTAGAGTTGTCTCTCCAAAACAGATAGATAACATGTTGGGTAAACAAATTACAGCTGGGAAATTGACAGATATAAAGGTTGCACCGTAGTGCATATGCATGACATGATGATTACTATGAGATTCATGCAGGCATTACAATAAGATACATAGACCATTATCCAACTGCATCTATGACTAATAATCCACCCTCAGAGTGTCATCCGAGCAAACCTTGGGTATTAAGTTGCAAGCAACAGATAATTGCATTAAGAAAAGTGTGTAATGTAAACAATAAAATCATTCGTAGACAAATCATTGTTGTTTTCTCCCTAATGGCAACAACACATCTCCCACCCGTCATGTTTTTGTCACTCAAGCGTGAGTGAAAGGGAGGCATGAACCCACTATCGAGCATAAATACTCCCTCTTGGAGTTACAAGCATCAACTAGGCCAAAGCATCCACTAGTAACGGAGAGCATGCAAGATCATAAATAAAATACACATGAAAGAACATGATAGATTGATAATCACTAGACATAACTTTCAATATTCATTGGGTCCCAGCAAACATAACATGTAGCATTACAATAAGATGATCTTGATCATGTTAGGCAGCTCACAAGATCTAAACATGAGGCATAAAGAGGAGAGAACAACCATCTAGCTACTGTTATGGAACCGTAGTCCAGGGATGAACTACTCACGCATCACTTCGGAGGGAGGCATGGTGATGAAGAGCCCTCCGGTGATAATTCCCCCTCCCGGCAGGGTGTCGGGGAGAGCTCCAGAACCCTCCCGAACTAGGGTTGGCGACGACGACGGCTACGGATCTTTTTGGTAGAAAAGGCTCGCGGGTTTTGGTTAACCCTTGGAGGAGTTTAAAAAGGCGAGAGGGAACGTCGGTGGGTGGCCAGGGGCTAACACCACCAGCTGGCCTGGCCGCGGGCACCGCCCTATGGTGTGGGCTCCCTGAGGCCCCTCTTTGGGTGTCCTCGGGACTCCGTGTACCTGACGACTTTCTAAAACTCTGGGGTTTTGTTTCATCCAATTCCGAGAATATTTCTAGAACAACTTTTCTGAAACCAAAAACAACAGAAAAGGGAACTCGGTTTGTGGCATCTTGTCAATAGGTTAGTCCCAGAAAATCCATAAAAATAACATAAAGTGTATAAGAAACATGTAGCATACGGCATAAAAACAACATGGAACATCAAAAATTATAGATACGTCTGAGACGTATCAACGTGCGGGGGGGGGGGGGGATGTGTTGTTTCCACTAGGGAGAAAACAATGATGCTCTTTTCTACGGATGAGAACCAATGCTTACATTACGTATTGTGTTTAATACATTTGTCTGTTGCACACATAACAATCACTTTGTTGCTGCTACGTAATACGAAGGGATTTGCTGGATAGCTTTCTTGAGGTGGACTTTGAGATATGGATGCATGCTGGATAGCGGTCCATATTCCTTGATGTATTTCCTACAATGTTAGAACCCCTGAACAATATCTTTTCATAATAGTATTGTTATATGTTCATGATTTGTCAATTGCCTAGATGTAGTTTGTTCACCTAACTTGTTTGTCTTCTTTGGAGAGGCACCACTAGTGATCCTATGGCCCCCAGTCCCATTTTCCTCATATTGTAAACCTTCTTTTAACCACTTTTAATCATTTTTTTCCACTGTTCTGTTCTTATTTTTATTAATATTACTCTACAAGACTCTATACATTTAATTCTCCTATTTTCGGCAATACCGGAAGATTGACAACCTTCCAGAAAGTTAGGGCAAGAGAGAGTTTGTGCTTGTATGCAGGTTCCACGCTTGGTCTTGCGCCATTGATACAAGTAATAGTCGTCAAGACTACGAAATCCTACTGGTTCGATAAACTCTGGTTCAATACTGGGGAAAACATTACACTATACTACATCATACCTTCCGCTTGGGATCTCCCAACGAGCGTGTGATCACGTCAGCTTCACTTGTTAAATAAATTAGAGATAAGTCTTTTATTTGATTTATCAAGGTTGAAATACTACCCCCAAAATATTTAATATGGCCAAAATCATTAAGTGCTAGGCACATGTGAATTTCAAAATTCACATAAGTCATGTATGTTTTCTCAATTGACTTAATTCCATTGAAGATTCAATATGAAAAGTTAATCATATTGATGAAGTGAGATAGATGAAATAATTGAAGTTTAAATGTTTCATAAAAGTTAGTAGGAGTGTTTTTTAATCAAAAACTAAGATCAAAGGAGTTTGATTGAGGTAGAAAGGACTTAATAGAAATTGTAACATGGTTGAAAAGGAATATTTTCTTTGTGAAAATTATTCATGATGAATTTTGAGAGATTCAACATTATCCTGATAAGAAAATCTTTGTGAGACAAGGATTTAAGCAATGTTATAATTGTCAAATGTATGTGCAATAAAGTGATAGCATGAAACGAAAATAATTCTCAACCCTCTAAAGAAATTATTTTGCTTGTTGTTTAAGATTGGAACTATTTAATTAATTAACTTAGAGTTATTTTAATGATAGTTCTTAGTAATCAATTTTTCTGAAGCATGATGCATGAGTGATTAAAAGGTTTTGCATAAAACCAACAAGTTTATTGGTAATAAATTTCCACTTTTAAACTCTGTGTGTTTTTAAACACATTGGATTAAGGAGAAAAGTGTCTTCTCATGAAAGAAATGTGGAAATTTTAGTATATCAAGTTAAGACTATGAATCTTTGGAGAAGGATTGAATTAAAGGGGCAACATGCAAATGTTTCCAATTCATCTCCTTATCAATAAAATTATGTATGAGATACATAAAGTTCAAACTTAATATTAAATAAAGGCCATATGAGGAATTTGATGTAATATTTACTTTGTGATATTGTCATCAAAATTCTAAGACAATGACCATAATGTGAAAAACAAAACAAACAAGATAATACTAATCATAAATATATGATATTAGATTATCATATAGATCCATGATTGATGAAGATATTCATTTTGACTCCAAGGTTATATCTTGAGAGTAAGTTGGAGTGACTTTAAAATCACAAGGAACATGAATATTTTCACAAGATAAATAGATATGACTATTTTATATTCATAAAGCTGGTATTGATAAAAAAATTGTCAATTACGAATAAATGATAATGATGAGTTGAAGACTTGTCATATCAATTGCTCGGTGTTGTTATTGGATCAATTAGCAAATAATCTTGCTAAGTGTAAATTATTTTGGATTAGTGGAGTAATCCAAAAATATTGGAAGTATAAGTATTAAGTCAGTCATGTTAATGAAACAAGAAGGACTTCCTTTTCATTATATAAAGTGAAGGTACTTAAAAGTCAATGGGAGCAGATTATGATTTTTTAATTTGGGTAGGCCTAACAGAAAGAAAGATGCCTCATAAAAAAAGGGTTTAAATGAAATATCGGAAAGTGTCTTGTTAAATTCAGAATCTATGGGATAGATTAAGGAGTTTAATAAACATGAATATGCTGGGTGTGCTAAGTGTAATTCTGGAAAAAAAAATCGAATTACAATGAGATAAAATATTTTGTCTCTAAAATAAAAATGACATGATATTTTGCAATATACACGACCTTCATAGTCATTGGTGGAAAAATATAAAGGGCTGAGATCAAATCATAATATTTTGTGATTTGACTGATCTCATTTGTCATAAAAGAAAGCACAGAAGAACCGGTAGATTTCTGTTGACAAATTTTTTTTTGGTCAATCTGGTATGAAGGAGAAAAACTTAAAGAAAACAAAATCTTTGCCGTTAAATTTATTTGTAATAAAACCAAGAAAAATCATGGTGAGAATTTTCTCACATAAATATTCAGAGGTAATATTACTAAGTATAAAACAACTCAGTAGAATTTTGTACAACCACAAATAATATTATGAGAAGTATTCACATATGTATTTGTGGTGGAATTACAAAATCAAATCTTTATTGGTTTCAATTTAGATTATGATTCTTCAATTGATAAATATTGAATGTTGTATAATTATCAACATTAGAGTATTATGAGTGGACTCTACAGTATTTTTTTGCTATGAATAGTTTCAACTCAATGTTAGACATTGTTGATGGCAAGTTATTGAATAAAAGTCATTCGATTTAGTGAGGTTTCAAACAATGGTATGATAATTCATTCGGAGACACTTGAATTATTAATACTGTCACGGAACCAGGTTCACCCAAATCCAATTCCTAGAAAATCCAAACACAAGTTTATCACAAGTTGATAAGATCAAAAGGTGAAAGAAAAACGTCTAAAGTACCACATCCATAGTGTGAGTAACACCGGAATTCTATAGCTGTTACGTCATCATGCTAACTAGAGTATTAATTGACTCTAGTGCAAGTAGGAGACTGTTGGAGGTATACCCTAGAGACAATAATCTTCAGTTATTATTCTATCCCTGTGCGGGCGTGAAGACATAAACAAACAAGAGTTCCTAATATTTTCTCTAAGATTAGCTTATGGTTTGTGACATGATCATATTTTTCTGATCGTGGCCTTGGATGAAAAGTATAGAAAACATAAGAGTTTATTGTTAAAGTAACAATTGTACTGAACCAACCCAAGTGTATGTTGTTGCTAAAATAGACTAAACAATCATAATGTATTTTAGCAAATAAATATGAAGTTGACATTGACTATAATTCCTATACTATGAAAAAAATCTAGTGATCGCATGATCGAAAGTTATACTTTGGATATCATGAACTGTGTTGCCGTAACTGGGGATCATAAATGTGATATTTTGGTATGACCTAGAAAGTGTAATGGAACTGAGATCGTTCAAGACTAGTACTTAACTCCTATTGGAGATAGAGAGATACATTCTATAGTACCTCTCAGTATCACCGATGATATATCTTCTGGCCAGACACAGTGTGATTTATCACAAGGTCATCGGGGATATGGATGAGAAATGAGAACAATATCGGTAAATGCGTTTTCTGTGTTATTGTCAAAGAGTTTGATCAGACGGATCACATAGTCTCACCTCGTGATATTGTTGTTATCATCAAGTTAAGGTAATAAGTGAAATGAGTAACTTATAAGGTTCCCTCGTTCTTCAGGACACACAGGAGCCATCATGGACGTCCACGGTCCCGCTGTTGGTTATTGTTCGGTAAGTTTCCAAAATGTATGTGTGTTATCGAGCCTTTACAGGCCACATGCTTAAGCCATGACAACTTTTAACTGAGAGAATTAGTCTGTTGTTATTATTTTTATGAATGTTCGATGTCGTTACGATGTCAGAAAACAAGTCCGGTGTCAATCAGAGTGATTTCGGGGAAGTTACTATAAGAGAGAAATTATGCCGGTGTTAGGCAGAATTTATATGAGAGGCAACGAAGGACATGAGATGTCCCGAGGTGTTATAAGTGTGATTCTAACATTGTTAGATAATATTGATGATTTTATCTATAGGGGTCAAGGGGTTCTTGAGGAGTTTCGGGGACTTTTCATATAAGGAAGAAGTGCTAGGAGGGGGCAGATTTCCTCCTTATGGCCGAGCCCTATTTTAGGGGGATGCCAGGTGGGCCCCAGTGGGGTCACAAGTTGGTACTCATCGTACCAGTATTTTTCCTGGTTTTATTTGAGAGAAAAAAAAGGGGAAAATAAAATAGGAAGGGGAGAGGAGCTGGAGTTGGACTCCACCTCCCAATCTGAGTTGGGCTAGGGGAGGTGGTGCGACCACCCTCCTCCTAGCTCAACTAGGACTCCTGCCTCCCTATGGAAAGTATCCTCCTCCCTCCCACTATATAAAGCACCCCAAGTCTCATAGCAAAACACACAATTGGCTCTCAAGTATCTCTCTCTCTAGTAGAATTGGAGGGTATAATTAGAGCTTCTAATTTCAACCCCTCTAATTGAATTAGAGATTCCTCTAATTGGGTTTTGAGGTGTCCTCTCCCGATTATACCTAGCTCTAATTCTATTTTTCTCTCATGTGTTGAGAACTTCCTGTAAGGACCCCAGACCGGCAGTCTGAAACCCTACGTATGCATACATTCACGATCCCAGAAAGATCAGTCGTGAACAACATACACAGTTGGCACACAGAAAATTCATCATCCATTACACGAATACATAAAGGTATTACATAAAAGATCACATGATCAAGTTTAACGCAACTGCCACATGGGGCAGGCAACTTATTAAACGCAGCGGAAGACAAATAAAACACAACGTAGTTGAGCCCAAGTCACGCCTTAACCTACATGCTGCTGACCCGGAGACGATCCTAGTTCGCAAAGCCGTCAACTCCGTACTTCTCTTCATAGATATCCTTTGGAGGCTCCTTCTCCAAATCTGATAAGTAGATACCAGGGGCGAAACCATAATGAGTACATTTGAATGTACTCAGCAAGACATCCATCATGTCACTTACTAAACATGCAAGTATGCTTATATGGTGGAATAGGTAGGCTATAAATATGGTTCACTATCAATGGTGTTCATATATGATGACACCACAGTTGCAGTCAGGTTTATCTGTATCTTCGTGAAGAAGATACTTCAGAAGAAAAATAATATATAGTTTTATTTCTCTTGTAGATCTCACATGTACAAGAGGTTTTGTAAAGTTTTGTTAAAGAATATTTTCTCTTTGCAAAACTTCTTGGAATCAGTTTCCAGAATTCTTGCTTAGAGTAGAAAAGGTTTTCTTTGCAAAACATTTTGTTTTGTATAACATCTTCTGGCTTTTCATCATCGACGATACCTCCACGGTATAAGTTTCCATTCTTTCCGAACTTCACAAGTTCAACACTTCCTTTCCAAAATTTCCCTTTCAAAACTCCTTTTTGAAAACATTGACACAATGCTAGCTACATGGCCATTCAACTGTCCATATCCGAGGACGCGGCTTCTTCGAAAAAGTTGTACTCTGCAGAGGTGTACACATCCACCAGATCCAGTACACCTCCCGTGAACAATCACGGACTGTAACAACAGTATGTAAACATCAGGTATCTGATCATAACCATCCACTATGTTCGAGCTAGTATATGCCTATCTCTCAGTTGAGTTTTACCACATCCCCGGCACCGAGCTAATCCCCGCCAAGCCAGGATGCCTCATCTGATGCGACCGGAGGGAAAATTAATCCCACACTTTATATGTCTCCACTGACGACATTCGGTTCGAGGGTACGACGCCCCTTATAGCAAGTGA
Organism: Alopecurus myosuroides; assembly: GCA_028641055.1. Lineage (NCBI taxonomy): Eukaryota > Viridiplantae > Streptophyta > Magnoliopsida > Poales > Poaceae > Alopecurus > Alopecurus myosuroides. The sequence goes on from CM054062.1 coordinate 246,199,391, forward strand.
GATAGCACACACTAATAAGAACAAACTTCAAGTTAAGCCCCATGCCCATATTGGGGTAGGGTGGCAGTACGGTAAAGGTTGTCCGGCGAAGACTAGGTTATGTGTCATTTTTGAAAACACCACTTTCTCAAAAATGACCACTTCCACATTCCTCCGGAGAACAAGGATCCGCCTTTTCTCCGGGTTTTTCCGTAAAGCCTTTGTTTCGTAGAATCACAATTTTAGGGTGTCCACTTAGGGACTAGTATATTTGATGGTATTAAATACCATATGGTGGCTTATGGGCTTGGTATTACCAAGTTTAACTACTGGCATGATAGTAACCTATAATATAGTATAGTAGTAATTTCCACATCAAAAATAGTTTTGATAATCAAGTTTTGGTAAAACTTCAGAGGTAAAACATGCATGATATATAATGGTAAGTATTGTATCAGCAAGCAATCAGGATGCTTGCCTGGTATCTCTTTGTGTCCCTGGTTGTTGGAGTGACTGGAACTTGAAACAGAGCTTCCCGACACTTCCTTCCTCTTCGTTTTCTAACGTCGTAAAAAGAGAATAAAGGACACACATTCAGAACCAAACAAGACAAACAAGGCTACAAGTAATACATACAACAAGCAATCAAGAAGTACCACCCAAGTTCTCAATTTTTCCCTTAAGAAAAATTGGCATAAAAACTATAGTTGAAAAGTCTGCTTTTTTCCTAGTGTTTATGTGTGGCCAATTCAATGATTTTTAGTTAAGAACACCATGGACCAGTGGGGTAGAGCGCATGTTACTAGACAGTAGGGTGTCACATAAAACACATTTTTATGTCTAAAAACTTCCCCAACAATCTCTATGGCTAGCACATATAATTTGCTAAAATACTCAAGTGGTGAAAAAGGCTCATGACAACAAGTCAAGCCTATTTTCCACCATGATGCAAAAGTACCAGTGGGTGTTCCACTAGCAAAAATGCTCACCCAGAGGTTAATAAGCCTCTGGTCACTTTTATAAAAGTGCTCCAAACAAACAATCTGGCATCCAAAAACTCCTACTCATACTAGTAGAAAATTTAGGAAAAATACTAGACTAGTTTAGGCTACACTAGTTAATTTTATGCACAAGTGTGCAAGCTAGCAGAGGCAAAATACTCCTCTAACCAGTACCATAAATGCTACTGGATTCCACAAAATAACATAAAAAAACATAGCTAGGAAACAAGGAAAAACTATGCTTAAAATGCTACACATGTGAGGAGATTAATTCCTAGTCATCCAAGTGTTACTCATGCTTTTATGCTACTTAAGAGGAAACCTATCAGAGGTGAAAACCCTAAGATAATAATGCCACAAGGACATTCCATCCTCTGGTTTCCACACCAAAGATTCATAGTTTTCCCTAGGGTAAAACAAGACAAAAAGCATACATGAATATCCTAGTATGAAATTTAGACTTTAAGCATTGCTATTTAAATCTATTTCAAACACAAGCACCAAGTATCTAGAGGTGCTATAACCAAAATAACAGTACCTAAATGGTACTGGTTTCATGAGAATTAATCTAGCAATAAGCCTAAAAAGCATTTAAAGATCTACTCAAAACATATATAAAAGAAACACACCTAGTGTGGGGGAAATAATGTTTCCACCAAAAATGCAATGAAACCAGTGGGTGTTCCACTAGCATAACAAAGCATTAAGAGGTCACAATGCCTCTGGTCCATTTGCTAAAAATTAACAAAAAACTAAACTAGCATCTAGTGCATTAACAATACTAGCAGAAAATAATAGGGTGCTTGTCGAAGAGTCGTGTCGACAAATCCCTCGGATGAACCGGTAGGGTTTCGAGTAGAGGAACGATGTACGCGCTGGTGACCTCGACGGCTAACAAGGAGAAAGATTTACCCAGGTTCGGGGCCCTCGTAGAGGTAAAACCCTTACTCCTGCTTGTCTGTTCTGTATTATGATGAGATAGTCGAGATGTTACAATGGCGATGCCATGGTGAGGCGTACGGGGTATCCCGTGTATTGCCTAGTCTAGTTGTGGCTTGTATCTTCCTCTCTCTAGATTGAATCCCTAGATTCGTCTCCCCTTTTTCTCTCCTCCCTCCTCGCTTTATATATGCAGCCAGGAGGGGGTTACATGAGTCCTAGTAGATTACGTATAGGAGTTCTTGTCTTGACCCGCAAGTCTTGCGGGTGGGCTTCACGTGGGCCTTCTAGAATACTCCAAGGGCTCCTCTTCTTGGGCCTTAACCTTGGACCTGAGACGGGGTGTCCTTACCCGCAGGGTCCAGGATCCATATCTTCGTCAGTAGCCCCCGAGTGTTTATTCGACTGAGAATAGTCGGGTAAGCACTCAAAGTCCGTTCTTGATTTCTTCGATTGGTCATTCAATCGCCTGTTTTTGAGGGTGTATACCCTGTGCGTGAAGCGCTTCTGTACTCGGGCATCGAGTGTTAAATGTGCCTTGTGTTGGCTGTTTTCGTAGAAGGATGTGGCTCAGTCGCTTGGCTCTCCCGAAAGATCAGGGCCAATTAATTGCATCTAGGGCAAACACGGTTCTGGCCTACACGAGTTCGAGACCTCCGACTCGAATTCGGCGAGGTTGATGAGGGGATAGTAACCCGGTATGCCAACTCCCAGGTGAGATTCGGCCCAAACGACGGATGGATCAAATCCGGCTAAGGACAAAGAAGCTTCTAGAAGGCCCAGGACTTGTAAGGATCGTAACCCGGATTGTGGGTTACGGTAAGGAAAGTTAGGGTTCGTATGAAGAGTTCGAATAGGACTCGAGAAGCGCTTTGTAGGGCAAGTCAAGGGGGATATGAGTACTATATAAACCAACCCCTGGGCTTCGCCTAAGAGAGATCCAAGTCATAGTTGTAACACCTGTTATCGAGTATCCAGTATAATCGTATCGAGAGCCGGCGAGTTGTTTTCCGGTTCTTAGATTGCTTTCGCCATGTTCTCTTTCGAGCTAAACCCTCTCCCAAATACCTGTGTCGACTTGCCCCAAGATCAGTTACCTCAGGTAACATCTGCCGTGATTATCCCACGACAGTTGGCGCCCACCGTGGGGCCTGCGTCCAAAGGTGTTTACATCACGGGAGAAGCTCGGAAGAGCATGAAGAACCTCATCGTCGGAGAAATCTACGTCAACGGCAAAGGAGAGAAGATGGTAGACGATTCTGGCTGGGGGCCAGAGTCGGATCACCTCGAAACCGGATCCATTGTGACAGTCGGCAGCATCAACGTCTTCATCGGTATGGTATGTACTTCCAGTTCGAATTGTGATAATATTGGATCTGATTCTGTGTCAGGGGAAGACGCGTATGTCCGATCGGAACAAGAAGAATCGATTGGAACAACGGGTCAGATAGAGAGGGAGGTTGATACCGAGTCTATACGGGATTTGTCGGAGGATCGATATGAAAGGGAAACCAGCGAGGAAGAACAGTACGAATCTACACCGGGCATCATGCGCCGGGTTGCAGTTTATGCGGCTCCCGCGACCAATCTCAATCAAGAAAACGCGGCCGCGGCACCAGCTGGGGCGGTTCAGGCAGCGGCTCAGCAGCAAGGACCAGTTGACCCGGTCTTGGCCCAAGTCGATGGAGAGTCGGCGTCTGTCACCAGTCGCCCAGCGGACGAGGAGCGACACGCAAATATGTTCGGGTTCCAAGCAAACCGGACACCGGGGGCGGGCCCCTCAAACCCGCGTCACCCGGCTCTGTTTGATAATAACTTGATTTTGGACCCCACAGTCTTGGCCACAGTTATTACCCCGGAAAACGCGGCAGAACGTGTAAGAGACCTGGACGTAGCTCGTCGTGCATTGGAGCAGCAAAGAAGGCAAGTGGAAGCAGAAAGGCAGGGGATGGCCGCGCGGCAGCGCGAATTGGATGACCGAGAGACCCGGCTCCGGGAGGAAACGACAAGGATGCACCAAAGGCACCGAACTATGCTGCCGGCAACAGGAGGGGTTATTAACCCGACCGCCCTGGTGTTCACGCCTCAAGATCAGCCGATTCCGCCGACGAACCAAGGGACCATACCGCGACCTTCAACGGGAGCACATCCGGTAAGCGCGCCAGCCGGGTTACCTTTGCCACAGACAGGGGCGACAGCCGGCAATACCATGCCGCCACCACCATCGCGATTCCGCACACCAGCAGGTCATTACAACAATCCCATGGACAACGTGTACGCAGCAACGCTCGCATTAAACCAGATCCCTGTGGGAGACTCGCCTCATGCGGAAGGAACCCGACGAGCAATCGATCTACTACACACCGCGGTAGCACAGCAAGCTAATTATCCGGATCATAGGAGCGGGATGCATGGGACGCCGTACGCCAGCCAGCAACAGGGCCATGTTCAAACGAATGCGGCGCAACGAAGGGAAGAGCAGCAGCAAATGCCGCCTCCGCCGCGTATCCAGACAGCACCAGTAGTATCAGCAGCGCAGGCGGTGGTGAACAGTTCCAGAGCCAGAAGAGCCGGGGCCGGGTCTGCAGCGCACGAGTTACCAGTGGTGCCGCACCCCGCGGTACCCCCAGCCGGGTCACGCGTTTCCCGGGCAAGACCGGCCCCAACCACCCTTGCGGGACCAAAGTGCCTTTCGGACGATATCAGAGCAGAACCTTACCCGGAGAAGTTCAAAGAACCGGGGAAAGTAGTAAATTATGAGCCAACAATGGATCCAGAAACGTGGCTGAGCAGCTATGAGATGGCAATGTCAATTCGCAACGCATCCGAGAATCTCCAAGCCAAATTCATGTACTTAATGATGTCAGAGGGAGCAGCAAAGTTATGGTTCACCAACCTACCGGAAAAATCGATCAAATCGTGGGAGGAGCTAAAGACCGCATTCATCAAGCACTTTCATGGGACATGCAGAAAGTTATTTACTATTGATGATTTAGAAAGATGCGTTCAGAAGAAAGGAGAATCGGCACGCAGCTGGGTACGCCGGGTTATGGAGATACTCCACTCGTCTACGGATATCCAGCCTAAGGACGCGCTACAAGCTATGGCAAAAACATGTAAGTACGTTCCTTTAGTACAAAAGCTAACTCGCATGAAATCTAGTAGGAATGCAGCGGAGGTTACAATGGGAGAGTTAATGGATGCGTGCAACAAACACGCTGCAACGGATACCACAGAGGAGGAAGTTGACGACAAGAAAGCAAAAGCAAACGCAAGTAGCAGCGGGAAAACCGGCAATGGGTCGGCGCCAAACAATAATGGAAGTAGCCAAAACAAGCGCCCGTTCGACGGGAATTCCGAGTTTGTAGCCAACACGGAGGCCGGGTCTTCAAGACCTAGATCCGAAGGGAATTTTAATACTGGGAATCACAATGGGGGACACTACCAAGGACCTCCAAGACCAAGCAACAGTTGGGACATATTTAGGATGGCGTGCCCGAAGCATAGCAGGAATGGCAAGCCGGCCAATCATTCACTAGAGCAATGTGCCGACTTACAAAGGTGGAAGAACGAAGAAGTGAACAGAGCTATGCGAGGTGCGGGCCGGGGAGGAGGTCCGGGTCTAGGTGGAAACTTGGGTAACGGGCCGCCCCCAGCCGGCAATCCGCCAGCTGGAAATCAAGGTAACAATCAAAATGGAGCAGGAGGTTTTCAAGCTAACCCCAAACAGCTGGGTCAATATCACGTGCACACTACAGGAGGCTCTAACAAGGATAAGAAGATACTGAAACAAGCAGTTAATTCGGTCTCTTCCGCTGTTCCAAGGTATTTGAGGTGGTCAGAACAAGAGGTAACATGGTGCAGGAAGGATCACCCGGATAGAGTTGATCACCCGGGAGTCTTAGCTTTGGTAGTGGCACCACAGGTCAACGGCTACGAGCTGAAAAAAGTCCTGATGGATGGAGGAAGTAGTATCAATATCCTGTACTGGGAAACTTTTCTGCGAATGGGCTTAAAGGAATCGCAGCTGCAAAAGAGTACAACAGTTTTTCACGGGATAGTGCCGGGTCACTCAGCATGCCCTGAAGGAAAGGTGGCACTGGAAGTAGCTTTTGGAGAGTCAAAGGATAATTATCGAGTCGAGTGGCTTACCTTTGAGGTAGTAAAGTTGCGCAGTCCTTATCATGCATTGTTTGGAAGGCCGGCTTATGCCAAGTTCATGGCAAGACCGTGTTATGTGTACCTACAACTGAAAATCCCGGGTCCCAAGAAGACCATTACAATACACGGAAACCGGGATATAGCAGCTGAGTGCGATGAGGGAGACGCGGCAATGGCCGAGCAAGCCTGCAGGAAGGAAGAGCTCAAACATTACCGTTCTCAGGTAGACCTAGAAGAGAGGACAACGTCAAAAAAGCCAACCCCTGAGGGGGACAAAGCAAAAGTTAGGGCAGAACAAAACCCTAAGATGGTAGGCTTCATCAGGAGCAATACTTTCAAAACTCTCAGCAGGGAAGAAGAAGGCGTACCACCGTCCGCAGCTGATCACGTTCCAAGGAAGATATACCCGGACTGGCTAGCAAATCCGGTACTCATTACGAAAGGGCATAGCAAGTGGAGAATGTGCATCGGCCGTATCAACGCGAGGCCGATTCTCGAGAATAACTAAAGCAGTGTAATGGGCGGCAGGTTTCATACGCACTCTTTTCCTATCCAGGGTACCTAAGGGGACTGGAAGGTTTTTAATGAGGCGGCCTGCTGATTCAAAAAAGAAATTTTTATCAATAAAAGAAGATGGTTTCGAGTCTTATCATGGTCTTTGCTTCAGTTACAAGTAAGTAACATTGTTACTATCAATACATCAGTATCATCGAAATACATCACATGAATATAGGTCTCCGGGGGGTGATCTGCTTCAATAAGTAATCACAAGACCCGGAGACCCGGCCATGATGCCTATGAGTTATGGGGGCTGATTACTCGAAAAAACGGGTACAGCTGCAATCCTATAACTGGACAAAGGAGCCAAATTTCTTGGTTATTCTTACTTAAGCTCGATGTGACTCGCACTAAAGTGGCATGATCTGTTCGCGTACGATTACAATCAAATTATGCAGCCCAGTGTGGCTTGCTTGATCTTGTTTTTCGTATAGACGCAACGACATGGTATCCACGCGAAAGCCGGCTTATAGTACAAGATAATCAAAAGGGTCATCTAAACCACAAGTCCATGCAGAGTATAAGGCTAAAAAAGCCGGAAACTCAACAAATATTAAGCATGACTTCAGTATTTATGTAAACAGATATTGGTATTCAGCTTGGTAAACAGCAGTATGTCATCTGAGAAAGGCCACGCCCCTATAGCTCGTACTTTGGGTCATGGGGACTGGGGACTTCGAAACAGAAACAAACTGTTTTAACTACCCAAGCCTGAAAACCTTAATTTCCGAGTATTGGGGACTTAAAGAAAGGTTCCTCTATCAAAACCTACGATACTCGGTTAGCCGAGTCTCAAAAGGAAACTGAAAACAAGAGTTCGAAGTATCGAGAATAAGCTTATAAGTAACACAAGGATCGAGATTATCAAAAGCCAGGGGAGGCAAAGAGTTATCATAAGATTAATAAGCATACAGTCATAGTATCAGCGTCAATGGTGCACAAGCGCACCACCAAAAATCATATCAGTCTCGAGAAACACAAAGCGTTGGGTAGCGTCCTACTCGGCGTCCTGAGAGTGGTCCTCCGGGTCTGAATCTTGGACTTGCTCCTTGGCCTTACCAGCAGCTTTACCCGGGCTCTTCACTTCTGGACGAACAGGCGGAGGCACGGCTGGGGTAGAGGTAGACGGCTTTACGCCCAGTTCTGCTTCCCTCTTTGCAGCCTCTTCCTTCCTCCTAGCCAGATCAGTCGACCATTTGTCCAACATATCAATAGGGGGAGGCGCCTCCACCAGGATAACCTTGCCCTCAGAATCATACGAGCTCATAATTGTGTTTAGATCCATCTTGTCGGCCAAAGCTGTGGCTGAAGGACGTACCGCAGATTGTATAGCTTTGAAATCCTGGGGCTTGAATTTGGACCCGTCAGCTTTAAATTCTGGGAACCCGGATACTATCTTTGCCGGGTCAAGCTTTGGAAAATAAGCCTTCGCCAGCGTTAAAGCCCGGGTCACCCCAATTCGGCAGGACGAACGCTTCAGTATTTCAATCCATCCAGGTGCTGTGGAAAAGGCCTGTATAAGGGTCTCCTCGCCCGGGTATACCTCAGAAGGCCACTTGATAGCATCCAGCAAAAGTTTCGTGCCGGCAAAAAACGTCCGGAGCACAGTCTTCAGAGTTTTTACTTGAGTAATGGCATTCTCCTCCGGAGCAGCAAGGTTAGCACCTGCAATCCAAACATGTGAAAGCATATCAGTCATGTTGGTTATTACAGCGGCAAGATAGAGGTACGCAAATTAATCGCAAATAGCAAACTTACTTAGCAAGATACGGTAAGTGTCCGTAAGCTGAGCCGACAGGTTATTCAGCGAGGACTGGGCAGCATGGTACTTCTTCTTGTATGAGGAGACATCTTTTTTCAAAGTCTTTATCTCCGCTTCAAGGGCCTCCCTACGCTTAACTTCAGCCAGCAAGAGCTGCTCAGCCTTAAGTAACGCTTCATCTGACTGAGTAATCTCTGCCTGCAAAGGCCGGGTGAAGCTGTAAGCCGGATATCGCGAGAGTATTTTATCTGAGGAAATGATTGCCGGCAAGTACTATGCGAAGTACCGAGGATAATTAAAAAAAATTATACTCGGGACTTGGGGACTGGATGTATAATAAGGAGTATCAAGTAAAAATTACCTGATGTGCTGCAGCCATACGTTCTAAGACAGTCCCTTCTGAAGCTTTCATGGCAAGAAGAGCGCTCATCAGCTGGTTAAAGTCAGCGTTATCCGAGTTAGATGGCTCGGGTACCTGGAAAGTGGGAAAAGGAGCATTTCTTGTAACAGGAGGTGGCACCCGGGTCATCCGAATGTCGGAGTCTGGTCCCCCTCCCGCGCTTGAAGCTGCCCCCTTCTCCTTCTCGCTCGTGTGCGAAGCGATTGGATACTCGGCGTCATGCCTAGCTGGCTCCGGTGGCGACATTTGCTCGTCGCCAGCCGTAGTGAAGGCATCATCAGCCGACTCGCCCTCGACCCGGACTTTAGCTTCGGTGTCCTCCTGGTCGCTACTAATAACCGTGGCTCTGAAGAAGGTGCAAAGGCGTAATTAATCTTTGGTTATGGAAAGAAAGGGGATGAAAGTTCGGTATAATATCCGGAAAAGGCGTTTACCCGGTGTTTACTGGGAAGTCCGAGGGGAAGCCGTCACTAGACCCGGAAGAGACTGAAAAATGGCAAGAGAGGTCTGGGATTACGTTACAAAGGAATGACTGGAAAGAAGTTTTGTTTACAACAAATACCAGGGTGTTGAACCGGGGGCGGCGAAGCAACCGGGTTAGGGGTCTCGTTGCCCGGATGATTCCGGGTTACTCGGCGCCTAGTCATGGGTGGCTCCTTCAGTTATGATCAAAAGGGGTGAAGATGGGGTTAGCCCCGGAGTGACGTTATGGGAGCAAAAAACCAAAGTGTAAGGGGATGAAGTAAAAACCTGGAGGGCTATCCTCTGGGATTTCCTCTTTGTTCCGGTTCTGGTGGCCGGCTCCGGCTCTTCCTCCTCGCTGGTGGACCCGCCCCTGCTGTCCGTTTCTTCTTCTTCGCTTTGGTCCTCTCGCTCTGAAAAATGTCCGAGTTACAGCATAAAGAAGAAGAAAGGGCAGGATATAACGTGTGCAAAGGAATCAAGTAGGTACCTTCATTCGAGTCAACGACATCGTCTTCCTCCTCCCCGTCTTCGGAATTAGGAGTGGAGTCGACCGTCCAAAAGTCATCATCGGCCTGAGGAGAAGATGCCAGGATAGTGATTAATATCGAGTCAAGAGAAGCGAATAAAAGTAAGTGTTAGAAGTCAAAATCAAAAGGCAGAAAACTTACTCCAGGGGTTGGATTCTCGAGGGTAAAAGGTTCTAATCCGGCTATGCTCCGGATTACTTCGAGCTTCTCTGTCAGGAAACCCTTAATTGCTTTGTTAATGTCACCCGGAGCAAGGGTGCGGGTAGAGAATCGAATTGGGTCCGTGGTTTGACCCGAGTATTCGCACATCAGCTTCTCACGAATGGAGTTTGGCTGAATGCGGAAGCTAACCCAGGTCTTCACCAGGTTTAGCCCGATGAGGCCTCGGGCGGACAAGATGGAGATCCTAGCTAATAAAGGCAAGATCGCCTCCCTGTCTGGTTCAGACGCGAAGGCGTTGAATTTCTCGGAGATGTCAAGTTGACCCTCCGAGTAACCCGGCAACTTCTTCTCACCGGGTGGAGAGGTATCCTGGCAGTAGAAGTACGAAAGCTGCCAGTGCTTTACGTGGGAATTGAGAGAAATAGGAGGCATCAGGGAGTTCTTGCGGCGCTGGATAGAGACCCCGCCGCAAGTGAGAAGTGCGCCGTCGCCGCTTTCGCGACACGGCTTGCACTGAAAAAGTTCGACGAAGAGGGCTAGACTTGGCGGTGTGCACAAGTAAGATTCGGAAAGAACAATAAAATGGGAGATGTTCAAAATGGAGTTTGGACCTATATCGAAGATACGGAGGTTGTAATGGTCTAAGACGTCACGGAAGAAGGGGTGACCCGGAGGCCTAAAGCCCCGGGTCACATGTTCAACGAAGCATATTACCTCATTCGTCGCTGGAGAAGGCCGGGTTTCATTGCCTGGCACTCGCCAGTGGATAGACTCCTGTGGAGGTAGGGTTCCAAGCTCGACCAACTCCTCCAGCTTGGCCTTGGTAACGGAGGACTTCCCCCAATTGGCCGATATGGAGCTTGTGGATTTAGCCTTATTCGGCTGTTTCCTCTGCCTCTTGGGTGCCATGGGATTGACCTGGTAAAACATCGAAGGAAAAGACGTAAGGAACAAAAACTTGGAAGTTAGCAGGCAAGCAATTACCCGCAATTTGAACATAACCCGGCTATTGCCTCGCTGGGTCAAGAATGATTTGTCCGGGTATCAAGTGACCTTACAAAATACATGGAGCTTTCCGTAAAAGCAAATGTTTGGAGAAGTTAGGGGGATGCTTATATGCTTACCATCTGCGAATGAGTCGGAGAAGTAAGATTTTCTGAGGAAGGAGAACAAGGGCGGAAATTTCAGATGGCCCGAGCTTAGATTGGGAATCTTATTTCTAAAATTGTGACCAGATTAACGATTACTGGAGTTAGGGGAGTAATATAAGCTATGAATCCTATCCATAGGAATGTTTATGGTAAGTATCAGTGAGTTAATCCGGCGCGGCCCGAGAAATTGCGGACCGCTCGATTCAGATCTAATTAGAGGAAGAACTAAGAAATTGCGGGGGTAAGTTGGAGGATGTGAGGGACTTACTGAAGGAGATTGGAGTAAGGCCTTGCGGAGACAGATGGCGCAAGATTCGTGTCCTTTCGTGGTCGTTGGCCGGCGAATCGGAGGTTTGACGGTGGATTCGGGAGCTGGTGCGGCTCGCGCGGCGGCGGAGCGCAAACGAAGGCGGATGGGCTCCGGCGAGATGCGTGGGGTTCCCCGTGGTGGCGCTCTGCGAGCTTGAACTTGGGGAGAAGAGAAATGGGGAAAGTGAGCCGTTAAGGGTTGAGTTTGCCTCCTGGGGTTTATTTATAATAAACCGGGTGGAAAAATTTATCCTAACGGGCGAAACCCGGGAGTTGCGGAGTAATGGTTGGACATTTTGAAATTTGAAGACGTGCTTTATGTGCACTTAGATATGATCCCGAGAAAAGAGAAGGGGGGAATCTCTTTCCTGGTATTAGCACTAATTATCGAAGAAGGTGCGAAGTCATGGAGTTCCTTACTAAAGCTCGAGTCTGGAAGATTAAGGGAAAACCCTTGAGGGAGAGCCGGGCTTTTGCTTGGCTTCCTTGGTACCAGTCACGACTATTCATCAGCGCGCTGCGTCCTGATTTTCATATGTTTGTGTCTTATATTTCTGTAGGGAATAGCCGGCGCTTCGAAGAGTAAATCTTGGAAGCCCAGGCTATTCTGGGGACTACTGATGAGGGGATAGTAACCCGGTATGCCAACTCCCAGGTGAGATTCGGCCCAAACGACGGATGGATCAAATCCGGCTAAGGACAAAGAAGCTTCTAGAAGGCCCAGGACTTGTAAGGATCGTAACCCGGATTGTGGGTTACGGTAAGGAAAGTTAGGGTTCGTATGAAGAGTTCGAATAGGACTCGAGAAGCGCTTTGTAGGGCAAGTCAAGGGGGATATGAGTACTATATAAACCAACCCCTGGGCTTCGCCTAAGAGAGATCCAAGTCATAGTTGTAACACCTGTTATCGAGTATCCAGTATAATCGTATCGAGAGCCGGCGAGTTGTTTTCCGGTTCTTAGATTGCTTTCGCCATGTTCTCTTTCGAGCTAAACCCTCTCCCAAATACCTGTGTCGACTTGCCCCAAGATCAGTTACCTCAGGTAACATCTGCCGTGATTATCCCACGACAGAGGTGATCGTTGCGACTGGGCCGTGGAGGTCTTACCGAGTCGAACTCAACCTAAAGGGGTACCCGGCGCGTCCGCTAGGATTTTTCTTCGTGTTGTTGACACGGAAAGTTTACCGGAGGACGCAGCTTGAGTGCGATTCCAGGCCCAAAAGAGAGATCCTTGGGTCTTACCTTCGTACTCGAAAGAATACGGCATCTGGATGTGCCTAGTCGGCTGAACAATCCAGGTTTATGATGTGCAAACATCATGTGAATGAATAGCAGGTTCTGCCTACTCGAGTAGTTTTATCCATACGAAAGAGTTTTCGTGTTAGGAGTTTTATACCCATATGAAAGAGTTTTCATGTTTGGGATGTTGTGCCCATACGAAAGAGTTTTCGTGTGTAGGGTATTTTTTCCTGTGAAAGAGATTTCACGTCATGATGTTCCCATACGAAAGAGATTTCGTGTCCATGCGAAAGAGATTTCGTGTCAGGGTGACTGTGCGAAAGAAATTTCGCGTCCATACGAAAGAGATTTTGTGTCAGGGTGCTTATGCGAAAGAAATTTCGCGTCTTGATTATGCCCATACGAAAGAGATTTCGTGTTAGGGTGTTTATGCGAAAGAGATTCCGCGTCTTTGATGTGCCCATACGAAAGAGATTTCGTGTTAGGGAGCTTATGCGAAAGAGATTTCGCGTCTTCGATGTGCCCATACGAAAGAAATTTTGTGTTAGGGACCTTATGCGAAAGATATTTCGCGTCTTGATATGCCCATACGAAAGAAATTTCGTGTTAGGGAGCTTATGCGAAAGAGATTTCGCGTCTTGATATGCCCATACGAAAGAAATTTCGTGTTAGGGACCTTATGCGAAAGATATTTCGCGTCTTGATATGCCCATACGAAAGAAATTTCGTGTTAGGGAGCTTATGCGAAAGAGATTTCGCGTCTTCGATGTGCCCATACGAAAGAAATTTCGTGTTAGGGACCTTATGCGAAAGATATTTCGCGTCTTGATATGCCCATACGAAAGAAATTTCGTGTTAGGGAGCTTATGCGAAAGAGATTTCGCGTCTTCGATGTGCCCATACGAAAGAAATTTCGTGTTAGGGACCTTATGCGAAAGATATTTCGCGTCTTGATATGCCCATACGAAAGAAATTTCGTGTTAGGGAGCTTATGCGAAAGAGATTTCGCGTCTTCGATGTGCCCATACGAAAGAAATTTCGTGTTAGGGACCTTATGCGAAAGATATTTCGCGTCTTGATATGCCCATACGAAAGAAATTTCGTGTTAGGGAGCTTATGCGAAAGAGATTTCGCGTCTTCGATGTGCCCATACGAAAGAAATTTCGTGTTAGGGACCTTATGCGAAAGATATTTCGCGTCTTGATTTTCTTTTGGACGCGTAACAAGTGATGTCTTTTTGTTTCGAGTGATGTGTCTGTACATCGTAGTGTGGAGTCGTGGATTTTGCGGGAGCCGCATACTCACAATCTTCTCCCCGCTGCGTGGCAAGTGTCTTTTTGTTTGAAGATTCCGAAGAGACATAAGCCTGATGGCTGACAGTCGCGTGATGTCGTGGTGCACTGAGCACTTGTTCTGCCTCCCGATGGGACGTGGCGAGAAGTGTCAGAGACTAGACATGTCGGAGTCGACGCGGTGGAGGAGTACTCGACACGGCGGACGGAGTCGACGCGGAAGTCGTGTAGTCGACGAGGACGTGGCGGAGTCGCACGACGACGTGGAAGTCGTGTAGTTGACGCGGACGCTCAGCCACCGAGTCCACACAAGAAGATGGAGCCGAAAAGTCTTCAAGATGTTCTGATTTCGCGAATTGGCCCGCGTTGTCGTATGTGTCTCGTCGAGACGGACAAGTTTGATGTTTTGCTTTTCTTCATCCGAATTAATATGCGGTTTGTACGACCACAATAAGGACCTGGACGAAGATATCTGACAGAGCTCCTCAGATACGCGTCCAACGTGTTAGATGCTTACGACGTGGTAGTATGTTGAGTGCGCGTGTAGCGCTCGTCGGTTGCGCGGCCAGCGCTCCCGATGGGAGTAGCCCCCGAGTCTATGTGCGATTATTTGTAATCGGGCATAGACTCAAAGATCTTGTAACGTCGCTTCTTCAATCTATCGGGTGCACGGCAGTGCTCCCGATGGGAGTAGCCCCCGAGGCTATGTTCGACTCGCAGAGTCGGGCATAGGCTCAAGTTGTTCTGAAGCTAACCCCGTGTGCTTGTCTTCTGTTGGCTCGCGGAGGAGGACATGCGTCGACTCCCGGAGTAGGATATGCGTCGACTCCGAGCGAAGGATATGTGTCGACTCCGAGCGGAGGATTGTGTCGATTATCGACTCCGAGCGGAGGATTGTGTCGATTGTCGACTCCGAGCGGAGGATATGTGTCGACTGTCGAAGTTGCAGCCGACGTTGTGGTTCTTATCTTTGTATGACACTGTCGTGGTCGGCGAGGCGGTGCTGAGTGATATTGCCGGAATCGATGAACCGAACTCGTGTGTCGAGTGCGGCTGTTTCGCGCCTCAGCCCCCAAGTGTCGAGTGCGGCTGCGGCGAATTCTCGAGTGCGTCTACTTTGCAGCGTAGCCCCCGAGCAACGAGTGTGGCTGCGGCGAAGGACAGCCCCGAGAAGCTTAGTCGAGAGAATTCGATGTAGCGGAGTTGTGCGGCGGAGTCGCGATGTTTCTCGGAAGGACCCGACGAGGCGGACAAAGTCGACGAGGTGGAGTCGCGATATTTGTCCGAAGGACTCGATGCGGCGGACCGAGTCGACGCGGCGGAGACGCGATGTTTGCCCGAAGGACTTCGACGCGGCGGACCGAGTCGTTGCGGCGGAGTCGCGATGTTTATCCGAAGGACTCGACACGGCGGATCGAGTCGACGCGGCGGAGTCGTGATGTTTGTCCGAAGGACTCGACGCGGCGGACCGAGTCGACGCGGCGGAGTCGCGATGTTTGCTCGAAGGACTCGACGCGGCGGACCGAGTCGACGCGGCGGAGTCGTGATGTTTGTCCGAAGGACTCGACACGGCGGACCCATGTTTGCCCGAAGGACTCGACGCGGCGGACCGAGTTGACGCGGCGGAGTCGCGATGTTCATCGGAAGGACTCGACGCGGCGGACCGAGTCGACGCGGCGGAGTCGCGATGTTTGCCCGAAGGACTCGACACGGCGGACCCATGTTTGCCCGAAGGACTCGACGCGGCGGACCGAGTTGACGCGGCGGAGTCGCGATGTTTGCTCGAAGGACTCGACGCGGCGGAGTCGTGATGTTTGTCCGAAGGACTCGACACGGCGGACCCATGTTTGCCCGAAGGACTCGACGCGGCGGACCGAGTTGACGCGGCGGAGTCGCGATGTTCATCGGAAGGACTCGACGCGGCGGAACGAGTCGATGCGGCGGAGTCGCGATGTTTGTTGTGTGTACACGGAGGGCAATGTTGATGTCGAGCCCCCGGGCACTATTATGGCGAGTCGCCATGTTTTGTTGATTGACCTTTGTGTCGACTCGCAGATTGACGAAAACGGATCTGCGACTTGAATTCGCGGACTCGCAGAGATCCAAAACGTGTCGCAGTGCGCGAGCCGCTGACGGAGATCTAACCGTTGGAATTGACTCAAAAAAGACGGAGTGGTGCGGGATTGTATTCCGCAGCTGTTCAACGGTTTGATTGTCGAATTGATTTCCGAGTAGACTGTGAGAATTGTTTTCCCGAAGTCGCGCGGAGTTCCGTCAGATTCTGACAGGGCTTCGGTGTTCGGGTCATCCACGGTGATCTAACCGTCGGAATTCGCCGATTCTTTTTGGAGATTGTAGATAATTTGATTGCGCATCTTTCCACCGAAGGAATTTTCCAGATGAGTTTCGAGCCGCCGTTGATGGCGTCCGCAATATGTACGTTGCTGCTGTCCTGCAGCCTGCGCGTAAAGAACGGTGTTGATTTTCGATTGTAGATGATGAAAGCCGTGCGCGAGGCCGGCGAGTGCTCGATGAAGTTGAAGGAGCCGGAAGTAGATAGAATCCATGGGGTCGAGGACCCGAAGCTTGACGTAGATGAGGCCGGCGAGACCGTAGATCCAACGCGTGTCGTTCCCACAGACGGCGCCAATTGTCGAAGAGTCGTGTCGACAAATCCCTCGGATGAACCGGTAGGGTTTCGAGTAGAGGAACGATGTACGCGCTGGTGACCTCGACGGCTAACAAGGAGAAAGATTTACCCAGGTTCGGGGCCCTCGTAGAGGTAAAACCCTTACTCCTGCTTGTCTGTTCTGTATTATGATGAGATAGTCGAGATGTTACAATGGCGATGCCATGGTGAGGCGTACGGGGTATCCCGTGTATTGCCTAGTCTAGTTGTGGCTTGTATCTTCCTCTCTCTAGATTGAATCCCTAGATTCGTCTCCCCTTTTTCTCTCCTCCCTCCTCGCTTTATATATGCAGCCAGGAGGGGGTTACATGAGTCCTAGTAGATTACGTATAGGAGTTCTTGTCTTGACCCGCAAGTCTTGCGGGTGGGCTTCACGTGGGCCTTCTAGAATACTCCAAGGGCTCCTCTTCTTGGGCCTTAACCTTGGACCTGAGACGGGGTGTCCTTACCCGCAGGGTCCAGGATCCATATCTTCGTCAGTGCTTAAATAAGCAAGGCAATGCTACTCATGTTATTGTTTTCACACAAGTGAAAACTATAGGGGTCAAGTACTCATAATAACATCATCAAAATGCTACTGGTCCTATGAACACAATACAAAAATATGTGGCTACACAACCACAAAAACTTATGTCCAAAATTCCACACATGAGGGAATTTTTCCATAACAATTTCATAGCCATCACAAAGCTAATAGTGCTTTTCTACCAATTCCAATGCAATATAGCAGAGGTGATAACAACACAAACTAAGTACCAACATGGTACTGGATACACTCAAAAAATCCAAGTGCTTTGCACATGAATTCATCACTCAAAAATGCTATGCAAATATTAACTAGAGAATAATCAAATGCTATTAACAAAAATTCTATTTCTTCTCAACTCAAGTCCACACAATCTAACATGCTAAAATAGCTAAGTAAACCTTATAAAACAAGTTCACACAACTTATACATGCTAGAAAACAATATTGTAACACAAAAATATAATCACAACAATTAATTAGCTAAAATGCCAAAATGGCAGAAACAGGTGAAACAAAGATCTGTCCACCAAATTTTATATGATGCTCTAAAAATTAAACCCTTCTAGGTTTGGATAGCCCTAAACATATACAAGACCATCCAATTGAGTTTGCATCAAAAATCATTTTTAATAATTTTATAAAAATCACCAAAGTGCTCTCTGGTGTTTTACCAAATTGCATGCCATTTCAAAAATACAATGAATTTGGAAACGAGGTTAAATGATCCTGTTAGGAAATTCCAAGGGCTTTCCAATGCAATTGGCCTCACTTCATTCCGAGTTGTAAAATAAAAATGGTGCTCATTTTGGTGTTTCTGGTACCTGTTGCCAAATCATTTTTCATTCTTAAAATATACATCCAAATGTAGATCTACAAGTTGGAGGTGGTTTAGATTTAGTTGTGGTACATCTGTGAATTTTAGTTTGGTCAAATTCATCCTTTTGGTCGCCTTTTAAGCTCAAAAGTAACCATGCTTGTTTTCTGTAAAAATAAATTGGAAAAGAAGCATTATTGGGCCAGATCCAGAGAATAGGGCCGGCCAGATCTAGTAGCACCGCGAGGGAACCTAGCCGCACTCGCTGACCCGTGGGCCAGGCCGCCACGGGGCTGCCACGCAGGCGAGCCCAGGGGCCACCTGCCAGTTTGACTAGCCCAGCGCGCGGTCAGCAGAGAGCCGGCGTCAGCGTGATGTCGCCACGACGTCATCGCCGGCGGGAGGTTCTCCGGCGAGGTCGAAATCGAGCGAAATCGTCCATATTTTTGCGAAACAAAAACACCTACGGATTGCTTATGACGAGGGGATTCACCTAGAGGATGTTTCGTTTCCTGGGATGCACCGGAGTGCGGCGGCGACGGTGGCGCGGCGGCGGCCGGAACACGACCACGGCACGGTGTCGCTCTAGCGCGAGAGGGAGAGGGAAAAAGGTAGGGGACGGTCTCCTGCTTACCACGAGCTCAATGGAGGGCTCGGCTAGGGAGGAGGAAGCTCGTGGCGGCGTGAATAGCTCGCCGGAGCTCGCCGGCCCCGAAGACGAAAATGCACGGCGCGGGCTCCTGGCGCCATCCCGCCTCGATTCCTCTCGCAGGGGCGCTCAGCAAGACTAGGCGGAGGCTATGGGAACCACGGCGACCGGTGGCGAGGTCCTCTGTGGCCGAATTGATTGTGAGCTTTTTCGGGCTAGGGTTAGGTTTTTGCAAAAAAAAAAATAGAGAGAGAGGGAGTGGCTCGAGGGAGAGAGAGAGGGGGCAGGTAGAAGGTGCACATGGGGTTTTTTATCATCTAGTTTGCTTCCAATCGAAGCTATGGAAGCATGGGCAGCCATGCCCTCCATTTCGTCATCTACAGGAAGAAGAAGGAAACCATGTGACTCAGCTTACATTTAAGCCCCTGGAAAATTACAAGTAGGTCCCTGTACTCTCTGAAAATGGATGTTTTCCCTAAGCAAACAAAGTCAAAATTTGAAATCCTTTTGCCCAAAATTCTTATTAGTTAAGGTACACAACATATGTGAAAATTGGCTCATTTGCCTAAACTTGATAATTCAAAGTTGTTCAAATTTGAATTCTTACATAAATGGACATTGAATTTATTTGACTACTTAGGAGCTTCCAAAAATGATAATTTTTGGCACACATTCCTTATTTGATGTGTTCCTTATGTGGTAGAAAATTCAAGTCATTTTGAGTTACTTCATAGAACAAACTTGTTCAAATTTCAAAAAGGTGCTGTCAAGAAAACAGGGGGTTTTGGCAACTTAAATTATTCAAAAACTTGTGCCCTTTTGGTTTTCATCCTTATTTATGTTATAGAGCATGTGGTATTTATTTCATGGCATGTGGAAAAAGTTTGTAGAACAAACTTGTTCACAATCCCAATTGTTGCTGTGGAGAAAATTCATGTTTTCAGGGCTTTATTGGATTCAATTCTTGGTCTCCTCTTGTGTTTGTTCCTTATTTGATATAAGGAAGCAATGGTATGAATTTCAAATCATTTTAAGAAAGTTTCCAATAGTAACTTGTTTTAGTTTTCTGTTTATGGAAATATTGGAATTTCTATTTAATAAAGCACTTGGCTTTTCTTTAGCAATGCTTTGCCAAAATATTTATGTGACTAGAGATAGCAAGTCAATGCTCTCCAATACCTTTGTTTTTAATCTTGCAAGGTTGGAAAAACATTTGATAATATTTTGGTGAAGCATTTAAGAATGCCTCTTTTTCTGATAATCATCTATGGAAATTTATTAAGTGTTTCATCTTTCTTAATTTGGGTCTTGGAATAATATTCAACAAGTAGTAGGTTCATAAGATAGTTTTTGGAAAAACTCTTTGATCAATATTTACTTTAGAAAATATTGCCAAGGTCATTGGAACAATATGTTGAATATTTTTATCCCTGGAACAATATGTTGAATATTTTTAGTTCACTGCTTTGCTATCCTTTTAAGTTTGCAAGTTTATATAATTAGTTTGTTTGGTTGCACTTAAACAACCACAAACAAACACAACCAAGGTTTATTAGTAAAGCAATTAGCAAAACAACTGTGTTATTAGGTATTCCAAAATTGGGATGTGACACTTCCAGTTTCACAAATAGCTCCAATCAGAGTTGATTAGAGCTACCAATTAGCAACGCCAGAAGGTTGTCTCTATTCGTCAGTGCCGAGAACTGGATGGCGGAGTGCTCACGGGTTGACACGAGCATATGAGCACACACCATAAGACTGATTACACGTGTGATCCTTGACGAGGAAAGACTTAGCGACATCCTTGCAACTAGGTCTAGTTGTGAGGATCTACGACTGTTCATAATTCTTCTACGACTACATCGAATCCGCTACCCGGTGACTTAGTAATATTGTATGGGCATGCCTTGTTATCTGCATAGTGATCTTGGCGGACTACGTAGGATTTTTTTAAAAAATTCTGTAGCGTAGACCAGCAGATTGTGCCTGAGAATATTAAAACCTAGGCGTCGCCAAGGAGAGTTTTCACATCAGCTGCTACAACTATGCAGCTCTTGTTAAGATTAGATGGGCTTGAAATATTCGAGAAAAGGACGGAAGGTGGTCCCAATCGGCCACCTCGCGCGCATTTAGATCTCAATTAAACATAACCATTGGAGCATACCTTCATGCATAGTTAGTTTTAATAATTCGCAACATCATTGCATCAACTCTTCCGGTGACGTGTCAAAATCATGCAAAAAGTGTATTAGCATTTCAAAAACCATGGCAAAAGAATGTCGATCTTGTTGTACGATGTATTTTTCTCGAAAGGAGGTTGAGACCCTCGTCCTCTACATCGAAATGATACATACGAACTTTCTATATATATATCAAACAACCTAAGCCACCACACGACACCTACAAACTTTAAAATGGGGAAAGCTAATGGAACGAGTGAACAGATAGTATGGGCACCTAGAGGAGGGTGAATAGGTTCTACGACCAATTTTAATTATTTTTTAATTTAGGCTTGACACAAAGGTAAATTCTCTAGATTATGCAAGTAAGGTGAATGTACCTATATGAAAAGTGCAACTATAAGCAAGATACAAACATAAAGTAAAGGAGAGGTAACGAGGTAACTGATAACGGAAGCACGCGGAGACAAGGATGTATTCCCGAGTTCCTCCTTTTGAAGGGAGTACGTCTCGTTGTAGGGTGTGATTTTCGCCACAAAGGCCTACTCAACGCCACAAAGGCCTCACCCTATTCTCTGATGAACCTCGCCACAAATGCCTAATTCACCTTCCAATATTGATTCCCTTCGAGGCGGAAATCGGTGCCTTTACAATGAGCTTGAGGCACACACCCACAACTGAATTGGGGGCTCCCAAGAACACCAACAAATCTACTACAGACAACAAGCGAGTAACAAGAGAGCCTAGGTTTTCCACAAATAAACCCTAGACTCAAATCCCTCAAGTGAATGAGGGGGAAATGAAGAACGAGCTGGTGAAGATGTAGATCGAGGCCTTCTCCTTTAATTCTCCGAAGATAAACGAGTTAAGGTGGAGGGATTGAGACAAATCTTGGATTTGGCAAAGTCAATAAATGTGCATTTAATGCCTTGGACGAACTTGCTTGAGGTGTAAGAAGGAGAGGGGTATTTGCCCCTTTCAAAATACGACCATTGTAGGAATTTTTGGGCGGACTATCCCCCCTGGATTATCCGACCCTCAGGGAAAATAATCCGGCCCAAAAATCCGGCGGGCTTCTGCAAGCCCCATAACTTTTCCTTAGCCGTTTTTTGCATGACCAAGATTCTGGGGGCGGAATATCCGGCCCCTTCACACTAAAAAGACCGACCAAAAGCCATACCACCTCTGCACTTCACCGAGCTTATGGGGGCGGATTATTTGAACCTAGAGGAGGCAGGATATCCACCCCCCGGAATATCCGGCCACTAGATATTGAAAAAAAACGGCCAAATATCTAGTGGGCTTCTGCAAGTCCCGCACCTAGGTCCTTAGTCGTTTTTCTCCCAGGGTTCTGGGGGCGGATTATCCGGTCCCGTGGGGTGCGGATTACCCGGCTCCCGGAATATCCGACCTTTCCAGGCCAGAATTTCCTGCCAGACCAGAGGTATAAACTCGAGATTTCCTTCGACCTTTTTGGTTCTTGGTGATTTGTAAGATATACCTTTAAATCCTGCACCACTTAACACATGATTAAATATTTTGTGTGTTGTTAACTAACACACAAAACATAAAGGGATAAGAAATGTGCTTTCAATCTCCCCCTTTTTGGTGTTGGATGACAACACAAGGATTTGCAATAATATCAAATTTAATACCAAGATATATAGGAGCCCCCCCCCCCTAAGTGTGTGCAAATAGAAGATTTTAAAAACATCAAGATGCACAACAAAGGGTTCATTGCAACAAGATAATACTAGCAAGATATGAGACATGGAAATAAGATATAGTTGAGACCAAACCTTGCATAGAAGATGATAGTAGAAAGATATGACACACATTCTCATCATCACATAGTTCTCAACATATAAGATAATAGATCATCCACATGTCTCACACCAAGATAGATAAAAACGCAAACAAAAGAAAATAGGCCAAGCAAAAATAAGATAAATGGACACAAGCTCTAAACAAATGTTAAAAGAAATTGCTTGTGTCCGACCCATGCAAATCCCCACAGAGACTCCTAATAGAACTACTTCCCCCCTTTGACATCAAAACACCAAAAAGGAAGAAGAGTGATGCTACACGTCCCAAAAAAGTAACTCCGAGTCGTGCGGGTCCTCTGAAGCATCCTCCTCACTCTGGCTGCACTGCTCCTCCTCATCATCATTACCACCCTCAGGATCCTTAGCAGGAGGTGCACGGCAGAGAGAACACTCCAAATCAGCCCAAGTATACTGATTCGTGTCCATGATCCACCGAGAGTAGGAGGCAGGCTGAGAGATAGCAGGAGGGAAACCCGCGGCACCACAAACATGGTGAAGTATCTGCTGCTGAGTCCCTGCTGACAAGTGCTCTCTGTGGTAAGCATTGTACTGCTCCTTGCTAATATCCACCTTCATGCAGAGAATGGTACGCTGAAACCAACTGAGCTCCTTCACATTAGAGGAAAAGTCAAGAGCATAGGCATGCGTCCCCTAGAAGTGATGTTGCCCCTACGATCATCTGCCATGAAAGCGTCAACAGAAGCAGATGGAGTGGTCTTCTTCTTCACATAGAACCTCTTGAATTTGTGATCAACACGGTTCCCACTCAGATCATATTCCTTCATCTTGTCCTTGGTGAGCAGTATTATGTACGAAGCATACAGGATGGTCAAGAGGGAAACCATGGCATCATGCATCTCATGGAAAATTAAATCCATCACATCAAGAGTAAAAGATTCCCCTGGATCTTCTGAAGTGGTGACCTCATGAGCAGGCAGCAGAAGATCCACTAGAGAACCACAGATAGCATTGTTGTTCCCACCACTCGGGTCTATGTTCTTACTAAAGACCCTCACCAGAATATCATATAGCGGCAGGAGTCCCACATTGTCACCAATCACTCCTTTTGAGCCATAGATATCAGCCAGCTCGTTCATGCTAGTCTCGGGAGAGTGGAGGCGAATGCCCGAAGGACGAGACGCGCTCCTAAAAGAATAACCAAGAATCCCCGTGAAGTCGTGGAAGGTAGCCTCACAGTACACTAAGCTAGACATCCACTTCATAGTCCTCGCATCATTGCCCTTGAGAACTAGAGTATCAAAGAACTGCTTAAGAAGAGTGACATTATAGTTGCATTGGAGCCCCATGAGATGGTGGAGTCCCATCTTCTCAGTAACCTCCATGGCCTCAGCAAATTCCTTCTTCCCACGAAGAAGATCCATGTTGATAGGGTGCACTGGACGCACAGGATGCTCAAAAGCCATATAGATGTCATCATAAACATACTTCTGCTTGATGCACCAGAAATTCCCATTCTGAATACCTTCTTCTTTCTCTTCGTCGATGAACCAATCACGTTTCCTTATACCTGCATAATCAATGTTGTCCATATCCTCCTTGTATTTATGCCTCTAGCCTTTGCCTTTCTTTTTGGGATCAGTAGGAACTTTGACCTTCCTCAAGGCCTCGCGGTTGCGCTGACGGATCACTCATTAATCAACAAAATTCCCATCTTCATCAGTACGAATAGTATATTCGTGAAACCGCTTCAAAGGGACATTCATCGGAGAGCCACATGTGAAATATAATAAGGTGGATAGCACAAGGGATAAGTACACACAAGGTGGAAATGGAAAACATATACACATTAGAGATGGTACAAATTGTCGATACTATTTAGTCCTCGGAGGAATCAGATCAAGAAATAGAATATAAACTTCTGTCCAGGGGGCGGATAATCCGCCCGACGGATATTCCGGCCCACGGGGAGGGGGGCGGATATTCCGCCCCTGCGAAAATTTCTGAACTTGATTCCAAACCTAGGTCTAACAATAGATCGAGCCAAGATGTACCAAATCTAATGTGAGTATAATGCAATGTAGTGTATAGGCAACATCTACCCCAAACAAAATTTAGTAACTCCACAAGAAAAGCAAAGAGTGAAGAACACCCTAGAGAGGAAAAACAATGGAGTTACCCTCTTCCATAGAGGAACCGCGTGGGGAAGATGATGCGCGGGAGATGGAAGAAATGGATACGGAGAGCACCCCAGAAACTCCGGTGGTCGGAACTCCTCCGACGAGATGGGGCGGCGGCAGGGGGTAGTGGGAAGGGAGAGGTTCGGGGGTGAAGGGGAAGTTCTGATCTGGAACTCCCCACCCCGGCCTCTTCTAGCAAAAACTAAACTGCTTGGGGCGGATTATCCGGTCTATGGGGGGCAGATAATCTGGCCTGCTGTGCCACTTCCTCAAAATGCAGAAAATAAGACCCTTATGTGTATAGGATAGATATGGGTTATGATATTAGATGGGCTTAGGATATATTTTCACACCGGCAATAGTCATGCTGTAAGTGGACAAGGTAGCGGACGCCCACCAAACTGCCGCTTCTGCTCGTTTAGCTTAAGTGGTCAACCGCTAGCTGTCGTATAGCATAGTGATATTAAGTGGGCAGTCGTTTGTCCACTTGTGTCACGTTCTGCCGAGCATGCCGGCCAGCTAGCGCACCTCGAGTTGGACCTGATCGTTGTTCAGTCCAGGATTTCAGGTCTGTTTGGTTGACGGTTAACTGCTGCCTGAATTCCTCTACTTGTTACTGAAAACTATGTGAAAATAAATCAGTGATCTGTACTTTGTATGTGAGTGGCTTTTGATGGATGTTTAGACTCGTTTCTTCTTATATTTAATTCAATAGCCATGAGATGAGATTGAGTCTAAAAGATGATCGACGGGTATATATTCCAGTGTGAGTAAAATTCAGTATTAAGCATGCCGGGAACTGCAATAGTTTTAGTTTCAAGTTCATCCTCTAGAGAAACTCTACCATCATGCTCTTCCTCAAGAGTCATTGAGAGAGATGAAATTTCATCCGCATCCCTTCTCTCAATCTCACCTTTCTTCTCAAGGGCCTCTTGGGCCTCTCCCAATTGCCTCATGAGATGCTCAAAGTACTTCTTGGTCTCCCCTTGCATGTTAGACATAAAACGGTCCAAGGAGGCTCTTTCCTCTTCTTCTCTAAGACAAGTAATATGTTCTAGTTCACTAGGGGTCTTAGAGTTAGGAGAGGATGATACCTCCGTGGCCTTAGCCATGAAGCACTTGGCATCGCGTTGAGGAAGATTTTCATTGGGGGATTCAAAGAGAGATGACGAAGATGGAGTGGAAGCAATAGCTAGAGCGGCCACTTCACTTGTTGTTTCTTCTTCTTCATCACTCCCGGAATCATACTCCTCTTGAGTCAAGAGCACAAACTTGGTAGGAGTCTTCTTGTTGAAAGGTTTCTTCTTGAAATGAGGTTTCTTGTATTCAACCTTGGATTTGTCCTTGCGGATTAGCTTGCCGCTATGGTTCTCTCTATTCTCATAGGGGCACTCCGCAATGAAATGGTACTTGTCTTGGCAATTGAAGCAAGATCTCACTTTTTGAGCCCCATCATTACCATAACGAGACTTGGTCTTCTCCTCAACAAACTTCTTGCCTTTTGGGGGATTGTTCCAAAACTTTTGCACGGTGAGAGCTATTAGATCCTTTAGTACGGGATCATATTCTTGTTCCTTCAATGGAGGCAATGCTTCTTCACCATCTTCATCATTCTCAACTTCTCTTGTCAACACCTTGGCCTTCAAAGCAACGGAAGCTCCTTGATGCATTCCAATGGCCCTAGCACGGTTGTCAAGAGCATTCTTGGTTTGCACTTTGTAGGAGCTCAACTCTTGCATGACTTGGGTAGAGGTCATGGTGGAGAAATCATGTCTCCCTTGAATGCTCTTCATATCCGTGCCCTCGAAAGGCATCACGGCAATTATGAACTTCCTCTTGATCCAAGCATCATCAATATGTGTTGCACCCGCATTAGAGAAAGCGGTGGCAAGAGATTTGAGCCTCCGATACATGTCAACGTGATCTTCTCCATCACGCATGAAGAATCCTTCGGCCTCATTGGTCAAGGTGTCATAGCGATTTCTTTGCATGCTTTCATTCCCAACAAACATGACGACAAGGGCATCCCATGTCTCTTTGGCGGTGGAGAAGTGTTGAAGATGCGGCATGTGGTTGGGGCCCACGGCTTGATGAAGGATGGACAAAGCGGTGTAATTGAGTTGGCAATCTACAACCTCTCTTCTTGTGAGATTCTTGGGATCATATGGCTTGTATCCATCACGAGTGATTCTCCAAAGATCTATACAAGAAGAGTTCAAGTGAGTCTCCATGTAGTATTGCCATTCACGAAAAGAATATGCATCAATTTTAGGTGGATCTCCCCTAGGAATTATATGAGGAAAAGGGATGGGAGGATCGGGAGAATATTGGCCTTCAACGGCATGATATCCTTCCTTTCCATTCACACCCTTCTTAGCGGATTGTTCGGCGGAAGCAGTTTTAAGTGGTTCACCATCAACCCCAATCTTGGCACCCTCCGTTTCCGGAGGGGATGAGTCGACCACCTCCGGTTCCTTGGCTTTGAGGAGTGTTGTCATGAGTAGACGCAACTCCTCAAATTTAGTGTCTATGGATGAGGTCAATGATTCTCTCAAAGCATTGAGATCATTCATGGACACATTTCCTTCGGACGGAGCGTCATCCTCATCACCCATACTTAAACTCTTAGGCGGTTAAGCCCGATAGAAGAGCCGAGGCTCTGATACCAATTGAAAGTATAGTATGGGCACCTAGAGGGGGGGTGAATAGGTGCTACGGCAAATTTTAATTTTTCTCAAATTTAGGCTTGACAAGAAAGGTAAATTCTCTAGATAGTGCAACTAGTGATGAATTTACCTATATGACAAGACAAGCAATCAATGCAACAAGTACAGGTAAGTAAAGAGAGGGAGGAACGAGGTAACCGATGGAAGCACACGGAGACACGATGTATTTCCGAGTTCCTCCTTTTTAGGGGAGTACGTCTCGTTGGAGGGGTGTGAGCTCGCCACAAAGGCCTACTCAACGCCACTAAGGCTTCACCCTATTCTCCGATGAACTTCGCCACAAAGGCCTAGTTCACCTTCCACTATAGAACCCCTTTGAGGCGGGGATCAAATCCTTTACAAACACCTTGGGGCACACACCCACAACTTAATTGGGGGCTCCCAACAACTCTTGAATCACCAACTAGAAACAAGATGCCTAGGTTCTCCACAAGAGGAAACCCTAGGCAAGATCCCTCGAGCTAGAGAGGGGGAAATGAAGAACGGGTCGGTGAAGATGTAGATCGGGGCCTTCTCCTTCAATCCTCCAAAGATCTTCAAGATTGGGTGGAGGGATTGGGAGTTATGAGGGATTTGGTGAGTTCTTAAATGCTCATCAATGCTAAGGGGAAGAACTAGATCTTGAGGAAGAAGAGGAGGGCTATTTATAGTCCCTCCTCACAACTAGTCGTTGTGCAGGAAAAAAGGTACCGGAATATCCGGTCCAAGTTTGGACCGGAATATCCGGTTAGTTTGCTCCACGCAGAACTGCAGTGTTGGACCGGATTATCCGGTTGATCTGAAATAATCCGGTTGACTCCAGTAGCTCAAAACTTCCAGTCCTTAGCAATTTTTCGCAGCAACCGGAATATCCGGTCCAGGATGAAATATCCGGTCCGAATAATCCGGTTGACTCCAGTAGCTCAAAACTTCCAGTCCTTAGCAATTTTTCGCAGCAACCGGAATATCCGGTCCAGGATGAAATATCCGGTCCGAATAATCCGGTTGACTCCAGTAGCTCAAAACTTCCAGTCCTTAGCAATTTTTCGCAGCAACCGGAATATCCGGTCCAGGATGAAATATCCGGTCCGAATAATCCGGTTGATTCCAGTATGCGAAATTCTCAGTCCTTAGCCATTTTTGAGCTCCTTTCTCAGCAACCGGAATATCCGGTCCAGGATGAATAATCCGGTCCGAATAATCCGGTTGAGTTCTGTCCCAAAAACCTCAGGCCAAACTTCACCGACTTTTCAGTGCTCGATGCCGATGTTAAGTATAACACCTGCACACTAAACACCTCGATAAATAATGTACTTAGTATTGTTAACTAACACACAAAACACTGGGAAAACGAAATGCACTTTCAATCTCCCCCTTTTTGGTGTTAGATGACAATACTAAGATTTGCAATAAACCTTGACAGTAATCATGTTTGAAACAAGATGAAAATCTCTCCCCCTATCTCTATGCATATCTTTTGTTTGCCTCAAACGCAAATGGACGCAATGATGTATAGGAAGAGATTTTCAACAAGTAGCAAACACGACAATGAGACAACATCACCAATATGTTGAGTGTAAAGAAGTATATACCTTGTGCGAGAACGATATATCCAAGAATAACCAAGCACAATCATAGATAATCTCCTCAACATATCCGATAGATAACCAACACCTCAACATATCCGATAGATATCCAACACACCATAAATAGATAACCATGATAATATCCAGATAACCAATAGTCACACACATAATAGCACACATAGTTTTAAACGACAATAAACGACAAGTTCACAAGCACGACAAATGACGATAAAATGGACACAAGCTCTCAAAGGAAGGATAAAAGCAAATGCTTGTGCCCGAACCCATGCAAATCCCGTAGTCTATAATAGCTACTTCTCCCCCTTTGGCATCGAGACACCAAAAAGGAGGGAAATAGCTAACTAACGCCCCAGACACGGTCTAAGCATCCGACTCGTCTCCAGACCCCTGCTCATCATCAGACTCCTCCTCATCAGCAGCAGCATCATGAGCTCGTGAAGCAGTCTCCCGAGTAGACCTGAGGGCCGCCTCAATGCTCTCCCAAGGAGTGAAATCCTCAGCAGACCAAGCAGAGTAGGACTGAGCATCAAGAGGAGCAGGAACATCACCAGTGCCACCACTCACGTGATGGAGAATCTGACGCTGAGAGCTGGCCAAATCAGTGTCCCTGCGATATGCCCTGTACTGTTCCTTGTGAATGTCCAGCTTCATGCAGAGCACGTTGCGCTGAAACCAGGATAGCTTCCTGACGTTGCGCAAGGTGGTGAGATCAGACACAGGCACCCTGGGAGCAGACTGAGAGCTAGAAGGACCACCCATAGAGGAACCACCCTCAAATGGAGCACTCTGAGAAGCAGCCGCAGTCTTCACCTTCCTCTTGACATACAGCTTCCTCACCTTGTGCTCAACCATGGGTAGCTCGGTGTACTCCTTCCTCATCTCATACTTGATAAGCATCATGATATAGGGAGCATAGGGTATGGTGTAGCCACCAATCATAGCAGCATAGAGCTCGTGAAAGATGATGTCCATCACATCCACAGTATATGAGACAGCCGGGTCCTCTTCCTCCATACACTCCTTAGCCAGAATCAGAAGGTTGCACAGAGGGGTGGTGAGAGCATCGTTGTTACCTCCACTCGGCACAAGGAAAGCTCTGAAGATACGCACCAGCTGATCATAAAGAGGAAGCAGTCCCTCAAGTCCCCCAACAGTGAAACCAGGGGCATAAAGCTCAGCCATGGACACCTCCCTCCTCGGCCTATCAACCTCATGGACGCGGTGACCACGAGGAGGGTGCTCGCTGTAAGAGTAGCCAAGACGCCGAGCAAACCTCTCAAAGGATGCTTCACAAGGTGTATCTCCAGACATCCACTTAAGACGGGTCACAATATCACCAGTGGAGTACACGAGGGTGGACATAAACTGCATCACCAGCTGCGTGTTGTAGTTGCACTGGGTCTCCATGAGCTTCACCAAACCGAAGCGCTCAACAATACTGGCTGCATCAGCAAACTCATCCTTGGCCTTGCGAGCGGCATGGTCATATGGATGCATAGGGCGGCACGGATAGCGGTAGTCACAATAGATGTCAGTGTAAATGTAGGACTGCTCCAGATTCCAGAAACGAGGATCAATGTTGCCAACCCTCGGAGAAAGATAGGCATCCTGCTTTCTGAGCTCATTGAACTCCTGAGTCGGAATGTCGGTCTTATAGTTGAGCCGAGGTTTCCTCTTGTTACGGGTAGAGACTAGCTTCTTGTGCTTTGGAACGCTTCGATCGTGGTCACCATCTGTGAAACAAGATAGAATAGGAAAAGCACAAGATGAGTACACTAGTGTCATACAACGGATACAATCATACATAGAAACGATAGAGAAGATTACAGGAAACAATCGAGGTAGAAATCTGGGAAAGATCCATTTGGGGCTGCCCTTAAAACAGTACTGGACTCAGCCGGATATTCCGGTTCAAAACTGAACCGGATATTCCGGTTACCCGGATATTCCGGTTCAGTCGTGGACCGGATATTCCGGTAAATTGCGGAACAGCACAAAATCAACCTAGATCTCAGATTTCCACATGGATTGCAAACAAGTAAACTACTCTATGGTTTCTAGCATGTATGGGGGGTCCTCTTCGGAACGAAATCT
The DNA here is from genome assembly GCA_028641055.1 of Alopecurus myosuroides. Classification (NCBI taxonomy): domain Eukaryota; kingdom Viridiplantae; phylum Streptophyta; class Magnoliopsida; order Poales; family Poaceae; genus Alopecurus; species Alopecurus myosuroides. The sequence goes on from CM054062.1 coordinate 246,230,567, forward strand.
ACCAAGCAAGCCAACAAAACGCACATCCATGGAAGGTGAGGTTATAGCACCAAGATTCAAGAGATTTGAACAATACCGGGATCCATGGAGAGAAAAGCTTGGGTAGAGTAGTTCCAAAACGCGAGGAGATCAAGATCAGGGCCAAATCTCCAAGATCTTGCGGAGGAAACGGCCCGGGAGGCCAAGAACCACGGCGGCGGCGATTTGGTGGAGAGGAGCGGACGGGAAATAGGGCAAGAACTGCCCATCCCCGTCGGGCTCCAGGTTATATGGATTTCGCCGAACCGGATATTCCGGTTCAAGTTTGAACCGGATATTCCGGTACAGCCGGATATTCCGGTTCAAAACTGAACCGGAAATTCCGACTGCCTCCAGATTCGAAATTTCCTCGTTTTCAACGGACGACACTAGTGCTTAGAAAGACAGGCTTTTTGAGAGAAAGGCTTAGGATAGAATTACCAAACTGAGACTAGTACTTATCCCTCTCAAGAGCAAGAAGCAACCAACCAAAAAAAAAACAATTGAGTGGGATTTTCCTAGGAAGAAACACTTAGCCGGGGAAAACGCACGAAATGCAATGAAATGACAAGTAGAAAAACCCAACTAAGATCCAACTCTTCGCAATGAAGAGGTTGGTGGCCGAAGCCACCATGTAAGAGTTCTTGGTATGCAACCGTGAAGATATATCTTGGGGGCATTGCCAAAACTCAACATTGAAGCTCACAATTCAACATTAGAAAAAGAGAGATCACAATGAATTTTTGCTATGGGCATCATGGGGGGAGGGAGAACCCAATGTGTTAGGATAGCACTCCCCCTATGTCCATGCCTACATCTAAGCTCGAACACGTTTCATCTATAGGGGTGTGCGCAAGATAGTCAAGCCAAACTCCTTGAATCAATCACATTTAGCTCATTCCTCAAGAACAAGAACCTTGCATCATCAAGTGGCTTCGTGAAAATATCCGCAAGATTGTCCTTGGTGAGCACATAACCGAGTGCAATGTCTCCTCTCGCCACGTGATCATAGATGAAGTGGTGGCGAATCTCAATGTGCTTCGTCCTTGTGTGTTGCACCGGATTGTATGCAATCTTGATAGCACTTTCATTGTCACATAGAAGAGGTACTTTGTCCAAATGAACTCCATATTCCTTGAGAGTTTGCCTCATCCATAGCAATTGGGTGCATGCACTTGCGGCGGCAACATATTCCGCTTCGGCGGTGGAGAGAGAGATGCAATTTTGTTTCTTCGAGGACCAACTTACAAGGGACCTACCAAGGAATTGGCAAGCCCCCGAAGTTGACTTCCTATCATCTTGATCACCCGCCCAATCGGAATCCGTATATCCATTGAGAGTAAATTGTGCCCCCTTTGGGTACCACAAACCAAATCTTGAGGTATGAACCAAATAACGAAAGATTCTATGAACCGCCATTAGATGGCAATCCTTAGGAGCCGCTTGATACCTTGCACACACACCTACACTCAAAACGATATCGGGCCTAGATGCACAAAGATAGAGCAAAGAACCAATCATAGAACGATAAAGCTTTTGGTCCACATCCTTACTCCCTTTTGGATTGCGTGATAGATGACACTTGACTTGCATAGGAGTGGTTTTGATCTTTGCCTCTTGGAAGTTAAACCTCTTGAGCATGTCTTGAGTATACTTGGCTTGAGAGATGAAGGTACCACGGGCCAATTGCTTGATCTCAAAGCCAAGGAAGAATTTAAGCTCACCCATCATAGACATCTCGAACCTGTCAGTCATAAGCTTAGAGAACTCATTATTGAAAGCTTGGTTAGTTGAGCCAAAGATGATATCGTCCACATAGAGTTGGCATATGAAAAGCTCTCCCTTTACTCTCTTGGTGAAGAGAGTGGGGTCGATCTTCCCAACTTCGAAACCACGATCATCTAACAACTCCCTAAGGTGCTCATACCAAGCACGAGGTGCTTGTTTGAGACCATAGAGAGCCTTGTCAAGTTTGTAAACGTGGTTAGGAAAGTTGAGATTCTCGAACCCCGGAGGTTGCTTAACATATACCTCCTCTTTTAGTGGACCATTCAAGAAAGCACTTTTCACATCCATTTGTTGCAACTTGAAATTATGTGAGGAAGCATAAGCAAGGAGGATACGGATGGACTCAAGGCGAGCCACGGGCGCATAAGTTTCATCAAAGTCAATGCCTTCAACTTGGGTGTAACCTTGAGCGACCAATCTTGCCTTGTTCCTAATGACAATGCCATTCTCATCTTGCTTGTTCTTGAATATCCACTTGGTGCCAATAACATTGTGGCAATCCTTGGGTTTCTCAACCAATCTCCAAACCTTGTTGCGCTCAAAGTTATTGAGCTCATCATGCATAGCTTCAACCCAATCGGAGTCCTCAAGAGCTTCATACACTTTCTTAGGCTCCACCATAGAGATATGAGCTTGATGCTCACAAAAATGAGCCAATTGCCTTCTAGTGGATCTTCTAGCTTGAACATCCTCCAAGACCTTGTTATCTTGGGCATCAATTTGCTTCAAAGCTCTTCTTATCCTTTTGATGCGACGGGCTTCGATCTCCTCATTATTGCGAGGAGGGATCACTTGATCATCTTGATCATTTGGGTCCCCATCTTGACCAACATGGCCTTGATCATCAACATTGTCATCAACAATATCTTCAAAACTAGCTTCATCTTGAGAAGAGGATGACGAGGAAGAATGATCTTGGCCTTGATCTTGACTCGCATTAGTGAGAGGAGTGGGTACGACTTGCGGAGTCACTTGATCAATGAGAGGAGGGTCTTGAATATGTTCTCGGTTAGGTGTAGTAGGTGGCTCCTTGGCTTGATCTTCAAATGTAGAGGAGGGCTCCACTTGGGTAGAGCATAGTCCTTCTCGAGTCGCCATAAGGTGTCCCTCGATGGGGCGGAAGAATCCCACACCCATCCTTCCTATGGCTTCTTGAGGCATTTCAACATCTACATTTGAAACATGAAATTGCGCCACTTGGGAGCCGTCATTTTCCTCGAACACCACACTACAAGATTCTATGACAATCCGTGAGGCTTTGTCATAGACTCTATAAGTGTGGGATTCGGCACCGTAACCAACAAAAATACCCTCAATAGTTTTGGATTGAAATTTCGACAACCTAATACCCTTGATCAAATAAAAGCACTTACAACCGAATACACGGAAGTAGGATACGTTGGGCTTGTTGCCGGTGAGGATCTCATATGGGGTCTTGCTCAAGCCTTTGCGGATGTAGAGGCGGTTGGAGGAGTGGCATGCGGTGGATACGGCCTCGGCCCATAAATATTGGGGAGAAGAGTACTCCGCCAACATGGTCCTTGCCATATCCAAGAGAGTGCGATTCTTCCTTTCGGCAACACCATTTTGTTGAGGAGTGTAAGTGGCGGAGTATTGGTGACGAATGCCTTCTTCACTAAGAAACTCATTCAATGTATAGTTCTTGAACTCCGACCCATTATCACTCCTAATAGCCATGATTTGCACATTGTGTTGACGTTGCACTTCGTTGGAGAAGTCGATGATGGTTTGTTGAGTCTCACTCTTGCACTTGAAGAAATAAACCCAAGTGTATCTTGAATAATCATCGACAATCACCAAGCAATACTTCTTGCTGCCAAGACTTGCCTCGGGCGCGGCACCAAAGAGATCAACATGAAGAAGCTCCAAGATCCTCTTTGATGAGATAATAGTCTTGGCCTTGTGCACAATGTCATGCATCTTCCCTTCAACACACGACCTACAAACGCGATCCTTTGCAAAGGAAACATTTTCTTTTAGTCCAACAATAAGGCCACTTTTGTGAAGACTTTGCAAAGTTCTCATGTTGACATGGGATAGGCGGCGATGCCACAACCATCCCAAGTCCGCCTTCCCGAAAAGACACATTGCTTGAGTGTTGGTTGACTTCGAAAAGTCCACCACATACAACTCATTTTCAACATGTCCCACGTGAACGACGTCAAGAGTCTTGCTTCTCAAAAGGACCACAATATCACCATCAAAGAAGACGGAAAGACCCATCTTACTAAGAGAACGGACGGAAAGTAAATTGTAACCAAGGGATTCGACAAGCATGACGTTCACGATAGTGATATCGGGAGCCACCACAACCTTGCCAAATCCGGATACCTTAGACTTGGACGAGTCCCCATAGGTGACGGTTGCTTGGATGTCATTTGGTTGCAACTCCGTCACAAGTTCTTTGCTTCCGGTCATATGATTAGTGCATCCACTATCAAGAATCCATTTAGTCCCACCGGAAGCATAGTCCTGCAAGAGATCATTGACTAGAGTTAGGACCCGAGTTGGGTCCCTTCATGTTAGCAACAAGGGTCTTTGGAACCCATATAGTGTAGTCAATAAAACCCTCAATAGGACCAACATATTTAGCTTGCACAACACCATAATAATCAACATATAAGAAATGGTGTGGGTTGTTAGTTCCCGCGGAGGAGCTACGAGTAGTGTTGTCCCTCATGACAATACCACCCGAAGCACCATGTTTGTTCTTCTTCTTGTTCTTCTTCTTCGTGTTCCTTTTCTTGGCTACATAGCCAAGACCTTGCTTGCCCACTTGTTGCCTTGGAGCACTCACTTGTGGTCTAGAAATGACCGCATTAGTGCTTGAGGCAACCACTTGTGGGGTGGCAAGCACCACCTTTTCAACTTGAGTTCTTTTGCCCTTGAGCCTTGCTAGCTCATCCTTCAACCTAGCATTTTCTTGAATAATATTTGCATGATCACAAGAAGAAGTAGAAGTACTAGGATGGTTAGCTTGAGTAAGTTGAGTTTGAAGTTGTTCATGCAACTCTTTGAGGGATGAGTGTTGGCTTTCCAAAGCTTTGTGAGCAATGGTTAGCTTTTCAAACTCATCGGTTAGTTTACCATGACCAACCCCAAACTCTACTTTATCCTTTTTAGCCTTTTTATATTTGGCAATAGCAAGATCACGTTCCTTAATGATTTTAGAGACAAGTTCATTATGAGTGGTTTCAATAGTTTCAAGTTCATCCTCTAGAGAAACTCTACCATCATGCTCTTCCTCAAGAGTCATTGAGAGAGATGCAATTTCATCCGCATCCCTTCTCTCAATCTCACCTTTCTTCTCAAGGGCCTCTTGGGCCTCTCCCAATTGCCTCATGAGATGCTCAAAGTACTTCTTGGTCTCCCCTTGCATGTTAGACATAAAACGGTCCAAGGAGGCTCTTTCCTCTTCTTCTCTAAGACAAGTAATATGTTCTAGTTCACTAGGGGTCTTAGAGTTAGGAGAGGATGATACCTCCGTGGCCTTAGCCATGAAGCACTTGGCATCGCGTTGAGGAAGATTTTCATTGGGGGATTCAAAGAGAGATGACGAAGATGGAGTGGAAGCAATAGCTAGAGCGGCCACTTCACTTGTTGTTTCTTCTTCTTCATCACTCCCGGAATCATACTCCTCTTGAGTCAAGAGCACAAACTTGGTAGGAGTCTTCTTGTTGAAAGGTTTCTTCTTGAAATGAGGTTTCTTGTATTCAACCTTGGATTTGTCCTTGCGGATTAGCTTGCCGCTATGGTTCTCTCTATTCTCATAGGGGCACTCCGCAATGAAATGGTACTTGTCTTGGCAATTGAAGCAAGATCTCACTTTTTGAGCCCCATCATTACCATAACGAGACTTGGTCTTCTCCTCAACAAACTTCTTGCCTTTTGGGGGATTGTTCCAAAACTTTTGCACGGTGAGAGCTATTAGATCCTTTAGTACGGGATCATATTCTTGTTCCTTCAATGGAGGCAATGCTTCTTCACCATCTTCATCATTCTCAACTTCTCTTGTCAACACCTTGGCCTTCAAAGTAACGGAAGCTCCTTGATGCATTCCAATGGCCCTAGCACGGTTGTCAAGAGCATTCTTGGTTTGCACTTTGTAGGAGCTCAACTCTTGCATGACTTGGGTAGAGGTCATGGTGGAGAAATCATGTCTCCCTTGAATGCTCTTCATATCCATGCCCTCGAAAGGCATCACGGCAATTATGAACTTCCTCTTGATCCAAGCATCATCAATATGTGTTGCACCCGCATTAGAGAAAGCGGTGGCAAGAGATTTGAGCCTCCGATACATGTCAACGTGATCTTCTCCATCACGCATGAAGAATCCTTCGGCCTCATTGGTCAAGGTGTCATAGCGATTTCTTTGCATGCTTTCATTCCCAACAAACATGACGACAAGGGCATCCCATGTCTCTTTGGCGGTGGAGAAGTGTTGAAGATGCGGCATGTGGTTGGGGCCCAAGGCTTGATGAAGGATGGACAAAGCGGTGTAATTGAGTTGGCAATCTACAACCTCTCTTCTTGTGAGATTCTTGGGATCATATGGCTTGTATCCATCACGAGTGATTCTCCAAAGATCTATACAAGAAGAGTTCAAGTGAGTCTCCATGTAGTATTGCCATTCACGAAAAGAATATGCATCAATTTTAGGTGGATCTCCCCTAGGAATTATATGAGGAAAAGGGATGGGAGGATCGGGAGAATATTGGCCTTCAACGGCATGATATCCTTCCTTTCCATTCACACCCTTCTTAGCGGATTGTTCGGCGGAAGCAGTTTTAAGTGGTTCACCATCAACCCCAATCTTGGCACCCTCCGTTTCCGGAGGGGATGAGTCGACCACCTCCGGTTCCTTGGCTTTGAGGAGTGTTGTCATGAGTAGACGCAACTCCTCAAATTTAGTGTCTATGGATGAGGTCAATGATTCTCTCAAAGCATTGAGATCATTCATGGACACATTTCCTTCGGACGGAGCGTCATCCTCATCACCCATACTTAAACTCTTAGGCGGTTAAGCCCGATAGAAGAGCCGAGGCTCTGATACCAATTGAAAGTATAGTATGGGCACCTAGAGGGGGGGGGTGAATAGGTGCTACGGCAAATTTTAATTTTTCTCAAATTTAGGCTTGACAAGAAAGGTAAATTCTCTAGATAGTGCAACTAGTGATGAATTTACCTATATGACAAGACAAGCAATCAATGCAACAAGTACAGGTAAGTAAAGAGAGGGAGGAACGAGGTAACCGATGGAAGCACACGGAGACACGATGTATTTCCGAGTTCCTCCTTTTTAGGGGAGTACGTCTCGTTGGAGGGGTGTGAGCTCGCCACAAAGGCCTACTCAACGCCACTAAGGCTTCACCCTATTCTCCGATGAACTTCGCCACAAAGGCCTAGTTCACCTTCCACTATAGAACCCCTTTGAGGAGGGGATCAAATCCTTTACAAACACCTTGGGGCACACACCCACAACTTAATTGGGGGCTCCCAACAACTCTTGAATCACCAACTAGAAACAAGATGCCTAGGTTCTCCACAAGAGGAAACCCTAGGCAAGATCCCTCGAGCTAGAGAGGGGGAAATGAAGAACGGGTCGGTGAAGATGTAGATCGGGGCCTTCTCCTTCAATCCTCCAAAGATCTTCAAGATTGGGTGGAGGGATTGGGAGTTATGAGGGATTTGGTGAGTTCTTAAATGCTCATCAATGCTAAGGGGAAGAACTAGATCTTGAGGAAGAAGAGGAGGGCTATTTATAGTCCCTCCTCACAACTAGTCGTTGTGCAGGAAAAAAGGTACCGGAATATCCGGTCCAAGTTTGGACCGGAATATCCGGTTAGTTTGCTCCACGCAGAACTGCAGTGCTGGACCGGATTATCCGGTTGATCTGAAATAATCCGGTACAAATAATCCGGTTGACTCCAGTAGCTCAAAACTTCCAGTCCTTAGCAATTTTTCGCAGCAACCGGAATATCCGGTCCAGGATGAAATATCCGGTCCGAATAATCCGGTTGACTCCAGTAGCTCAAAACTTCCAGTCCTTAGCAATTTTTCGCAGCAACCGGAATATCCGGTCCAGGATGAAATATCCGGTCCGAATAATCCGGTTGACTCCAGTAGCTCAAAACTTCCAGTCCTTAGCAATTTTTCGCAGCAACCGGAATATCCGGTCCAGGATGAAATATCCGGTCCGAATAATCCGGTTGATTCCAGTATGCGAAATTCTCAGTCCTTAGCCATTTTTGAGCTCCTTTCTCAGCAACCGGAATATCCGGTCCAGGATGAATAATCCGGTCCGAATAATCCGGTTGAGTTCTGTCCCAAAAACCTCAGGCCAAACTTCACCGACTTTTCAGTGCTCGATGCCGATGTTAAGTATAACACCTGCACACTAAACACCTCGATAAATAATGTACTTAGTATTGTTAACTAACACACAAGACACTGGGAAAACGAAATGCACTTTCATCACGCCGTGCCCGTCCCCTAGGTTTCTATCGCTGTTTGTCGATGCCCACTTAACTAATTAGGTGGGCTTGGGCTGGCGACGCCGTGGATGGCCTGTGACCACTTACATCCTGAGGCAAATAGTAATCCATACTCTTATTTGCAAGAGACAAATTCAGAAAGGCAAAAATCGAGTATGTTCCCCCAAAACACCTTAACTAGAAAATAGAAGGAAACCCAAATAAAACCAAATGAAGCTCAAATAGGAACTAACTCTTCTTAAGAAGAGGTTGGTGGCGTAAGCCACCATGTAAGAGAGTATGGTATGACACCGTGAAGATGTATCTTGGGTGCATTGCCAATTCTCAACATTTTAGCTCACAATTCAACATTTGAAAATGAGAGATATAAATGAATTTTTACTTTGGGCGTTATGTGGGGAGGGAGAGCCCAATGTGTTAGGACAACACTTCCCCTATGTCCATGCATACTCCTAAACCCTACCACATAGTCAACTATAGGTGTGTGTGTAAGATCCTCAAGTCAACCTCTTTGAATCAACGATATTTAGCTCATTCCTCAAAAACATAAATCTTGCATCATCAAGTGGCTTTGTGAATATATCCGCAAGTTGATCCTTGGTTGGCACATAGGCTAGTCAATATCTCCACGGGCAACATGTATGATGACAAATCTCAATATGCATCGTTCTTGTATGTTGCACGGGGTTGTAGGCAATCCTGATGGCACTCTCATTATCACATAGAAGGGACACTTTGTCACAACGAACACCATATTTTTTGAGGGTTTGCCTCATCCATAGCAATTGAGTGCAAGCACTAGCCGCGTCCACATACTCGGCTTCGGTCATGGAGAGAGATATGCAATTTTGATTTTTAGAAGACCAACTCACCAAGGGCCTACCAAGAAATTGGCAAGCCCCCGAAGTCGATTTCCTATCATCTTGATCACCAGCCCAATCCGAATCTGTGTACCCACTAAGAGAGAAATGTGCCCCCTTTGGGTACCACAATCCAAATCTTGGGGTATGAACCAAATACCGAAAGATCCTATGGACCATCGTCAAATGGCTTTCTTTAGGAGCCGCTTGATACCTTGCACACACTCCTACACTCAACACAGTATCGGTTCTAGAAGCACAAAGATAAAGCAAAGAACCAATCATAGAACAAGACAACTTTTGGTCCACATCTTTACCATTCGGATTGCGCTTGAGATGAGACTTGGTTTGCATTGAAAATAATTTTCCTTTAGCATCTTGTAAATTGAACCTCTTGAGCATGTCTTGGGTATACTTGGCTTGAGAAATGAAAGTCCCACGAGACATTTGCTTGATCTCAAAGCCAAAGAATAATTTGAGCTCTCCCAGCATCGAAATTTCAAACCTGTCAGTCATAAGCTTTGAAGATGCATCATTGAAAGCTTTGTTAGTTGAGCCAAAGATAATATCATCCACGTAGAATTGGCATATGAAAATCTCTCCCTTTACCCTCTTTGTAAAAAGGGTGGGATCGATTTTCCCAACTTCAAACCCACGGTCTTGCAACAACTCTCCAAGGTGCTCATACCATGCACATGGTGCTTGTATAAGTCCATAGAGTGCCTTATAGAGCTTGTAGACATAGTTACAGAAGTTGGGGTCCCCAAACCGCGATGGTTTCTTAACATATACCTCCTCTTTCAATGGACCATTTAGAAAATCACTCTTGACATCCATTTGTTGCAACTTAAATTTATGCGAAGATGGATATGCAAGAAGGATACAGATGGACTCAAGGCGAGCCACGGGAGCATAGGTGTCATAAAAGTCAATGACTTCCACTTCAGAGAACCCTTGATCCACCAACCTTGCCTTGTTCCTCACAACAATACCATGCTCATCTTGCTTGTTCTTGAATATCCACTTAGTGCCAATAACATTGTGACAATCTTTGGGCTTCTCAACCAGCTTCCACACTTTGTTGCACTCAAAGTTATTGAGTTCTTCATGAATAGCTTCCACCCAATCTGAATCCTCAAGAGCCTCAAACACTTACTTTGGTTCCACCATGGACATGTGAGCTTGATGCTCACTAAAGATTGCCAATTGATCTCTTGTGGATCTTTTTACTCTCACATACTCCAACAATTTGTCATCGGAAGCATCAATTCTTATTAAAGCTCTTGCAATCCTTCTCACGACGGGCTTTGATCGCCTCATTGTTACGAGGATGGATCACTTGATCATCTTGATCATTTGGGTCCCCGTCTTGACCGGTTTGTTGGACTTGATCATCATTATGGCTTGCTTCAACTTGAGATGAAGAAGGTTGATCTTGTCCTTGACCTTGGCTACCTTGAATGATAGGAGTGCTTGGTTCTTGCATAGAAACTTGGTCAACAATAGGAGGTTCTTGAACTTGTTCTTGGGTTGGTGCACAACTTGCTCCATTGGCATGACCTTCTAATGTATATGGGGGCTCCACTTGAGTAGAGCATAGTCATTCTCGATTCTCCACAAGGTGTCTCTCAATGGGATGGAAAAATATCACGCCCATTCTTCCTATGGCTTCTTGAGGAATTTCAACATCTACATCGGAAACACGAAATTGTGCCACTTGGGAGGCATCATTTTCTTCGAACCTCACACTACTAGATTCAATGAAAATCCGCGATGCCTTGTCAAATACTCCACAAGTGTGGGATTTTACACCATAACCAACAAATGTACCCTCAATAGTTTTAGATTGGAATTTAGACAAACGAACTCATTTTACCAAATAGAAACACTTACAACTGCAGACTTGAAAGTATGAGATATTTGGTTTGTTGCCGGTTAGTATCTCATATGGAGTCTTCACTAATCCCTTGCAAATGTAGAGACAATTAGATGATTAACAAGCGGTGGACATGGCTTCGGCCCAAAGATATTGAGTATACTTAAACTCTGCCAACATGGTCCATGATACGTCATAAATGTATCCTTAATTTCTGATGTTCCATGTTGTTTCCATGTTATTTCCTACATGTTTTCTATACACTTTATGTCATTTTTATCGATTTCCGGGACTAACCTATTGACAAGATGCCACAGAGCCAGTTCCATGTTTTCTGCTGTTTTAAGTTTCAGAAAAGTTGTTCTGGAAATATTCCCGGAATTGGAAAATTCGAAGCCTGGAAGTCTTAGAATTCCCGAAGGTTCCATGGAGTCCCGAAGAGGCTCGGAGGGGGCCACGCCATAGGGCGGTGCCCCCCTGGCCGCACCTGGGGGTGGTGTGGGCCCCTCGGGCGTCCACCGCCATCGCCCTTTCGCCTATTTATTCCTCCCGATGCGACAACCCTAAAAAGATACCACTTTGTCCCGAGAAACACCCGAAGCCTCCATCATCGTCATCCCGAGACCGGGAGGGTTCTGGAGCTCTCCCCGGCACCCTGTCGGGAGGGGAATTCATCGCCGGAGGGGTCTACACCACCATGCCCACCTCTGAAGTGATGCGTGAGTAGTTCATCGCTGGACTACGGGTCCATATAATTAGCTAGATGGTTGTCTTCTCCACTTTGTACGTCATGTTTAGATCTCGTGAGCTTTCCTACATGATCGAGATCATCTTTATGTAATGCTACATGTTGTGTTTGCTTAGATCCGATGAATGTTGAATGCTATGTCTTTTGATTATCAATCTATCATGTTATCTTCATGCATATGTTATTTATGATCTTGCATGCTATCTGTTATTAGTAGATTATATGGCCAAGTAGATGCTAGCAACTCCAAGAGGGAGTATTTATGCTCGATAGTGGGTTCATGCCTCCTTTGCATCTGTGCTCGAGTGACAGAAACGTAACAGATGGAGAATGTGCTATTGCCATTAGGGAGAAAACAACGGTGTTTACTTAGTTTGCATTGTTTACGTTACACACTTTGCTTACTGCGATTATCTGTTGCTTGCAACTTAATACCCAACATTTGTTCGGATGATATTCGGGGGGTGGATTATTAGTCATAGGTGCAGTTGCATGACGGTCTATGTATCTTATTGTAATAAACGCATGCATCACATAGTAATCTTTATGTCTTGCATATGCACTACGGTGCCGCCTTCATTTCTGTCAATTGCCTAGCTGTAATTTGTTCACCACACATGTTATTTATCTTTTATGGAGAGACGCCTCTAGTGAACTGTGGACCCCGGTCCATTTTCTCATTCTGGTAATACACACACCGCTTCCACTGATTTCACACTGCTTACACTGTTTTCGCACGGCTACTACTGCTTTCATACTGTTTTCATATTGTTTTCCACACCATACATTTAACCTCTTTGTTATCAGCAAAACCGGTGGGATTGACAACCTCACTGCTTCGTTGGGGCAAAGTGAATTGTTTGTGTTGTGTAGGTTCCACGTTGCTGCTAAACCGGTAGTGCGCCCTGCCATCTCAGCTGCATCAACCTTCTGAAGTTACTCCTTCCTCCTACTGGTCGATTAAACCTTGGTTTCTTTCTGAGGGAAAACTGTTGCTGTGCTCATCATACCTTCCTCTTGGGGTTTCCACACGAGTGCAAGACCTGCACCATCAAGCTATTTTTTGGCACCGTTCCTCGGGAGGAAGAGAATTTCTGCAAGGGGAGTCTCTCACTTCCAATCTCTTTAATTTGTTTTAGTTTTTCTTAGTTTATTTTATTTTGTCTTGTTTGCTTCTCTTTATCAAAAACACAAAAAAATTAGCTCTTATTCTAGCTGTAGTTTTATTCCTGTTTTTAGTCTTGTTAAAATGAGTACTCCTGTTCCTGTTACCATGTCACATGTGGAAATGATCTTCACTTTCAAACAAGGGAATGATGAGAGTTTCAAGGAAGCATGGTCTAGAGTTTTTGATTCTTATTGCAAAATTGAACCTAAAATGACTCTAAGCCTGTTTCTGCGTAGCTTTTACCTTGGTCTTGTTCTTTACTATAGATGTGCTTTGGATATTGTGGTAGGAGGAGACTTTCTTCATTGTGATGGAGATCGAGCTTTTAATGCCATAAAAAATTAATTGCAATCTACAATACACCTAGGCCTAAGAAACTTTATGATATTCTTGATTTGCCACCTTTGGAGAACTGTCCACCATACCTACCTACATGTGGTATTTAACCACCACTCCAAAGTAAATTGCTCATGTGTTACCTTTAAAACTTTCAAAATTACTCCTATTTTGTGCTCCTGTTTTAGGTCATGAGGACATAAACAGAGAATATTTATCTCACTTGTTGATTGGACTTTCACACCCTGGACTAGTGACTTCATCTGCTTATCCAATTGATAGAAGCGCTGGCAGCAGGGTGCCCAGCCCCAAAGTAATACAACAAATTATCTTCACTATTTATGCCCATGATTTATCAGTCAAATCATAATTGTGTAAACAGAAGAGAAAGAGGGATGACCTTCTACCCAGATGCGTCCTTCTATGGGATCCACTCTTGTGAAGTCTAGTTGGCTTGTGACATACTGTATTTTTTGTTTACCATTCGTTGACATAAGCATACACCTCTCTTATTTTTTTTCAACACCTCTGTTTAATAAAATAAAAATCTCTAGCACATGAGTTGATCCCCGCTTCCCTCTGCGAAGGGCCTCTTTTTTACTTTTATGTTGAGTCTCCATCTTCTAACTTTATGCACAGTAGAGAGAGCATAGTTTCCATTCTGAGTTTAATGTGCATTTGTCCCAGAAACATTATTAATTGATTCATGATGTGTTATTGTTTGTTCTCTAATTATTTGTTCTAGTCTTCCTCGTGAACTTTGAAGGTGTCCTGGCATTTATGTTTTGCCCCACTCATAAGGACAAGCGAAATATCACTTTGCCATGTTATCTCTATGCTTGAACCTAACGTATACCTTTCAGTGCAGTATTATTCATGATCTTTTATTTATGTTACTTCTCATGATGAAAGGTGATTGCTATGCTTTATTGTTAAAATTTTATTTATCATGCTTGTGTTGAAGTTCTACGATCTCAGCTTACATATGCTTTTACATTATTGATGATCAAGTTTATGTTGGTAGCATGTCACCTCAGAAATTACGTGTTTTTATCGTTTACCTACTCGAGGACGAGTAGGAACTAAGCTTGGGGATGTTGATACGTCATAAATGTATCCTTAATTTCTGATGTTCCATGTTGTTTCCATGTTATTTCCTACATGTTTGATATATATTTTATGTCATTGTTATCGATTTCTGAGACTAACCTATCGACAATATGCCATAGAGCCAATTCCCCGTTTTCTGTTGTTTTTAGTTTCAGAAAAGTTGTTCTCGAACTATTCTCAGAATTGGAAAATTCGAAGCTCGGAAGTCTTAGAATTCCCGAAGGTTGCACGGAGTCCCGAAGAGGCCCGAAGGGGGGCCATGATACGTCCATTTTGCATCACTGTTTTATATTGTTATTTTCTGTTATTCATCAATATATTTAATGTTATGATACATCACTTATGTTATTTTATCTTATTTTGCATGTTTTATAATTATTGGAGAATAAACACCGGGACCAGAAATCTGATGGAAAAAGCACCGTTGAGATACCCTATTTCAGAAGTTTAGAAGAAGAGGGGGGGGGACACCGGAGATGTCTTAGAAGTTCACAGGAGGAGGCTCGCCATAAGGGGAGCTAGAGAGGGGCCACCAGGGGCCCACACCATGGGGTGGCGCACCCCCTGGTCGCGCCGCCAGGTGGTGTGGCCACCCTGGCCCACCTCTGGTCGATCCCTTTCGCGTACTTGACCCCTAGGGAACCCTAAGCCCCATAACATCATCGAAGAATTATTCCTCCACCGCCTCAGGGAAGAAAACACCAGAGAGAGAAAAACTCTCCGGCATGGAGAAATCTGCCGGGGAAATTCCTCTTCGGAGAGGGGAAATCATCGCCATCGTCACCGTCCTCGCTCCGTGCAACATCAAGATCGTCATCATCATCATCATCACCACCAGCACCATCACCCTCATCATCCACCTTCATCCCGATGTAACAATTAGGGGCCTCTATCGTTGTTTTACATTAGATCTCTCTCCCGGTGTGGATTACTTGTTAGTAGTTGATGCTTGTGAGATTTATCGGTGTTAGCACTTTATGACCAGATTGTTATAATCCATTATATCACCTCTAGTTATGATCCATATGATGTCTTGCGAGTAGTTCTTTTAGTTCTTGAGGACATGGGAGAAGTCATGATGTTAGTAGTGAAGTTATGTTGAAGTAATATCTCGTGGTTCTGTATTTAAGTTGTGGTGCTATTCTTCTAGTGGTGTCATGTGAACGTCGATTACATGATACTTGACCTTTATGGGACCAAGAGGATGCATTGTGTATTTGGCTACTAATTATGGGGTTGCCGGAGTGCCAGAAACCTAAACTTCCGTTAGGAAACCAATGCACGAGGGAGAGTAGAATCCCGGAGTTTTAAGGTTGTGGTTAGATTTATCTTAATTAATTTCTTGTATTTGCGGATGCCTACGAGGGGTATAATCACAAGTATGTATTAGTCCTAGTTGGGAGGTGCATTAGCATAGGGTCACCCACACAACACATCACGAACCAATTGATATTAATCAATCGTAATGAAGCGAAAGCACTTGATGAAATTCTCATGTGTCCTCGAGAACGTTTGGTAGTCATAAGTAACACAACTGGTTTGTCCTTTGCTCTCAAAAGGATTGGGCCACTCTCTGCAATATTATTTGTTGCACTTTATTTACTCGCACTTTATTTATCTGCTATATCAAAAACCTCCAAAAACACGGTTGCTAGTGTTTACAATGAATCCTCTATCCAACCTGCTTGTCAACACCTTCTGCTCCTCGTTCGGTTCGACACTCTTATTTATCGAAAGTACTACGATACACCCCCTATACTTGTGGGTCATCAAGACTATTTTCTAGCGCCTTTGTCGAGGAGTGAAGCGCTATTGGTAAGTGGAATTGGTAATATAAACTTTTACTTTGAGTGTTGTTTTTATTTCTGTCTGTTGTTTTATTTTGTTATGGAGAATACTTTTTGTTCTCTGTTTAGGGGTACTTCTACCGTTACTACTAGGGTAGTAGGTAACCCATTATCTGCTGAATTAGATCCTTATAAAATACCTATGAAAATTGTTGGACGTGTTATGGATAACTGCTATTACGGTGATGGAACTGTCCATCCTGATGATCATTTGCTCTTTATACATGAATTATGTGAGTTATTCAGGTGTGCAGGTATTATAATGGATCAAGTTAAAAGGAAATTATTTTCTTTATCGTTGAAAGGAAGAGCCGTTGTCGGGGGCTACCCCCGAGTAGGGGCAAGGTTGGTATGAAATGGTGTCCGAGGTACTGTTTACCGAGATGCCCTAGTCTGAGTTAGGTGATTACCAAGTTGGATGGTTACCGAGATGGGTCTCACTATCTCGGTAAGATGAACAAGGAGACATATGAATAAAAGAATATTGTCCGGATTATCTGACATGCACCTGGAGAATCCGGATAGCCAAGATCTATCCATCCTGGAGGGAAGTCAATGGAGCAGTTGGAATCCCGAAGATTAAGGGAGAGTACGAGCGTGCGGTTCAACTTACTAGGCGTGATGACGCGTATACGTACACTGGAGCAGTGCAGAGTATGGGCGAGGCCACGTCCTGTCTCTGATAAGGGGGACAGGACAGGGCAGCGGCCATGATGGAGACAACTTTCGGCGATTGTCAGTGAGCGTGCGCTACGGCACAATGTATTTCGCCTAACCATGTACTATCAGTCAGTGGCCACCAGTATATAAGGTGGCCACCCCCTCCTGCGCGAGGATCGACACACGAGAGAGAGAATTGTTGCTAGTTTCCTTGAAGAGAGAGCAGTAGAGTGCTTCTTCTTCCTCTAGCTCCTTGAGCTTGAGGAACACTTTGTACTCGGTTACCACTGATATAGATAAAGAGGCAGGAGTAGGGGTGTTACCTCCACACGAGGGCCCCGAACCTAGGAAGATTTTTGTGTTTGCAGTGTAGTGAGCGCGTCGGCTAGGCGTGCAATCCCTCCCCGGATACCCACAGTGTCCATCGGGCCAAACTCAAGCCATCCTATGGCATCTGTCTTTACCTCACCACGACAGTTGGCGCCCACCGTCGGGCCAGCAGCGGCGCTGGCTGGGGTTTCTATCCGGACGGGACCTCTTCTTCGTTCGGGCGAGCACGTGGTCTGTGGACTTATCCACAGATTCGGATCCTTCGACTTTGTCACCGACAATGCTGGTGATTTCAGCGGCAGGTCCGTGCCCGCAGGCGGCTCCATCATCAGTTTCGGCGCGCATTTGATGTACGTCGCCACCCCGGTCATCCGCGGGTACCCCGAGGTGGTGCTCGTTGCTGCGGATCCTCCTGCTGGTCTCGCCGTGCGTGTTCAGCGTATCGATCGCCCCGTGGGCAGCGTGGAGGTGATGATGACCATTCTGGCTCCTACAGCCGAGAAGAGCGCGACCGGTGTCGCCGAGACTGCTGGAAAGTCGACTCGGCCGGCTCACAAGCCGTTGGATAAAGATGAGAACCAGCCGAGTTATAAGGCTCCCGCTACTCCAACCCCAAGGCCACCTCCCTTTGCCGAGGTCATCGAGAAGCTAAGCGTGCCAGTCACCGCGGATGCGGATCCGGCGATGGTGCAGCAGCAACTCGAGGAGCAGCGCCAGGCCATCCTGCTAGAGGCCGTCGAGATGTCCAAAACCAGGGAAGAGTTCGATCTTGACATGAATGAGTACAATAGAGCTCATGGTATTACTCCTGTTGGGAACAATCCTAGTCGGTTGGGTTTTGTGCGGAACCGAGGTCATGATCTCGGTGCCGAGTTGGCTAGAGATGGTAGAACTGCTAGTAAATCTGCTAGTGTTACTTCTACTGGTAGGCCCAAATATAGTTCTTCTTCTAAGAACCTTAGGGCGGCAGAGGCAGTTGTTGCCGAGTTGCCAAATCTAACTGATGAAGCTCACACTAGGAAGTAGGACCGGTTTAATGAGCTTGTTCTTGAGGCTGCCAGGCAAAATGAGGCTTTCCAGAAGGTGAATCCGGGAGCCGGTGCATCTCATGTGGTTCAGTCGCATGGGGGAGATCCGGAGTCCAGGCCTCCTCCCCTCATCTCGGTGGTGGAAGATCTCGGAGTGTGAACTCTGGGAAACATAAGCAGGTCCAATGTATGGCCCGGCTGTCACCGGAAACCAGTTAGCTATACAACGGCAGCCCGGGCAAGAACACGTTGCTCAAGGTGGACATGATGCTACCCGAGTTCAGCAAGGAGGACAAGGACGCAACCGAGATAATCCATCTTGGCACCCGGTAGCCAACCCGGTTCAGCCTCAACCTGGTATCGTACCTGCTGTTCAGCCGCAGGGAAATGCCCCGGTAGCCAACCTGGTGCTGGACGTCAAGACTGGTACAATGATGGTTACTCGGCAATGGAGCAAGCGGGGTATCCGAGATACGAACACCATGCAGGTGCAGGTGCACTCGGTGCTCGGGTGGGGCCCCGAATGTTGCAACCGAGTGATGCAAGGTACAATCTTGACAGCATCTACCTGTCGGAGGAGATGGAGGAGCAAGGCCCTCCGGGACCACTCTATTTCGGTCCCCAGATCATGAATGAGCCGGCTGTGTCCAAGTTCCAGCCGGCTAGGGGAACAAAAACTTATGACGGCAACACCAAGCCGGAAGATTGGTTGAATGACCATGTCACTACCGTGCACATTGCCGGTGGTAACCGTCGGTGGGCGGTGAGATATGTGCCTCAAATGTTGGAGGGCCCAGCTCAGATCTGGCTGAACAACTTGCCGAGAGACAACATCAATTGCTGGCTCGACTTCTCGGATGCCTTCATTAGCAACTTCACCAGCACATATCGAAGGCCGAACCGACCACAACAACTTTCTACGTACAGGCAGAGGGAAGAGGAGACTGACCTAGATTACCTTACTCGGTGGAGAACATTGAGGAACACCTGTGAAGGTGTCAATGAGTCCCAGGCCATTGCTTGGTTTGTACAAGGGTGCCAACATGGCAGCATGTTTTGGCAGAAGCTACAGAGGGAGATGCCGAGTAGATTGGCCGAGACCATCAAGATCGCCGACATGTATGCTCTCGGAGATCCAACGCAGCCCTTACTGGACTCGGTTGAGCCGAGTAGAAGGCATCACGACAATGATGGTTCCGGGCCCTCCAGGCGGAATGACCGTCCGGTCTACCAGAACAAGAGGCGAGATGACAGGCCAGATATCCGCTATGGATCAAACCATGTAGCCACGGTTGATTCGGATCAACCTGATGCAGGAAGCAGCTAGAGGCAAAAGAACACCGGGCCCCAGTACGGGTAGAACCAGAACCAGAACTACAAGAAGCAGTGGACAGACCAGAAGCAGTCCGGAGATGCACCGCAAAGGTTTACCTTTGAAATGATGAGAGATGGGCCGTGCAACTACCATACTCGGCATCCGAGTAGGCCGGTTAACCACACCTCCAGGCAGTGCAGCTGGTGGGACCAGATCAAGAGCGAGGGTTTTGGCCCCCTTCCTCCTCCTCCACCTTTGCCAGCATCGGGTTCAAGCATTCAGCCCATTCGGGAAGCAACTCCAAGGCATGCGGAGAATCAGAGGAGTCCCTAGAATGTGAACCAAGTGGCTCAGAGAGGCAACAACAACAACCACTACAATGAGAACCGCAACAACTACAACAATAACAATCGTAACAACAACAACAACGATGGCGGCAGTGGCTGAAATGATTACCAGGAGCACCACCAGAGTTATATGGTGTTCACGACCGAGCCGGATGACAAGAAGAGCTTGCGCATGCGCGCGAAGGAGGTTAATGCAGTGGTGCCGGCAGTGTCGAAGTACATGTACTGGTGCGAGCAAGAGATTGTCTGGTCTCGGGCGGATCATCCCAAGATCATGCCTAACCCTGGTAGTTATGCACTGGTGCTGGAACCAACCTTCATTGGGCCCAAGATCAACGTGAAGTTCACCAAGGTGTTGATTGACAATGGGAGCAGCATCAACATTCTGTACCGAGATGCAATGGAGAAGCTCGGTATCACCGAGAACATGCTGCAACAAGGTCGGACTACCTTCCACGGCATTGTGCCGGGAGTATGTTGTGCCCCTATGGGCAAGATTTGGATCGATGTGCTTTTTGGCACCCGAGAAAACTGTCGAACTGAATGCTTGCAGTTCAAGGTGGTTGATCTTCAGAGCCCATATCATGCTCTACTCAGCAGACCAACTCTTTCCAAGTTCATGGCCTGGACTCATGCGGCCTATTTGAAGATGAAGCTTCTCGGTCCCAATGGCATCATCATTATCTCGGGTGATTACATGCGCTCTTTAGAGTACGCGTCAGCTGGATCTCGGCTGGCCGAGTCAATGGTCATTGCAGCCGAGAAGAAGAAGATACACGAGGTGGTGGCCATGGCTCAAGCGACCCAACTTGGCATGCCCGAGATGCCCATCTCTCGGCATGGTGCCACCTTCCAAGCCTCCCAGGAGACCAAGAAGGTGCAAATTGACCCCCCGAGCGTGTTGCCATCATTGGTACCAGGTTGGGGGAGAAATAGGAAAGCGAGCTCATCCACTTCCTCCGTGAGAATCAGGATGTCTTCGCATGGTCCAATCAGGACCTGCCAGGTGTCCCGAGGGAGTTGGTTGAGAACTGTCTGCATGTGAGACCGGATGCCAAGCCGGTGAAACAAGCCCTGCGTTGTTTTGCTGCTGAAAGGAGGAAAGCCATAGGTGACGAGATCACAAGGCTGCTAGCAAGTGGATTTATCATGGAGGTACTGCACCTGGACTGGTTGGCCAACCCGGTCATGGTCGAGAAGAAGAAAGATGACCCTATGGTCGTTGTGGTGTGGTGTATGTGTGTGGACTACACCGACCGAAACAAGGCATGTCCGAAAGATCCATTATCGCTGCCCTCGATAGATCAGGTGATCGATTCCACGGCCGGGTGTGAGTTGTTATCTTTCATAGATGCATATTCTGGTTTTCACCAGATTCCTGTGAACCCAGCTGATCAAATAAATACTTCCTTTATTACCCCGTACGGGGCTTATTGCTATCATGTCATGTGTTTTGGTTTGAGAAATGCTGGGGCCACATACTAGAGATGCATGCAGAAATGTTTGCACGAGCAAATTGGTAAAAATGTGCAGGTATATGTGGATGACATAGTCATCAAGACCAAGGAGAAACACACACTCCTAGAAGATATCCGAGGAACATTCGTGAATCTGTGAAAGTATCGGATGAAGCTAAACCCGACCAAGTGCACCTTTGGTGTCCCGGCAGAAAAGTTACTCGGTTTCCTCGTGTCCAGCCGAGGTATCGAGGCCAACCCCTCCAAGTTAAAAGCAATTGAGAGCATGTGTCTTCCGAGATCGTTGAAGGACGTGCAGAGATTTACTGGCTGCCTGGCTTCCCTTATTCGGTTCATTGGGAGAATGGGCGAGAAGGATTTACCTCTGTACCAGCTAATGAAGAAGAGTGACAAATTTGTTTGGACACCGCAAGCCGATGTGGCTTTCCGAGATCTCAAGACCATGCTGGGTACAGCTCCAGTTCTGGTGTCTCCTCTGCCTAAGGAGCCAATGTTGCTCTATATTGCAGCTACTAACCGAGTTGTTAGTGCGGTGGTGGTAGTGGAGCGAGAAGAGGAAGGCAAATTGGTGCAGAGGCCAGTATACTATCTCAGTGAGGTGATCTCCAACTCGAAGCAGAACTACCCACACTATCAGAAGATGACATATGGAGTCTATATGGCTGCCAAGAAGCTCACACACTATTTCCAAGAGCATCCGATTATAGTGGTGAGTACTGACCCATCTTAGAGATTATGGGCAACAAGGATGCAAGTGGTTGAGTAGCCACATGGGCGATTGAGCTAGCTGTTTACACCACGATGTATGCGAGAAGACAAGCCATTAAATCTCAAGCCGTGGCGGATTTCTTTGTTGATTGGGCCGAGATGCAGTATGAGCCTCCGCTGCCGGAAAGAAATTACTGGCGAATGCATTTCGATGGCTCCAAGGTGAAAGAAGGTCTCGGTGTCGGTATTGTGCTCTCCTCACCCAAGAATGATCAACTCAAGTATGTCCTGCAGATCCATTTTGCAGCGTCCAACAATGTGTCTGAGTATGAGGCCTTAGTCCATGGACTGAAAGTGGCCAAGGAAATTGGCGTTCGCCGAGTAATATGCTATGGCGACTCAGATCTGGTGGTTCAGCAGGCCTCGGGGACTTGGGACATGTTGGATGCCAACATGGCATTGTATCGGTCCTTGTCCAGAACATCTCGGGTTTGTTTGACGGATGTGAGTTCCACCATATCCACCAAGCTGAAAATGATGTTCCGGCAAGAATTGCATTGGAGCATCTCAGGAAGCCTTCCATCAAGCCATCTCCCGAGTCGGATTCAATATTTGTCCTGGATAGGCCAGAATCAGAAGATGTTCCAATGCAGATTGATGAGGGGTGCGTGAAGGAGAACTCGGGAACTGCCTCCTTCATCTCGGGGACTGCCTTGCAGAACCCAGCGACTCGGGCACTTGTTCCTATTTCGGAGCAAGTCATGTCGGCTGATCCAATGGAGATTGATGAGCCCATGTTTCCTACTCGGCCGATACCGAGTTGGGCTCAACCCATAATGTATTATTTGGCGGATGGTACTTTATCGAGTGATGAGATCTCGGCCAGGCAAATACAGAGAAGATCCAAAGGCTACACCATCATCAACAAAGAATTATACAAGAGAAGTACCACAGGCGTGGTCCAGCGCTGTGTTGAGCCAGAAGAGGGAGAAGAGGTTCTCACACAGATACATCAGGGGGAATGTGGGCACCACGCCTCATCTCGGGCTCTAGTGAAGAAAGATTTACGACATGGGTTCTTTTGTCTTACTGCCCTGCAGCAAGCAGAAGATCTAGTAAGAAAGTGCAATGGGTGCCAGATCTATGCTACCAAGATACATATGCCAGCTTCCGAGCTCAAGACTATTCCTATCACTTGGCCATTTGAAGTGTGGTGCTTGGACATGGTGGAGCCCTTCAAGCCAGCTCGGGGCAATATGACTCACATCCTGGTCATGGTTGATAAGTTTACCAAGTGGATTGAGGTGAAGCCAATCCGGAAGTGTGATGGGCACACAGTTGTGACCTTTTTGAAGGACATTATCCTGAGATATGGCTACCCGCATGGGATCATCTCGGATAATGGAACAAATTTCGCTGAGGGGGCTTTTGCTCGGTTCTGCAAGGAGAAGAGGATCCGACTAGATATTGCATCAGTCGCGCATCCGGAATCAAATGGGCAAGTTGAAAGAGCTAATGGCATGGTCCTATCCGGAATAAAGCCTCGGCCGATTGAGCCATTACAGCGAACCCCGGGTTGTTGGCTGGACAAGTTGCCGGCGGTGTTGTGGAGTCTAAGGACTACCCCTAACCGATCTACCGGATACACACCATTCTTCCTGGTACATGGAGCATAGGCCGTGTTTCCCACTGACCTTGAGCATGACTCACTGAGAGTGACCCTCTATACAGAGGCAGAGGCAAGAGAAGTCCGAGAAGATGATGTTGATTTGCTAGAAGAAGCAAGAGAGTTAACTCTATCGAGATCAGCTATATATCAACAGAATCTGAGACGCTATCATAGCCGAAAGATAAACCCAAGGGTATTCCGAGAAGGAGATTTAGTGCTTAGGCTGGTGCAACACACAGCCGGGATGCACAAGCTTTCCCCTCCATGGGAAGGGTCATTCATTGTGAGCAAGACTCTGCACAATGATGCATACTATCTCATTGATGCACAGGAACCACAGAAGAACATGATGGAAAAGACCGGAGAGGAAACTAAGCACCCCTCGAATGTATCTCTACTCCGTCGTTTTCATTCCTGAAAATGCATTGTATGTATCTCCTCACCGAGTTGAATCTATGTAGTCACCCCGAAAAGCAACTCGGGGACTGCCTCTGCCTAACTTGTTCTGTGTACCTACTTTTTACTTTGGTATGTCGGTTAATCATCTCGGAATTTCATGTGTAAGTTTAGTAGTGTGCTTAAACCTAAGGGCCAACTTTCCGACTTCGCTGCTATCCGAAACTCGGCTTCATGGCAAGCGAGAGAACAAGCCAAGGGTCAATGATCACATGAAAAACTACTAAGGAAAGAAAGAGTTAGTCAACCGACATAAGTTGTCTTTTCTTCCTTTTTTCGGCTAAGTGTTGGGCAGTTTTCATTCCTATCTTAGAGTTGTAAATATTATAAACTTGGTTTTTAAAATCTTGTGACTCGACTGACAAAAAGCCACAAGTGGCAGGCAAGAGCAGAGAGGAAAAATGCCGAGTGGATAAGAAAATAAACTCGGGGAGTCGAATTAAAGCAATCCGACATTTAGCCAGTCTTGCACAAAATTAAATAAAAGCAGAGTACAAACAATAAATGTATTTCTTACAACTGCACCCGGCATACCGGGGATCTGATGAATTTAAAGAGTGTTTGATAAAGGTTTAGGCCGCGGCCAGAGGAGTGGAGTCCGTGTCGGTCCCCGCCGGGTTGCTGGACTCGGAGGCGTCCGTCTTGGTGGCAAGCTCGGATGCGACCGTCTCGGTGGCGGGCTCATGAGTACTCAACTTGGAGGCGGGCTCGGAGATGACCATCTCGGTGGTGATGATCTCGGCGGCTGGAGTGGTAGCCGTCTCGGTGATTCTGGCCGGGTCGTTCTACGCCTCCATCACCTCGTCAACCTCCTCGGAGTCACCATCCTCCTCAGCTTCTTCGTCGACATCGTCGCCCTCCTCGCCCTCGTCCTTGTCTTTGCCCTCGCTCTCGGTGTCGGGCTCAGGGAGACCATCCACGTACTCCTTGGTGTCGGCGTAGGAGACCAGCCGGTACGCGGTTTCCTGGCGAGCCCGGATGCAATCTTCCTGAGCGGACCATTTGGACTTGGTCCGCATGGTCTTGAAGGCATTGAAATCGATGGACTCGTACCAGGACAAGACAAAGTGCATTGTCTCATCTGCGCCAGCCCGAGCTACAGAAGCGCGCCACTCCTTGAGGTGGGCCTTAAGTTGATCTAGGTTCTTGGCCAGCTCGTCAATGGTGTTCGGGTGCTCCTTACCCGGACAAAAGTACTCATAGACCCGGAGCGCACTTGAGACGAGGCTGGATCCCATAGATCCGAGGGGCAGAACTCGGGCTTTGATGGCCTCCACCTGATCTTCAATGTCGTCGCCTACCGAGATAACATACCCAGCTTCTTCTCTTCTCTTCTTGGCCTTCGCAACGGCATGTACGGCGCAGGCTTCCACGTCGGAGAATGCTTCTGTGAGATAGGCTGTCCGGGTTAAGTCAAGATCAGTTCGGCAGGAAGAGTCAAGAGGTAAAGGAAATAGAGAAAGAATAAGGCTTACTTTTCAGCTCCAGGTTGAGTGCAGTGAGCCTGGAGAGCCAACTATCAGCGTCAGAGTGGCACTTGTTTAGCAGGGTGCGTGAGGGGCCCATCATGGTCTCGAGCTCGGTGTTTTGGTCCTTGAGGTCCTTGATCTCCACATCCTGGCGGGCCTTCTCGGCAGCAGCGTTTTTCTCCAGCTCGGACTTGGCCTTCTCGGCCTCCTCCTTTTGCTTCTGCATCTCGACCAGTTCCAACTGCAGCCTGGCCACCTCGGCCTTCTCGGTCTGGAGCTCATCCTTGTACTTGGCCTCGCAGTTAGTGAGCTGCATCTGCGTCTCAGCCAGAGTGAGACAATCTTGATGCTTTTCACCAAAGAGTTTGTGTGCAACTGCACAAAAAATAGTCCGGTTAGCAAGAAGTAAAAGCCCAGGAATGAAAACGAGAGAAAGGCAAAAGGCTTACGCTCAAGGGCCGAGATTTTGCTCCGTGCAGACTCGGCAAGGGTGGTGCAGTCCTGGTGCTTCTTGGCAAATATCTTATGCTCACCTGCATTGAGACAACAGAGTTAGCCAGAGAAAAAAGGGCGTAAATAAAAAACGCGAGATAGAGAACAAGGCACTCAATCTTCAGAGAAGAAATCTTGGTGATGGAGTCCATCAGCTGCTGCTCCAAGACGGCTGTTGAGAATAAAGAGAATACGAGTTAGAAAATCGATGCAGTAAAAAAGCATGCTCGATATCTCGATGTTCTGAATGTTACCTTTGCCTCCCATATGCTCTTGGATGCGGAGGTTGTGCTCGGTGAGGTCCCGGTGGGCCAGAGAAGCTTCTGGTACAACTTGGCACGGGTTTTAGTGCAAACCTGAGAAAAAATAAAGGAATAACTAGGTGGACGATTCGACCCGAGTAAAATTCAACTCGGTCGAGTATTGCCTACTCGGTCCAAATCTAGGGGACTGGATATAGGCATTGATCTCAGATTCACAATTTGCAATCTCGGAAAAAACCCAAAAGAAAAGGAAATTACTTACCCGAGAAGTGATCTCGGCATCTTCAACAGCACTGCGCAAGCAGTACATCTTGTGCGCCAGCGTGCTACCGGAGGCCGCAACCGCCATCGATATCGGGCCAACATCGGCCTGATTCCAGTCTTTGCGGTAGTGGTCCAGCGGGCCCAGTTTCTTCCCGGCATGGATCGGATCAATGTAACCAAAGCGGTCCAAAGTCGCCTCCAGATCCTGCTGGAGCGCCCAGTGTCCTTGGTGCTGCACAATCTGATTATCCGGGCTGATCGCCCAGAGTGCCGGGTTTCGTTTTCCCTAGCCCGGACTTCTTCTGTAGTGCTTCGGCCTTCTTTGACTGAGTGACTATTGGCAGCTTCACGAGTCCCTCGGTGCTTTTTTTTTGAGCTGCCCTCTCCAGACGCGGTGGCCTGCGAGGGTGCATACTGGACCGCGGGTCGCTGCCGAGTGTGAGTAGGAGCTCCTGTTGGGCCTGCCGGTGGTATCGGTGCTGCTGTTGCTGCTGGAGGAGTGGGTATTGGGCCTGTTGATGTTGCTGTTGGGCATGTGGCCGCTGCTGCTGCTGTTACTGTTGCTGTTGCATCCGGGCTGGCAGAAGGTGTTGTGGCTAGTGTTGTTGCTCACGGTGGTGTTCGCGGTGTTGCTGCTGGTGGTGGTGGTGGGACTTGTTGCTGCACTGGCACTTGTTGATGTGCTGGTTCTTCATGTTGTTGGTGCTGCTCTTGCTGCCGCTCAGGGGCCGGCTCCGGGCGTTCTGGACCCTCGTTGTTTTCCATCTCGGCGCCCATGTCGCCGATGCTGAGATCTTGGTCTTCCCTCTTTGGGATCTGCATCTCGGGGGTATCCATGGCGTTGGCTTCTGTGTCCTCGACGTCGAGGTTGACATAGCCGCTCTCATCTGGAATCTCAATAACCGGAGGATTCATGGTACTCGGTCTCCCCGAGGCAGAGCGCTTCGGGGTCATGATGAACTTAGGCATCTCGGTGATCTCAATGCTCATCGGTTCACTGCGAGACAAGAAGAGAAAGGAGGAGAAACCAAAGGCAAATGAATCATCTCAGGCAAAAGAGGCAAAAGAGTAAATAAAATGCAAACACGAAGCATCTCGGGATAGACTTACCCGTCTGACATGGGCCGCTTGTTCTTTCAGCGGGTCATGACCTTGATCCTAGCTTTCTTCTGCCTCTTGGGCGGAGGAGCAACTATGCCGCTTCAGGTCCTCTTTTTCACTTCCACGAGAGCGGACATGGCCACGGGTCTCGCATCGACCACCTGCTCTCCTAGATCAACTGGGAGCGAGGTAAGAGGATACGCGGATAAGACCGAGGGGGGATCAGGTACCTAGAATGCAATCATCATCACTGTCACCTTCGTCATCCTCGGACCAGTCTTGGATTGAGGCTGAAACTCGGTGCTTACCGGCTTGGGCGGCGAGAACGGCGTCCGGGATGGGGAGATTATCCTCCTCGTCGAACTCCTTTGCGTCATCCTCGGTCCGGTCCTCACCCTAGTAGTCCGAGGGGATTTCATCGTCTTCTTCTTTCTGACGCTCAAAGTGCTGCACATGCGAAACACAAAGCATTATTTTCGAGATGATCTTGGTTAAAACCGAGATGGGTGTTACTTGGTCCGGTTCAAGATACTTACGTAAGGTGGAAGGTTCTCTCGGTTGTAGGGCTCGAGCCCCCACGTCCAGTTCTTGGCGAGTCCGCTCCTGGCGATCGACTTGGCCCAGGCGGCTACCTCCTTCTTACTGAGTTCGAAGGTGGTAGTCCGGGTGGGATCTTGGTGCCCGCCCATAAACCACATCTTGTGGATTATGCGCTGGAGTGGCAGAACCCGGCGGCTGGTCCAGGTGGCGAGAAGGTCGTCACCTCGCAGTCCATCTCGGACAAGTTGCTGAAGGCGAGTGTGGATGAGGTTGATCTCGGGCACGTTCTTCTTTGAATTGTAATCCCAGTTCACCATCTCGGTGGGGGGATCCGGGTGACATGGCGGAAGAGCAAGCTGATCCATCTTGTCGGGGTTCTTCACATAGAAGAACCCCCGCTGCCACTTCCGGCAGGATTCTAAGCCCGGGGTCCGAGGAAGCTTGGAACCCGGGCGCGGAAATATCATAGCAGTTCCGCAATGTGTCATGCGCTTCGGAGCGTTGAGATTAGCAGTGTGGGGAACAACTTGTTTGCGGAAGCTAAAGTATTTGCTGAAAATTTCTACGGTGGGAAGGAGGCCAAGATAGGCCTCCGAAAAGGTGACAAAGCAAGAGAGATAGGTAATGGCGTCGGCAGGGAGATGGTGTGGCTGAAGGACGAAATGAGCAAGGAATTGGGGAATGAAATTAGAGAAAGGGAGGCCAAACCCGCGCATAAAATGGCTGAGGAAGGCCACGTATTCTCCCTCGCGCGGCGTAGGCTCGATCTCGCCCTCGGTAACTCGACAGATCACTCCGGCCGGGATGCGGCGGGTGTTGATCATCCAGGTGATGTCGTCGTTGTCCACGTCGGATCCTTCCCACGCACCCCGCGTGGAGGCGGGTTCCTCAAGCTCGATCTCCTCGACTGCTTCTAGCTCCATCTTGGGCATTCTGGATCTCGGCGCCTCCGAGATGCCTACGGGCTCGAGGAAGGGCTCAGTTCGTAGAGGGCGGAGGAGCGTGGCGGCGGCGCGGAAGATAAACGCCGTGGCGTGCCGCGGGGAGAGGCTCGGTGATGTGCGCGTGCGGTGAAGAAGAAGCAGTGGCGCGTCGATGTGCAGTTCCATGGTGCACAGAGAAGTACTTGGGCGCAGCCGCGTTCTGGTGAGCCATGTCGCGTGGAGGTGCGACGGCGTCCTCGGGGGCACGGCGACATTCGACGGCGTGCAGTGGAGCAGTGGGCTCTGCGCGCCCGAGAGATGGAGAGGAAGATAAGACGGGGGCAAATGGTGAAGCAAATGAGACGAAGGGGGAGGCACGGGTATTTATACCCCAGTAGCGCAATAACTGCCCAGATTAATCATGGCTAAAATTGTGGCGTCGTGGCGTTTACTATGCTCTGGGAAACGCACGAAGCGGGTTTACCACACGTACCCGGTGCAACAAATCCTACGTTCTCCGCTGTGGGCACTTGAGTGCGCTGCAATGGACGCAACAACGCGTGGGCCCTAGGCACAGGAGAGGGCATGGGCGTGGCGCGTGCGCTGTGCTGCGCGAGAATCGAGGCGACGTGGGTGCAGTTCCGCGCCACGTGCTGCGCCCACAACGCGAAGAAAACGAAGCGATTCCGCCTCGCACTGCTGAATTTGTGGAAAATGGTTAAGTGTTGGGATCTCGGTAAAATCCAATTCTGCACAATCATCTCCGATCTTGGTGAAAAATCGATAATTGAAGTTGCGGATTGAATCCGAGTTCGAGATGGAACTTGGCCGAGATGGGTGCATCTCGGTCGGGTATTCTGAGGTTTATTGGTTTAAGGTGGCACGACCCAGCGTCCAAGTTTGCTGGACCATACCAGCTTTGGGGACTAATGTCGGGGGGGGGGGGGGGGGGAGCTACGCCCGAGTAGGGGCAATGTTGGTATGAAATGGTGTCCGAGGTACTGTTTACCGAGATGACCTTACCCGAGTTAGGTGATTACCGAGTTGGATGGTTACCGAGATTTGTCTCACTATCTCGGTAAGAAGAACAATGAGACAGGTGAAGAAAGGAGTATTATCCGGATTATCCGAGATGCACTTGGAGAATCCGGATAGCCAAGATCTATCTATCACGGAGGGAAGTCAATGGAGCAGTTGGAATCCTGAAGATTAAGGGAGAGTACGAGCGTGCGGTTCAACTTATTAGGCGTGATGATGCGTATACGTACACTGGAGCAGTGAAGAGTACGGGCGAGGCCACGTCCTGTCTCTGACAAGGGGAACAAGACAGGGCAAAGGCCACGACGGAGACGACTTTCGGCGACTGTCAGTGAGCGTGCGCTACGACACAGTGTATTTCAACTAACCATGTACTACCAGTCAGTGGCCACCAGTATATAAGGTGGCCACCCCCTCCTGCGTGAGGGTCAACACACGAGAGAGAGAATTGTTTCTGGTTTCCTTGAAGAGAGAGAAGTAGAGTGCTTCTTCTTCCTATAGCTCCTTGATCTTGAGGAACACATTGTACTCGGTTACCACTGATATATAGAGAGAGGCAGGAGTAGGGGTGTTACCTCCACACGAGGGCCCCGAACCTGTGTAGATTGTTGTGTTTGCAGTAGTGAGCGCGCCGGCTAGGCGTGCAATCCCTCCCCGGATACGCACAGTGTCCATCAGCCCCAAACTAATGCCATCCTATAGCATCTGTATTTACCTCACCATGACAACCGTTGAATGGTTGAAATTGCTGAAGAATGGTGAATCTATTGTATGGGAGAAAATTGTTCCTCTCTTTTATTCTAAATTTTATCCTCCTAGTGAGATTTATAAAGACCGGAATCAAATATATAATTTACGGTCACATGATGGAGAGAGTATTTCCCAAGCGTGGGGAGAATGAAGTTATTAAGGCTCAAATGCCCTGTTCATGAACTCCCGAGTAATATTGTTGTCAATAATTTTTCTGCAAAGCTTTCTCTTCATGGCAAGGATTTATTGGATGCTTCTTATTCTGGATCATTCACACGTATGAAGGAAGAAGCTAAATGGGATCTTCTTGACCGTATTCAAGAAAACACTGAAGGATGGGGGAACGACAAAGGTAGAAAGTCAGGTATAAATTATGATTATGAATGCATTAAATCTTTTATGGGAACAAATGATTTCTATAATGTTAGTGCTGTTTGCGGTCTTGAATCTAAAATATTTACAAACCATCTTAAAGGTTTTGCCTCCTATATTGATATTCCTAAAAAGGATTATCACAAATACCATGCACCTTATAAAGATATTGTTCCTGCCAGTAATATAGAAGTGCATGTTGTTAATCCTGCTATTCCTGGGCCTTATATAGAAAAAATGCCTTTCCCTGCTAAGGTGAAAGAACACTCTATTGTGGCTAGTGTGGTTAATAAGAGTAATAAGAAATCTGTTGAACCCGATGAACAAGTAACTGTTGAACCTGCTGTAGCAATAGTAAAGGATCTTGTTTATGGAAATATAGAGGATGAACACATTGTATTCTGTGAGGATGTTTCTAATATTGTTTCCCATCTTCATAGACCTAAGAAAACTAGTGTTCTTGTGCTTTCTGTTAAGATTGGTGATCATTGCTATTATGGTTTTTGTGATATTGGTGATAGTTCTAGTGCTATACCGTATGAGCTTTATAGAAAAATTATGCATGAAATTGGTTCTTGTGAGCTTGAAGATATTGATGTGGTTATTCAGCTTGCTAATAGAGAAACTATTTTTCCGATTGGTATTGTTAGATATGTGGAAGTTTTATGTGGTAAGACTAAATATCCCACTGATTTTCTAGTTCTTGGTAAGGCTGCTAGTAAAACTTGTCCTATTATTTTTGGTAGACCTTTCTTGAACACTTGTGGTGCTATTATAGATTGTAAGAGGGAGAAGATATTGACTAAATTTGATGGAAAATCTTATGAGTTCAATTTCTCCAAATTTGCTAGAGCACCTTATGAATCTAAATTGCCTGATGAGAATTTTAAAGTTGAACAACCTGCTTTTATTTCTCTTGCTCCTAACAATGTTTTGCAGCAATATATGGAGGACCATGAGAGTGGGGTCTTTATGGAAGAGAGAAATGAGATTGACGATATTCTTCTTCGTCAACCGGTGATACTGAAACATAATTTACCTGTGGAAGACTTGGGTACCACATTACCACCCAAGGAGGATCTTGTTTTTTATCTAAAACCTTTGCCTGATGATCTTAAATATGCTTATATTGATGATAAGAAAATATATCAGGTTATTATTAGTGCTAAACTTTCAGGTGAAGAAGAGGAAAGATTATTGGGAATTCTGAAGAAACACAGCGGAGCTATTGGATATACTCTTGATGATTTGAAGGGAATTTCTCCTACTATATGTCAGCATGCTATTAATATTGAACCTGATGCAAAGACAGTAGTTGAACATCAACGCTGTTTAATTCCTAAGATGAAGGAAGTGGTAAGAAATAAGGTATTAAAACTCCTTAACACTGATATTATTTTCCTATTGCTGATAGTAGATGGGTGAGCCCTGTGCATTGTGTCCCTAAGAAGGGAGGAATGACTGTTGTACCTAATGAAACAATGAGCTCATTCCACAAAGAGTAGTAGTTGGTTATAGAATGTGTATTGATTTTAGAAAGGTTAATAAAGTTACTAAGAAAGATCATTATCCTTTACCCTTTATTGATCAAATGGTAGAGAGCTTGTCTAAGAAAACTCAATTTTGCTTTATTGATGGTTATTCTGGATTTTCTCAAATTGCTGTTAGGAAGCAAGATCAAGAGAAAATAACCTTTACTTGTCCTTATGGTACTTGTTCTTATAGACGTATGCCTTTTGGTTTATGTAATGCTCCTGCCGTGTTTCAAGATGGATGTCTGCTATTATTCTGAAAGAGGTATTGAAGTTGAAAGAGCTAAAGTGGAAGCAATAGAGAAAATGCCCTGTCCTAGGGATATTAAAGGTATTCGTAGTGTTCTTGGTCATTCTGGTTTTTATAGGAGGTTTATTAAAGATTTCTGTAAAATATCAAAGCCTCTTACTAATCTTCTTCAAAAAGATGTACCACTTGTTTTGATGATGATTGTAAGGAAGCTTTCGAAACTTTAAAGAAGGCTTTAACTACTGGTCTTATTGTTCAACCACCTGATTGGAATTTACCTTTTGAAATTATGTGTGATGCTAGTGATTTTGCTGTAGGCGATGTTTTTGGACAGCGCGTAGATAAGAAGTTGAATGTTATTCATTATGCTAGTAAGACTCTTGATGCTGCTCAAAAGAATTATGCTACTACTGAAAAAGAGTTCTTAGCTGTAGTTTTTGCATGTGATAAGTTTAGACCTTATATTGTTGACTCAAAGGTTACTATTCATACTGATCATGCTGCTATTAGATACCTTATGGAAAAGAAAGATGCTAAGCCTAGGTTTATTAGGTGGGTGTTGCTTTTACAAGAGTTTGATTTGCAAACTGTGGATAGGAAGGGTGCTGAAAATCCTGTTGTTGATAACTTGTCTAGATTGGAAAACATTACTTTTGACCCTTCCTGTTAATAATAGTTTTCCAAATGAACTGTTGGTTGCAATAAAGGTAAAATTCCAAGATACTCCATGGTATGCTGATTATGCTAACTTTATTGCTTCAAAGTATTTGCCTCCAACATTTATAGCTCAACAAAGAAGAAAAATCTTCTATGATTTGAGGCATTATTTTTGGGATGAACCACACTTATATAAAGAAGGAGTAGATGGTATTATGAGAAGATGTGTTCCAGATCATGAACAACATGAAATATTGAAGAAGCGACATGGTAGTGCTTATGGAGGACATGACGCTGGAGATAGAACCGCACAGAAGGTTCTACAATCAGGTTTCTATTGGCCTACTCTCTTTAAAGATGCATGGAAATCTATTTATCTTGTGATGAATGTCAAAGAGTTGGTAATATTTCTAGACGTAATGAAATGCCTATGAGTTATTCTCTTGTTATTGAACCTTTTAATTGTTGGGGATTTGACTTTATGGGTCCTTTTCCTCCTTCGAATGGTTACACTCACATTCTTGTTGATGTTGATTATGTTACTAAGTGGGTAGAAGATATACCTAAGTGTTGATGGTGAGACCTCTTTAAAAAATTCTTAAAGATGTTATTTTCCCTAGGTTTGGCGTGCCTAGCTATCTTATGACTGATGGAGGTTCTCATTTTATTCATGGTGGTTTGTAGAAAAACCCTTGCTAAATATGATGTTAATCATAGAATTGCATCAACTTATCATTCTCAAACTAATGGGCAAGTAGAATTATCAAATAGAGAAATTAAATCTATCTTGCAAAAGACTATTAATAAATCTAGGAAGAATCGGTCTGATAAGTTGAATGATGCTTTATGGTCTTATAGAACTGCTTATAAAAATCATATGGGTATGTATCCCTACAAAATGGTTTATGGAAAAGCTTGTCACTTGCCTTTAGAATTAGAACACAAAGCTTATTGGGCAGTGAAAGAACTAAATAAAGATTTTAAACTTGCCGATAAGAAAAAAATGCTTGATTTGAATCATCTATATGAATGGAGATGTGAAGCTTATGAAAATGCCAAGCTCTTTAAAGAGAAAGTTAAACAATGGCATGATAAAAGAATCCTTAAAAGAGAGTTTCTGTAACATCCCTGATTTTTGGAAAACTCAAAAATCACAAAAATTTGAAACTTTTGATTTTCATGACAATACAAGTCACCAAAAACAAATAAAACTCAAACAAAAATGAAATATGTGGTCCTATACCAAGTTTATTGGAATTAGAAACCCAATTATGCCTTGTTCCTTAAACTCTAAAACCTTTTTCAAAAATAAATTTATTATTATATAAAGGGAATATCTTTTTATTAACAAACCTTTATCAAAAATGTTTACAACTCCAATATTAATCTGAAGATATTTTATGGCATCAAAAATCAAAGATTTATAACCCTTATAAAGATCTAGGCCTTAAAAGTATTTGAGGAGAATAAAATTATTAATAATAACTTTTAGTTGTTTTCCAAGTTTTAAACAATAAGGTGTGAAAATAAAATGCATTGCTTGAAAATAACATAAAATAGGATTTTGAAAACAATATTAAGACTTGTGGTTTTATTCTAAATTTTATTTGATCAACAATAATAATTAATTGATATAAACTAATAAAATAGCATTAAGTTACTATTAATAAATCCTTCATATCCTAAAAATTATTAATTATGAAAATGGTTTGAAAATGACTTCCAAAAATATTATTTGAAATGTTAATTGTCTCTAAAAATTTATTTAATCAAAAACCCCATTTTACTATTTTTTATTTTAAAATGGTATTAAGTACTATTAGTGAATTAATTATATTTTTCAAAACATAAAAGAGATGAAAACTCTTTGAAATGGTTTTGGAAAATAGTATTTGATCTTTATAAAGACACTAAAATTATATTTGACTAATAATTGTATTTTATAATTTTCTAAATTAAAAATCACTTTAAGCTCTATTAAGGAATTATTTCAATTTTCAAAATTCAAAAATAAAAATGTTTTAAAAGTTTCCAAAGATGGTACTGTTGGAAAGTATTTTAAATTTCAAGAATTTAGAATTTTATTCCATGTCATTTGGATGATATAAACATAAGTTATGATTTAATTGAATAAACAGAAAATAAAAAGAAAAGGAAGGGATGACGTCATCATGACGTCATCGTCTTCAATCCCTGGAAACGGAAGAACATCCGTTTCTTCCTCGGATTGATTCGGCCGTTTAAAGTCATCAAAGCTAGCCCCAACCCATCCACGTTAAAGCCCTCCCCCTCTGAATCTTTCCCTAGTAGTGCCTCGAGGCCGAAGAAATAGCTCGTCGGAGATCATCCTTGCCGCGGCCGTGTTTTCCCGATTCCGGCGAGGTGAGCACCTCCCCAAGGGCGAGAACCCTCCCATCCATCTCCCTTGGTCCCTGTGGTACTCTCTGACCCTTTGTCCCACTCTTTTGCGCAGAGGAGAGATGACGTTGAGCTCGCCGGAGCCGCAGACCTCCTCGGCCACGGGATTCTACACCGCGGCGTCAACGCGGACCTCCTCGGCGCACCCCACTGCCACCAACAAGATCCCCTCGTCGCGGCGCACACCCTCGTCGTCTTCCCGGAGCCAGGGAACCACCGGAGCCTCACCGACATCGACTCCCGAGCCCCTGTGCCGCCGCGCACCATTTTTCGGCCACAACTCCGGCGACCAGGTAACCAATGCCCCCAGCACCGTTAGATCTTGATCGCGCTGTCCCAAATAGATCACTTACCGAATCGTTTTCGGAGAATAGCGTAGCGCCACGTGTGCGCCAGTGAGCTGCGCCGATTTGGTTATTTGTCGCCCACGCAGCGCGTAACCGGCCCAAGCCCAACACTTATCTGTCGCCCAGCGCAGCAAATAGCAACTTCAAACCATCATATCTTTTCAACCACTTAGCCAAATTTAGCAATCTTGGACTTTTTGAAAAGCCCTTGACATATATAAACTTTTGGCACTGGCCAAATTCAAATTTGACAAACTTAAATTTGTTCAAATTCAAATATGCTTGTTTGATGAAATTTGGCATAATTCAAATTCTACAAATCCAAAAATTGTAAATAAAATATATTTGGAAACCTTAGGATCTGTACTTTCATATTCTCTATCCCAAAATAATATTTGAACAAATTAAAATTGAATTTAGAATTTAGTTGTCTATTTGAGTATTTTTGACATAGATTAATTTCTATAAATATTTTCACTATAGTTCCTTTTACAAAATTGTTCCATTTGATAACCTTGGACCAGAAACAACCTTGCCCAACCCTTTTGGACACCCTTGGACCATGGCCATGTAATTTTATCCAAACTTCCATCATACTAGTCCACCTAGTTGGTTAAGTATTAGAGTTGTTTCTATCATTGTTTACCTTTGTTGTTATGGCTATTTTGGATCCAAGACCAAGTACCTAGTATGTGTAAATCACATACAAGACCAAGTGGTAAACCTTAGACCCTAGTACCTTTGCTTTCTATCTACTTTTCCATCCCCCTATTCTTGCTTCAAGAATCCATCAAGTTAGCAAATGGAAAAGAAGACTCAAGAAATAGAAGGTTCTTCACTTTCAACTTGGTGGCAACATGAAGAGCTACAAGGAGGATCAATGAAGAAATTTTGAAGAAAATAGTCCACCACTAGAAGCAACTCAAGGAAGTACAAGTGTGAAGAAATCCAGAAGAAAACATCTCCCTCTCTCTTCTAATCTTTCTTCCTATTTTCTTTCTCTTGACTTAGTGGTATTTTGTGCCCATCCCATACCCAAACCAATTAGTGAAGTGAAAGCCTAGAAGAATTTATCAAGACCAAGAGAAGAATTCATCCAAGGAACAAGACTACAATAGAAGCATGAAAATTATCTTCAAGAAGGCAATCACATGAGGTCTAGAAGCAATCCATACAAGTTGAAGAATAACAAGTTGTTTTTGTCCAACCATTGACCCAAATGGAAAACCCAAGACTTAGTAATATTTTTCCCTTTGATGATGAAGTTAGTAGACCTACCCTAACCACAATGGAAAATACTAACATAGTCACTCAAATATTTTTGAAGGTGAATATGACCAAGTGTTAGCATGTATTACTTTAGTTGAAGAAGTAATATGTTTATTCTCAGTGAACTCTTGGAACTTCCTCGACAAGTATGGTTAAAATAAAGTTAGTTTTCTACAAACTCAACCTAGTCCATCCCAAGTAAACCATTGGAATTTCCTTAACAAGTATGAGACCATTAGAGAATGAATCTTTCAACTCAAACCTAGACCTTGTCCTAGCCCACTAGGTTAATCTCCTTTGGCTATGTTATTGCTTTGTATGATCTCTTCACTTGTATGTTTGCTTGATAGCATGCTTGTTTATTTTGTTATTGTGTTTTCAATGAATAGATTGTACGGAGAGCAACGATCTTTTGTGAAGAGAGTGTGAATTCTTCACCAACTTCAACAAGGCAAGTAACACATCATCAACTACCCATTATTTTCCTATATGCATTAGTTGATTTTTGAGTAGTATGCATTGATAGGAAATTTTACTAAGTTATATTATGCTATGCTATTATCCTAGTAGTGTGTAGACATTTCTTTTATCCTTGTTATTTATAGCCTTAGAACTTGATAGATGCTATGCAATGTGACAAATGATTTTTACTTGATGTTGTGGAAAAATTCTAAGTAACAACTTCAATGAACCACCTGGGTGGATTTGGTTGTTTGGCTGATGAGAGTTGAGTGTCTCCCCGAGGGGTTGTTCACTTGAGGAATGCCACCCAGGAACAAAGTGATTATGATGTTCCCCAAGTTTAGATTGCTTCCAGTGCAACCTTTAGTCATATGGGCTCTGTCTTGATCAACTAAGTTGTGAGGGTTCAGCCCGGGCTTGACAAGCAGATGTAGCATAATTATAGGTGGAACGGGTCTTGCCATTGGGTTGGATTCTTGCTTCTGAAAGATCTCGTCTCGATTCTTCTCCTTTCCTTAATGCACTCAGGGTGTATAGGATGTTTGGGTTGAGTTGGGTCTGAAGGTGAAAGTGCACAAGCTCTGCAGAGTCAACAAACTAAGATCTTAGCCGTGTCCCCGGTTATGGAAAACTATGAGCAGCTGGACAAGGATGGACGGAAGAATCACATCACCATTTTCAATAAGTAAAATTTTGACCAAGTGAACATTATTGTGGTGCTTGGATCTTAATCCAATGTTGCCACCCTTTTGAAAAGAAAAGTTGGTTTTACAGAAGTGATAGGAGAAAACTGGCTTTATGCAAAACTTAGCCAAAACTCCACTCAGCCAAATAAGCATGTAGTATTAGTTTTGCCATTTATATCCACCATAGTGTTACTTGCCAATACATTAAATTGTATTGACTCCCTTGTGGCTGCATATTCCATATTGCAGATATTTCTGAAGACGAGTGAGGATTTCGTTTAGGATCTCGAGACTATCGCCAACATGTTTTGCCTGTGGCACATGAAGAAGATGGGCTCAATGTTGTACTTTGTTTTCCGCTGTATTTCTTTTTTTCTGCTAGTCTTTTAAGACTATGCAAGTTTTAATCCTATTTTGTAAAGACTGGATCATGCGATGTAATAGAATTTGATGCATTTGCATGATATTTCATTTTGTGCTGTGGTGCTAGCAATTGATCCAGGGACTAGCACAATAACACAGGTATTCCATCTTTATTAAAAGTTGGGATGCTACAGTTTCATGTTGGTGAGAAAGTTCTATTGTATCAGTCTCGTCTCAGTTTTTTTGCAGGAAAATTACTCTCCAGATGGGAAGGACCTTATATTATTGAAGAAGTGTAT
This sequence comes from Alopecurus myosuroides, assembly GCA_028641055.1. Classification (NCBI taxonomy): domain Eukaryota; kingdom Viridiplantae; phylum Streptophyta; class Magnoliopsida; order Poales; family Poaceae; genus Alopecurus; species Alopecurus myosuroides. The sequence continues at coordinate 246,270,319 of CM054062.1, forward strand.
CGTTCGGGTGCAATCAAAATTGCTTCCCTCAAAGATAACACTACACAAGTGGTAAATGGGCAAAGACTCAAACATTATATTTCTGTGGATTCTTATGATGAAGATGTTGACGTTATTTAAGTAATGACAACGGAGAAGTTCATTAGAGGAAAGATTCCAGAATCTGCAGAGTCTGTTTTGGAATAGGTAACAGTTCTATTCAGAAAAAGTTTGCGGAATACCTTTTAAGTTATAAATTATTAGTTTTTGAAAAACAGGAAAATACCGAGCCGAAGAGGAGTTGGAGAAGGTGCCCGGAGGCACCACATCACCTGGGGGCGTGGGCCCACCCCTGGCCGCGCCACCCTATGGTGTGGGAGCCTCGGAGCCCCTCTCCGGTTCGTTTTCGACCTAGACTTTCCTTTCGTTACGCATATTTTTGCTATATAACCCCCTAGACTCCCCGAGGTCCATATATCATTTTCTCGTCGTGATTCTATTTCGAGTTGTTTCTGCCAGGTTACATCTTCAGATCTAGAGCCACAATGTCCTCTACCAGATCTCCCAAAGACAGTTTCTTTGAGAACGTCGTCAACCGGTACATGAACGAGTTGAATATGCATCCCAAAGAGTTGCTGCTCAAGGATGGGGAGGTGCAGATTGAAGATGTTCGAGGCTCTAAATGAGAAGGCGGTCTGGAAGCTAGGATGGAAGAGCTAGAGCAAGAAGTCTTTAGGTACAAGAAGATGACAGAGCATGAAGTTGGCATCATCCACAAGATAAACACAGAACAGATCGCTGAGTACAAAAAGGAGACTTTGAAGCTTTGGGAGGAGATCTTCTCACTCACCAAGACCACTAACAAATTACAAGCACAACTCTATGATGTGCAGAATCAGAACTGTGAGTATGAGAACATTTTTAAACATATAAGATCTGCTGCTAGTTTCAGGATATTGGAGACCAAGACATCATTTGTGGACGGAGAGCCTTTACCTTGGAAGTCTGATGATGAGAAGGATTCACCACCACCACCGAAGAATTGATTCATCATTGGTATTCTCATCCCCTTGCCTTGTTCCAAGCTTGGGGGAGTGTTGCGGTATCACATCTTTATTTTCACCCTTTTTACCTTTTAGTAGAGTCATATCACGAGTAGAGAAAATATCATATAGTATGGTTTGCAGTGTGGAAGTGTCACTCTCTAGTTGGTTATCGTTGTATCCCTTGGTTTGAGTTGTCGTAATGAAATATTAATGAGAAGTTTCATCATCTACTTTTCTAGTTTATTTTGGTTTGGAATTTTTGTTATGTGATTGATCTTGTTATTAGTATTGGTATCAATGTTGGAGCTTTAAGTTAATCTAGTTGGTTTTGGCAAACTTAGCATTGATCAGTAGCAATAATTCGTTGAGACTTAAGTAGAAAAAAAGGAGTTGCATGTAGATATATTGTTCCATGATCTTTCTCTCATGTTAGCTCATAAGCTTAGTATTCTCAAATAAGTTTGTTTGTACCTTCAAGGAAGATTGCATGATTGGCATTATAATATATGTTTTTGTTTGTTTTACCTCAATTCTTATGCTTGCTACCCAATCTTACTAGCCAAAACCCTGTACTAAGAGGGAATGCTTCTCGTGCATCCAAACCTTGAGCCCCAAACACTTGCCATTTGTGTCCACCATACCTACCTATATGTGGTATTTCACCGCCACTCCAAGTAAATTTCTTGTGTGATACCTTTAACCTTCAAAATTATACATGTTTTCTGCCCCTGTTTTAGCTCATGAGGATGCAAATGGAGAATCTTTATCTCACTTGTTGATTGGATTTCACACCATATACTAGTGGCTTTGTCAGACCCCGGACCCGGAGATATACATACTGTTATGTGCTCCTAGCCATGGACTCACAAGGGCTTCAGGGTTACCAGCCCCGGCCGCAGCAAACAACGGCAGGCAGACCGGATTCATCGACACGTAGTCCGGATCCCCGGTCTACTACTCCTTGCATCCATGCTATTCATAACCAATTATGCATACCCAAGCGTCCACGAGTCGGATGAAACTGAAGGAACGGGACCAAGGTTATACAGAGCTGCTATGTGTCCAGAAAGTGCAACAACAATCGAGGGTTACTGGGGTTACCTCGCCCCAGGCCGATCAGATCGACAGGCGGGCTCGGACATGGATCATCGGCTCCACAACCCCTCGACTGCGACAACTATGCAGGCATAGCCAAAACTGTATAACAATGAGCTCGAAACCAACAACCGATCAAAGCAGTACTCTAAACATGAAGCTTTATTAAACAGGTGTTACTAGAGTATAGCTTACAAACAGAGGTCACACTACCCAACATTACATCAGACAACGGAAGGCAAATTATGTTGCTAGTCAACAAGAACCAAAAAGGCCTAAGAGGCCGCAACATAAGGCGACGTCCCAGCCCATAGATTCCAGGCTGCTGCCTGGGAACCCCAAACTACTCGTCGATGTCCACGTTGAAACACCACCGATGTGAGATCTTCTCCTGAACCAAAATTAAGCAAACCTGAGTACGGGAGGTACTCAACAAGACTTAGTTAACCTATTATATATCTGCTATTTCGAAAAGGGTTTCATGAAGGCTGATTTGCGTAAAGCAATCTTTGTTTTTGAAATCGAGGAAGAATAGCACGTCTCATATAATATTTTCAAAATAGATGGGAAACCTACTCAACTACTGATATCATCATCTTTTAATCCACCAAAACATATCAGCACCTCTTGCTTCAAAGGTCACCTCCTCCAGTTGTTCCACTATCTCATGCTACAAGGTAACCCCTCTCGGCATCTCCGAGGAGGCATCCTTCATTCGTTATCAGCAAGTTTTAATCATTCCGTTTAAGTTGTCTATGATCACAGAATCCGTCACCAAGTCGTCTTTAACCGCAGACACGGCTTTTCGAAAAGATTTAACCCTGCAGGGGTGTACAACTTTACCCACACGTACCAACCGACTCTTAGTGCCACCGGGTTGGCACTAGTCCGGGAAGTGCCGGCAGAGGGTGGTCGATTCCCGGCCTTTACCTTGTCGAACCATATCCATGAGTCAACCCAAACAGGGCCACCCCGTCAACAGGGAGTTGGCCACCTCCTGACGGCACCTGTTCTGTGAGTCGGGAACAAGATCCGTGTACGTCCATCACTTGTCCCGGTCACGACCCAGTTTTCTCCAAAACATTTTCCGACTCACACGCAGATGGAAAGCTCAAACTACGTGGCTCATGGATAAGGTTAAACAAGTTAGTCAGCCGGGCGGGGTTCATCGGCCCACGTGTGGCTGTACGCTCAGTCTTGGCTCGAAGGCGAGAACTCGCTCCTAGGGGCATGAACAGGACAAAACGCCACAACCCATTATGGCCTCACATCCATGCCGTGATTAGTCAAGTTATCAAAGGTAATTCAAACCATAAACACCTGACATAGAAGATTCACGCATTGAACAGATTCATCAACTAGGCATGGCTAAGCAAGACTCACAAGGTTTAGCGAAGCGCGCACAAACAAACCTATAGCTGCTAGGTGAAGTGGATCAGGATATCTAGGTTATGCAGTATATAGGAGAACTCTATCTACTGACATCAAATAGTTTGGAACCGAATGCAAAGTACGAGATTCAAATCACTTTGAAATCATATATGAGCAGATAAGAGGTTATGCTTACCTTGGTTATAAGAAAACCAGATAAAGTCTTCAGGAATAAGTGCTTGACTTGTCAGTTAAGATCAAGTATTCGTCATGGAACGGTTGTCCTTCTCTTCGGAGTCGGATTCTATCGAGGGGGAATAACACCGAAACAAAGAAGAACAATCAACCATGGCATCGATGCAATGCGCAATATGTATGCATGACAAAGTTAATGCACTTGAATGACAGACCTAAACAAGTTCAAGGGTTTGCTATGGTTCATATGATGGTTAAGCATTTTATCGAAAAACAGTCCCGAAATAGACCCCGGAGGGCAATTCGGGCAATTCTAAAAGTGAGTGCAATTTTAGTAGCTCAAACAGGTTTAATAACATCATAAGTGGATTGCATATATCATTTTGAGCATTTTGGTATATAACTTGTATTTTTCTGATTTTATTGATTAAAATCTTATTTATTTATTTTAGATGATTTAATTGCATTTAAATAATGCCCAAAAATAAAGTTTGTCAAACATGTATGAAAGTGACATATTTGGGTTGGAAATGTTTTCCTGAACAAAACCATATATTTTTCATGTTTTTCTGAGTTACAAAAGTGGAGATATTAATTATTCACTTTAAAACAAATTCTGTAATTATAGAAAGTGGGGCCCACGTGTCAATTTGAATTTCCATCTTAAATAAAACTAAAATAGTGGACATGTGTCCAGCTGAGGTCACGCTGACGTCAAGGTGACGTCAGCAGTGGCCGGCCGGAGGCAGAAGTTGTCGCCGGCGGCGAACCACCGTTCCCGAGCAAGCGAGGCCAGGCTCCTCGGAACCTCCTCGGCGAGGCGCACGTATAGGAGGTGGCGCCGCCCCGATTAGGCCACCGGCGGCGAGCCGCCGTGCTCGGGAAGGCGGCGGTGGCCACGGGCTCCGGCGAGGAGGACGATTCCGGCCGCGGGGAGGGGCTAGGAGGGCACCGTGAGGGAGAGAGGCTCACCGCGGTTGTGAGGAAGCAAACGGCGGGGCGGGAGGTCGCCGGAATCGATGGCGATGGACGGCGGAGGCTGACGGCCGGAGAAGAAGGGGAAGGCGCGATTCGGGGTCCCTACTGCATATTCGCCCGCCCGGATGCTCGAGGAGGGAGAGGGAGTCGAGGCGGTCCTCGTGGTGTGCTCGGAGAATCCCGGGAGCTTTTGTATCGCCGGCGGCAAGCGGCGGCCACCGGTAGGGTTTTGGGTTAGGGTTTGTTTCGCGAGGGGGAGACAGAGAGAGAGGAAGGGATCCGAGGGGGTGAGAGGCACACCGGGCCCTTATCCTCCCCAGCAGGGAGCGGCGGAGGGTGGGGATCCCCTCGCGGGATCGACGGCGGGAGCACCTCCACCGAGCTGCTTACCGTCTGGAGGTAGAAGACAAAGGAGTTTTTCTCCAAAACCCCCTGTCTTTCCTGAAAACTGCAAATGAGTCCTTTTCTATTTAAAAACAGAACAAAAACCATTTATTTGAGGGCCTTTTTGCAAAGGAAAATTTTGGCAAAAATAACTTTTGGAAAGCTTGTGAAATTTCCAACAAAACCATGCTTTGCTTTGGTGTATTTGAAATATTTTTCAACACAAATTTTTGGGAACCAAAATCAGTGCTTTTTGTGGGATTTTCTCCAACCAATTAAATTCACAAATTAAATTGGTTAAAACATGGTTTAATTTTTTTGATTCATGCATGTATGAGATGAACACAACACCACACACCCTAGTTTAGCAAAATTGGGGTGTTACAAATCTACCCCCCTTACAAGAATCTCGTCCCGAGATTCCCGAAGGAGAAGAAAGAAGGAACACCGGTTTTGAACGATCTTCTTGAACCTTACGGTTCTCTTCTCGAAGGGATTGATCTGTAGCACTTGCGAAGATCTCCAGCAGCTACACCTTAGGTGAGAGGGAAACTCTTAGAAAATGATCTTCACGAAGATCGAGTATCCCATGGTTAACTCATGACAGGATGTTCATAAAGAACTTTTGAGTTATCAAGCATGAAACACATCAAGGTAATGGAGTGAATAGAGGATGGTTTCAAGGTTGCGGACGATTGGTCCTTGAAAGGATTTAGAATATGAGCTTTACACAAGACTTTAAATCCTTTTAGAAACGAAAGGTTGAACAACTTGTGACATCGAGGTTTCTTCAAACAAAATACCAAGATGGGAAGAATTGTTTTGAATATCACAATGTAATATCCGTAGACGAGGGAAAACACGAGAAAACACTGTAATCGTGCATCGGAGAGAATTTGATACGGAATCATGTTCACTCTTCTGAGTGGACACGGAATATGAAGGAACTTTTATTCCATTAATTTTTGTCGAAAACTTTGTCAAGAATCGGGATGTTACTTCGCTGCATAAGATGAGTAGCCAAAGGATGTTGAAACACCGTAGTTAGGGAGGAATTCTTGGTCACACCTTAAGAATGGATAACCAACGGGGACTGAGACACCGAAAGGAATAAGGAATCTCCTTCCTACTGTGGTTTGGACGTAGCAATACGTTTACCACATGGTTAAGATCCCATGGCTGAAGTAACTGACAAATTCACACAATGTGTGAGATGAACGGAACTTCAAGTACAACAACTTGAAAAAGGGAACTGATCAACGACGGTTACGAAACACCACGAGATGTTCTCATGAGGAACTTGTTTTCACGAGAACAATGATTTGGAGGTTCAGCAGAGAGATGTTGGAAAGATCAACTTCCAACTTATCTTGGACGTTCTAGATACCAATATCAGGCTCATGACAGGCCTTCTATAGGTCATCAAGTGAAAGTAAAACTCCGGTTTGGAAGAACGGGGAGGAAACTTGTTAGAATAAGCCAGACAAGAATTCTCACGGGGAGTGGTTGTTCTTACGGACTCAAAGAGATATGACACTAGGTCTTTCGGCTAATTGTGTCAACCACAACATCAACCATGCCGTATTTTCAAATGGACCTAATCCAATACCCTTGAGGAAACACCAACCATCGTTGCTGCTTGAGATTCAGCTCTGGTTAGTGGATTGAATAACTGAGACTCGACGTGTTTGATTTAAGAGATTGCACCGGTTATCAAGGGGATACATTTACTAGATTCTCAAGATATGGACTACGATTCCACGCTCAAGAAGATGAGCGAGATTGCAAAACTCATGTATTAGCAACTTGTGGAAGGTGGTTGCACCTACATGGATTACTTGCAACAAAACACATCGGAGTCCTTGTTGGGAAGATGATAACAAAGATCACCAAGATCTTGGACTTCTTCTCTCAAGGAAAATCAGTCAGTGGCTTAGTGTGGATGCAAACCTCTTTAAGTGAATGGAGGTAACAACCAATCATCTCAAGGATAGACCACACGTGCATGACCGAGGGATTATTCCCGAGGGAACAGGAAAACTTTACTCGAACCCATGGCGACAACTTTCACCAAAAGCACACGAACCCGAGAAAGTCACTTCGAACATCCAGAACGCAAACTTCGTGAGACACAAAGTTGGTTCTCGAAGGTTTCCAACATTAGTTCCAGTTGTTCAAAATGAACCTCTCGCAATTTGGAGAAAATAGGAATGTCATCGATGGGCTCGACAACACGCTTACCAAAATACTCCAAGAAGAGGGAGTCATACTTTACATGAACATGGCAAAATATTAGTCAGACCAAAGGACGTGGAGGTGTACTCGGGCAAACACCATGAGTGAAAACACCATCAAGATAGCCCTTGGATCTGATCTTGGTTTGACGATAGCTCAAATCAAATCAAGGTTAGAATGATAGCATGTCCACAACGGAGATACTATAGTACTTCAACACAAAGGAAACTAGACATCCCTTGTCAAAAGATCAAGTTAGGCGTAGCTTTTACCTTTCAACTCTCCAAGTTATTATTTAAGCTCAACCAACTAGTCCAGGATATCCGGCAAGGTTTCTTGGAGAAAGGAGTAGTTCAAATACCCCTTGTGTAGACATCACGGTCAGGTAAAACCTGGTGATACTTCTAGAAAGGCATCCAGAATATCACAACCCACCGGTATGTCTTGGAGTTCGGAAGGGGGTTTGCTTTTCAAAGCAACTGATATGGTCTTGAGAGCTTTGGTACGAACCTATCTCTCTGACCAAAAGTGTGCACCGGATTGAACGGATTTGGTGACTCAGTCAACTTCAAACAAAGGCTGGGTGACCAGTAGTGCTAAAAAGGATACAAATGTTTCTTAGGTTTCCAAAGCAATAAGAATTGCTAGGAATAACAGATACACATGTCGATGAGCAGACCCATCATTCTCAAGCATTCAAGCTTGGAGGAAGGGGGTGAAGACGGTAAGAGCATCACTTCATCAATAAGGCCATGAAACTTAACACAACCTCTTGATATAAAGGAGTGTGATACTCGAAGGTAGAACAGAATAGAGGCTAATAAAACTTCTTTATTCTGTGAATTACAAAACTTTGACCTGGTTCTTAAGATGAACGAGGTTCTGGAGTTTGTTTCTCCTGACATTCCAAGGTGGAATTTTTTGACAGAAAACAAGAGCAAATGCATTGGAAGAATCCAACACCATATGTAACTTGGTTTCCAAACAACAGACGAAGTTCAGAAAGCAACCAAAGAGTAGGAACGTGCTCTGGAAAATCCTGAGATCACGTTGGATGCACGGGGTAATACTCATGTGTAGAACCCATGACAAAAGGTTGGTATAGCTGAACCAAGAGCAAAGATATGAGAATCATAAAGAACACTCTTGTCACGATCCTTTTGACTCCTAGAGAAAACCTATGGCTATGGGAGCTGAGATTACCTAGCCATCCTGAGGTAGAACAAATTCTTCACGATCCAAAGGAACAGAACTTGGGTTAAAGGTCAGCATCCTGTACTGATAGCGTGAGCGTCGGGTAGTTAAGAAACCACACGATCCAATCCACTGCAATTCAGCACATTCCGGGACCTTCGGTTCAAGTCCAAGGTTAAAACATCGGGAAAGGAGTAACTACCATCTTAGTGCCTTGAGGAACACTAGGAATAGCAATCACGGAGTATCTTTCTGAGAGGACAAACTTAGCTCCGGAAGTATTTGAGCAAAAGAGGAAGAATACATTCGAGATGAAAAGCAGATCTCGAGGTTCAGGATTTCAGACTTTTGGAACACGTAAGAATGTGGAATCCGGACAACTCTGAGAGATTGGAATGGAAAGGAAATCTCCCAGATTAAGAGATAACGAAATATGGAACACACACGACTCTAGAAACTTTAACACTAGGTCAACTTGGGTAAAAGACGTCCTTGCCAGAGAAGGCACCTAGGTTTTGAATGACTAGAAGAGATAGCAAAACCTTTTCAAATCAAAACAGGTAAGAAGACCCAGAGTTAGAGCGATACCAGATAAGGAGTAAAAAGAATCCTAAGAAGGTTTTTCACAACTCATTTGAGGTTTCAAAGTAGTTTTCACAACACACTAGACTCAACATCGACCAAGCAGTAAGGTTTTCCTACAGGCAGTCCTGCTCTGATACCAAGACTTGTCAGACCCCGGACCCGGAGATATACATACTGTTATGTGCTCCTAGCCATGGACTCACAAGGGCTTCAGGGTTACCAGCCCCGGCCGCAGCAAACAACGGCAGGCAGACCGGATTCATCGGCACGTAGTCCGGATCCCCGGTCTACTACTCCTTGCATCCATGCTAGTCATAACCAATTATGCATACCCAAGCGTCCACGAGTCGGATGAAACTGAAGGAACGGGACCCAGGTTATACAGAGCTGCTATGTGTCCAGAAAGTGCAACAACAATCGAGGGTTACTGGGGTTACCTCGCCCCAGGCCGATCAGATCGACAGGCGGGCTCGGACATGGATCATCGGCTCCACAACCCCTCGACTGCGACAACTATGCAGGCATAGCCAAAACTGTATAACAATGAGCTCGAAACCAACAACCGATCAAAGCAGTACTCTAAACATGAAGCTTTATTAAACAGGTGTTACTAGAGTATAGCTTACAAACAGAGGTCACACTACCCAACATTACATCAGACAACGGAAGGCAAATTATGTTGCTAGTCAACAAGAACCAAAAAGGCCTAAGAGGCCGTAACATAAGGCGACGTCCCAGCCCATAGATTCCAGGCTGCTGCCTGGGAACCCCAAACTACTCGTCGATGTCCACGTTGAAACACCACCGATGTGAGATCTTCTCCTGAACCAAAATTAAGCAAACCTGAGTACGGGAGGTACTCAACAAGACTTAGTTAACCTATTATATATCTGCTATTTCGAAAAGGGTTTCATGAAGGCTGATTTGCGTAAAGCAATCTTTGTTTTTGAAATCGAGGAAGAATAGCACGTCTCATAGAATATTTTCAAAATAGATGAGAAACCTACTCAACTACTGATATCATCATCTTTTAATCCACCAAAACATATCAGCACCTCGTGCTTCAAAGGTCACCTCCTCCAGTTGTTCCACTATCTCATGCTACAAGGTAACCCCTCTCGGCATCTCGGAGGAGGCATCCTTCATTCGTTATCAGCAAGTTTTAATCATTCCGTTTAAGTTGTCTATGATCACAGAATCTGTCACCAAGTCGTCTTTAACCGCAGACACGGCTTTTCGAAAAGATTTAACCCTGCAGGGGTGTACAACTTTACCCACACGTACCAACCGACTCTTAGTGCCACCGGGTTGGCACTAGTCCGGGAAGTGCCGGCAGAGGGTGGTCAATTCCCGGCCTTTACCTTGTCGAACCATATCCATGAGTCAACCCAAACAGGGCCACCCCGTCAACAGGGAGTTGGCCACCTCCTGACGGCACCTGTTCTGTGAGTCGGGAACAAGATCCGTGTACGTCCATCACTTGTCCCGGTCACGACCCAGTTTTCTCCAAAACATTTTCCGACTCACACGCAGATGGAAAGCTCAAACTACGTGGCTCATGGATAAGGTTAAACAAGTTAGTCAGCCGGGCGGGGTTCATCGGCCCACGTGTGGCTGTACGCTCAGTCTTGGCTCGAAGGCGAGAACTCGCTCCTAGGGGCATGAACAGGACAAAATGCCACAACCCATTGTGGCCTCACATCCATGCCGTGATTAGTCAAGTTATCAAAGGTAATTCAAACCATAAACACCTGACATAGAAGATTCACGCATTGAACAGATTCATCAACTAGGCATGGCTAAGCAAGACTCACAAGGTTTAGCGAAGCGCGCACAAACAAACCTATAGCTGCTAGGTGAAGTGGATCAGGATATCTAGGTTATGCAGTATATAGGAGAACTCTATCTACTGACATCAAATAGTTTGGAACCGAATGCAAAGTACGAGATTCAAATCACTTTGAAATCATATATGAGCAGATAAGAGGTTATGCTTGCCTTGGTTATAAGAAAAACAGATAAAGTCTTCAGGAATAAGTGCTTGACTTGTCAGTTAAGATCAAGTATTCGTCATGGAACGGCTGTCCTTCTCTTCGGAGTCGGATTCTATCGAGGGGGAATAACACCGAAACAAAGAAGAACAATCAACCATGGCATCGATGCAATGCGCAATATGTATGCATGACAAAGTTAATGCACTTGAATGACAGACCTAAACAAGTTCAAGGGTTTGCTATGGTTCATATGATGGTTAAGCATTTTATCGAAAAACAGTCCCGAAATAGACCCCGGAGGGCAATTCGGGCAATTCTAAAAGTGAGTGCAATTTTAGTAGCTCAAACAGGTTTAATAACATCATAAGTGGATTGCATATATCATTTTGAGCATTTTGGTATATAACTTGTATTTTTCTGATTTTATTGATTAAAATCTTATTTATTTATTTTAGATGATTTAATTGCATTTAAATAATGCCCAAAAATAAAGTTTGTCAAACATGTATGAAAGTGACATATTTGGGTTGGAAATGTTTTCCTGAACAAAACCATATATTTTTCATGTTTTTCTGAGTTACAAAAGTGGAGATATTAATTATTCACTTTAAAACAAATTCTGTAATTATAGAAAGTGGGGCCCACGTGTCAATTTGAATTTCCATCTTAAATAAAACTAAAACAGTGGACACGTGGCCAGCTGAGGTCACGCTGACGTCAAGGTGACGTCAGTAGTGGCCGGCCGGAGGCAGAAGTTGTCGCCGACGGCGAACCACCGTTCCCCAGCAAGCGAGGCCAGGCTCCTCGGAACCTCCTCGGCGAGGCGCACGTATAGGAGGTGGCGCCGCCCCGATTAGGCCACCGGCGGCGAGCCGCCGTGCTCGGGAAGGCGGCGGTGGCCACGGGCTCCGGCGAGGAGGACGATTCCGGCCGCGGGGAGGGGCTAGGAGGGCACCGTGAGGGAGAGAGGCTCACCGCGGTTGTGAGGAAGCAAACGGCGGGGCGGGAGGTCGCCGGAATCGATGGCGATGGACGGCGGAGGCCGACGGCCGGAGAAGAAGGGGAAGGCGCGATTCGGGGTCCCTACTGCATATTCGCCCGCCCGGATGCTCGAGGAGGGAGAGGGAGTCGAGGCGGTCCTCGTGGTGTGCTCGGAGAATCCCGGGAGCTTCTATATCGCCGGCGGCAAGCGGCGGCCACCGGTAGGGTTTCGGGTTAGGGTTTGTTTCGCGAGGGGGAGACAGAGAGAGAGGAAGGGAGCCGAGGGGGTGAGAGGCACACCGGGCCCTTATCCTCCCTCGCAGGGAGCGGCGGAGGGTGGGGATCCCCTCGCGGGATCGACGGCGGGAGCACCTCCACCGAGCTGCTTACCGTCTGGAGGTAGAAGACAAAGGAGTTTTTCTCCAAAACCCCCTGTCTTTCCTGAAAACTGCAAATGAGTCCTTTTCTATTTAAAAACAGAACAAAAACCATTTATTTGAGGGCCTTTTTGCAAAGGAAAATTTTGGCAAAAATAACTTTTGGAAAGCTTGTGAAATTTCCAACAAAACCATGCTTTGCTTTGGTGTATTTGAAATATTTTTCAACACAAATTTTTGGGAACCAAAATCAGTGCTTTTTGTGGGATTTTCTCCAACCAATTAAATTCACAAATTAAATTGGTTAAAACATGGTTTAAATTTTTTGATTCATGCATGTATGAGATGAACACAACACCACACACCCTAGTTTAGAAAAATTGGGGTGTTACAGGCTTCCTCCGCTTATCCAAATGTTAGAAGAGCTGGCAGCGGGGTTCCTAGCCCCAAATAATAATACAAATTCTCTTCACTATTTTCCCCTGATTTACCAGTCAAAGCATAATTGTGTAAACAAAAGAGAAAGAGGGATGACCTTCTATGCCAGTCGTGTCCTTCTATGGGAGCCGCTCTTGTGAAGTCTAGTTGGCTTGTGACGTACTGTATTTTCTGTTTGGCTTTCGTTGACATAAACATACTCCTCTCTCAAAATTAGACACTCCTCCATGGTATGTGATTGTTGGCAGGCACCCGAGGATTCGGTTAGCCATGGTTTGTGTAAGAAAGGTTGGGAGGAGTGTCAACCATTTTATATCTCTGTTTTACAAAATAAAATATCTAGCACGTGAGTGATCCATGCTTCCCTCTGCGAAGGGCCTATCTTTTACCTTTATGTTGAGTCGGTAAATCTATTTCTTTCTGTCTTAAGCAAGCATTTGAGTTGTTGTGATTCATCTAGGTATATGTTGATTTACTCAATCATGTCCTTTATTCTTCCTTGTTTCTACAAATGTTTTTATCTGTTTGAATACCACTTTGAAAGTTACCAATGTCTGCAAAGAGACCGTTATAATTGAGCATGATAAACTCTGCAATATAAGCTCTAGTATAAAGACTCTGATCGAAAGATAAGTACACTGTTAATTGTTCTTTGACCAACAACGAAGTTTGCCTTTATCAATTTTGATTTACTTTTTGCACCTCTATTGTTCCTTTACTTGTTTCAATTTTTATTATATGAGAGGAAGTTGCTGTTTATAATGACTTGTTCTTTGTTAGATGTGATGCCTCTTGTCCGTATTTTATTTATCGACACCTCACTGCATAAACATGTGGTCATGTTTACTGAGTTCGGTTTCGCTTGGGGACAAGCGAGGACTAAGCTTGGGGGAGTTGATACGTCCATTTTGCATCACTGTTTTATATTGTTATTTTCTGTTATTCATCGATATATTTCATGTTATGATACATCACTTATGTTATTTTATCTTTATCTGCATGTTTTATAATTATTGGAGAATAAACACCGGGACCAGAAATCTGATGGAAAAAGCACCGTCGAGATACCCTATTTCAGAAGTTCAGAAGAAGAGGGGGGACGATGGAGATGTCTTAGAAGTTCAGAGGAGGAGGCTAGCCATAAGGGGAGCCAGAGGGGGCCCACCAGGGGCCCACGCCATGGGGTGGCGCGCCCCCTGGCTGTGTCGCCAGGTGGTGGCCCACCTCTGGTCTATCCCTTACGCGTACTTGACCCCCAGGGAACCCTAAGCCCCAGAACATCGTCGAAGAATTATTCCTCCGCCACCTCGGGGCGGAAAACACCAAAGAGAGAAAAGCTCTCCGGCAGGGAGAAATCTGCCTGGGAAATTCCTCTGCGGAGAGCGGAAATCATCGCCATGGTTACCGTCATCGCTCCGGGCATCATCACGGTCGTCATCGCCATCATCATCACCACCAGCAAAATCACCCTCATCATCCACCTTCATCCCTCCGTAACAAATAGGGGCCTCTATCGTTGTTTTACATTAGATCTCTCTCCCGGCGTGGATTACTTGTTAGTAGTTGATGCTTGTGAGATTTATCAGTGTTAGCACTTTATGACCATATTATTATCATCTATTATATCACCTCTGATTATGATCCATATGATATCTTGTGAGCAGTTCGTTTAGTTCTTGAGGACATGGGAGAAGTCATGATGTTAGTAGTGAAGTCATCTTCTAGTGGTGTCATGTGAACGTCGACTACATGATACTTCACCTTTATGGGACTAGGAGGATGCAGTGTGTATTTGGCTACTAGTTGTGGGGTTGCCGCAGTGACAGAAACCTAAACCCCCGTTAGGAAACCAATGCACGAGGGAGCGTAGAATCCCGTAGTTTTAACGTTGTGGTTAGATTTATCTTAATTACTTTCTTGTATTTGCAGATGCTTACGAGGGGTATAATCACAAGTATGTATTATTCCTTGTTGGGAGGTGCATTAGCATAGGTTCACCCACACAACACTTCACGAACCAATTGATATTAATCAACCGTAATGAAGCGAAAGCACTTGATGAAATTCCCATTTGTCCTCGAGAACGTTTGGTAGTCATAAGTAACACAACCGTCTTTTCCTTTGCTCTCAAAATGATTGGGCCACTCGCTGCAATATTATTTACTGCACTTTATTTACTCGCACATTATTTATCTGCTATATCAAAAACCTCCAAAAACCCGTTTGCTAGTGTTAAAGTGAATCCTCTATCCAACCTGCTTGTCAACACCTTCTGCTCCGTGTTAGGTTCGACACTCTTATTTATCGAAAGTAATATGATACACCCCCTATACTTGTGGGTCATCAGGCTACAGGGGGCACGCCATAGGGTTGCGCGCCCCTGGCCGCGCCTAGGAGTGGTGTGGGCCCCTCGGGCTTCCACCTCCATCGCCTTTCAAATATTTATTTCCCCCGATACGACAACCCTAAAAAGATGCCACTTCGTCCCGAGAAACACCCGAGGCCGCTGTCATCGTCATCTCGAGATCGGGAGGGTTCTGGAGCTCTCCCTGGCACCCTGCCGGGAAGGGAATTCATCACCGGAGGGGTCTACACCACCATGCCCTCCTCCGAAGTGATGCGCGAGTAGTTCATCCCTGAACTA
This sequence comes from Alopecurus myosuroides, assembly GCA_028641055.1. Lineage (NCBI taxonomy): Eukaryota > Viridiplantae > Streptophyta > Magnoliopsida > Poales > Poaceae > Alopecurus > Alopecurus myosuroides. Next base: position 246,285,815 of record CM054062.1, read on the forward strand.
TGGGTCCATAGCAGTAGCTAGATGGTTGTCTTCTCCACTTTGTACCTCATGTTTAGATCTCGTGAGCTGTCCTACATGATCGAGATCATCTTTATGTAATGCTACATGTTGTGTTTGCTGGGATCCGATAAATGCTGAATGCTATGTCTTCTGATTATCAATCTATCATGTTATCTTCATGCATATGTTATTTATGATCTTGCATGCTCTCCATTATTAGTAGATGCTCTATCCAAGTAGATTCTAGTAACTCCAAGAGGGAGTATTTATGCTCGATAGTGGGTTCATGCCTCCTTTGCATCTGTGCTCGAGTGACAGAAACGTGACAGATGGAGGACGTGTTGTTGCCATTAGGGAGAAAACAACGGTGTTTACTTACTTTACATGTTTTACATTACACACTTTGATTTTTGCGATCATCTATTGCTTGCAACTTAATACCCAACGTTTGTTCGGATGATATTCGGAGGATGTATTTTTAGTCATAGATGCAGTTGGATGACGGTCTATGTATCTTGTTGTAATGCTCGCATGAATCACATAGTAATCTTTATGTCTTGCATATGCACTACGATGCATCCTTCATTTCTGTCAATTGCCCAACTGTAATTTGTTCACCACACATGTTATTTATATTTTATGGAGAGACACCTCTAGTGAACTGTGGACCCCGGTCCATTTTCTCATTCTCATAATACACACACTGCTTTCACACTGCTTCCACTGTTTTCACACTTCTTCTACTGCTTTCATACTGTTTTCATATTGTTTTCCACACCATACATTTAACCTACTTGTTATCAGCAAAATCGGTGAGATTGACAACCTCACTGCTTTGTTGGGGGCAAAGTGAATTGTTTGTGCTGTGTAGGCTCCACGTTGCTGCTGAACCGATAGTGCGCCCTACCATCTCAGCTGCATCAACCTTCTGAAGTTACTCCTTCCTCCTACTGGTCGATTAAACCTTGGTTTCTTTCTGAGGGAAAACTGCTTATGTGCTCATCATACCTTCCTCTTGGGGTTTCCCAACGAGTGCAAGACCTGCACCATCAGTCCTCGCCATACCCAAGAGAGTATGATTCTTCCATTCGGCTACACCATTTTGTTGAGGGGTATATGTAGCCGAATATTGATGACGAATACCCTCTTCACTAAGGAACTCATTAAGGGTGTAGTTCTTGAACTCTGAGCCATTGTCACTCCTAATGGCCATGATGGAAACATTGTGTTGACGTTGAACTTCATTGGAGAAGTCGATGCCCCGCTTGTTGAGTCTCACTCTTCAACTTGAAGAAATACATCCACGTGTATGTTGAGTAGTCATCAACAATCACCAAGTAATACTTCTTGCCTCCAAGACTTGCCTCGGGCACGACACCAAAGAGATCAACATGGAGAAGTTCTAGAATCCTCTTTGATGAAATAACCATCTTGCTTGGATGTGGATAATCATGCATCTTTCCTTCAACACAAGCCCTACACACACGATCTTTAGAAAATGAAACATTTTCTTTAGTCCGAGAATGTTGCCACCCTTGTGAAGACTTTGCAAAGTTCTCATGTTGACATGGGATAAGCGGTGATGCCACAACCACCCCACAACAGCCTTACCGAACAGACACATCGTTTGAGTGTTGGTTGACTCCAAAAATTCTACCACATACAACTCCTTTTTGACATTTACAACGTAAGCAACATCGAGAGACTTGCTCCTCATTATGACCACTTCGTCAGGATCAAAGAAGACGAAAAAGCCCATCTTCCCTAAAGCATGAACTGGAATTAAATTGAAACCAAGGGAGTCGACAAGCATGACATTTTCAAGGGTTATATTAGGAGAAAAAATCACCTTGCCGAAACCCTTTACCTCATATTTTGATTTATCTCCATAAGTGACGGTTTCTTGATTTGTATTTGGTCTCAATTCCGTCATAAGTGGCTTGCTTCCGGTCATATGACTTGTACACCCACTATCAAGTACCCATTTTGACCCACCGGAAGCATAGTCCTACAAGGAATCGTTGACTTGAGTTAGGACCCGAGGAGGGTCCTCTGATGTTAGCAACAAGGGTCTTTGGAACCCAAATAGTGTAATGAATGAATCCCTCAATAGGACTAACATATTTAGCTTGCACAACTCCATAATAATCAACACATAAGAAACCGTGTGGATTGTTAGTTCCCGTGGAGTTGCTACGAGTTGTGTTGTCACTAATGAGAATACCACTCGCACCAACATTCTTCTTTGCTTGTGAGAGTTTGGCCTTCTTCTTGATCTTGTTCTTCTCATTCTTGCTCTTGGCAACATAGCCAAGACCTTGCTTGCCATTTTTTGTTCTAGGAGCAACCACTTGTGGCTTGGGAGCCACAACCTTCTCAACACTAGGGCTCTTTACCGTGATTCTTGCTAGCTCTTCCTTTAACCTAGAATTCTTCTCAATAACATTTGCATGATCACAATAAGAAGTAGAAGTACTAGGCACATTGAATTGATCTATTGAGTTTGAAGTTGTTCACAATACTTGTTGAGGGTAGAGTGTTCACTCTCCAAGGCCTTGTGAGCCTCGATGAGCTTCTCTAGCTCCTCAGTTAGTTTTTCATGACCAACCCCAAAATCAACCTTTATTCCTTTTTAGCCCTTTTATATTTAGCAATTGCATGGTCATAATCTTTAGCGAGTTTAGAAATTAACTCATTATGTGACTCTTCAATAGTTTCAAGTTTCTCTTCAAGATATACTCGAAGCTCATGTTCTTCCTCAAGAGCATTTGAGAGGGAGCCCTTTTCAATGTAATCTTCCCTATCAGTCTCACATGTCTTCTGAAGGGCCTCTTGGGCCTCTCCCAATTGAATCATGAGAATATCAAACTCCCTCTTGGTCTCACCTTGCAAGTTAGTCACAAATAGACTCAAAGAGGAAATTTCATCTTCAACACTAGGATTAGCAAGGTTATTAATTTCACTTTGAGTCTTAGAGTTGGAGGAAGATGATACCTCGGTGGTATTTTCCATGAAGCACTTTGTAGAAGGTTGAGGAAGATTCTTATTGGGGGGTTCGAATAGATATGGAGATGATGAATATGCAATAGCAATAGTGTCCACTTCACTTGTGGATTCTTCTTCTTCATCACCGGAATCATACTCTTCTTGAGTCGTTAGCTCATATTTTGAAGATGGTTTCTTGTTGAAAGGTTTGTTCTTGAAGAAAGGCTTCTTTATGGGGAGCTTTGACTTATCCTTGAGAATGAGTCTTCCTCCTTGACTTTCCCTATTCTCAAAAGGGAATTCGGCAATAAAATGATGCTTGTGTTGACAATTGAAATAAGCCCTCACTTTTTGAGTCCCTTGTTTGTCATAGCTTGACTTGGTGTTGTCCTCAATATATGCTTTGGCCTTGGGAGGGTTCTTCCAAAACTTCCGCACGGCTAGAGCAATGTAGTCCTTAAGCACGGGATCATATTCTTGATCATTTAGCGGATCCAATTTTTCCCTCAAGGCAACCTCTTCTTGTTGATCAACCACCTTGGTCACAACCTTGTCCTTCAATGCAACGGAGGCTCCTTTGTGCATTCCAATAGCGCTACCATGGGAGTCATGAGCAAGCATTGTTTGAACTTGGAAGGACGACATTTCTTGCATCAACTCATTTGAAGTCATGAGGTGATACTTGTGCCTTATTTGAAGGATCTTCAAATCCACGGACTCAAATGGCATGAGGGCACTCACATACTTCCTTTTGATCCAAGCATCATAAACATACTTAGCACCAAGACCACTAAATGCGGTGTCAAGGGTCGTGAGTCTTCGGTACATGTCCGTGTGACTTTCACCATCAAGCATATAGAACCCTTCGGCCTCATTGCTCAAGGCATCAAACATATTCCTCTTCATACTTTCATTACCCTCAAACATGGAGATAAGAGCTTCCCATGTTTCCTTGGCGGCTGAGAATTGTTGAATGTTAGGCATGACCTTATCACCTGTGGCTTGTTGGAGCATGTGCAAAGCAGTGTAGTTGAGTTGGCAATCTACTACTTCTCTTATTATCAAGTTCTTGGGGTCATGAGGCTTGTATCCATCTTCAATGATCTGCTAAAGCCCGATACAAGAAGATTTCAAGTGAGTTTTGGGCTTTACTTTATTTTGGCGAAAGAAAGGCCAAATTAAGAGGAAAAAGCTGGAAGAAGACATTCATCTATCTTAATAGGTAACTACTTTAGCTGCTCTCGAAACTGAACCATCGTGAATAGAACTAGCGCTTAAGGAAGAGTAGGATCTGTTAGCAAGTCATATTCAATCACCCTGTCCGGAATGCCTGCCGACATTCAGATAAGGTGCATATCCCTTACCACTAAAGGAAAGGCTCGACGAAAGGGGGGATATTTGCTGGGTAAGGAAAAAGCTTTCGGAGATTGAGATGTCGATTTTCTTTTTCATCGGAAAGGAAGAAGGCCGAGGGGATAGCAGACGTTCATATAATATTGCCATTGACCAAAAGAATGTGCATCAATTTTAGGAGGTTTGCCCCTAGGATTAATATGAGGGTGTGGGATAGGAAGATCGAAAGAGTACCGTCCGGCGACATTGTGGTAATCCTCCTTTTCATCCTTTCCCTTAGAATTTTTGTTCTTAGAGGAATGAGTTTCACTTTTAGTTCCTCCACCCTCATCATCATCCTCCTTATCATCCGGAATTTCTTCCGGAGGAATCGAAGTAGATGATTCCAGGCCCTTGGCTTTCAAGAGTTGCATCATTAAATCACGCAACTCCGTCATTTTGGCATCCATGGATGAGGTCAAGGAATCTTTCATTTCCTTGAGATCATCCATAGTGACCGGTGTCGTGGGCTCGATGGTTTCCCCTTCGATGGCTATAATATAACTCTTAGGCGGTTAAGCCCAATGAAAGAGTAGAGGCTCTGATACCAATTGAATGGATAATATGGACACCTAGAGGGGGGGTGAATAGGTTCTACGACCAATTTTAATTCGTTTTCAATTTAGGCTTGACACAAAGTTAAATTATCTAGATTATGCATCTAAGGTTAATTTACCTATTGACAAGTGCAACTATTAGCAAAATACAAACACAAAGTAAAGGAGAGGGAACGAGGTAACCGATAACGGAAGCACACGGAGACAAGGATGTATTCACGAGTTCCTCCTTTTAAAGGGAGTACGTCTCATTGGAGGGGTGCCAGTTTTGCCACAAATTCCTACTCAACGCCACAAAGGTCTCACCCTATTCTACGATGAACCTCGCCACAAAGGCCTAGTTCACCTTACACTATTGATTCCCTTCGAGGTGGAAATCGGTGCCTTTACAATGAGCTTGAGGTACACACCCACAACTGAATTGGGGGCTCCCAAGAACACCAGCAAATTTGCTACAAACAACAAGTGAGTAACAATGGAGTCTAGATTTTCCACAAAGAAACCCTAGACTCAAATCCAAAAAAGTGAATGAGGGGGAAATAAAGACCGAGTTGGTGAAGACGTAGATCAGGGCCTTCTCCTTCAATCCTCCAAAGCTCAACAAGTTTGGGTGGGGGGATTGGGAGAAATATTGGATTTGGTGAAGTCAATAAATGTGCATTTCATGCATTGGACGAACTTGCTTGAGGTTGAAGAAGGATAGGGGTATTTATAGCTCCTCTCAAAATATGTCCGTTGCAGGAATTTTAGGGCGGAATATCCACCCCTCGGATTATTCGGCCCTCACAGCAAATAATACGGCCCAAAAATCCGGCGGGCTTCTGCAAGCCCCGTAACTTTTCCTTAGACGTTTTTCGCTTGGCCGAGATTCTGGGGATCTGGACCCTAGAAGGGCGGATTATCCAGCCCCGGAATATCCGACCCCTTCACACTAAAAAGACCGGCCAAAAGTCAAACCACCGTTGGACTTCACCCAGCTTCTGGGGCGGGATATCCGGTCCCCGGAATATCCGGCCACTGTATATTGAAAAAACCGGCCAAATATCCGGTGGGCTTCTGCAAGCCCCGTACCCAAGTCCTTATTCATTTTCACCCAGGGTTCTGGGGGCGGATTATCCGACCCCCGGAATATCTGGCCTTTCCAAGCCAGAATTTCCTGCCGGACCAGTGGTAGAAATACGAGATTTCCTTTGACCTTTTTAGTGCTTGGTGCTTTGTAAGATATACCTTTAAATTCTGCACCACTTAACACATGATTAAATATCGCTTGTGTTGTTAACTAACACATAAAAAAAGATAAGAAATGTGCTTTCCACGAGGCCTTCTGTCCTAGACACACATTTATCTCAACACATCACCTCGTGTGAATATCACGTGGACACTACTCTGAATACGTTCATCGAGATATGACGGTTACTACCTATGTAGAATTTGCAGACATTGATTCTGCTCACTTCCATATATGATACAATTTGTGTGTAATTATATATCTATCGTTTGAATGTAAAACACCTAAGTACACACTCTTGGATATTTGATCGTACAAAGAGTCAACAAATGTAGAACCCTGTTCATAACTGATGTGTTCTGATCAGTAACACATTTACCCTAATGTCAAAGGTGTGGGGGACCCCAGTGCACAGTCCAATATTTATAAGGAGGGAGAGAAGAGATGAGGATGATGCTATTCTCAGGCTGCTGCTCTCGCAGCCCTCTCAGCCTCTCCCATCAAGAACTCTGAAGGCTGCTAATCAAGCCTGCACTGCAAGCACTAGAAAGAAGCTCACTCACCACCAGCCCAAAGTGTTGGTGGCAAGGACCTTCACATCATCAGCCAAAACTGATGGTGGCTGAGATCAAGCAGAGGAGATGGTCGCATCATCTACAGATCAAGGTATGGCCATCTTTCTTGTTCCAGTGGCTCAAGTCTTGAGTTAGATGGTCTTGATAGCTCACAACAATGGTATCAGAGCGCCTAGCTGCAAGCTTGAGCCCTCTAATCTCAAAATCATGCTTGATCTGTTAAGTTTTCTTGCTAAAGATCATGTCAAGGCCCAGGTTTAAAGTTGATCCCTGCTTCTTTTTATGATCAAGACCTAAAGATGCTAACAGAGGACCTAGTGTTTTGATTTAAAGCTGATAATGTTGGGGGATTTGTGCTTGAGTGCATGTTTCTAAATGAAATCCTTATTTATCAAGCCCTAGGATCAAGTTTCCTAATGAAATACCCTCTGGAATCATGTCAAGGTTTCAGTTTGAAATGAAAGTAAAGGGGGTTTGAGTCACTGATGAAATCCCCAATTTTCAGAAACCCTAGTTTATGTGAAATTTCCAAAGATGATAATTTTCTTCCCAAAATGGGGAGATCCTAATCCTAAACCGGGATAAGGGCGGCGGTTTTTACCTTATGGGCTTCGTTGTCGCTGCTGGCCATGATGGTGGCGGAGCCATCTCCTCATGTCGATGAGGGAGCTCGGGCTCGGCCCCGGGAGACCTTGTCGTCCGCCACGCCGGGCTGTGGCGGTGCTTCTCTCGTGCGCTTGTCGTCGGGAGGCACGCCGCAATGCCGGTTCAAGGCGCTGGTCATCGACGTCGTGCGGGGATGCCTGCTCGTCGCTGCTGCCACGCGAAAGAGTGCCGCCTAGGACTGCTCGACGGAGCTGCGCGCTGGCCAAAGCTGCACGCAACTCCGGCGAGAGGGCCGGGACGGTGCTGCTGTTGTCTCCTCCGCGTGTGGTGCTTGGCACCGCAGTCGTTTTCCTTGCCAACGCGAGTGTCGCAGGAGGCAGAAGGAGGAGGAGATGGGAAAAGGGTTAGGGTTTGGGAAAATTGGGTGGCGGCGGCGATGCGGTGGGTTTTGTCCCACGCGTGCGCGCGTCCCTGTGTGTTGGATCTGTATCCAACGGTTCGTGTCGCTCCTAGAGCAATGGACTAGGCCACATCCTAGTAAGGGCCCGGGGGAGTTAAGTGGGCGTAAACCCAATAGGGAACAGAGGGGTGCGGACCGGGGTGGGCTAATTTTAGCCTAGTTTCGGCCGAATAAATGTTTTTATTTTTTGGGCTGAAAAACAATTGGCATCCAGGGCCTAGTTTTATGGGCTAGGCTGGGCTAGTTTTTGGCCCAGTTCAGTCAAATTAAAGTTATGGGCTTATTTTTAATAATAGTCATGTTTTATTTATGTTATTAGTTGTTATGATTTATGTTATCTGTTTTAAATGTTTTAGCATGTTAAATTATTAGTCATTCTTTATTATGATGTTTATTATTATGATCATGTTATATTGTTTTCCATTGTGAAATAAAGTTTGATGAATCCTCAAATAAAGTGTGATTTTGTGCTTTGTCATTCTGACCAAAGTTGTTTGCCGAGCATTATGACTACAAAGTTCTTTTATTAGCTCGTTTCACTTATGGCCAAAACTGATGTGAACCGGGTTAATGGAAGAAAATTAATGATGAGGATTATTAATGTGTGGCTTTTATTTGTCAATTTGGCCAAAGCTAATTGACGAATATTTTTTCACAAAATTCTGTTGTTCATATTCATTTCTGGCCAAAGCTGATTTGAATTTGATCAATAAAGTTTGATTATGATGATGGTGCTTACTTAAGCAATTTTTGAATTCTCTTTTGCGGCACCTAATGTCTCTCATATTACAGGGATGCTTAATGGCATAGAACAACTTAATGGTAGCAACTATGCTACATGGAAGGAGAAGCTTGAAATTACAATGGCCTTACTGAATATTGATTATGCTCCCCTTAATGATCCTCCTCAGGCACCTAAAGAAAATGTTGAAAATTATGAGGGACTCAAGAAGGAATATGATGTTATCAAGGCTAAGTGGGATGACACTAATCACAAGTGCCTTATGATGATAAAGGGATCCATTCCTGACTGTGAGACAGCTAAATGGTACTTTGCGAAAATTGAACATCAGTTCAAAGGGTCTTCTAAAGTTTATGCAACTAGTCTTATTAGAAGGCTAATTGATGAAAATATGATCCCGCTAGAAGTCTTCGATAGGATATTATGAAGAAATGCAACATGGCTGCCAAACTTAAGACTATGGACATGGAAATTTCTAATGGTTTCCTTGTCCATTTTATTATGTCATCTTTGCCTCCTGAATTCTCTCCATTTATGCTCAACTATAATGCAATGGATGTGAAATGGGAGATTGATGAAATGATGGCTCGATGTGTGCAAGAAGAAGAAAGGCTTAAGGCTGGATGAATTGAACATATTAATCAGGTAAAGCATTCACAAAAGAAGAGATATAAAAAGTTTATGAATGAATATATGAAGCCTAAGCCTAATCAGTTTAAAGAAAAAGGTCAATCTTCAAAGGGCTCTCACCAAAAGAAGCCTGAAAAGGCAACTGATGGAGAAGCAAAGGATCCTATTGCTTGTCGCCATTGTGGAAAACTTGGGCATATCCGAAAGAATTGTTTTGCCTTTAAGAAATGGCTTCAAGATAAAGGTACCGATGTTATTACTTTTGTTGAGGAATCCCTTTATGTTAATTATGTCACCAATACATGGTGGATTGATTCAGGTGCAACAATTCATATTGCAAATTCTTTGCAGGGATTCCATTCGAGGAGGACCCTAAAAAGAGGGGAAATAACCATTAGAGTTGCTAATGGTGTTGAGATTGATGCTGAGTGATACGTCCATTTTACATCACTATTTTATATCATAATTTGTTTTTATTCATTGATATATTTCATATTGGAGCATGATACTTATATTATTTCACCTATGTTGCATGTTTTCCAATAATTGGAGAGTTGAACCCCGGAGTCAGAATTCTGCTGGAAAACGGAGCGTCGGGATACCATATTCACGAAGATCAGAGCACCCCGAAAATCATCGGAAAGTTCCTATTTCACCCGAAGACGGAGGAAGCCAAAAGGGGAGCCAGAGGAGGGCCACCAAGGGCCCTCACCATGCCCAGACGTGAGCCCACCTCTGGCCACGCCGTGAGGTGGTGAGGAGGCCCTGGCCCACCTCTGGCTTGCCCCTTTGACGTACTTCATCCCCTGGGAACCCTAAGACATGGGGAATCATCGAGGAGTCTTTCCACCGCCTCTGCGGGACGGAAAACAACAGAGAGAGAGAAAAGCTCTCCGACAGAGAGAAATCTGCCGGGGAAATTCCTTCTCGGAGGGTGAAAATTATCTCCATCGTCACCGTCATCGAGATCGACTTCATCGGGATCATCATAGTCATCATCATTATCATCTCCACCATCATCACCCTCAGCTCCACTCCGTTCTGTTGTAACATCTAGAGTTGCATCTTGTCTATTTCATAGGGGAAACTTTCCCGGTGCTGATTACTACTTGTAGTTGATGCTATTGAGTGAAACCATTGGATTAAGTTTATGTCTAGATTGTTAATAACCATTATATAACCCCTGATCATGATCCATATGATGTCTTGTGAGTAGTTCGTGTTGTTCTTGAGGACATGGGAGAAGTCAAGTTGTTAGTAGTGAAGTAATGTTGAGTAATATTTAATGGTTTAATATTTAAGTTGTGGTGTTATTCTTCTAGTGGTGTCATGTGAACGTCGACTACATGATACTTCACCATTTTATGGGCCTAGGGGAATGCATCGTGTATTTGGCTACTAATTGTGGGGTTGTCGGAGTGACAGAAACCTAAACCCCCGTTAGGAAACCATTACACGAGGGAGCGTAGGATCCCGAAGTTTAAAGTTGTGGTTAGATTTATTTCTTAATTACTTTCTTGTAGTTGCGGATGCTTGCAAGGGGTATAATCACAAATATGTATTAGTCTTAGATGGGACGGTACATTAGCATAGGTTCACCCACACAACACTTATCAAAACACTAAAGATTATTCAGCGGCATGAAAAAAAAAGCACTTGACAGAAACCTCCCGTGTGTCCTCGAGAATGTTTGTTAATCATAGGTACACCCAACGGCTTGTCCTTTGCTAAAGAAAGGATTGGTCCACTTTCTGCATTTATAATTACTGCATTTTATTTACTCACACTTAATTTATCTACAATATCAAAAACCCCTACAAATCTATCTTTCAGTATTTACAGTCATTCCTTCATCGAAACTGCTTGTCAACACCTTCTGCTCCTTGTTGGGTTCGACACTCTTATTTATTGAAAGTACTACGATACACCCCCTATACTTGTGGGTCATCAAGACTATTTTCTGGCGTCGTTGCCGGGGAGCTAAGCGCTATTGGGAAGTGGAATTGATAAAGGAAGCTTCTGCTGTAAGTACTGTTTTTATTACTGTCTACTGCTTTATTACACTATGTTTGGATCTCCTTTTGAGTCCTTATTTGCGGGAACTGCTGCCACTGCTAGGGTAGTAAGTGACCCACCGCCTGATGATTTGGATCCTTATAAAATACCTATAAAGATTGTTAAACATGTTAAGAATAACTGCTATTCGGTTGATGGAACTGTCCATGCTCTTTTTACATGAATTATACGAGTTGTCCAAGTGTGTAGGTATTACAATGGGCCAAGTCAAGAGAAAATTATTCTCTATATCATTGACAGGCCGAGCCACTGAATGGTTCAAACTGCTGAAAAATAGCCAGACTATTGGATGGGAGGAAATTGTGCCTCTCTTTTATTCTAAATTCTATCCTCCTAGTGAAATGCATAGATATCGAAATTATATATATAATTTTTGGCCTCGTGATGGAGAGAGTATTGCCCAAGCGTGGGGGAGATTGAAGTTACTAATGCTCAAATGCCCCATTCATGAGCTCCCAAGTAATATTGTTATTAACAGTTTCTATGCAAGGCTTTCTCTTCATGATAAGGATTTATCGGATGCTTCTTGTTCTGGATCATTTACACTTATGAAGGATGAAGCTAAATGGGATCTTCTTGACCGTATTCAAGAAAACACTGAAGTATGGGAGAATGACAAAGGTAGAAAGTCAGGTATAAATTATGATTATGAATGCATTAAAACTTTTATGTCATCCGATGATTTTCATAATGTTAGTATTGTTTATGGTCTTGATTCTCAAGTTGTTGCAAACTTATATAAGGCTTTTGCTTCTTATATTGATATTCCCCAAAAAAGGAATGGGATGAGTACCATGCACCTTATAAAGATAATGTTAATTGTGTTCCTGCTAGAGATATAGAAGTTCATACCGTTGATTCTATTGTGCCGGAACCTTATATTGAGAAAATGCCTTTCCCTGCTAAGGTAAAAGAACATTCTATGTTAGCTAGTGTGGTTAATAAAAGTGCAAGGAAAACTGTAGAACCCGAGGAATGAATAACCGTAGAACCTACAGTAGCAATAGTAAAGGACCTTGTTTCTGAAAATGTAGAAGAGGGACACATTATATTTTGTGAAGATGCTTCTAGTATTGTCTCTCATCCTAGTAAATCTAGGAAACCTAGTGTTCCTGTGCTATCTGTTAGGATAGGTGATCATTGCTATTATGGTTTGTGTGATAGTGGTGCTAGTTCTAGCGCTATTCCTTATGAGATTTATAAACAAATCATGCATGAAATTGGTTCTTATGAACTTGAAGACATTGATGTGATTATTCAACTTGCTAATAGGGAAACTATTTCTCCGATTGGTATTGTTAGAGATGTGGAGGTCTTATATGGTAAAACTAAATATCCTGCTGATTTTCTAGTACTAGGCACTTCTGCTAGTGATACTTGTCCTATTATATTTGGTAGACCTTTCTTAAACACTTGTGGTGCTGTTATAGATTGTAAAAAAGAAAATCCTTACAAAGTTTGATGCAGAGTCTTATGAATTTAATTTCTCCAAATTTGCTAAAGCACCTTATGAAGCTGACTTACCTAATGAGAATTATAGAGTTGAACAATTGGCTGCTATTGCTCTTTCTCCTAACAATCCTTTGCAGCAATACATGGAAGACCAAAAAAGTGATGTCTTTATGGAAGAAAGAAATGAAATTGAAGAGATTTTCCTACATCAGCAAGCGATACTGAAACATAATTTACCGGTGGAAGACTTGGGTACCACATTACCACCCAAGGAGGATCCTGTTTTTGATTTAAAGCCTTTGCCTGACAATCTTAAATATGCTCATATTGATGACAAGAAATTATATCATGTTATTATTAGTTCTAAACTTTCTGGTAAAGAAGAGGAGAGATTATTGGGAACATTGAGGAAACACAGAGGTGCTATGGGTTATACTCTTGATGATTTGAAGGGGATTTCTCCTACTATATGTCAGCATGCTATTAATATTGAACCTGATGCAAAGCCAGTTGTTGAACATCAACGTCGTTTAAATCCTAAGATGAAGGATGTGGTAAGAAATGAGGTATTAAAACTCCTTGATGCTGGTATTATTTATCCTATTGATGATAGTAGATGGGTTAGTCCTGTGCATTGTGTCCCTAAGAAAGGAGGGATGACTGTTGTACCAAATGAAAATAATGAACTTATTCCTCAAAGAGTAGTGGTTGGTTATAGGATGTGTACTGATTTTAGGAAGGTTAATAAGGTTTCTAAGAAAGATCATTATCCTTTGCCTTTTATTGATCAAATGTTAGAGAGGTTGTCTAAGAAAACTCATTTCTGCTTTCTTCATGGTTATTCTGGGTTCTCTCAAATTGCTGTTAGAAAGCCTAATCATGAGAAAACAACTTTCACTTGTCCTTATGGAACCTATGCTTATAGACGTATGCCTTTTGGTTTATGTAATGCTCCTGCTACTTTTCAAAGATGCATGTATGCTATCTTTCATTGTTTTTGTGAAGAAATTGTGGAAGTCTTCATGGACGATTTCTCCGTCTATGGAACTTCTTTTGATAATTGTTTGCATAATCTTGATAAAGTTTTGCAGAGATGTGAGGAGACTAATCTTGTTCTTAATTGGGAGAAATGCCATTTTATGGTTAATGAAGGAATTGTTCTTGGACATAAATTTTTTGAAAGAGGCATTGAAATTGATAGAGCTAAAGTTGAAGTCATTGAGAAAATGCCCTGTCCCAGATATGTCAAAGGCATTCGTAGTATTCTTGGTCATGCTGGTTTCTATAGAAGGTTTATTAAAGATTTCTCTAAAATATCAAATCCTCTTACTAATCTTCTTCAAAAGGATGTACCTTTTGTTTTTTATGACGATTGTAAAGAAGCTTTTGAAATTTTACAGAAGGCTTTAATATCTGCCCCTATTGTTCAACCCCCTGATTGGAATTTACCGTTTGAAATCATGTGTGATGCTAGTGATTATGCTGTAGGTGGTGTTCTTGGACATCGGGTAGATAAGAAGTTAAATGTTATTCATTACGCTCGTAAAACTCTTGATGTTGCTCAAAAGAATTATGCTACCACTAAGAAAGAGTTCCTAGCTGTAGTTTCTGCTTGTGATAAATTTAGGCAGTATATTGTTGATTCTAAAGTTACTATTCATACTGATCATGCTGCTATTAAGTACCTTATGGAAAAGAAAGATGCTAAGCCTAGGCTTATTAGATGGTGATGGCTAGGGTGAGACTCCAAGTGCAGAGTGTGTAGCTAGTGGCAAGCCTTCTTCCCCACGAGGGTGACTCGAGGGTTTATATCAAACTCTTGGGGAGCCAGTATTTCAGCAGTTGTCTTCCAAGCTTCCTCCAGGATCCTGCAAACAAATAGAGAGGTTTGTGCCCTCAACCTCACCAAGTGGTTGTCAAGCACAAGGTGTGAGACTTCTAAATTGCAATGCAAAACTGAAAGTAAATGTGCAATAATTAAATCTACTACTAAATGCAAATGAGAAAATAAATATGCAATGGATTGTTTTTGTATTTTTGTGATGCAAGTGGTGATGGAGATAATGTAAATTCGAATTGGAGATGCAAATAAAGTAAAGTGCAAGTAAAGTAAATTGCAGCAAAGTAACTAGAGTGTTTTCTTATATTTAAAATAGGACCGGGGTTCATGGTTTCACACTTGCATTCTCTCAAATAAAGTGGTAGACGGTGGACATAAAGAATTACATGTGAGATTACAATAACATGTTTAACATTGAGTACTTTCATATGGGCATCACGTCCTAGCATAGAGATCTCTACGGTCATATTGATCCCTCTTATACTCCACCAAGATGCGAAATAAATCATAACACCTCGATAATTAAGGAAAAACCAGAGTATAGCTTTAAGCAATGTGACATGAAGTTGAAATAAGAACTTGCTAGATCTAGTCATGGATATTGATTAGTGTCACTTCAAATCCCCGGTAACAAGGTACTCCTTTTTATCCCTAGTGAGGTAACTAAGAAAGGTTTAACAAAACCTAAGTGGATCGCTGAACTTCTGTCACTTTCACAGCACTAGCCACCCCCCCGTTACTCCAACTAATGCACCCATCACCCCACACACGCTCTCAAGAACTAGATTGATCAAAGCTAGCAAATAAGAACGGGGTACATAAGATACATCTACTCAAATAACTCAAGAGAAACAATTGCAATCTCAGATTCAATAACTCATAGAAAAGATCCACCACATAGGAATTACAACGGTGCCCGTAATCATGTGAGGCAGCTCATACGGATCTAATTAGTGAAGCACATAGAGAGAGAGAGAGAGATACAAGTGCTACTTCCACAAACCCATAGCCCTGGGGTGGACTACTCCCTCTTCATGGAGATGTCGATGGAGATGACGTTGGAGGGGTAGGAGATCACACCGGCGGCGCCCCGCCGGAGTTTCCCCCCTCCAATCTGGAACTCCAGGTCTCTGTTTTGGTGTTTCGGCGGCGCTACACTCCGTAAGGGTACGTGGGACCCTTTTTATAGTCGGTTCTAGGTCAAGACGGAGTCGGTAAGTCGAAGATGGAAGGAATTGGGGCCACAGGGCCAAAAGGGGGCCTCTCACGCGGCCAAGGAATCTGGCCGCGTGGAGGGTCCTCTTTTGGGCCTCCTTGCCCAATTCTCGTGGATCCTTCGCCCGCAAGTCTTCTCCTTCCAAGAAAATGACCCCCACAGATTTTCAGGTGATTTCGCGGAAGTTTTCCCCCTGAAACGTCAAAAATATAGAAAACGGGGTTTCTGACGGGCAGGGTTAATTCCATAAAAGTTGGGGGACTTTGTAATTTAACCCCAAAATACTATAAAACATTGAATTATACCCTTATATGATGCAATATGTAATAGAAAACCATGTGAAAATATGCAAAATTCATCTATGCATTTTACATGCATCAACATCCCCAAGCTTAACCCATGCTCGTCCTCGAGTATGAAGGTGATAAAACTAAGATGGGTTTTGCATATTGAAACAATCATGGGATATCAAGGAGGATTATTCATTCTACATATAATCAAATGATTAATACTAGAAATGAGTAGCAATATACAATTCATGTTGTAAGAAATATCAAATATGCAAGCAAAGATGCTTCATGAAAGTTCACAAAGTGTATAATGAAATAAAAGCACTATGGACCAAATGCATACACAAAATGAAAAATAAAATCATATATTGGTCAAAGAATAGCATAATGGAGAATAGAAAATATGGTGGACACTTCGGAGAAAATTGAGTAGAGGTAAAACATGATCAAGTCTTATTTAGCCTCTAAATTATTCAACTAAAATTACTAATTGAAATGTGGTATCCATTGATCTAGGACTCTCATTTCCCCTTTATCACTAGCATATTAAAATTGTGAGTATTGAAGTAATGAGAATGACAAGGTGGTTGAAAGCCTCATGCCCCGTGAGTGTGAAAACCTACTCCATGATTACTCAACTTAAGATTCCTAATAAGCTTTGTACAATCATAATAAGTATTAATGACATCATAGAGAACCGCAAAGAGGTACCTCTTGCCCCATGACATGGAAACAAGCCCATGTTACAATGACAAGATGAACAAATGGAGTAGACTCATCATCCTTTTTATTTTCATTCACTATTATGCATAGCTTCTTATTTTATTATAGGATGTGTTGTAGAGTCACTCAAGCTTTAAGTAAATTTCCACCATGATAAAGCATGGCTTGGGTTAGCGGCCCAATGCGTTTCTCTAGTCATATAGATACTTACTCATAAAAACTTACTATTCCTCTATTTCATTTCGGCATGGCAGGAGTCCAAAAACAAAAGTACATGATATCAACCAAATGTAATTTTTTTTGTGCAATGTTGAAAGCTTTCCGGTGATACACGTTTATAGCTAGCTCCCAACCACACACTTGTCAAACGCAAAACTTGTGGCTCCCATTATTGGGTCATGTTTATTAGATGCATAAAAAGTAAAGTGTGCCTTCAAAAGTTCGTGAGAGTCCTATCCCAAGTTCAACCCATGACAATTAATAAAGTGAATATCTTAATTTAGAACATAAATAACACAATAACATGGTAAACATACTCGGAATAGCAATGAGGCTAATGGGAAGATATGGTGGACTCGCTGGAAATACTTGGCTAAGGAGTGATGGAAACAAGTTTTTACTTGTTGGAATTTTTAAATTTTTGGGCTAGCAAGAGGGAGATAGTTGACAAGCTACTATGCATGCATATGTCCATAGAACTACTCATTTCATGACAAACTAAATAAACCAGCAATTAACATCAAGGACATGAATAAGAGATAGCTCAAGACAACATTATTGCAAATTTCTACACATAAAAAGCCTATAAATCATGCAAACATATGTAGCTCTTCAAATCAACCATGGCATCCCTATTCCAAGTCATAATACTAGCATCCAATACATTCCAACCCCAAACTCCAGTAGCTCAATCTCATATAAAATGATGGTGGTGGTCTTATCAAAACAAAAATAAAAACAAAAACTAGACGCTTTAAGTCTCTACGATAAATGTTTTGCTTAGAAAAACAGAAAGTAGACGTGTGCTAACCAAAAGAGTGTAGCTCCAGTGGGGTGTTCATAACATCCCCAAGCTTATGGCTTTCACCATTCTTGGATGTCTTGAGGCGTAGCTCCTCTATTCCCTGTGAAAAAACTTCACAAAACATGTTCCTCCCATTATTTTTCTGTGGGGTGAGATTAGAAAGGACAAACAAATCACATGCTTGCTGTGAAAAATTCCAAATCAAATGCTCCAGTAGATAGACAATAAGGTTCATTATGTTGTATGTTCACTCTCTTGCTTGAAAGAATCATGGAATTCGATTCCCAAGCCCAAAGAGTGCATAAAACAAAAGAAGGCAGAATCTGTCTAGAAAAGCAGCTGCAGCAAAACGAACGTTTTTACCTAAGCTAGACTCGTCAAAAAAATTAAGCCAATTTTTTTTCTTAGAGAGGACGAAAAGTTGCAGAACATTCTAAAAAATTAGCTCAATCCGACATACCAATAAAAACGTAAAATCATACGGTGAGCAGACTCGTGCTGAAACAGAAATTTCATGCACTAGGACAACAACTTATAAGTCCAAATGGGTTTGACTTGACTCTTTATTGAAAACTCCAGAATTAAAACAAAAAACTAATCTCTTGAGACAGCAAGAGGACACTAGGAAAATCCAAACAAAAACAACCGGGTTGCCTCCCGTAAAGCGCTTTCTTTATAGCCATATAGCTAGGCTTTACTTACTTGATAATCAAGAGGGATAAAGCTCATGAGGGAGCTTGTTCTTCACCGTGCCCCTCTTCCTTGGGAAGTGCTCCATGCTTTTCTTGTGAGGGAACTGAAACTTGACATTCCCTTCCTTGGAGTCTATGATTGCACCTGTAGTACGAAGAAAAGGTCTACCCAAAATAATAGGACTAGGGGATTTATCCCCCATATCCATAATAATGAAATCAACGGGTACGAAAGTCATGTGCAATTCAATCATAACATCTTTTACTTGTCCTACAGCATGTTTAGTAGAGTTATCAGCAAGGACAAATTCATTTGAGCACTTTTCTAAATTTTCTAGTTCTAGCAATTCATATAATACTTTAGAGAGTACCGATACACTAGAACCTAGATCTAACATAGCATGGTGAATTTCTTTTCCAATTGAAACTAGCACCTTGGGGATCCATGCATCCCCAAGCTTAGGAGGTATCATGGCCTCATTCTTGTACCTAGCAATTTTTTCTTGCAAGACATGATTAGCAATATAAGATCCAAAGCCAGGTTGATTAACATTTATAGTGGGATCACTAGCAAATTTTTGTAGAGTAGCAATAAGTTCTTGCAAGCTACTTTTTTCTAAATCAAGAAATGGATCCTTAATTTCAGTAAGCATCATAATTTCCTCTACTTTTCCTTTTCTATTATGCATATTAAAAATCTCATAGCGATCATCAAAAATATACTCGGGTACTTCAGCCTTTTTTAAGCTCTCTTTAATTTTAACCTCTAAGAGCAAACTTTCAAGCAAAACATGGGTATTTGCAGCATTAGTACTAGTAAAAGATCCCCCACATTCATTATCTAAAAAGGCTCTAGAAGTTTCAGAAAGTCCCTTATAAAACATATGCATAAGTATCCAATCTCTAAAGCCATGCCCTATTCCATATGCTCTACTTCTAAATCTCTCCCATGCTTGTATCATTGATTCATCTTTTTATTGTTTAAAGGTAATGAGCAATTGTTTAGCATTGTAATTCTTTTCAGCATGACAAAACCTTTCAATAAATGCAGCCCTTAAGTTGAACCAAGTAGTAAAATTTCTAGGAGGCCATCTTAATATCCAATCGAATGCTTTGCCTCCTAGTGAGTAGGGAAAGAGTTTAACTTTAGTAGTGTTGATGTTTGCATGATTCAAGTTCAAAGTTTTACATCTTTCATCAAATTTCTTAAGATGGAATAAAGGGTATTCTTTAGGCTTTCCATAGAAACGAGATTCATAAATCATTTTAATAACACTAGGATCTACCTCTAATTTTTCAACGGGAATATTTAGCTCTTGAGGGAAATTCCTAACACTGAATGGCCAATAAGTTCTCTGCTCCATTTTCCAAGTTTTTATGTAGTTTTTAATTTTTTATGAAAAACAAAAGTAAAGTAACTAAGCAAATTCGAAATACTAAAATAATCTAGATAACTAAATGCAAAAATAAAATGCAAACTAAAATAAAATATGCAAGACAAAACAAAAACAAGAACAAAAACAAAAACAAGACAAGAAACAAAACAATCTACTTGAAAGAAGGTGGAGATAGAAAGGACGGTACTCACGTAGGTGCAACCTCCCCAAGCTTAGGTGTTTGCACACCTTGTTGGTGATGAAGACTTCTTGTGAGCTCCCTTGGACAACTCCTTCACCTATGGATCCCCGGCAACGGCGCCAGAAAAACGCTTGATGGCTAGGTTGAGACTCCAAGTGCAGAGTGTGTAGCTAGTGGCAAGCCTTCTTCCCCACGAGGGTGACTCGAGGGTTTATATCGAACTCTTGGGGAGCCAGTATTTCAGCAGTTGTCTTCCAAGCTTCCTCCAGGATCCTGCAAACAAATAGAGAGTTTTGTGCCCTCAACCTCACCAAGTGGTTGTCAAGCACAAGGTGTGAGACTTCTAAATTGCAATGCAAAACTGAAAGTAAATGTGCAATAATTAAATCTACTACTAAATGCAAATGAGAAAATAAATATGCAATGGATTGTTTTTGTATTTTTGTGATGCAAGTGGTGATGGAGATAATGTAAATTCGAATTGGAGATGCAAATAAAGTAAAGTGCAAGTAAAGTAAATTGCAGCAAAGTAACTAGAGTGTTTTCTTATATTTAAAATAGGACCGGGGTTCATGGTTTCACACTTGCATTCTCTCAAATAAAGTGGTAGACGGTGGACATAAAGAATTACATGTGAGATTACAATAACATGTTTAACATTGAGTACTTTCATATGGGCATCACGTCCTAGCATAGAGATCTCTACGGTCATATTGATCCCTCTTATACTCCACCAAGATGCGAAATAAATCATAACACCTCGATAATTAAGGAAAAACCAGAGTATAGCTTTAAGCAATGTGACATGAAGTTGAAATAAGAACTTGCTAGATCTAGTCATGGAGATTGATTAGTGTCACTTCAAATCCCCGGTAACAAGGTACTCCTTTTTATCCCTAGTGAGGTAACTAAGAAAGGTTTAACAAAACCTAAGTGGATCGCTGAACTTCTGTCACTTTCACAGCACTAGCCACCCCCCGTTACTCCAACTAATGCACCCATCACCCCACACACGCTCTCAAGAACTAGATTGGTCA
The DNA here is from genome assembly GCA_028641055.1 of Alopecurus myosuroides. Classification (NCBI taxonomy): domain Eukaryota; kingdom Viridiplantae; phylum Streptophyta; class Magnoliopsida; order Poales; family Poaceae; genus Alopecurus; species Alopecurus myosuroides. The sequence goes on from CM054062.1 coordinate 246,306,918, forward strand.
AAGCTAGCAAATAAGAACGGGGTACATAAGATACATCTACTCAAATAACTCAAGAGAAACAATTGCAATCTCAGATTCAATAACTCATAGAAAAGATCCACCACATAGGAATTACAACGGTGCCCGTAATCATGTGAGGCAGCTCATACGGATCTAATTAGTGATGCACATAGAGAGAGAGATACAAGTGCTACTTCCACAAACCCATAGCCCTGGGGTGGACTACTCCCTCTTCATGGAGATGTCGACGGAGATGACGTTGGAGGGGTAGGAGATCACACCGGCGGCGCCCCGCCGGAGTTTTCCCCCTCCAAACTGGAACTCCAAGTATCTGTTTCGGTGTTTCGGCGGCGCTACACTCCATAAGGGTACGGGGGACCCTTTTTATAGTCGGTTTTAGGTCAAGACGGAGTCGGTAAGTCGAAGATGGAAGGAATTGGGGCCACAGGTGCGAAAGGGGGCCTCTCACGCGGCCAAGGAATCTGGCCGCGTGGAGGGTCCTCTTTTGGGCCTCCTTGCCCAATTCTCGTGGATCCTTCGCCCGCAAGTCTTCTCCTTCCAAAAAAATGACCCCCCGCAGATTTTCAGGTGATTTCGCGGAAGTTTGCCCCTTGAAACGTCAAAAATATAGAAAACGGGGTTTCTGACAGGCAGGGTTAATTCCATAAAAGTTGGGGGACTTTGTAATTTAACCCCAAAATACTATAAAACATTGAATTATACCCTTATATGATGCAATATGTAATAGAAAACCATGTGAAAATATGCAAAATTCATCTATGCATTTTACATGCATGAGATGGGTGCTTCTCTTACAACAGTTTGATTTACATATTGTGGATAGGAAGGATGCTGAAAATCCTGTTGCTGATAATTTGTCTAGATTAGAAAATATCTCTGATGATCTTATTCCTGTTAATGATAGTTTTCCTAATGAACAGTTGGTTGCAATAAAAGTGAGCTCTCAAGAGAGTACATGGTATGCTGATTATGCTAACTTTATTCTTTCCAGGTATTTGCCTCCTACCTTTACAGCTCAGCAAAGAAGAAAATTCTTCTATGATTTGAGGCATTATTTTTGGGATGACCCACACTTATATAAATAAGGTGTTGATGGTATTATGTGAAGATGTGTTCCTGAAAATGAACAATGAGAGATATTAAGAAAATTTCATAGTAGTGCTTATGGAGGACATCACACTTGAGATAGAACTGCACATAAGGTTCTACAATCAGGTTTTTGTTGGCTTACTCTCTTTAAAGATGCTAGAAATTTTATTTTATCTTGTGATCAATGTCAAAGGGTTGGAATATTTCTAGACGTAATGAAATGCCTATGAATTATTCTCTTGTTATTGAACCGTTTGATTGTTGGGGTTTTGACTTTATGGGTCTTTTCCCTCCTTCACAAGGCTACACTCATATTCTTGTTGCTAATGATTATGTTACTAAATGGGTAGAAGCTATACCTACTAAAAGTGTTGATGGTGAAACCTCATTAAAAATGCTTAAAGACATTATTTTCCCTAGGTTTGGTGTGCCTAGATATCTTATTACTGATGGGGGTTCTCATTTTATTCATGGTGGTTTTAGAAAGACTCTTGCTAAATATGATATTAATCATTGAATTGCCTCACCCTATCGTCCTCAAACTAGTGGGCAAATAGAATTATCAAATAGATAAATCAAATCTATCTTGCAAAAGACTGTTAACAAATCTAGAAAAAATTGGGCTGGGAAATTAAATGATGCTCTGTGGGCTTATAAAACTGCTTATATAAATCCCATGGGCATGTCTCCTTATAAAATGGTTTATGAAAAAGCTTGTAACTTGCCCCTAGAATTAGAACACAAAGCTTATTGGGCAGTGAGAGACCTTAATAGAGATTTTAAACTTGCAGGTGAGAAAAGGTTGCTTGACTTAAATTCTTTAGATGAATGGAGGAGTGAAGCATATGAAAATTCTAAGCTCTTTAAATAGAAAGTTAAAAGGTTGCACAATAAGAGAATTGTTAAAAGATAATTTCATGTTGGTGAGAAAGTGATATTGTGTAGGTCCCGTCTCAGATTTTTTGCAGGAAAATTACTCTCTATATGGGAAGGACCTTTTTTTTATCGAAGAGGTATATCGTTCGGGGGAAATTAAAATTGTTTCCCTTGAAGACAACACTTCACAAGTGGTGAATGGCCAGAGACTCAAGCATTATATTTCTAGAGATCCTTATAATGAAAATGTTGATTGTATTCGAGCCATGATCCCGGAGGAATTTATTAGGAAGCATATTGCAGAAACTGCAGAGTCAGTTTCCGAATAGGTATCAGTTTTGGTAAGAAAACATTTGCGAAACATCTTCCAACTTTTATTTTTACTGTTTTTGGAAAATATGAAAAATTGTGAGCCGGAAGCGAGGCGGGGACAGAGCCCGGAGGCTCCTCACCATGCCCAGGCGCGGGCCCACCCCTGGCCGCTCCTGGCTATGGTGAGGACGCCTCGGAGTCCGTCTCCGACCCGTTTTCACCCAGTACCTTCCTTTCATTGTAAAACTTTTTGCTATATAATCCCCCGGACCCCCCGAGGTCCATATATCGTTTTCTCGTCGTGTTTTCGTTTCGAGTTGTTTTCCTGCCAGGAGTTCGGAGTTTCTAGGTCAAGATGTCCTCCTTCGGCTCTAGCATTGAGGATTACACTGCACGTCGTCTTCGACAAATCCAGCAAGACATCAACGAGGGTGCTTTCGCGGGATGGGCAACGGGAGAAGAGATAGATGCAAGGAAGGAAGACATGGTTAACAACTTGAGGGAAGAGATCTGGAGGGCTGCACCAGCTCCAACGAGCAATCCCAGCTTTGTGGGATCCATTAAACCTCAGCGTCTCTACTCTCATAATGTGCAGGGGACCGTGCCTCAGGATCAAGACCCCAACATATTTCCTATGATAGCTGAAGCACACCAGGTCGCCGATCAATTCTGCGAACAATATCGTATTCTCAAGGCCGAGGTAGCAATTCTGGAGGCGGAAAACATTGAGCTTCGTCGTATCATCAAAGTCTTTATGACTCCTCTCCGAATGATTCCACCTTCATCACCGCGGAAGAAATAAATCATCATTGTTTTTGGCATCCCCTCGGCTTGTTCCAAGCTTGGGGGGAGTGCCGCGGTATCACATCACTATCTTTCATCTTTTTACCTTTTTAGTAGAGTCATATCATGACTACAGAGTTTATCATATAGGATGGTTTACAGTATGGAAGTATCTCTCTTTAGTTGGTTATCGTTATATCCGTTGGTGTGAGTTGTCGGTTTGAAATATTAATGAGAAGTTTCATCATTTACTTTCCGCGCACCTTATTTTAGTTTTCAATTTCTGTCATATGGTTGAGCTTGTTGTTAGTATTTGGTGTCACTCTGGAGATCATCAAATTAATCTAGTTGGTTTTGGCAAACACAGCTTGGGTCAGTAGAAATAATATTTTGAGATGCTAGTATAAGGAAGAGGAATTTGCCTTTTAGCTCATAAACTTACTATTCACAAGTTAAGATCGCTTGGGCTTTCAATGAAGATTGCTTGATTGGTTTCATCATATGTATATTTGTATGTTTTCCCTCAACTCTTATGCTTGCTACCCAGCCTTGCTAGCCAAAAACCCTGTACTGAGAGGGAATGCTTCTCGTGCATCCAAACCTTGAGCCCCAAAACCTTGCCATTTGTGTCCACCATACCTTCCTACATGTGGTATTTCGCCGCCACTCCAAGTAAATTGCTCATGTGTTACCTTTAAAACCTTCAAAATTATCCCTGTTTTGTGTTCCTGTTTTAGCTCATGAGGACGCAAATAGAGAATCTTTATCTCACTTGTTGATTGGACTCACACACCTAGACTAGTGGCTTCATCCGCTTATCCAAATGCTAGAAGAGCTGGCAGCGCGGTTCCCATCCCCAAATAGTAATACAAATTATCTTCACTATTTCTGCCCCTGATTTATCAGTCAAAACACAATTGTGTAAACAAAAGACAAAGAGGGATGACCTTCTATACCAGTTGCGTCCTTCTATGGGAGCCGCTCTTGTGAAGTCTAGTTGGCTTGTGACGTACTGTATTTTCTGTTTGTCATTCGTTGACATAAACATACACCTCTCTCAAAATTGGACACTCCTCCATGGTTTGTGATTGTTGGCGGGCACCCGAGGATTCAGTTAGCCATTGTATGTGTAAGAAAGGTTGGGAGGAGTGTCAACCATTTTATACCTCTGTTTTACAAAATAAAAGCTCTAGCACATGAGTGATACATGCTTCCCTCTGGGAAGGGCCTATCCTTTACTTTTATGTTGAGTCAGTAAACCCATTCCTTTCTATCTCCAGCAAGCAATTGAGTTGTTGTGATCTCACCATCTATATGTTGATTTATTCAATCATGTTTTCTATCCTTCTTTGTTTAGCACATGCTTTATTATCTGAATGAATATTACTTTGAAAGCTATGAATCACTGTAAAAGGATTATTATAATTAAACATGTTAAGATCTACAATATAAACCTTGTTATGAAGACTTCGCCTAAGATAAGTATGATATCATTAAATGTTCTCTGACCAATAACGAAGTTTGCCATCACCAATTTTGATTCTCTCTTTTGCATCATTGTTTGTGACTCCCATTACTTGTTTCAAGTTAAGTCATATGAGAGGAAGTTGCCGTCTATAATGATTGGTGTATAGATAAATGTGATGCTTCTTGTCCGTATTTTATTTATCGACTCTTCACTCCATAAACCTGTGGTCATGTTTACTGAGTTCAGTTTCGCTTGGGGACAAGCGAGGTCTAAGCTTGGGGGAGTTGATACGTCCATTTTGCATCACTATTTTATATCATAATTTGCTGTTATTCATTGATATATTTCATATTGGAGCATGATACTTATGTTATTTCACCTATTTTGCATGTTTTCCAATAATTGGAGAGTTGAACCCCGGAGTCAGAATTCTGCTGGAAAACGGAGCGTCAGGATACCATATTCGCGAAGATTAGAGCACCCCGAAAATCATCGAAAAATTCCTTTTTCACCCGAAGACGGAGGAAGCCAAAAGGGGAGCCGGAGGAGGGCCACCAAGGGCCCTCACCATGCCCAGGCGCGGGCCCACCTCTGACCGCGCCGGGAGGTTGTGAGGAGGCCCTGGTCCACCTCTTGCTTGCCCCTTCGACGTACTTCATCCCCCGGGAACCCTAAGACACGGGGAATCATCGAGGAGTCTTTCTGCCGCCTCTACGGGACGGAAAACAACAGAGAGAGAAAATCTCTCCGACAGAGAGAAATCTGCCGGGGAAATTCCTCCCCGGAGGGGGGAAATCATCACCATCGTCGATGTCATCGAGCTATACTTCATCGGGATCATCATCGCCATCATAACCATCATCTCCACCATCATCACCCTCAGCTCCACTCCGTTCCGTTGTAACATCTAGGGTTGTATCTTGTGTATTCATATGGGAAACTTTCCCGGTGTTGATTACTACTTGTAGTTGATGCTATTGAGCGAAACCATTGGATTAGGTTTATGTCCAGATTGTTAATCACCATTATATCACCTCTGATCATGATCCATATGATGTATTGTGAGTAGTTCGTGTTGTTCTTGAGGACATGGGAGAATTCAAGTTGTTAGTAGTGAAGTAATGTTGAGTAATATTTAATGGTTTGATATTTAAGTTGTGGTGTTATTCTTCTAGTGGTGTCATGTGAACATCGACTACATGATACTTCACCATTTATGGGCCTAGGGGAATGCATCGTGTATTTGGCTACTAATTGTGGGGTTGCCGGAGTGACAAAAACCTAAACCCCGTTAGGAAACCATTACACGAGGGAGCATAGGATTCCGGAGTTTAAAGCTGTGGTTAGATTTATTTCTTAATTACTTTCTTGTAGTTGCCGATACTTGCAAGGGGTATAATCACAAGTATGTATTAGTCTTGGATGGGACGGTACATTAGCATAGATTCACCCACACAACACTTATCAAAACACTAAAGATTATTCAGCAGCATGAAACAAAAGCACTTGACAGAAACCTCCCGTGTGTCCTCGAGAATGTTTGTTAATCATAAGTCCCACCGGCTTGTCATTTGCTGAAGAAAGGATTGGGCCACTTGCTGAATTTATAATTACTGCATTTTATTTACTCACACTTTATTTATCTGCAATATCAAAAACCCCTACAAATCTATCTTTCAGTATTTACAGTTATTCCTTCATCAAAACTGCTTGTCAACACCTTCTGCTCCTCGTTGGGTTCGACACTCTTATTTATCGAAAGTACTACGATACATACCCTATACTTGTGGGTCATCACTGAGGCACTTGGAGACTTTACTCTTACGCTCCATACCGGCTTTAAGCTTAGGTTGAATAATGTTTTATATGTACCTTCGATGAAACCGAATTTAATTTCTGTTTCATGTCTAGATGATGATGCTTATGAGTGTCACTTTGGGAACAAGCGTTGTATAATTATGTATGACAATAATAATGTTGGTCTTGCCTTCCGAAAAGATAAGCTTTAGGTTATTTACCTTTGTGATATATAAATAATGTGGGTTCTACCTCAAATATAAATGTCAGTACCAAACTCAAACATAATGATAATGAGACTTCTTCGAAATTATGGCACTATCGTTTAGGCCATATTTCAAGGGGGAGAATTGAGGGCCTTATTAAAGATCAAGTTCTTCCTTGTCTTGATTTTACGGATGCGGATATCGATCATTGTATTGATATCATCAAAGAAAAATATGCCAAGAAAATTAAGAAAGGTGCAAACCGAAGCACGGGAAGTTTGGAAATAATCCACACGGATATATGTGGTCCGTTTAATGTGAGGATGGTGGATGGTTTTAATTCATTCATTACATTCACCGATGATTTCTCCCATTATGGATACATCTATCCCATCAAGGAAAGATCAAAGGCATTGGACAAGTTTAAGATTTTCAAATCTGAGGTTGAAAATCAATGTGGTAAAAAGATTAAGCTTGTGAGATCTGATCGTGGTGGTGAATACTACGGCAGACACACTTCTTATGGCCAAATTCCTGGACCGTTTGCAAAGTTCTTACAGGAAAATGGTACTATGGCCCAATACTCAGCATTGGGCGAACCCCAGCAAAATGGGGTGGCTGAAAGGAGAAACCGCACTCTCATGGATATGGTGCGGAGTATGTTGAGCCACTCCAATCTGCCGGTATATTTATGGATGGAAGCCCTTAAGACAGCTACACATATTTTTAACAGGGTTCCTAGTAAATCGGTGCCTAAAACACCGTATGAATTATGGACTGGGAGAAAATCGACTGTGAATTATTTTCATGTATGGGGTTGTCCTGCTGAAGCAAGTATTTTTAATCCAATTATGGGAAAGTTAGACCCCAAGACAGTCAGCTGCCATTTTATTGGTTATCTTGACAAATCTAGGGCATATCGGTTTTATTGTCCAAATCAGGCAACAAAGTTTGTTGAAACAAGACACGTTGTGTTCTTGAAAAGTGAAATGATGAAGGGGAGTATGACACCTCGGGAAATAATATTGGAAGAAAGTCGGGAATTTTTCCCAGTTCCAATAATTCAAGAACCATTTTTCCCGGTGTTTGCTGAAGTTGCACCTCCTGTTGAGAGAAATGTTAGAGCAACTCCTGCTGAAAGTCATGGGGCTATTTTAGATGTCACGCCTGATGATGTTATTGTTGAAGACATTCATCAGCCTTAGATTGTTGATGAAGCCAAATAATGAATCTCTCAGAAGGTCACAGCGGACTAGAAAGTCTGCAATTCCTGATGATTATGTCACCTATATGAGTGAGGATATGAATGAGTCAATGTTGAATAATGATCCCACCTCATTTAAAGAATCCATGCAAAGTGAATATTCGTCTGAATGTCTTAATGCTATGAAAGATGAAATGAAGTCTATGAGCACTAATGAAGTATGGGACTTAATAGAAATCCCTAAAGGAGATAAAGTTGTTGGTTGCAAATGGGTATATAAGACCAAACGTAACTTCAAGGGTGATATCGAAAGGTTCAAGGCAATACTGGTGGCAAAAGGATTTACTCAAAGAGAAGGGATTGATTATAATGAGACTTTTTCACCTGTCTCTTCTAAAGATTCCTTCAGAATTATTATGGCACTTGTGCCTCATTATGATTTAGAGCTGCATCAGATGGATGTTAAAACAACATTCCTAAATGGAGACTTATATGAGGATGTCCTCATGGCACAACCCGAAGGTTTTGTTATGAAAGGAAAAGAACATTTGGGATGTCATCTTAAGAAATCCATCTATGGCTTGAAGAAAGCATCACGACAGTGGTATTTTAAGTTTGATCAAGTCATAAGGAAATTTGGTTTTGAAGATAATAAAGTGGAAAATTGTGTTTATGTTAAGTTCAAGGGGAGTAAGTTTATCTTCCTGATATTGTATGTTGATGACATACTTCTGGCCATCAGTGATAAAAATATGTTGCTGGAAACTAAGAGGTTTCTTTCCTCTAGTTTTGATATGAAGGATCTCGGTGAAGCAGCTTATGTCTTAGGAATTGAAATTCACCGAGATAGATCCAGAGGGATCTTGGGGCTATGTAAGAGAGCATATATTGAGAAGGTACTGAAAAGTACAACATGTATAAGTGCTCAGTCTCGCCTGTTCCTATTGTTAAGGGCGATAAAGTTGGGACTTTTCAGTGTCCAAGAAATGATTATGAATCTGCGCAGATGAAGTCAATTACTTATGCATCCATTGTTGGAAGAATTATGTATGCACAAGTATGCACTCGCCCTAATTTAGCATTCGTGACCGGGATGCTTGGCAGATATCAGTCTAATCCAGGTTTGGATCACTGGAAGGCTGCTAAAAAGGTCTTGCGTTATTTGCAAGGGACTAAAGGACTCATGCTCACTTATAAGAAATCTGATAACCTCGAGGTGGTAGGTTATTCAGATGCTGATTTTGCGGGGTGCGTTGACACCAAGAAATCCACTTCAGGATATATTTTCACCCTCGCAAAAGGAGCCATATCATAGAAAAGCTCCAAACATACGGTCACTGCATCGTCAACAATGCAGACAAAATTTGTGGCATGTTATGTGGCTACCGGGCAGGCGGTATGGGTGAAGAATTTTATCCCGGGACTCAGAGTGATTGATAGCTTTTCCAAGACACTCACTCTTTACTGCGATAATCAACCGACAGTAATCTATTCGAGTAACAACAAATCAAGTGGTGCTGCCAAACACATTGATATAAAGTATCACGTTGTGAAAGATAGAATCCAGGATCAGACAATCGACGTCAAGTACATAAGTACTAGGTTGATATTAGCGGATCCGCTCACGAAAGTCTTACCACCCAGTGTTTTCAGAGAGCCCAGTGTTTTCAGAGAGCATGTTGCCGACATGGGTTTGGTTGAAAGCTTTTGATCCTGGTATTGTTGGGACCATTGAAACACCGTCTCCCCAAAAGGCTCATTCCGAGATTAGATGGGAATCATAGCCAATTGGTTCGGCAATACTTAATTGTCTGTTGTAATCTATTGTCTTGGTGTACTGTTACATCAAAGGATGAGTCTATAATTTTATGATGTTTATGTAAAGTATCATGTAAATTAATGTAATGTATGATGAGAATAAAGTTTATGGAGCTCATAATGTCTAACGAGTTTCATTTTGATATGAGGTGATGTATTATAGTAACTAGGTTCAATGGCATCCTTTAGCCGTTGAAATCTATTCGTCTTAATGCATTACCTTGCTGAAAAGTGGACTTATAAATTTTTTAAATTTTACGATCAAGGGGGGGGGGGGAAATGTTGGATAGTTGATCGTATAAAGGATCAACAAATGTAAACCATGTTCATACCTATTGTGTTCTGATCGGGAACACATTTACCCTAATGTCAATGGTGTGGGCCCCGTAGTGCACAGTGCAATATTTATAAGGAGGGAGAGAAGAGATGAGGATGAGGCTATTCTCTAGCTGCTGCTCTCGGAGCCCTCTCATGCTATCCCATCAAGAACTCTGAAGGCTGCTGATCAAGCCTGCACTGCAAGCACCGGGAAGAAGCTCACTCACCACCAGCCCAAAGTGCTGGTGGCAAGGACCTTCACATCATCGGCCAAAGCTGCTGGTGGCTGAGATCAAGCAGAAGAGATGACTGCATCATCTACAAATCAAGGTATGGCCATTTTCTTTTCGAGTGGCTCGAGTCTTGAGTTAGATGGTCTTGATAGCTCACAACACACACATGCTTGACATTTTGAGTCAGAGACCATACGATATTTTTGTTCAAATGATTCAGCCTAGGTTTGGTATTTGGAAATTTGAAAATGCATCGCACCCTTTGCATTATGTTCTGCGTTTTCGAACGCACTGGTCATCATCACATATTGCCGTTGCACCACTGGCATATAGAATGGCTGAAAGTTGGCCGGACCGGAAAAGCCACATTATCATAATACAATGACTACCGGATATGATGCTATGATTGGTCAAGGTTTACCGGTGGTTGAGGATACATGATTTTTTAAGCCTATGAGGTGACGCCATATATATGCGCTGCATGTGACTGGACTCGCCTTTAATACAAAGGGCAAAAACCCTTGTGGCAGCAGGGCATGATGGGACGAATCATGTGTGTACTTCTCCTGGCACTTGGGCGAGCTACTTGTCTCTTTGATTACTCAAAGATGATCAATTTGGTGTAAAATATAAATAAATAAACTGGTGTAGGCTATTTACTATAACCACTACCACAAACATCTCACATAGATATAATGCAATTTGTGTTAGTATATTTTCCTTGCGGGAGATGCAGTTTGAGATATCATGTACTCCATGCATCTTGCATATCTGTATTGTCACCGGATTATTTTAATTTTGAAAATAAATGGTGAACCAGAGCGGCCTGCATACATAACAGCTTTTGTGGAACACTTGCTCAATTTATAGAAAAATACCACCAATAGCTTACTTGAAGATTAGACTGGTAGCAAATGAATAAATCCATTCTGATTTGGAGAATCGAATTAATTTACCACCATCATCATGTATACTAAAGTCGTCCCTCATTAAGCTCACTTGAAAATTACTAATTGAGAACTAAATGGACGCAAATACCAGTATTACACTACTTAAATAACCACATTATGGAATTTAAGGAGTAGAAATACTAGTACTGGTACTAGTACTATATAAATCTCAAATCCTTGGTTAGATGGGGTAAGTGCTCTCCTACTAAAAGCCTAACGGTTGAAAATGTTGTAGAGCACGCCTCGCATACTCGCCATGTATCAAACTTTAGATTTGGTCTTCGTGTGCATTATAAAAATGGATTTTTTTATATATTCACATAACTATTTGTCTTCTTTTTTGTTGGCCTGTGTTTTAAATTTTAACTTGAAATTTTTAGAGCATTCAATACAGTAGATAGATTTTTTTTGTACTCCGTACGTGTTGTTTCTTCAGAATTTTGATGGCTTCTGTCTAAGGTCATCTCCAGCGGGGCTGCTCATTTGCGGACCAAATTGGTCCGCATTTTGTCTGTTTGAGCAGCCGTCCACGGTCCACGGACACGACCCGGACCAGCTGCCCCCAGCGGGGCTGCGCATACCAAAAGAGGACATAGGATAGATTTTCTAGGGCCCATAGGGGCCCATAGATTTACAACTTAAAAAAAAAGAACTAAAAAAAAGTCTAGCCCTAGCTAGACGGCCAGTGGCCTCGCGGCGGCCGGAGTTGCCCCGGAGCATCCTAGTCTAGGATGATGTACTCCGGGGTGTCCGGAGCGAGGTGGGGGAGGGGGAGCGCGGCGGCCCTCTGCGGCGTGGGCGGCTGGGTTGCGGGCTGGGGCGCCGGCAGCTCCGGCGGGGCCCCGTCCACTCCCACTGCATGCCCACCATGGGCTGGAACCACGCCGGGACCGGCGCGTTCTCGTCCCGCCCGTCGTCGTCTACCTCCTGGTCGTAGGGGTAGATGTTGACCTCCTGGGCGCGGATGGCCGCCACGGCCTCATCCACAGCCCTGGCTCCGACCGCGCGCGCCTCCGCCTGCTCCGCGGCCTGCTCCGCCTCCCTCTGGGAGGCCTGGATAGCCATGGCCAGCTGCAGCTCCTCGCTGGGCTGCGCCATGGCGGCGTCCTCGTCGTCGTCGTCCTCGTCTTGGTACCACTGGGGGGGCTCCTCCAGTGGTTCCTCTTTGACGGCCGGCGCGCGGTCGCCGATGCGGAGGGGGCGGAGGGGTGGCGGCGGCGCCGTGGTGCCACGCCGCGCCGGGCGTGGAGGAGAAGGCGGCGGGTACTGCGCCGCGCTGCGCGCCTGGCGCGCCCCGAAATACGACCTGCGCCGCAGGTCGTGTTCGTCCGTGAACCATGTGTCCCAATGGGGACTGTCCACGGCGAACGCGGGGTGGCCGCGCAGGTCAGACGGCAGCTCGTCCCTGCGGTGGTGGATCTCCACCTCCCGCTCGAGGCCGCTGCGCGGGACCGGCGGCACAGGGATGCGGTCTCTGTTCAGATGCCACCCATCAGGGAGGTGGACATCCGGCCATGGCACTGGGATCGCGCGATCCCAGTACCATTGGCACCTCCTCTTGTTGAGGTAGGGCCGGTCGCGGACGCGGGAGGGCACCAGCCGGAAAGGGGCGGTCGGCCCTTGAGAAGAAGCAGGAGGAGAGGGAGGCGGCGTCTGCACCTGCTCCGCTTGGGCGCGGGCGGCGCGGGTGAGCGGGGGTGGAGGTGGGAGAGGGGGGCTCGGCGAGGGCGCGCGGCGGCGGGAGCCGCCGGCCTCGTAGTCGTTCTTGCCGCCCTTGCCCCAGTTCAGCCACTTGCGGCCCATGGCGCGGCGGCGATGGAGCCGAGGGGGAGGGAGTGGCAGACTGCGAGGTGCAGTGACTGCGAGGGGGCGGCTCGGGGACTGAGGAGGCGGTGCGCGTGGGGATGGACGCGTGGCCGTGGGTCCCATTTAAATAGGACCGGTGGGGGGGGCGAGCCGTCGCCACGGTCACTGGCCGACGGGCCACCCCCTTGACCGAAAAGCGGTGCGGCCGCGCACGCGCGTCCGTTTCGCGTCCGCGGGCTGCTTAAATCTGACCCAAATTTAGTCTGGGTTTAAGCATCCGCGGACGCAAAATGGACCAGGCCGTGGGTTGAGCAGCCCTGCTGGGGCTTCATTTTGTCCGGGCTTGCTCAAATCCGGCCTATCCGGTCTAAATGAGCAGCCCCGCTGAAGATGACCTAAGAATATCGAGATCCGCTGCCCGGGACATCACCACTTGTGCGTCGGATAATTGACCAGTAAAACCACGCTACGTTAAGGCTGCTAAAACAAGCACTACGTCAACACAGACAGGCTGGTCTCTAATTCTGAACCGGTACATGTCGTTGTTGTACTTGGATCACTCGTTCAGGACAGAAATGGCACGCGTAATACCGATGTGAAATCTCATGCTGCCTCCAATCAGAACTGGACAAGTCATTCTGCAATTCGGCCGCCAACGCCAAGAGAAATCTGTCTAGGTTCACGGACCAATCCGGACAAAGTAAGTAGCAGTGGCGCGGCTAGTGGCGAGCTGCCAACGCAAAAGGAGAAGCCACCAAGCAGAGGTTACAAAATGCCCAGGGCTCTCAAGTCTAGACCCCACCAGCGGCCCTACCGATCTACTCCTACTCTTTTTTTTAGTGCATCCGAATTCGGCAGCCCAGTTAGTAGTAGATCGATCGCAAGATGAACGCACGGCGAGAAGATCTGGATCGTAGCAGCCTGTAAACTGAACCTCCTAAAGATGACATGGGACTGGGAGGCATTGGCAGTGCGTGGCCGAGATGCAGGTGGGGGAATCTCGCAGTCGTCTACGTAATTCTTTTGTTCGTCCCGAGGAAGGATATGTGGCCATGCGTGTTTCCGTTAGTCGGTAGAGGTATTAACAAGATCCACCTGATGTCCTGACGACGAATCTTTTGGTGCATATGGGAGGGTGGCCAAGTGGATTTGCTCAGGTGGAACAGACGTGCAGCCTGCTTTTCTTATTCTGCAAGTAGCTCCAGACTCCAGTGGTACAAAAATAACCGCCTCTTTCGAGCACGGCACGACGCTCCGCTCCGCCATGGGTACGGGGTGCCAGCCAGTGAAGCGAGTTGCCCACGATCGACGCCGGTGTCCTGATAGGATCAACTATCGATCGAACAACAAAAACAGCAAAACTAGCAGAAGCAAGAATTCAGAGTTTGCGAATTTGGAGATTTGATTACTGGGCGAGACGCCGATTACAGAGGGATGGTGGCCAAACCTCACAGAGGCGGCTAGGGTTTACCCCAAGGATACAACCATGCCTGGTCTACCCTGATCCGAGGCTTAAAAAGCAAAGGGAAATGGAAATCGACAAACAAGTGAGCAGTTGGAAAGTGGGTTTATCAGTACAGGTTGTAACAGCGATGCGTCGAGCGTCAGGAGCCGTTGGATGGCCGATCAGCAGTCCAGAGCGAAGGCGCGCGACGAAACGGTAAGTTGCTTATGTGTTGTCTGAATGAATACCGTGCCTGACAACTCCTCCCCGGCGACATCAGACTTGCCCTCAAGGCTGAAATGAAGGAAAGGCTTTTTGAATAAATGTTGAGTCCTCCCAAGTGGCATCAGCATGAGGGAGATTAGTCCACTTGACTAACCATTGAACGACTGGAATGGCGATATCTCCTTGTTGGCGCGGGATCAGTTTCCTGTCAAGGATAGCTTCAGGAGCAATGAGTATGGTGCCGTCAGGGTTTAACAGTGGAAAAGGTATTGTTGGAATTGCCTTGGGACCAATATGCTTCTTCAGCTGACTAATATGAAATGTAGGGTGGAGTTGGCATCCCTCAGGTAGTAACAACTTGTAGCTAGTATTGCCAATCTTCTCCAACACTCTGAATGGTCCATAATATTTAGAGTGGAGCTTCAGACACCTGTGTAAACTCAAGGATGTGTGTCGATAAGGCTGTATTTTCAAATAAACCATGTCTCCAATGTAGAGTATGCGTTCACTTCTGTGTTTATCTGCTTGGAGTTTCATTCTTTCCTGAGCCTTCAGTAATCTTGTCTTTATCTGCTGTGCCAGTTCCAGTGTGGGTGCAGTGGGAATCAGGTCACTCTGATCATCAGCAGGAGGCAGCATTTGTTCTCCAATTTGAATGGGTGGTCTGCCATATAAAGCTTGGAAGGGTGTGATCTGCAGAGAAGTGTGGAAAGTGGTGTTGTACCACCATTCAGCAGTTGATAGCCATTTGTGCCACTGCTTGGGTTGCAGGAAAGCCATATGTCTGAGGTAATTCTCCAAACACTGATTTACTCTTTCTATCTGACCATCTGTCTGAGGATGGTATGAAGTGCTAAAATGCAGCTTGACTCCTAAAGATTTGAATAGAGCCTGCCAAAGGTGACTGGTGAAGATCCTATCCCTGCCAGTGACCATGACAGTAGGGAGCCCATGTAGTTTGAAGATATTGTCTGCAAATGCTCTGGCTACAGACTTGACTGTGATGGGGTGTTTCATAGAGATGAAATGGCCATATTTAGTGAATCTATTCACCACCACCAAGATGACATCCTTGTTCTCAGAAATAGGCATCCCTTCAATGAAATCCATACTGATATGGGTCCAGGCAAAGTCAGGGACAGGCAGTGGATGCAGCAGTCCAGGGGATTTGCAGTGCTCTGTTTTGTTGATCTGACAAGTAGGGCACTGATTAACAAAGTCAATGACATTTTGTTTAAGGCCAGGCCAGTGGAACATGAGTTTGATTCTCTGGTATGTGGCCCTTTCTCCAGAGTGGCCTCCAAATTCAGAGTTGTGGAAGGTGTCAATGAGTTTCTGTCTGAGGTCAGTTGCCTTGCCCACAATGACCTTATTTTTGTATCTCAGAATTCCTTTGGAGAAGGTGATGTCGGGAATGCTGCTAGGTGTTAGTGAGAGCTGTGTCATCCATGCTTTGCATTTTTCATCAGACTGGTAGGAGTTAACCGCTTGAGTAACCCATGTTGGAGTAGCAGTACTAGTGAAAAGTGCAGAGAGGGAGTGTTTTACTCTGGAGAGTGCATCTGCTACTCTATTTTCCTTCCTTTTTTGTATTCCACCACATAATTGTATCCCAACAATTTGACCAATAATTTGTGTTGAATCCCTTCTGTCATCTTCTGTTCTTGTATGTATTTTAAGCTTTGTTGGTCAGTCTTGATGATGATACTAGTTGCAGAAAAATAATGCTTCCACTGCTTGAGTGCTTCAAATATTGCCATTGCTTCCTTATAAGTGGAAAGGGCAGCTGCTCTAGGGCCCAATGCTTTACTCATAAAAGAAATGGGTTTTCCCTTTTGCATGAGGATAGCCCCAATGCCATAATCACAAGCATCAGCTTCTAAGGTAAATGGCAGGGAAATATTGTGGCACCATGTAATTCATCCAATAAATCCTCTATGATAGGTATAGGATATTTGTTTTTGATTGTTTGTAGGTTGAGCTTTATGTAGTCAATGCACTTCCTCCATGAGAGGTCCTTCTTCTTGATAAGGATGGTAGGGGAGGAGTATGGACTCATGTTGTTTCTTATAACTCCCTCCTTGAGGAGATCTTGAATTATTTCCTCCATTATGTTCTTTTGGTGGTGTGGCAATCTATAGGGCCTTTGATTCACAAGTTTGGCATCAGGCAAGAGTGGGATTGTGTGATCACAACTCCTTTTTGGTGGTAGTCATGTGGGAGCTTTAAATATTTCCTTCAATTACTCCAATAGGGCTTGAATAACAGGTGGGCATTCTGTTGTCAACATGGGTACAGTATCCATTGGTTGTATCCATAGCATTGCTCCACAGATAATTTCTTGGGGCTTTTTCTTGCCCATTTTCTCCACAGGAATGTTAGCTGTGGTGGGTAGTGTCTCATCATAGAATGTGACTTGATCTCCAGACTCCAAGGTTGCTTTGAGTGTCATTGTCTTGTAATTTAATTCCACAGGACTATAAGTATGTATCCAATCTGCTCCTAGGATAATGTCATATCCTTTTAGGGGTAGGATTCTGAAATCAGATGTGAAGGTAGTGTCTTGTATCCTGTAGTTACAATGCAGTGTGGAGAATTCAGTGTAAAGTATTCCTCCATTTGTAGTGACCACTTTCAGCTTTTTGCTTGGAATCAATGGGCAGTTGGCCTTCTTTGCCAAGGAAGGTGTCATAAATGTAGCAGTGCTCCCACTGTCCATTAGTGCAGTAGCCATATGTTCCCCAATGTATACTGAAATGGTGAAGGTGCAGTTGGGTGTGCTCATTCCCAGAACTGCATGCATAGAGATTTGTAAAGCTGGGTTTCCCTCCTGTTCTGTTTCTTCATCAGAACTATCACCTTCCTTAATGTAGATGGCATTGATTGTTTCCATAGGAGCTGCTTGTAGCTGATGTATTTGATTCTGTTGTGTCATTTTGCACACTTTCTTGTGGCCTGGGAACCAAGGTTCCTTGCATTTGTAACACAGTTTCTTTTCTATTGCTTCCTGCATTGTGTTTGATGTTGGGGCATTTGTTGTTTTGCTTCTTTCAAATGACACTTGTCTTCTGACTGTAGGTATGTAGGGGGTAAATTGTTTCCTTGTTGGGGTAGCTTGCTCAATCCTTCTAGCCAACCACATTGCCTTCTGCATGTCTGTGGGATTGTGGCATTGGATATGGGCCTGGATGTAGTCACTAAGGCCAGAGATGAAATTGTGTACATAATAATCGTCAGGCATGGCTGGGTTGCCCATTCTCACTAAATTCATAGCCTGTTCAAACTGCTTGATATAATGTGCCACAGTTGTTACTTGTCTGATAGCATGGAAATTCTTGATATTGTCACAAATGGAAGCCTCTGCAAATCTATCTCCCAAGTATCTGCAGAAACGATGCCAAGGTAAATTCTTTGAGTTATACCCTGTCCCCCTCCATCACTGAATTGCATCACCCTTCAAATAAGTAATTGCTATCTCAGTTCGATTGTCCAGGGGTGTTCTTGCTGATTCGAAGTAAAGTTCAATCACTTTTATTCAAGAATCGACGTCTGCACCATCACATTCAGGGATGTTTAACTTGGCAGGTTTGACTGTAGGGATTCCTCTGCGGTACTCCTGTTGGTTGCCTTGTCCTTTCCTGTTATCATTGTCACCCTATTCCTCTTCCTCCACATGGATAGAATTCACTGCTGCATTTCCTTGATGCTGAGTTTCAGGTACCACCGTAGTCACCTTGCCAAAGTGGGGGTGTCTGTACTTGGGTGTACCATCCAGATTGAGTTCTTTACCTGTTTGGTCATGCAAGGTTTGAGTACCCATGACCATTGTCGTTGCAGGGTTTTGTCTGACGGATCCTGCTGACTTTTCCCCATTGATGTTATCAGGCGTGGAGCTTTCATCCCCGTGTTGCAAATTTTCCAAGGCTTCACCTTTCTTGGCAGCAAACAAGCGCTCGAAGTTGGTGTGGATATTTTGAAAATTTGTCTGAATGCTAGAGAAGTTCTTGGTCACGAGCTGCTTGAACTCGAGGAATTCTTCGCGATCATCCTTCCTAGAGCGCTGCAATTCTTTTACCTCTAACTGAATTGTTTCCATCATGAGCATACCCGTATCAGTGGAGGTTTCTTCGTTGTCCATGGTACCATCTTGTCGGAGTACTTCTACCGCTGCCGTCACCGACGCCGGCGCCTCCTCGCCGCCACGAGTCACACGGATCTGGGTGGGTGGTGGGATTTTACAACCAAGGAATTGTTCTGAGGCAACCTCTCCCTTGCCCTGATCTGCGATCGAACTGTGCTCACGCCGCCGCCGAGCCGCCTCCACTAGGTACTCACCGTCGCCGGAATCACGATGAACACGGAAGGATTTTACGAGAGATCCCAACTTTCGGGTTTCCGAGATCCAAAACGCCTCCAAGGACGACTAGCTTCTGATACCAGTTGATAGGATCAACTATCGATCGAACAACAAGAACAACAAAACTAGCAGAAGCAAGAATTCAGAGTTTGCGAATTTGGAGATTTGATTACTGGGCGAGACGCCGATTACAGAGGGATGGTGGCCAAACCTCACAGAGGCGGCTAGGGATTACCCCAAGGATACAATCATGCCTGGTCTACCCTGATCCGAGGCTTAAAAAGCAAAGGGAAATGGAAATCGACAAACAAGTGAGCAGTTGGAAAGTGGGTTTATCAGTACAGGTTGTAACAGCGATGCGTCGAGCGTCAGGAGCCGTTGGATGGCCGATCAGCGGTCCAGAGCGAAGGCGCGCGACGAAACGGTAAGTTGCTTATGTGTTGTCTGAATGAATACCGTGCCTGACATGTCCCTACCATTTTCGGTGTGAGTTTTTCTCTTCATCTCGATGTACACTATGATTTGCCTTTTACTTGTGCCTGGGTTTTGTGGACTTCCTACTTGCGTGCGTCGACCCTGTCGGAAAAGCTGATTGGGCGTGGTTGATAGCGTGCGTGAGGTACGGTCAATCGCGCCACAACCGAGTGTTTGGTTGACTGCATCTTCAAGCTCACGTGCTATTTAAAGTAGTGCTCGACTCGCCGGGGTGGGGTGAGGGTGGAGAGATGACCAGAAGTTCATGCTTCTCCTGCCTCATCGTGTCTTTATCTCCCTCCTGTTTCCCTCACCGCACTCGTCACTCTTCCATCGACCATCCGCCAGTTAAATGGCATGCCATGAGTCGTAGTACGGTCGTACAAAATATCCAAACCAATGGATAGACGCAGCAGGCATGTCAAGGAAAGGGTTCTCCTGGAAAGGGAAAAAAGATGTCCGTGATGACCATTGTCTAGTGGGCATGGGAGAGAGTTTGCATGCCCAAGCAACTGGGTGGACTTGGCATCCCCAATCTCCGTTTGACGAATCATGCGCTCAGGTCGCGGTGGTTATGGCTTAGAAGGACAGATGTCTCAAAGCCGTGGACGGAGTTCAACATTCCGGTTCCTAACTCGGAGATAGCGCTACGACCTAATTCTGGAGCAACAGATGGCTGGCACATGGTAGGTGAAGGACCTTGTGCCGAACCTGATAAAGAAGATCACCAAGCATGCTCGCAGCACTCGGCGGGTGAGGGAAGGTTTAGCGGGGGGATGGCTTGAGGACGTGCCGCCAGACCTGGGCGAGGCAAAGCTGCGGGAGCTCCTGGTCCTGGCTGACAGTGTTGTCGGGGTTACCCTCACAGAGGGTGTTGGATGATGTTTTTCGATGGAACCGGGAAGCTAATAACGTATACTCCGCCATGTCGGCATACAGGGCCATGTTTCAAGGTAGGGAGGGTCTAGATGGATCACAACAGATCTGGCACTCCAGCGCCCCAAACAAGTGTAAATTCTTCCTATGGCTGGCCTTGAGGAACAGATAATGGACTACAGATAGATTAAGCCGAAGGGGTCTCCCTCACCCAGCGGTGTGCCCCCTCTGTGACCAACAAGACGAAGGCATCGATCATTTGCTGCTTGGTTGTGTACTAGCCAGGCAGGTGTGGGCAGTGCTGATTGACAAATGGAGGTTAGCTCATTGGGTCCCGAGTCAGCACGACTCTCTGACTGAGTGGTTGCATGCCCGGACGACGTTTGGAGTCGATAGGAAGGACTTGTGGAAGGCAATCACCTTGTCGTATTGGTGTTTATGGAGGCATCGAAACGGAGTGGTCTTCGAAGGACACAACCCATTGGTGAGTAGCGTGCTCGGCCTGATTGAGAGAGAGGCAGCCTTATGGTGTCCCACCGGTCATTTCAGGGGTAGCCTTAGACAGGTGGATAGGTGGAGGGTTGACGAGTAGTCCCTTGTGGGTGTGAGTGAAGTGCGCTCTGTGCGTCTGTGCCAGAGACGCGTTGTAATTGGCATCTTGCCACTTCTATGAAACCGATACGTCTTTCAATGGTGTATCCTTAAAAAAACTCAAAGAGATACGCAAAAAGGACCGAACTCAAAAATACAAAATGTTCGTTTTTTAGTAGGGGCAAAGCATAGATTTAGTAGATGAACAAAATGGCCCCGTATGCAAAAGATAAAATAAAATTGGCTCCCGTACTTCAAACTTGTTTTTCTGCGCATACACAGAACACAAGGAACCATTGCAGGAGGAAATTTCAGTCCCGCTTGCTCCCCCTTATGTGCCATCATCGTCGTCATTCTCGTTGATACCGCTCTGATCGACCTTCCACCACATCGCGCATGCCGCCATGCACCTGCTCCTCACGCCCATCGCCGACTCCGTGGTCACGATGCCCGATCAGGGCCTCCCGTACTGTACTTGATGTGGCCTACGCCGCTGCCCCTTCCACCCACGCACGCCGTCGACAGGGAAAACACTTATTGGCAGGCTTGGGGACGGCTTGACCATGTCCTCCAGGCTCCTGCTGCCGGTGCCGAACCGCCGGCCTAAGTCCAACACAAGCGGCCCGTGGAAGAGGTAGAAGGCGGCGGAATGTGGTCCACCTACTCCTCATGTGTCCCCTCTGACGAGGGTCCCCTTCCGACTACCCAATCGTCTGCGGATGCTCGTGTCCACCCTCAACACTGACACCCACAACGTTTTCGATCATGTGCAAAGGGGTATGAACTTGACTTCTTTCTCCTTATCCAGATGTATGTGTCTCAATTTTATCCTAGAATTAATAATTTTGGTTATCGTGATGTGTACATTTACACAGTGAGTTCATATATGAGCATGCTTGAGATTCAAAAAAGTCAATATAGATATTCCAGTTGATTAATCTGAACACGCGGGTTTTGAATATGATGGTTCTTTGATGCTTCCCAATGCAAGAAGGGAAACAAAATAAAATGCAATGAAATTATACAAATGATGATGATGAAGCTTTGGTGAAGGAATGGGAGAAGGTTTTGCTTGATGCGATCACGAGAAATGATCAAACTGGAACAATAATTGCCGACGTATTTAAGATGTATTCCATCAATTCATGACAGAACCATCGAGTCGCTCAACGAGATCTCTACAAGGCCAATGAAATATGATTAAAGATCGTTGTAGCCGGTGGAGTGGATGTTTGGAGAAAGCGAGGAATCCACCTCCAAGTAGGGCTGGAATTAAAACTCGGAACTCGCGAGTTAAACGAGTAGCTCGCAACTCGACTCGGCTCGGCTTAAACTCGTTGTCCAACGAGCCGAGTCGAGTTTTCGTTTTTGACGGTAAACGAGTTCAACCTAAATGAGCCGAGTTTACCGAGTACTCGTTTAGCTCGTTTAACTCGGTCAAAATAGTTTTTAATGATATTCTTGTTTATTTAAATAATTTTTTACTGATTATTGTAGTTTGTTTACTACAAACTGTTGGATGGTGACATATTTTCACTGATTATTGTGATGATTTTATTATACATGACCCAAATAATCAAAAGTAATTAAATATACACATTATAATATTGACTTTTTATAGTTTTATAAAATTAGATAAGTTAAACGAGTAGCTCGCGAGCTACTTGCGAGTTCACCGAGCCGAGCCGAGTTTTGATTTTGAACTCGTTTCTTGAACGAGTCGAGCCGGCTCGACTCGTCAGTTGACCGAGCTTGAGCGAGTCGAGCCAAGTCGGCTCGGCTCGAATTCCAACCCTACCTCCAAGTGATACCACCACCGATGAATTTGTGAGTTTATTGTTTATGTCAATGTGTCTTACATGCATATCTATGCGTCTTATATTCATATCCGTGTGTCTCATTTGATATGTCAATTTGTCAATGTAGGATCGCATTGCATAAGAAAGGTACAATCAAATGGTAGGATTGAAGGGAAAACCTTTTGTGCTCTAGCATTATTGGAAATTGAAAGAGAATAGTGATAAATTGAGGTTGATGGATGATGAAAATCCTCCACCGAAGAGGTCAAATTCAAGTAGCTCCTCTATTCCGGAGTTGGATGACGATGGTGATGAAGATAGGGAGAAGGTCCAACTTCAAGGACAAGCTAGGGAGACTGGATGAAAGGAAGAATTTCACCCTCCCAGCTTGAAGGATTCAGAAGCCAATAAGTCGTTTGGTGGCAATGGTGTGTCTTTTGGTCCGTCTTTGTCTACCTTGGTGGATGAGTTCTTGGGAAGCTTCAATTGCACTGCGCCACTTTCCTTGTTGGATGCACCGATTCTTGTGCACGTTGAAGGGGGGGTCCAATTGTGTTGGGAGGCGTAGTGGATACTTGGATAAGAAGGCCAACGATTGCAGCATCCTGACTGCTAAGCGTGTTGAATATAGATTGGTGAAGGCTTTTGGGGAGATGCCAAAATACTCGATCTCAAAGAAAGGCTCCGAGGAGGATGTGCAAGAGAACATGAAGTCTTATCTGCGTATGTGCAAGAATCCTATCATGTCATCGATGATCTAAGTTGTTTGTGAGTTGGTACACGTTAATTTTTTATCGTATTTTCCATGTGTTTAGTCGTGAGTACTCATGTTGTTGCGGGGGTGCTCTTGAAGTGAAAAATTCTCTCATTGTTGAGTATGAGGTATTTTCGATGGTCTTGGGCCTAGGAACCCTTGTATCTGGATCAAATGATGTGCCTTAACTGTTATTCGGGTGTGCGTTTGTAGTTTTCACTGGTTTTCCTTAATTAACCGTGACTTGTTGTTTGATTTCCCTTATTAATTGGATCAACTCTTCTTCTTGTTAATGCGATGCGGGAGCTCCCCGCCCTCTGGCGAGGTTCCATAAAGAAAGAGAAGGTGAAGAGAGATGCCTTTGGTTGTAGGCATGAAAGAGAAGCTCGGTGAATTGTTGAATATGAGGAAGGAGATGGCGTTTCAAACTTTGTAATGAAGATGGAGATGGCCAAGAAGAAGCAAAAAGAGAATATTGCAAGATGGCAACAAGTAGAAGAGAACGAAAACAAGAAGTTGACAGAGGAGAAGCGCCAGGCCGACTCAAAGGAGCATAGACTTCTTCTTTAGGAGATCCGAATGAGGCAAGCGATCATAATCGAGGAGAATCAGACCATGATGATGGATTCAAATCGAGGCTCTCCCTCGTTCGGTTCATGAACTTGATCTATGTTGATTGCGACTTGTTCTATGTTTACTCATGCATTTGGTCCGAAAACCATATTTATTTTTGTATCTTGGTGTTTAGAATTATGCATTTATAATGTTACTGTATTTGAAATACTAATGCCTTGTTATAAGTTTGTCTGAAAACCAAATCGAGGCTCTCCCTCCATTCCTTGTTATAAGTTGTTGTATTACTCTTTATGTAAATATGAAAACATATCTATGATGATACTGATTTGATATTGTAAATGACTAAATGCTAATGATATTTTCTAAAAATTTGCTTAAAGGACATCTCAGTTTACTTTTCAAATAAAACATGTACCTTGTAAGGAGGAAGCGGAGGGAGTACCATTTTAAGTTGTGTTTGGATCAGTTACATGTCAAATTGAGTATGGTTCGTATGCATCGAGAAGTTAAAACCTAGATTGAAAAGAACGTATTCCATCGTTGTAAGAAAACGCTAGTGTGCCCTCAACTCTCTATATTGCCTAACCCGCGTGCCTGTAATAGAAACGCTTGCCCTCCGACTCTGACCAAATAAAGCTAGCATCGACGATAAAACAACATTTGGGCAGCAGCGCACGTTTTGTATTACTGCCCGGATCCGGGGCGCCAGTTTGCCTCGTCAAGGAAGACAAGTACGACTTGGGTTGGGAGACGCCACCACTTCCGGGCTACGCAATGCGCTTTCGGTCGGCTAAATCTCCATCAATCAGCCTACTAACACCACCACCACGGCGAGACAGCGAGTCGACTGATACCTCCGTAAAGACACGACACACAGGTCGCTTTCGCAGCTTCGCATCCACACGTCCAGGTCCATCCGCATATGCTTGTGCCACGGCACCTCAGCTTCCTTCGAACTTATCCAGGCAGCAGCCAAACCAAGGAACCTTTGACGTGGCGACCAAAGATTGGCTCCTTTCTGCGTCCAGTCCAGAATTCAGGATCGAATGCAACATTCACACTACTGAATCGAGTTCAGTTATTTGGGCATACACAGAGACACCCATTCCTCTGCACTCTGCAGAATTGGCAGATCTGAGCATGCACCATTGCAACTAGAATACCACGAGTGCATACATATGATTACTCATCATCTTTTTCTCCAAAGGACGATGATACTACTATAGCTTATGAAACAAAAGACGCTGCTTGCCAAAGATATGGAATACATAGAGATGGAAGATCCATAAAGCAGACACTTGTCCGGCTGTTAGGATGAGGGCCATCAGATGATGGTTAATTATCCTGACCTAAGCTTCCTTGCCACTATCTTCTTCTGGGAATACCACTGTCAACAATATACAAACAGCACCCACCACAGGCTTCAACGTCGGTAAGCAAACCAATCATTGGTCCGGACCGATCTTTCCCGATAAACGATGTAGAAAGTTGGTGTGCAGGGCATGGCCAGCCTTTGTCACAGAAAAGGAAATACCAAGTTCAGATGTCACACAAGATACTCTACAACTCATTCTATCAGATAGATTATTCTTGCGCAAAAAGAAGGAAGAAAAACTAGCACGGAATATGCTATCGCTCAAGATAAACACTGTTTTCCTAGGACCACATGTTACAGCGCAGTGCAGTACGTGAAAAAGCAAAAGAGGTTATGATGTGCCAAGAACAAACAAAAGGTGGTCTCCAGTTTAAGGTCACGATCAGAATAATGAGTGGCACTGCAACTCGTAAAGCCTTTAGCTGTGAGCCTATCGCAATAACGGAATAACCATACTTGCTGCTTGGTAACTGATGCTCTTTTTGGATCGACTGTAACTTTTGCCAAACTTTGACTAGAATTCTGATCTACCATTGGTCAGGAGTCAGTATTCATAGTTTTCATTGTCATGGTATTATTGCCTACCACTACAAATGGTACTGGATGTTTATACTTTGTAAAGGGAGTAATTGACACAAAGCTCAAAAGGGCAAGTCAATCTGCACTTGAGCGACAACAGGCTTGTGCAGCTGTGGCGGCGCTGCTGTTTATCTGTTCTTTTTTGTTTCTTTTGTTTTTTTGCTTTTCTTTCTGGTCACAGTTTGGTTACGTTATGCACCATTCAACCCTTTCTTCTAATACAAAATGGGTGTGTTCATAGAAAATAGGTAAGTCGGCGTGATGATGAATCAATTGGAAATTTGCAAAAGTAAAAAAGCTAAACAGAACCGCATGGAAATCCTATTTTAACATTCATCTAACAAAAATTAACCGCAGATATCTATTCTTTAAGTATCCCAGAGATTTGATAAACGTTCCAAGACTTTCTTAAACAGAACTAAATTAGAAATGACACCTGGAATAAATCAAACCCAAAGATGGATCTAACCAGTGCTAAACATACATAATCCAAATGATCATGGAACACGAATGCACACAAAATTATAGTACGGTGAAAAACTGACGTGTAATGAACTTATATCGCTACATCACAAGAACAATACTGTATTCAATTGAATTCAAAGAACATACCTTGTAGGCAACTACATGAGCAATTGGAAAACCCTGGCTCCCATTCCGTGCAAGAAGTGAGAAATCACCTATAAGATCTAAAATCTTGTGGCGGCAAGGTTCATCCTCAAAACGCAGTGGTGGATTTAGCCAACCGTCAGTCATACTGTCAATTGCAAACAAGTATTATCATTATCTGACTAAATTGACATGAGGATGGCCAATCACTACAACATCATAATGCATATGCAGAACTTATAATGTTACTGCAATGCTATTATTCGGCAAGGTTCATCCTCAAAACGCAGTGGTGGATTTAGCCAACCGTCAGTCATACTGTCAATTGCAAACAAGTATTATCATTATCTGACTAAATTGACACGAGGATGGCCAATTACTACAACATCATAATGCATATGCAGAACTTATAATGTTACTGCAATGCTATTATTGGAGTATGAACTACCAATTAAATTAAGCTGTGTAAGAATCTGCAATGCAATTTCAATATACTTAATTATACTTCTACAAAATCATATTGAGCATGCCTTACCTATTTTATAAAGCTCTAGTAACTACAACCACGTGATTAGTTAACCATTAAGTTATTCCTGGATGAGATTCAACAACAAAAAAAGTTGTTAATACTGCACCAGAAATTTAATCCTTTTTTCTTCTAAAGCCGGATTATTGGTTCATACATGTCGGCATCATCAGATGTATTCAACACAAATATGTCAACTGCTCTACAGGAAGCTAGAATGCACTATGAAAACAAGACACATATTTCAGCATTCTTCACCTGCAAACCATAGCATTTTCTAGTGATCCTCCTTTTATAAGACCAGCACCACGCATTTTTTCAACCTAAAGAACTCAGAATTGTAGAAAGAAGAAGTGAGTGTCTGCATTCATATGTATTTCATACGGACAAGGGCAGAAATTGCTGGGGGATGAGCCAACAATTCTGCAAAATCTCCAACATAAAGGATAAAACACAGATTGGGCTACTGAGCTATAAGGGAAAATGAAAAAAAAAATTGAAACCCTTTGTCATGCAAGATTATGTCATTACTCATTAACCAGAGAAGTAAGAAGAATCTGAGCATATAACATTGCGCATTATGAAATCATGATAAAGTACATCAGGACCAAATCATGTGCTATGGGAGTTGCACTGACATTCTTATTGGACAAATTTCATGATACCATATTCAATGCGAGAAAGAGATATTGATTTTTTTTCCTGTAAGTACAGACAAACAAATGATATCGCCAGTACAGGTTTGTATCATGGGAGATGTTATTGTACATATACATTAAAAACAAGAAGAGAAACAAACAGTCATAATGCATAATTGGATTTACAGATCAACATCAGTTAATTATGAGCAAACCTCTTCAAATATACAGAAAGTTCTTGCAGAAGCTATCTTGCTTGAGTATATATCAGCATCCAGGAAAGTATTGAACCATTGACAACCAATCGCTGGTGCCTGCAACAGGATGGATCTTTGAAATGTTTGCTCTCAAGTCCTACATATATCTTCGAAATGTTTTAGCGTGCTATCAATTTTTTATCCAAACGTAATTATAAAAGCTAGCTAATATTCCTTTTGTCCATGTCCTTACCGGCACAAGGCATTTGCATAAACCTTTTATTGATGCAGAGACGAAAAGAAAATGAAGGTGCTCACCACTTCTATCACAAATGTCTACTCGTGTGATAGTTATCACATTGATATTTAGAAAAAAGAAACAAAGACAATTTCAGTCTTAATCACACAAAAAATAAACCTTACATTTGATGTCCTGGTACAGAAAATTATAACTAGCATTTCGTGATCTTAAAAAAGGAAGGCATGAGAGATACCTTTGGAAAATCAATTCCATAGGTGATGTGGATTTGCGAGGAAGGGAATGCAGCTACAAAGCAATCATCCTTCCGCAAGTAAACAGGCTCGTCAATTTTGGGCGCCATTTTCTCCAACTTTTGCCCACTGATATCCTTGGCCGCACACAAACCTGCGCTTTGTATCGCCTCTACCCACTCTTGCGCTGATCCATCAAGCAAAGGAATCTGTCATCGCTTAACAGTTCACATAAATCAGAAAATACACATTGCAGCATTCGCGTTGCAGTGGAACAAGACATCAATGACAACTCGACTACTGTGACAGCAACAGCAATAACAGAAGGGCAAGCACCTCGTCGCCGCTGCTGACCTCGACGCGGCAGTTGTCGACGCCGAGGGCCTCCATCGCCGAGAGCAGGTGCTCGACTGTACGCACCCGCGCAACACCGCATTCGCTCCGCAGCGTGGTGCAGAGCGGGGACTGCCCCTCAGCATTTCCCACCTCCGCTGCCACCCTCGTCTCCTTCCCCTCCACGACGAAGTACCTCCCCTCCCCGGCGCGCGCGGGGAGAAGCGTGGCGGTGGTACGCTCACCCGAGTGGAGCCCCACGCCCGACATGGTCACCGCCGACACCAGCGTTTGCTGCGCCCCACCCGTCTGGTTGAGGGAGAACACGTTGGTAAAAATAGTCAGTCAGCGCCTCAGAGTTTAGGGACTCTTTTGCTACTCCCACTCACCGGCTTCCAGGAGAGGGCGGCGCGGGAAACGGACTTCAGACCTCGGGCGGCAGCGGTGGACATGGCGGCGGCGGCGGAGGAGGAGGAAGGAGGGATCACAGTATTGACTAGGGCCCGCTTGTGGGGGCCGAAAGCTAGTTGGGTTGACCGTTGACAAGACGAGAGATAATCAGACAAAGCTAGTGGTCAAAGGAAAATGGTCCATATGAATTAGACGAAATTCGTCTGAAATAAGTCTAAATTGGAACACATAATTAAGGGTCACCGGGCGAGGGAGAAGACCCTCCACTGAACTGTATTCAATTTTTTTGCCTATAAGCTTTGCAGCCTATTACAAGATGGGTTCAAATGAACCGGAATTTTACAGAGATGAACTAGAGAAAAGATAAAACGAAAAAACACACATCAACAAACACAAACGGGGGTGTTTGCACGGCGACATCACCCGGAAGACGGACATAGGACATCACCCGGAAGACGGACCACAATCTCGAGACCTTGTAAATTGCAGCACCACAACGTGCTTGCAAAGCGACTATCCACAAGCTGGCAAACCAGGAGCATACAAGGTCAACGAGTGAACATGGCATAGTAGAAAGGCCTTACTCCGTCAAGAGAGCGATGCATCCACGAAGCTCGCGCGGCTGATTTGAGTGCCATAACTGCGAGGAGTTTCTGCCAACGCCATCGAAGGGCATTGCAAGACCGAGATTCCACCACCGTCACGAACCTTGACCGCTAACTCAGCCTATGGAACAGCCCCAAGCACTTGCGAGATGAGGCGACCTACACCGTCGAAGGCGGTCGATCAACCGAGACTACACCAAAACAAGAAGCTCGCAACAACGCCGCAACCATCACCGTCGGAATCATCCAAGCATGAGCACCAAACTGGCCCAATTGCTGCCACCGGACAAAAGCACGAGGTTCACTTTGTGAAGCCTTCAACACGGGAAATGGCGCGCATAGGCACCACCGTCGCAGAGCTTTTGCTCGGAACCATGCAAGAAGCTGACATGAGGTGCAATTTCCCAAACCACGCCCCCAACAAGGTAAAACGACACCATTCCAGCACCGCCGTGGCCGGCTCTGGGTACAAATCAGAGCAAGGATTTATCCATGAGGTTCACTTTGTGAAGCCTTCAACAAGGAAACTGGCGCGCATAGGCACCACCGTCGAGGAGCTTTCGCTCGGAACCATGCAAGAAGCTGACAGGAGGTGCAATTTCCCAAACCACGCCCCCAACAAGGTAAAACGACACCTGTCGAATCTCTGACTCTACAAATCCCTTAGGTGACCCTATCGGGTTTCGACTAGGAGAAGTCATGAACGCTGGTGGAATCGTCGGCTAGACAGTGGGCGAGATTTACCCAGGTTCGGGGCCCTCGTAGAGGTAAAACCCTTACTCCTGCCTCTTGTCGATCTGTATTGACGGAAAGATCGGTTACAATGGTGGTGCTCGAATCGAGAGTAAGATCTCGAGTTCAAGGTTTCGATGGTGCTGTGTTGCTTGGCCTTCTCCCTGGGGGGCTCTCCTGGCCTTATATAGATGGCCAGGTCTCGAATCCTACCCGGAGAGGACTCGAACTCTAACTAGGTCGGTTACATGTTTCCTATCTTAACCCGCAAGTTAGTGCGGGTGGGCTTTACGTGGGCCTTCTGGAGTATTCCAAGGGCTCCTCTTCTTGGGCCTTCAACCTTGGGTCTGAGAGGGGGTGTCCTTATTCGCAGGGTCCAGGATCCATATATTCGTCAGTAGCCCCCGAGCGTTTGCTCGAGTGGAATTTTTCCAGTCGAGTAGACGGTCAAACCTTTCTTAGTCGCCTTTCTTATGGATAACCAACTTGGTCGTTTTCTGTTTTAAAGGGTGTGTTCCCTGTGCAACGAGTCTTCATGCTCGAGTGTCAAGCAGCTTAGGTGCCTGTTTTTGCGGCTTTTATCGCAGAAGGATGCGGCACAGTAGCTTGGCTCTCCCGAGAGATCACGGCCAATTAATTGCGACTATGGCAAAAACATTCCTGGCCTACACAGATTCGAGACCTCCGACTCGAACCCGATAAGGTGATTGTTGCGACTGAGCCGTTGTGGACTTATCGAGTCGAACTTAACCTATGGGGGTACCCGGCGCGTCCGCTAGGATTTTTCTTCGTGTTGTTGACACGGAATCATACTGGAGGACGCAGCTTTCGAGTGCGATTCCAGGCCCTTAAGAAAGATCTTTTTGGGTCTTACCTTCATATTCGAAGAATATGGCATCCGGATGTGCCTAGTCGGCTGAACAATCCAGGTTTTTATGATGTAAAAATACCATGTGTGAATGGAGGTAGGTTCTTCCTACCCGAGTGATTGTTTGAGATTCAATCGAAAGAATTTTCGTACTGAGGAGAGTCATGCCCATATGAAAGAATTTTCATGTTTGGACTGTTGTGCCCGTGCGAAAGAGTTTTCATGTATAGGGTAGTTCTCTCTTGTTTTAAAGAGGTCTTGCTCCATGATTTGTTCGCAAAAGAATTGCCTTTAATCGAAGGAGTTTCATACGAAGCTGTTTTCGTGTTTGAATTTTCCATTCAAAGGTTCTTGAGTTTGATGATGCGTGCCATGACGTCATGGCGCACTTTTCTCCTCCCGATGGGACGTGACGGAGTGGTAGCAGATGGGCTGGCCCACCTAGTCAGCTTTTTGACCGGGAAACGAGACGCCGCTCCCGGTTTTTACGCGAACGGTGCAGTAAATGCGCACGATCTTCTGTTAAGATCGTGGCATGGAACAGCGTTTCACTGTCTCTTCGTTTCATCTTCACACGTGGTGGCTGCGATAAGCGCCACGTAGTGCATCGAATGGCTGGGGCTGATCCGCTCCGTGTATAAATACGGGACTTAGCGCTGCGGTAAAACCTTCCCAGCCTTCGTCTTCAATCTATCTCCTTCCTCGCGCCCATCTTCTTCCTCGTGCTCAAGCTCGCGCTCTCAACCATGGCTGGAGGCAAAAGACGTGGCGCTGCCACTTCCGCAACTGGAGAAGTTTCCGCGCAACCTGCGCCCCGAGCTGGCGACTGGCGTTCGCCCAACACCACCGCGAAGAGCATCAAAGAGATGCAGCGGGAGGGGCTGCTGCCAGCGAAAGCTGAGAAGCGGGTGCGCCTCGGGAAGAAAGAAGAGGTACCAAACCCGCAGTCGAACGAGCGCGTGGTCTTCGCGGACCACGTGTCTCGGGGTCTCTCCTTCCCTCTCCATCCTTTCCTTCTCGGGTTGTTGTATGTCTATGGCATACAGCTTCACGATCTTCCTCTGAACGCGGTGCAGCACATATCGTGCTTCATCGTGTTATGTGAATGCTTCCTTGGCATTCGCCCACATTGGACGCTCTGGAAGGCCCTCTTCAAAGTTCGCATCTTCCGCGAGAAATCGCGGGTGGACTCCGAGCCCGGCGAGCCGCTACGCACAGGTGGCTTCGGGATCCAAGCGCGACTGGAGAGCAGCTACTTTAGTATGCACTTCATCGACTCCGCCCAAGGCTGGCGGAAAAAGTGGTTTTACGTCATCGACAGCTCGGGTGGAATCGTAGAATTCCACCCGTTCGCTGTTTTGAAGAGGCGGAAGTCCTGGGCGCACAAGCTGTCAGCCGAAGAAACTCAGGTTGTTACGCCCCTACTCGCAAGGGTGTCCGCTCTTCGGGATCAAACTGCTGGAGTTGTGCTCAACGGGCTGCACCTGGCGAGCATTTTTCTGAAGCGCAGGATCCAACCTCTGCAGCAAAGGCCTTCCACCATGTGGGAATACCAAGGCTCTGAGGATCCTAGCCGAGTGAGCCGCGAGGAGCTTTCGAACGTTGAGTTCGAGAAGAAAATCGCGGCTATCACTAGCTTGAAGGTGGGGGAGAAGTTCCCCGACTGCTCAGTCGAAGCCTTCGACGCTTCGAAACCTCCACCAGCCGCGGTTAGTTTACCCTTCCTGTCTTCTATTATTTTCTTCTTTGCTTTGAGCTTTAGTCGACTGAATTTTTTCTTGCCTTCTTCTGCCTTCTTTGTAGAGCCTAGCAGTGGCGAACTGCTACCCGCCAGTTGCGGGAGAGGACGCCTCGGAGTTATTAGCGAGTCACCTGGACGGCTTAGCCGATACTAGTGTAGCCGATGCTTCTTCGAGCTCCGAGGACAATTCTTCGGATGGTGCGGAGGGCTCGAATGGCGGCCTTCATCACCACAAGCATCGTCGGGTGGATGATAACGAGGTTACTTCCAAGGATAACTCCTTGGAAGAATCGCCTGGGAAGGCTCCTATCTCCGCGACTCCACTTCGCTCACTCGCCCCTTCCCCTTCATTCCCAGTAATCGCGCCCGCTTGGAACGCGGATTTGCTGGATGAAGATGAAGATGATGAGTAAGTTCTTCTTCTTGTCCTTTAGTCGAATTTTTTTCTTTGCACCTATGTTGATTTTTATTTGCTGCAGTTTGCAAACCATCAGTCCTCGCAGGTATGCTTCTTCCGTTCCTCCCGAAAAGAGGAATAGAGCTGGAGCTGCGGGTGAGACTCCCACTGCTGGCACTGTCCAGAATTCTCCCAGCGCAGCCCCCCATGCGGCGACTGTGGAACGTGAGGCTCCTAGCTTTGCCGCCAGGACTTCAGCTTCGAAAGAAGTGACGGACAGCTTCGTAGATCCCCTCTCCCGCGCCACGGGCCAGGTAAACTTTGCCATTCGTCATGATATTTTTATCGGGTGCACGACAGTGCTCCCGATGGGAGTAGCCCCCGAGGCTGTAGTCGATCGCGTGCGATCGGCTACAGGCTCAAAGTCTTTTTCTTCTTCTTGATTTTATCGGGTGCACGGCAGTGCTCCCGATGGGAGTAGCCCCCGAGGCTGTAGTCGATTGAATTCAATCGGGTACAGGCTCTAGTTTATATCTTCTAATTCTTCTACCTCTGTATTTTTTGTAGTCGCTCGTTGACTCTCTTGCGGCGATTGGTCGCCGAGTTGTTCTTGCCGAGTCGGAATGTGAGTCGCTTCGATCAGACCGCAGTCGACTCTGCACCGAGAACGAGCTCCTTAAGAGTAAGTCTTATCATTTTTTCTTGTTCCTATTCTTTCTTCAATTCTTGATTTCTGACAAGTGTTTCTATGCAGCTCGACTCGAATTTGCGGAATCCGAGAAGGGCAGTCTCTCTGAGCGGGTAACCACTTAGGGGGCTGATCTGGCGGCCATCCGACAAGAACTAGAGACCTCCCGCATGCGATCGGAGGATCTTGAAAGGCAACTCGCGGATGCGCGGAAAGCTCTAAAGGATCAAGAGGATGCTGGCAATAAGGCCGATGCTGACCTTGTCACGTTCCTCCTTCCCCTTGCTGAGCGTCTCGCGAGTAAGTAATTTAAGTTCTCGCGATTTCATCTTTTATCCCGCTGAACTTGCCAAGTCTTGACATTCTTTTCTTTTGCAGGTCTTCTGGATGTTCCTCTGGAGATCCCTGGGATCCAACGGGTAGACGTGCTAACCGACACTCTTGCTCAACTCAAGAGGCACGCCGAAGGAGTTTGCTCCTTGATTGGCGATGCCACTCATGTGTTGACGCAACTGCACGGTCGCTTCCTTGCCAACGCTGCAGCTCCATCTGCGCTAGACGACTTGCTGAAGATCTTTTCGAAGAGCAATCTCTTGGATGCCTACGCGGTCGCCCAGTCGGAGTCTGGCGCAAAGACTGCGATCCAGTTCGCGCTGGCGCATGGAGTCACCGGTTTGGAGGAAGCCTACTCGGCTCTTCCAGTCGACCCCTCCACGGGCAAAAAGGTACGGCTCTCTCGTTTTGGCGAGCAAGCCGCCATCCTTGCTCGGAAGCTGTCTGAGCTATTTGCTCGACTCACAGGAGGGGCGACTGCCGCTAGCGGGAGTACCACTGTAGCTTCGTAGTTTTGTATTCCTTTTCCGTTTTGAATGTAATGAACCTCGGGATGTATTCCCGTATTATCTTTAATCGAAATGTTTGCCTGGAAATTGCTTCTGGTAGTTTGTGTATTCTCTCCCGATGGGAGTAGCCCCGAGCATTCGTCAAATGTGCGACTAGAGATACTTCGAATAGGGTGTCTTACTTCTTTCCTTGTACTCTTCCAGGCTACTGGATTTGTCGCAGAATCCTCAGGTGGACTTGCTGCCCGAGCTGATCCACTTGTTGCAGCTGTTGGGACTTTGGCGGGTCTTCGTGATCGTGTAGCCGATGGCGAGCGCAAACTGAAAGTGTTGCGTGGGGTAGCCGATGTGGCGAAGTCCAAGCAAAAACTAGCGACTGAACGCGAACAGTTTGTGATGGACGAGCTGGCTTCCCTTGCTAGGGAACTGTTGTGTAAGTAATACAGCCCCCAAGTCTTCTTTGTCTTGCTTCCTTATCTGATCACGCACTCTTTTCTTCAGTTGCTAAGCCGGATGATAGGGAGGAAAAACAGTGGATGGAAAACCACATTCTTCAAGAAGCTGGCAGCTCAAGGCCTCATGCGAATAATTTTTGGTCTGATCGCAGCCGAGGTTTTGTGTTAGCTACTTTGAAGTTCCGTGTCTCCCAGGTAAAAGTTCTCGTGAGTTCTTTTCACGAGGTCTTTATCGCGATAAACGCTACATTCTACCCGATTGAGAGGGGTCCTGAAGATTGGAGGTATCTCCTTGGGCTCTTCGGGCAAGAGGGAGAAATTCGCGAGTGCGTGCGCAACCAGATGATTTGCGGCGCGGTGGTGGCTCTCTCCTTTGTCCGAATATGGCATCCTGAAGTAAATTTTAACTCCGTAGCTAGGCTCCCAGATGGGCCAATCGATGATATTTCTCCGCATTACGATGTTGTTCGTCCTGTAGCGGAGAAAATCATTCGACTGACATCTGAGGAAGTAGATAGAGTGTTGGCGACTGAGAATGCTTATCACCATGACTGATTGTTGAATGTGTACATTCTGTCATACTGTATAGCTTGTAAAAACTGTTTATAAGGTGTGTAACCTTGTGTGTATGAATTTTCTTGTGATGCTTAGTTGTAGGCTTAGCCCCCGTGTGTTTATGGGGTGTGTACCTGTAACTATTTAGCATGTAAGAAGAGATAATCTTCGAGTAAATATGGTTGAGAAACCATGTATTTTATTGCTATGACTGAGAAGTCATGTATTCGGGCTACAAGAGTGGCTAGTATAGCCTTATTTGTTGTGATAATAAGTAAACCTAGGGATAAAATTTGCGGAGGTGTGCGATATTCCAAGGATTGGAATAGGTTCCTCCAGTCGACGGATTCTTCAGCCTGTAGGCTCCGCCTGGGATGACTTCGTGTATGATGAAGGGTCCTTCCCAGGGTGGCTCGAGCTTGTGTCCTTCCTTCTGCTTGAGCCGCAGCACTAGATCTCCAACCGCGAATGCTCTGTGGCGTATGCCGCGATTGTGATAATTTCGCAATGATTGCTGATATACGGCTGATCTTGCGAGCGCGATGTCACGCATCTCGTCGAGTGCATCCATATCTTCCGCGAGTGCCTTGTTGGAGGTTTCTTCGCTATAAGCCACAACTCGTGGGGCGCTGAATCTAACATCCTCGCGAAGGACTGCTTCTACCCCGTATACCATGAAAAATGGTGTGTATTTTGTGGATCGGTTTGGAGTTGTGCGGAGGCTCCATAGTACGGAGGGTAGCTCTTCTGCCCAATGTCCTGCGGCGGGGTGTAGACGATCGAGTAGGCGTTTCTTGATGCCGGCCGAAACTAAGCCGTTTGATCTTTCGACTTGACCGTTCGTTTGCGGGTGGGCAACTGAAGCAAACTTGAAATTGATGCCTTTTTCCTCGCAGAATTGTTGCGTTTCCTTTGCTGTGAAGTTTGTACCATTGTCTGTAATGATGTCGTGTGGCACACCAAATCTGCATACGATGGAGTCGAGGAACTTTACGGCGCACTGGGCGCTAGCCGAAGTTACTGGCATGGCCTCGATCCATTTGGTGAACTTGTCGACTGCGACCAGCAAGTGTGTATACCCACCCGGTGTGGACTTGCGTAATGGTCCAACCATGTCCAGCCCCCATTGTGCGAAGGGCCAGGCAATGTGTATCATGTGCAATTCCGTAGCAGGTGCATGTGGTCTTGGTGCGAATCGCTGACAAGCATCGCATCGTTCGACCAGGTCCTTTGCGTCGGTAGCTGCTGTTAGCCAGTAGAATCCCGCTCGGAAAGTCTTTCCCATGATTGTTTTCCAGCTAGCGTGATGTCCGCAGTCTCCTTGGTGGATATCCTGGAGTAATTCTTTGCCATCTTCGGGTGCGATGCAACGCTGAAGTATACCCGAGATGCTTTGCTTGTATAATTCTCCGTTGACTATCCGAAAGGATTTGCTGCGTCTCACTATTTGTCGAGCCTCGCGTGGATCGTTCGGGAGCTGTTTGTTGATCAGGTAGTCGAGATATTTCTGCGTCCAGACTGGCTCGACCAGAAAAACCTGTCGTGATATATTATGGGTAAGCTCGATAATGGCGACTTGCGGGCTGACCTCTGTTTCTAGCGCTGCGGGTGTTCCTGCAGCTTTCTTGACTTTGACCGATCGCTTGATCATCCGTTCGAAATATATTCCTGGTGGTATGGGTGTATTTGTGGAACCCATGTTTGCCAGCCTATCTGCTTCTTCGTTGCTTGATCTTGCAATGTGCTTCAGCTCGCACCCTTTGAAACTTCCTTCGAGTAGATTGTACATGTCGCGGTATGCGACCATGTTTTTAGCAATTGCATCACATTCTTTCATTGTCTGCTGCACAATGAGATTGGAGTCGCCGTAAATCATTAATCGAGTAGCTCCACAGGCGGCTGCCATCTTCATCCCATGCAGCAGGGCTTCATATTCTGCGTCGTTGTTCGATGCTGGATCATCTGGTGGAAAATCTAATCGCAGGACGTATTGCAGCTTGTCTCCCTGAGGCGATATGAGGACAATTCCAGCTACTGCTCCTTCGTTTCTTTTGGACCCGTCAAAGTACATTATCCAATTGCTCGTGTACTCAGGTGGTCCGGGCGTTTGTAGTTCTGTCCATTCGCTTAGGAATTCCACGAGTACCTGAGATTTGACTGCGTTGCGCCCTGCATAAGTGATGTCCCAGGCGCCCAACTCGATGCTCCATTTGGCTATTCTTCCGGATGCCATGGGGTTGTTCATGATTGTCCCGAGTGACGCATCATTAACCACTGTGATGGCGTGCTCCTGGAAGTAGTGCTTGAGCTTTCGGGCTGTAAGAACAACTCCATATGCGAGCTTCTGGTAACGAGGATATCGTTGCTTGCATGGCGAGAGTACTTCGCTAATGTAATAGATTGGTCGCTGAACTCCGTACGCTTTGCCTTCCTCAGGTCGTTCGACTACGATTGCTGTGCTGATGACCTGGTTTGTGGCGGCTAGGTACAAGTAGAGTGGCTCCCTTTCTTGCGGCGTTGCCAGAACTCGTCTACTTTGCAACGATCGCTTTAAGTTTGCGAATGCTTGCTTAGCTTCTGGTGTCCACTCGAATTTGTCTGTCTTCTTCAGCAGCTTGTAGAAGGGTAACGCTTGCTCTCCCAATCGTGCGATGAACCTACTCAGGGCGTCCAATCGCCCTGCAAGCTGTTGGACTCCGCGTAGATTGGTTGGCTCCTTCATTGTCAAGATTGCTTGTATTTTCTTTGGGTTGGCTTCGATGCCTCTGGCGGATACCAGGTACCCGAGGAGTTTCCCTGCTGGAACGCCGAAGACACATTTTGTTGGATTAAGCTTGATCTTGTATGCGTTGAGGGCGTCGAATGTTTCTCTAATATCCTCGAGGAGTGTGCTCTCAACTCGAGTCTTGATGACTATGTCGTCAACGTACACTTGTACGTTCTTGCCAATGAGCTTGGCGAGGCATTTTTGCATGCAGCGCTGGTATGTTGCGCCTGCGTTCTTGAGCCCGAAGGGCATTGTCGTGTAGCAGTAGACACCGTGAGGTGTGATGAATGCTGTCTTTTCTTCATCTTCTTTTTTCATCCGGATCTGATTATATCCCGAATAGGCATCCAGGAAAGAGAGGCGTTGGCAGCCTGCCGTAGAGTCCACGATCTGGTCGATTCGCGGGAGGGGAAAGTTGTCCTTGGGGCAGTGTTTGTTTAACGACGTGTAGTCGATGCATACCCGAAGGATGTCCGTGTTCTTTTTGGGGACCAGCATCGGGTTTGCTAACCAAGTGGATATCTTGATCTCTCTGATGAATTTTGCTGCTAGCAATCTGTTTACTTCTTCTCCAAGTGCCTTCTGCTTGGGTTCTGAAAATCGTCGAGTGGTTTCTTTGATGGGTTTGTCATCTGGAAAGACTTCGAGTGAGTGCTCGGCAAACTCCCTGGGTATTCCTGGCATATCTGATGGCTGCCAAGCGAAAATTTCCCAGTACTCACGGAGGAGTTCGACGAGCGCACTTTCCTATGCTTGCGGAAGGGTGGTGGAAACCAGCGCTGTGTTCGCAGAATCTGTCGGGTGCACTTGATGCTTTCGGGTGTCGCTGTTAGCGCTGAACTCCAGTTCAGGCGCGTTTTTCTTCGTGAGGGGCATCACGGAGTGATCCGTGGTTTTTGCCAGTTCGTGAAGTTCTTCTTGCATCCCAAAAGTTTTTGCGATCTCATTGAATTCAATGTCACATTTGTTGGATTTCTGAAAATCTCCGTCGATGGTGATTACGCCATGTTCTCCAGGTAATTTGAGCTTCAGGTAGGCGTAATGCGGTACTGCCATGAATCTGGCGAACGCTGTTCGACCAAGAATGGCGTGGTACTGCGAAGGCTAGTCGACAACTTCGAAGTCGAGGAATTCTCTTCTGTAGTTGCTCTTGGTGCCCAGCACAACTTCTAGGTTAATTGTTCCGAGTGGACGGATTGCTTTTCCTGGAACTATCCCGTGGAAGGATGTTTCTGATTCCTGGAGGCCGTCCAAGTTCTTGTTCATCCGACGGAGTGTATCCGCGTAGATAATGTTGATGCCACTGCCACCATCCATGAATACGCGGGCCAAGTCGTAGTTGCCAATTTGTGCTTGGATGACAAGGGCGGCGTGTCCTGGTCGATAGACTCGTGGCGGGTGGTCCTTCATCGAGAATGTTATTGGCTGGTCTGCCATCTTCAAGTATTCTGTTTTTGTTGGCGGTGTCTTCACGGCCATGCACAATTGCCTTGTGTTAGTCTTTTGAGCTCTGCGGGATGGACATACCTTCTGGATCATCACGAGTTGCCCTGCTGGATTCGGGTACGCGTTGGCCCCGGAGTTTTGAGCTGGCGGTGCAGGTAGCGCGGCCAATGCCATGTTTGGATTTGCTGGTGGAGGTGGGGGTTGTGGCGGCTGGAATCCTTGGTGGCCTCCTCCTGGAAGCGGTGGGTAATTTTGCGTGTGTGCAGCTCTTTTCCTGGCGAGTGCTTCTGAGATATCAATAAACTTTCGGCAATCCTTAAGAACATGTGTTGCCTTAGTTTTGCCCGTGCGTTTATCTGTAAATAGATGTAGCGAGCAGTATCCATCGAGGTCTTCCTCGGGTGATTTTTCTTCAGGTTTTGGTCTCCACTCGCGATTCCCACGGCGACCGGAGTCGCGGCCTCGCGTGAATTCCGCTGCGACCAACTCTTCTCTGTCTTCGTGATCGTAATATTTTCTTCTCTTCCTCCGACTATGACGGTCTTCATCATGCGCAGGTGATGATGCCCTCTCATTGCGCACCACATCTTCTCCGTTAGCCCATTTTTGGCTATGTTCATTAGCTCCCCAATAGTCTTGGGTGCGGCTCTGCCCAGTTCTTCTCTGAAAGCCGTTCTTCGGGCGCCTTTTGCGAAGGCTTCAATCGCTACTTCTTCTGAAATGGTTCCTGCGGTATTCCTGAGCATAGTCCATCGCTGGATGTATTCGCGGGTGGATTCGCCACTTTTCTGCTTGCATGCTCGCAGTTCTTCAATGGTGGTTGGCCTCTTGTAAGTCGACTGGAAATTTTTGCAGAAATCGCGGTGCAAATCATCCCACGATGCGTAGCAAGATTTTGGTCGTCTCTCCAGCCAACTGCGAGCCGCGCCGGCGAGATGCAAATTGAGGTATTGCATAGCCGTGTTTTTATTCCCACGTTGGCATTTTACTGCCGTGAGATAATCGCTTAGCCATTGAGAGGACTCGAGTGAGCCGTCGTACTTCGTCACTTCCGTGCTAAGCTTGAATCTTTTGGGTAGGGGCGCCTCGCGGATACTGCGGGCAAAGCAGAGAGCGCCGCAGGTTTCGTCATCCGAGGAGCCAGACGAGGAGCGCTCGCGATATCGCGAAGCCCTCGCCTTATC
Organism: Alopecurus myosuroides; assembly: GCA_028641055.1. Lineage (NCBI taxonomy): Eukaryota > Viridiplantae > Streptophyta > Magnoliopsida > Poales > Poaceae > Alopecurus > Alopecurus myosuroides. Next base: position 246,348,335 of record CM054062.1, read on the forward strand.
CACCCTTTTTTGCGCGAGGTCTGATCGCGCGTCGTACTCTGGCCGGTCGCGGTCAGTATCCTTCCTTGACTCCTTGCTTCGCTTTCGCGAGCGGCTGCTATGATGCCGCGAGCTCTTGTCTCTCGGACTGCCTTCGCTGCTACTTTGACTGTCATCACGGCGCCGTGCTTCTTTTCCTCGACCACGACGCGGTGACCTGTCCCTTCTTGGCGAAGAACTCCTACATTTGCGGGATGCTTCCCTATCCTTGTCCTTCTCCTTCTCCTGTTCCTTCTCCAGCTGCTCTGCGGCGTTCTTTCGATCATAAGCGGCAAGCCTTGCGGCCGCCAGCCCTAATCCCTTGCGCACTTGTTTATATTGTTCCGCCCGAGGATCACTTTCCGTCGGTTGGTTCATCTGCATGTAAGTTGCTGCGGCCAGAACCGCGGCGGCAGGAGTTTGCGGGTAGACATTGCCATCGTCGTCGACTCGCATGAGAGAAGGAGTGACTGATCTGCTGGTTCCGGCTAGGGACTCATTGTTCCTGGATGTAGATGCGTGTCCCTTCCTTGCGGGTCGGGTTCCAACCGAGGGTGTTATGGACAGTCCGGCTCGCCTTTGGCTCGACTCGTCCGCCGCTCTTCTTCGGTGGGCCAGATCTATCCGAGCGTCCTTGATAGTCGTGGCTGCTCTCACTAGGTGATAGTGGCAGGCAACCATGTCTTCGTGTGAAGCCCCGGATGCAGGTGGCTTGCTCGTTCGCATAGCCTCCTTTGCTCGGTTCCAGGATTCCCGTGAGACGCCGATTATGTTGCGCTCTACCGCGCTGTGTTCTGTTTCCAAGGCTTGTTCCGATCCTGCCATGCAGTCTTGAGCCAGTCGAAGCTCGTGCGTCCTAGGCGTAGGTCGAAAGTTTCTTCAAATTCTTGATGGTTCCTCTGTCGAGAGGGTATGGTAGTCGTTGTCGTTGAAGCGGATGGACTCGCCGCTTTTCTCCAGATGACGGCGTGAGTCGACAGCTCCAGATTCAGTTTCCGATTCATCCGAGAAGTTGAGGATTCCGTCCCGGTTGGTCACGAATTTTAGGCTCCCGAACGTCAAGGTGACGCTCTTCTCCAGATCCTCGAATACCGGGCGTGATTCCGGCGAGTGAGGTGTGACCACGATAGATCCGATCCGTATAGGATTGTTCGGAGCCGTAGTCGATGGTTTCCAACGAGAGTGCGTTGTCGATGAAGCCGAAGATGCTGGTGATCCAGCGCCCGTCTTCCCCACGGTCGGCGCCAATTGTCGAATCTCCGACTCTACAAATCCCTTAGGTGACCCTATCGGGTTTCGACTAGGAGAAGTCATGAACGCTGGTGGAATCGTCGGCTAGACAGGGGGCGAGATTTACCCAGGTTCGGGGCCCTCGTAGAGGTAAAACCCTTAATCCTGCCTCTTGTCGATCTGTATTGACGGAAAGATCGGTTACAATGGTGGTGCTCGAATCGAGAGTAAGATCTCGAGTTCAAGGTTTCGATGGTGCTGTGTTACTTGGCCTTCTCCCTGGGGGACTCTCCTGGCCTTATATAGATGGCCAGGTCTCGAATCCTACCCGGAGAGGACTCGAACTCTAACTAGGTAGGTTACATGTTTCCTATCTTAACCCGCAAGTTAGTGCGGGTGGGCTTCACGTGGGCCTTCTGGAGTATTCCAAGGGCTCCTCTTCTTGGGCCTTCAACCTTGGGCCTGAGAGGGGGTGTCCTTATTCGCAGGGTCCAGGATCCATATATTCGTCAACACCATTCCAGCACCGCCGTGGCCGGCTCTGGGTACAAATCAGAGCAAGGATTTCTCCTGGTTGCGCACCTCAGTAAGAAACTGCCCGCCATGTGCCTGGAAGGGATGGCAAGCTCTACACCCTTGGAGGATTAAGGAGTAATTTTAGAAGGTTGATGCAGCTAAGATGGCATGGCGCACTACCGGTTCAGCAGCAACGTGGAACCTACACAACACAATCAAATCACTTTGCCCCAACGAAGCAGTGAGGTTGTCAATCTCACCGGTTTTGCTGAACACAAAGAGGTTAAACGTATGGTGTGAAAACAGTATGAAAATAGTAGCAACAGTATGAGATCAGTGGAAATAGTGGTTGTATTATCAGTATAAGGAAAATGGACCGGGGTCCACAGTTCACTAGTGGGGTCTCTCCTTGAAAGATAAATAACTTGTGTGGTGAACAAATTACAGCTGGGCAATTGACATAAATGAAGGCTGCACCGTAGTGCATATGCAAGACATAAAGATTACTATCTGATTCATGCGGGCATTACAACAAGATACATAGACCGTCATCCAACTGCATCTATGACTAATAATCCACCATCCGAATATCATCCGAACAAATGTTCGGTATTAAGTTGCGAGCAACAGATAATCGCAATAAGCAAAGTGTGTAATGTAAACAATAACATCATGCTTAGACAAATCATTTTTGTTTTCTCCCTAATGGCAACATCACGTCCTCCCTCCGTCATGTTTCTGTCACTCGAGCACAGATGCAAAGGAGGCATGAACCCACTATCGAGCATAAATACTCCCTCTTGGAGTTACTAGCATCTACTTGGCCAGAGCATCTACTAATAACGGAGAGCATGCAAGATCATAAATAACATATGCATGAAGATAACATGATAGATTGATAATCAGACGACATAGCATTCACTATTCATCGGATCCCAACAAACACAACATGTGGCATTACATAAAGATTATCTCGATCATGTGAGGCAGTTCACAAGATATAAACATGAGGCATAAAGTGGAGGAGACAACCATCTAGCTACTTTTATGGACCCATAGTCTATGGATGAGCTACTCACGCATCACTTCGGAGGAGGGCATGGTGGTGTAGACCCCTCCGGTGATGAATTCCCCTCCCAGCAGGGTGACGGGGAGAGCCCCAGAACCCTCCCGATCTCAGGATGACGATGACAGCAGCCTCGGGTGTTTCTCAGGGAAAAGTGGTATATTTCTAGGGTTGATATATCGGGGGGATTATATAGGCAAAAGAGCGATGGCAGAGGGCACCTGGGGGACCCAGACCACCCCCAGGCGCGGCCAGGGGGTGCCCCCTGCTTGGTACTCCGTGGAACCTTAGGAAATTCTAAGACTTCCAGGCTTCGAAATTTCCAATTCCGAGAATATTTCCAGAACAATTTTTTTGAAACTAAAAACAGCAAAAAAACAAGGAACTCGCTCCGTGGCATCTTGTTAATAGGTTAGTTCCGGAAATCGATAAAAATGACATAAAGTGGATAGAAAACATGTGGGAAATAACATGAAAACAACATGGAACATCATAAATTAAGGATGCATTTATGACGTATCACCCGTTGTCTTTCATCTCCTAGATTAGATCTTGGCCCTTCGGGTTTATTGCGCGTAGGAAATTTTTTGTTTTCCATGCAGCGTACCCTTCGTGGTATCAGAGTCGTATCAATGCGTATATGATATGTACACATAGGTGTATGTGGGCGTTGATGATCATGTTATTGCCTTCTTGAGTATTTGATGATCTTAGTGGCATAGTAGGATGAAGCTGCCCTAGACAAACTTTACGTGTACTTTGTACGCGAGACCTGTCTCACTTGTGGCCGAGGGGGTGTCCGTTTCTCCTACGATAGTTAAGATTAAATCTACGAAGGGTTGTTAAAAATATGTTTATCAACGTTGTGGTTGATGTTCGTAGGTATGAACGGTTCTATCCTTGAAAACCCTAAGCCACGTAAATTATGCAAAAATAAATTAGAGACGTCTAACTAGTTTTTGCAGGGCATGTGATGTGATATGGTCAATGTTACAAATTTGATTATGATATGATCTCTTTTGTAAATTATTGATATACCGGCGGGATCCATATGGTTGTCTTATTATTTATGGCCAGCGTGCTATATATCATATCCATGTGATACGATTTAATTTTGATGGACAATCAAGATGGAGGTGCCATGAACCTTGGTGCCACACCGGTGGAATGATAGAGACCATACCATGATGCACAACATGGAGATCAAGGGCAAGAAGGACCATATCATATCACATTATCCATGCATGTGATGTTAATCCTTTTATGAATCTTATTTTGCTTAGATCGCGACTATAGCATTATAAGATGATCCCTCTCACTTAATATCAAGATAATAATATGTTCTTCCTTAGTATGCACCGTTAAGAAAGTTCGTCGTTTCGAGACACCACGTGATGATCGTGTGTGACAGACTCAACGTTTGCATACAACGGGTGCTAACGAGCCTAGCATGTACAGACATGGCCTCGGAACACACGCAATACTACGGTTCTACTTGGCGAGCCTAGAATGTACAAACATGGCCTCAGAACACGTAACCGAAAGGTAAAACATGAGTCATATGGTTGAGATGATGAACATGTCGATGTTCGCCTTTGCAACTACATCATCTCAGGTGATGATCGGTTTTGGTGTAGTGAATTGGGTTTTTGTAATCACTAAAACGACTAGAGGGATGTTGTTTTTGAGTGGGAGTTCACGTAGTTATTTTGAATTAACTTGAACTTATTTTATCATGAACAACCAATCAAAGTGAATTTTCATAAATTTTACTATTCATTGGCATCCACAAACTACATTACACTTAGATTGTTAATTGAGATATAACTGTTATGATCTGGTAAAACCATTTAAGATTGATACCGTATTTGTGAAATTTAAAATTAAGTCCTACTGTAGATTTTCGGTATTACCTACCTAGCTCCATATGATTAATGATTGACTGATCTAGAGAGTAAATTATTCCAACTTAGAATCCAGTGTCATGCTTGCTTCCATAATACTTTATCTTCAAAAGAATGTTTGTTTGATCAAGGTGATTTAGGAACTGAAAAGAACTGTTTTTAGAAACAATCAAGTGAAAGATATATTGATATCTAAAAACTTATTTGTGGCAACATGACTTAGTATAATTTGTCATGACAATGTTCTTATATTATTTGAATATATGCAATGATTGAAGACGCTAGACGTTTGAATTTTCCAAGAAGTTGGGTGCTAATATTATCCTCTAAATTCCTTCCTTCGAGCTATAGTAGCTTCATCACAAATTTGTTGTGATGGGATGGATTAAAAGTATGGGTAAAGTCGTTTACCTTGCCTAGAGATTTCTAAGAGTGGAATCCGGAAGAATGCTATTAATATGGTGATATTAGTAGAACAATCAAACTCAAAGTATGAATCAATGGGTGATAGTATATGACTAACACGCCAAGGAAGATGTGCTAGTACGACTAGCATTGTTTGATGTCGAATGATTCTTCTGTAAAGGAAAAGGAATATTGAAAATAGAATTATAAAAGGTATATGGCAGAAAAGAATATAACTAGAAAGATCCAGCTCAGTAGTATATGCTTTATATACAAGTTGTAGATTTATTACTAATTAACAAAGTATTTTTTTTGGGTATTTTGATACCATATTGGTTGGTATGAGTTGTCATACAAAGCAACACAATGCAAGAAATACAAGCCTAAGAGGAACTAGTAGTAGATGTGGAATCGATTATGACAAGAACATAAATAAAGTGTTATTGTGTTCATTGTCGTATCAAACATTCAACGTTTATTTTAAGAACTTAATAAGTTGTTATTTTGTTCTGGTCTTTTGTATGAACAGATAAGATTGTTGAAACTATGACCATGTTCCATAATTGATGGATGAGTTCATATAAATCGTGTTGGTAATGTAAACATCTATAATACTAAATGCTAAACGTTCCAAGACGTAAAAGAATTTCATTTAAATTTTGACAACACCATTTTAGTTCATATCGAAAAGTAAAACATGAAAGGAAGTCCATGTTAATGGACTTAAGGAGTCATTTTATTTTTTAACAAATTGACGCTTGTGAGACCTTTTCCAAAAGATGAATAGAATTCCGTTCATAGACAAAAGTAGAATGGACGACTAATTTAATGGAGATTATACATATTGATGTATATAGTCCATTATGTATAGTCATGTGTGGTGGATTTATTTTTCCTTCATAAAATTTCGTCGATGATTTGAGTAGATATATGAGTATATCTATTTCAAGAGAACGTAGTTTGAAATTTTTGAATTGGTTCAAACTATTGTTAGTATGAAGTAAAAATGTTGGAAATATGCCCTAGAGGCAATCATGTATGATGTAATTACCAATGTATTCATAAAGTTATTAAGTTATCCTTGTTTTGAACATCTGATACATGTCATTGAATATGTGATTCGATCGTGGAACTATGTATTCATGTTGTTCATACTAAACTGTCCTTGGTCATTTAGGTTGTGATGGGCACACACCCTAGACTAATGTGAGTGTTGGCTGATGACATTGTTCCACTTGTCATGGGCATGGGGATGCCATTCCAACGTTCACGAACTTGGCTAAAGAGTTTAGCAAGTCGGACTGACCCACATTGAGATGCAACGAGCAAGTCGTCATTTGCATGTCTCAATCAATGTAATCCTTAGACCTGAGGTTGTCGCACAATCCGAGTTGTGGATCACCGACTTAGGTTCTGTCAAACGTTGTTGTGTGACAAGACAGTTATAAAAGCAGAGTACGGGTCGAATGAGAAGCAAGCTGCGTGATGTGGATAATCAAGATGGGATTTTGCCCCTCCGAATGGAGAGATATTCTCTGGGCCCTCTCGAGTGATATGATTCAGGAAGCATGGCCATGCGCGACTCAGTTAAGTGTTAACTGTGTCGGTTGACTAAGAGTTAGTCAGATGAATCACATATCACGGATCGAGAAGAGAGTTGAACTATTAAAGGGATGACGATAAATCGCCTATAGTTCGACAAGGTATATCGTGAGGCAAAAGGACTAAGATGAATATCACATTGACAGGTATGTCGTCATGACTCAATGTGACTTGGGAATCGGCACGTTCTGCTAGGAGCCGCTACCGATTGATCGATTGGGAGTCGGACTCCAATCATGTCCAAGTCACCATGAGCCTGCAGGGTCGCACACTTAAGAGCGGGAGCAAGTATTGGTCGGGTCGGACCCGAACCGGAAATGGACTGAGTTTGTGAGTCGGACTCACAGAGGGAATGGGCCACAAGTGTTGTGAAGCCCACTACCATTCCTATATAAAGAGGGGCGCAGGTTGCCCGGCGGGCACGTTAGTCCACTCCCATGCGTTGGGAACCCTAACCCCACTCAGTCCAGCCGTCGCACCGGACCTAGCAGTCCACCATTGGAGCTCCTCCTCGTACGTGTGGATACCGGCAGAGGTGTTGTACGTTCAGCACTTCGGCGTTCGTGGGATCGGATCGGCTGGATCGGATCGTGGGACTGCACTGCCCCGACGCGCTGCATCGATAATCCGCACCTACGCGTCTAGTGGTAATACTCGTGGCCTTCTACCTCGGCTAGATCTTGGAAGTACCGCGTAGGAAAAAGTTTTGATTATCTCTACGCGTTCCAACAGTGGTATCAGAGCGGTAGCTTCTGGTATTAGGCCCGAGATCCGTACATATGTGATATGTAGTTAGCATTAGATTGGATCTAAGTGCTATTTTGGTGGTCGTTCTATGAGATAGATCGGTTTTGTACAAGGTTGATTGAATCAATCGTACTCGGGGTTAATGGATGATCTGGTTTTCGTGATCATACTGCTAAGGTCGTGGAACAACTTACCCCTACCGTTCGATTTCCGCCATCGGGGTATACCGTGACACATAAATCCAGTTGCGGTGATCGAAGATCAAAGAGTTTGATCGAATCGGAATACGGATCAGATTCGGGTAAAATCTTTTTATCCGATGAAGAAATCCATGTTCGAAATGCAGATGAGATCTGTCGTAGCGCCTTAGATGTTGTTGCGAGTTTCACAACACCGGTAGATATCGTATCTATGCATAACTTGTTTTTGCAGGAAGTTGTGAATGGTATGGCTTATGTGCATATGATGTGTGTAATCCATACATGATCTGCGTATCATGTTTTTGTCAGCCGGCTGGAGCCTAGGTGCTATCATTATTATTGTATACCGGCCTGCATGTCGGATTCTCTATGTAAATTTTCATTTACTAGCTAGTGTAGCTTGTTGGAGAACCCGGAAGAGATGCAAGTCGATGTACAAGTCGACTACATGGAGTAAGATGGCACGTGACAAGAGTTGGCACGAGTCGACTTACAAGCTTTGTGGAGATGGAGATCACCATGAAAAGAGCCATACCATTTCACATTATAATTGCTTTATTTGTGTTATTGTTATGTCTCTGTTTACCTCTATTTAGATAGTTGGTAGATTTTAATCCCTCAAGGAAGGTCTAGTCGGTCGCCCCGCTAGTGCTGCACCATCACAAGTCGGACATTCTTGGTATTGGGCTCATAAAATTGAGGTGCTACCAATTCTTTCCGATTAGGTGGGTTTGAGTCGGACTCTTACAAGCAGAAGCACTTGGTAAGCTAGACGAGTCCATCACAACAGTTGTGGGGCTCGGGACGAGGTAGGTTGGGAGCCGGGGCATATGATGTCACCCAACTAACAGGAGTCGTATTGGATACAATTGGCAAGGTGTTGCCTACCTAGATCACTTGACGGCTAGCAGTGACGCTAAAGCTCACTAGTCGGTTTGCTTATTTAGGGTCTTAAATCACTTAGCAACCATCGGAGGGATGTTGGTTTTAGTGGGAGCATAAGTATTAAAGCGTTTAATATGCCTGCTCTTTTATGAATACATGTCTTAAGTGTTTTGCATATTTTCTGTTGTAGATCAATGGCACCTAGCAACCTTCCTCAGTTGTCCGCTTTTGCGTTGAGGTTAATCCTAGAGAAAGATAAGCTAAATGGAACTAATTTCACCAACTGGTATCGTAATCTGAGGATAGTACTCAAGCATGACAAGAAAGAACATGTTCTAGAAACTCCACTTCCAGAAGAGCCTGATGATGATGCGACCGTCGCAGTCATGAATGCCTACCGTAAGACTAGAGATGAGTCTACGAAAATTAGCTGTCTTATGCTTGCACACATGGAACCGGACTTGCAGCAGCAGTTCGAGAATGTTGAGGCCCGCGATATGATCGAAAGCCTCAAAAGTATGTTCCAGGCTCAGGCAAAGACCGAGAGGTATCAAGTCTCTCAAGCTTTGCTGGGCTGTAAGCTGAAAGACGGCGATCCACTGAGTCCGCATGTAATCAAGATGATTGGTTACATACAGTCTCTGGATCGGCTGGGCTTCCCAATTAACGAAGAGTTCGCTACTGATATAATTCTGAACTCTCTTCCTAGTGCGTATGGCCCGTTCATCTCGAACTACCATATGCATGGTATGGATAAGAGTATCACTGAATTACATGGGATGCTCAAAACGGCAGAGGCTGATATCAAGAAAGGAGCCAGTCAAGTGTTGGTTGTGCAGAATAAGGCTAAGTTCAAGAAGGGTTCTTGGACTAAGAAGAAGAAGGATAAGTGAGGAGGTAGTGCCCATGGCCCTGTCCAGAGTGCTCCCTCAAAGACTAAGCCTTCTCCTGCAGCCGGAGCCAATTGCTTCTATTGCAAGAAAGATGGCCACTGGAAGAGGAACTGCACCAAGTATTTGGCTAACAGGGACAAGAGTGGAGGTGTGACTTCCAACTCAGGTACGCTTGTGTGCAATGTTATAGACATTTATCTTGCTGATGCACCTAACAGTTCTTGGGTATATGATATCGGACCAGTCATTCACATTTGCAACTCGTTGCAGGGACTGGTAAGAACTAGGAGCGTGGCAAGAGAAGTTGATATCCGGGTCGGCAACAAGGCGAGAGTTGTTGCGTTGGAAGTCGGCACGATGCAACTTCATTTACCTTCAGGATTTTTATTGGAACTGAATAATTGTTATTATGTTCCATCGCTTAGTCAAAACATTATTTTCGCCTCATGTTTGATGATACAAGGTTATGAGTCGAATATTAAGAATAATGGTTTTCTTTATGTTTGAAAGATACATTTCATGGCTTTGCACCCGTTCAGAACGGGTTATTTATTTTAAATCTTGATAGTGAATCGGTCTATAACATAAATGTTAAAAGGTTGAAACCAAATGATCTGAATATGACTTACTTTTGGCACTGTCGGCTTGGTCATATAAGTTGGAAGCGCGTGAAGAAGCTCCATGATGATGGACTTCTAACTTCGTTCGACTTAGAGTCATTCGAGACATGCAAATCATGCCTACTAGGCAAAATGACCAAGACACCTTTTGCAAGGAGTTGTGAAAGGGTGTCCGACTTGTTGGAACTAATAAATAGTGATGTATGTGGTCCAATGAGCACGACAGCCAGAGGTGGTTATGAGTACTTCATTACCTTCACTGATGATTTGAGTAGGTATGGATATATCTATTTAATGAAACAGAAGTCGGAAGCCTATGAAAAGTTCAAGGAATTCCAGAGTGAGGTACAAAATTAGCTCGGCAAGAAAATAAAGTTTCTACGGTCGGACCATGGAGGCGAGTACATGAGCCATGAGTTTTATGACCATCTAAAGAGTTGTGGAATAGTTCCTCAACTCACTCCGCCGGGTACACCGCAGAGAAACGGTGTATCGGAATGGAGAAATCAGACCTTGTTGGACATGGTACGATTAATGATGAGTCGGACAGATCTACCTTTATCATTTTGGGGTTATTGTCTAGAAACTGCAGCTTTCACACTAAACAGAGTACCATCAAAGTCAGTAGAGAAGACACCACATGAGATGTGGACTTGTAAAAAGTCAAGTTTGTCTTTTCTTAAGATTTAGGGTTGTGAAGCATTTGTCAAGCGACTTCAGTCGGACAAGATCACGCCCAAGTCGGATAAGTGTATTTTCGTGGGGTATCCGAGGGAAACCTTGGGATACTACTTCTACAACCGGGAAGAGGGAAAAGTGTTTGTCGCTCGGAATGGTGTCTTCCTTGAGAAAGAGTTTCTCGGTCGGGAAGTCAGTGGGAGCACAGTGCAACTCGAAGAAATTCGAGAGGAACCGGCTAGGGGCGAGTCGGCGAACGCCTTGGAGGCTGAGCCGTTCGTGGTACCTACACCGGTAACAGCACCTGAACCACGAAGATCTTCCAGATTACAAAATGCTCGTGATGTTTTACTGTTAGACAGTAATGAGCCGGCAACTTATTCGGAAGCGATGGTGGGATCTGATTCCGAGTCATGGCTTGGAGCCATGAGATCCGAGTTAAAGTCCATGGATAAAAACCAAGTTTGGAATTTGGTTGATCTGCCTGACGGTGCAAGACCCGTCGAGTGCAAATGGATCTTTAAAAGGAAAACTGATATGGATGGAAATGTTTCCGTCTATAAAGCACGACTTGTCGCGAAGGGGATCCAAAAGGTTCAAGGAGTTGACTACGACGATACCTTCTCGCTCGTAGCGATGCTTAAATCAGTTCGGATCATGTTAGCTATAGCAGCCTATTTCGGCTATAAGATATGGCAGATGGATGTCAAGACGGCTTTCCTGTAACACCTGGGGTGTTACCCTAAGTAGAGTTGGTTGTTTTTATTTTGCTTGCATCACATGCATCATATGCATTGCATCCTGTTTTTCCAAAAAAAAAACAACTAAAAAATCTGAGCCAAATTAAACTTTCAAACATTGTCCCAATTTTCCAATTTAAAAATTTCAAACTAAAGCAAACTCAATTGTTTTCAATAGTTTGGAGTTGTTTTAATCAAATTGCTTGTTAATAAATTTTCCCTTTTGTTAACACCCAAATGATAAATTTCAAATTCATTTCAACATCAATCATAATGGGCAAGATCAAATTGTGGGTTTAAAAACAATCAAATTCTTGCAAACAATTAATTCAATAAGGTCTCATAAATTGTTGGGGTTATTGAATAAATTGTTTAAATATCAATCTATATGGAAAACTAATGGAATTTCAAATACCCACTTAAAACTCCAATTAATAATTCAAATTTTTGGAATTAATGTGCACAATTGCTTTTACTCATTATTTTGCAAATTAATAAAATTCAGTTATAAAATTTAAAACCCCAAACCATATTTGAAATCCAACTAACCATTTAAAAATCAAACTAATATTTCCAATTTTGAAATCAAAACTAACCTTGCTTTTACTCACTGTTTTGCAACTAATAAAATTTAATTGTAAAATAAAAGAACCCCCCCAAAACCCTTTTTCCTTTCTCTCTCTCTCTCTCCCTTTCATCCTTTACAAAAAAAAAAGAGAAAAGGAAAAATCCAAAAGAAAAAAAATAGAGAGAGAGGCAGCCCACCCCATCCCCTTTCTCCCACTAGCCCACCTTCCCCTAGCCAGCCCACCACTTTTGGCCCGATACCCCTTCGTCGCTTGTCGTCTTCCTCCTCGAGCTGGCGTCATCAGTACGACTCCCTCTGCACCACACGATCACCTCCCCCCTCCTCTAATTGCCTGCCGTACGAGCTCGAGCTCCCCTTAAAACCTAGCCACCGACCCCCTCTGCTCGCTAGCCCTAGCCTCCTCTCTGCCGCGCCGCCATCTCCCTTTCCTCCCCCCCCCCGAACGCTTCTGTCTCTGAACCTCGACCACTGCCTCCCGTCATCGTCAGTAGCCGGTCGCTGCTGGCTCGCCACGGCCACCTCGAGGATCCTCTGTCCCCGGGAATGGAACCACCACCCCTCCATCTCCAAGATCGACGAAGGCATCATCGCCAGGTACCCCCCCGATTCGTCGCTTTCTTCCTCGACATCCGCACCTCGGCAACGTCATCGTCGTCTGCAACCCCCCCCCCCGTTTCTGCTTCCGTTACTGTACGACGTCGACCACCGAGGTGAGCGCCACCCCATATCCCTCCTTCCCCTCTCCTGTCCACCCACACACTGCACGCACTACGCACACATCGCGAGCTAGCCACAGCCCCGTCGATCGCCGCAAGTCCCCTGCCGTCTCGTTGCTGTTCGTCGTAAGAGAACGATGCTGTTCTTTTTGTTTAGTTAACGCGCAGCAGTAAGTTTAACCTTGCTCGCAACCCCTATCTGTCACAAAACAACAGCAGCATCGCACTGGTTCCGTTCCGTCCGCACGCAAGCGAGCCCGCGGGTTCGAGTCCTACCAAGGGGATTTATCCCCACCTTTTTCTCTGCCACGCGCGCAGGGGCAGGACCCACAGGTCATTGGCCCCTGCTGCCACCTCACCGCGCACACGCCCACGTGGCCGCCACAGGGGCACGGGCCCGCACCGCAGAGGCCCAGGCTAGGGTGCCCTGGGTGAAAAACGCCCCAGGGGCCCCTCTGCAATTTCTTTTCTATCTTTTAGGTCCCTGCTATTACAGATTAGCCCCCAAACTTAAAATGCACATAACTTTTATGTTGCAAACTCAAATAATGTAGATAAAATATGTTTTCTGCCCCAAATTTAATACTCTATCTAATTACATCATTTGTTTTCTGTTTTGCACATTTCAAATTGTTTCAAATTTCAAATTCAAACAATTCATTTCAAATTTGGTTAAATCCATAAGTAATTCATACTTAATTAAAATAACACAAATAAAATATGTTTTTCAGTCCAAATTCATTGTACTTTCTGTTTATCAACTTTGTTTTGCATTTTGGGCAATTAAAATTAATGTTATTTAATAATTCTTAAAAATGACAAACTAAATGGCATAATTAATAACTTTCAAATGGTTGCTCCAAATTAAATACTCAAAACATGTTTTCCATCCAAAATTAAATGTCACACTTGAATATAAACTTTGTTTTATGGTTTGCAACATCTAAATTGGATATTTGCTTCACCTCTTAATTAATGCATTTAAAATTGGTAATATGCTTAACTAAATCATTTAAAATTGTTTTCCAACATATAAAATATGTGTTCCATGCTATTTTGAACCACCTTTCCAAATATAAAATTTGTTTCATGTTTTGAATAAATTAAAATTGCTTGAATAATTTTAAACCTTGTTTAAATCATTTAAATTTGCTAAATTCATAACTTGCTCAAATTAAATTATTTTTGAACATATAAAATATGTTTTCAAACTAGAAAAGTATAACCTTTTCAATTATGAATTTGAATTTATGTTTTGAACAAATAAAATTCAAATAATATTCAAACTTGAATTAAATTCAATTAAAACTTGTTTAAACTTGTTTAATTCATAATTAAATCATTGTAATTCCTTTTTCAATAATTGAAACATGTAATCCACCTAAAATTTTGTGATCTTCTCAAATATGAACTTTGTTATCTGTTTTGAACAATTTAACTTGATGAAAATAACAAATGCTTGTGTGACACCTTTAAGTAACCAAAATTCCAAAACTTAATAAGTGAATTTCAAAATGGGTAAACCTTATTTCCAATTGGTTCTATTGTTGTTATTTTGTTGTTTTCCTCATCCATGCATCATACTAAACCACTTTCACCTGTTGGTTAGTTGTAAAACAATTGTTTCAACCATAATTCATGGGCCTTTCATATGCAACTCAAATTGCATATGGGTCCATTTAAACATGTTTATCATGTCAACTAGTTTATCTTGATGCATCTTTAAACTTGTCATGCATCCATATCTTGATCATGCTGGATCTTTTGCCGTAGTAGTAATTGTTGCATCCGGTGTTTGTTCGAGGTTCGTTGCTTCTTCGCGGATAGGACGTTGAGACGATGTGAGCAACGACAAGTTCTGTGGATGTACCTCTACTTGCTGGATCTCAGGCAAGTATACTCACTTGCTGCCAAATGGCTGCCTTTCATCACTTGTTACCGATTCTTTCCGTTGTACTTATTCTAGCCTGTTGATTCGATGCTTGTGTCCCGATCCTATTATATGTTTATCTTGCAGCCATGATATAGCCTTCCTTCCACTTCCTATTAACTGTTGTTTGTTTACCTTGTTGGCCCTCGTGTCGTAGTTGCATGCTTAGTGTTGTTTGCGCTCAAGTCTTGTTGTCCGTCTTATCACCTGTTTAGTTTGATAGTTGGGTTTCAATTCAATCAACAACATGTTAATGTTTTGGGTAATAATAATTTGATGATAAGGCACCGGCAGGAGGCCCGGCGTGGTTTTGAAGCCTGCTAGTGTCGACCCTAATTAGGAAAAGGGTCTTGTCTACTGATCCATGATGAGCGCACTAACCGCATGTGGGAAGCGAGTATGGGCGCCCCCCTCAATTTGATTCGATTCGCATCTCGTCCAAATCGCCTCATTTAGTTCGGGCTTTCCATTTGCCGCATGCATGATCTTGCGAACCCAGGCCAGGGTGGAACTTTTGTAGTCGGCATTTAGGGAGACACGTTCTTAGAGTGCTATGAGGGCCCCCTTTTCTTCGTGGGGCTTGATTAGCCGTGCGCTCAATTGCACGGGGTTCTTTGGGCTTGATGCGAAGAAGAGTTGAGTTGTGTTGAGTGCCCCGCTTGGTGGAAGGGCCCTTCCATCTGGCGGGTTATTCTTACGTGTACGGCTAAATTGGTGCACCCCTGCAGGGATAAATCTTCTCGAGAAGCCGTGTTTTCCGCGGTTATGGTTGACTTGGTGAAAGTACTGGCTAACAAGTACTCAGAATAACTTACACCTAACTAATGATACTTGACTAGTAATAGTCTTATTGACACAATAATCTGATCCATCCTTAATCCAACAGTGTGAGTTATCCTTGGGTTGCTTCCTTAGTAGGGGGTAACATTGGAGGGGTTTGTTTGGTGGTTAGTACTAGTTGGTTACGATACGCTATCTTATCCCCCTCTTTTAGCCGGATGTTGTAGTGAGTCTCTGTAGTTGGTTAGTGCAGCCCGCTGCCGCTTATTTGCAATAATCCCTTCCTTTCCGTTGAACCCAAAGTATTTGTATCTTGTGATGACTAGCTACGCCGGTATCTTGTGAGTATGGTTTATCCACTTTCCAGTACTTAACCGTACTGACCCACGAATCTTTTTCGTGGCTGCATATTCAACATTGCAGTCAACAGGTTTGAAGTCTGACGACGTTAGCTTGGGAATCCCTCCGGCTTGGCCTGGGCAGGGATTGGACGCTCTCGGTTATCTTCAGGAATCTTAGTCCAATTTGTATCTTGTCCGTAGCCGGACGCTATGTTGTTTCTTCCGCTGTTATTTGGATCTTTGTATTGTATCAGTTGTATCCCTGACTCGTTTGAGTCATCTTGTATATATCTTTTCTGTTGTTGTTGTGGATTATTCGTGAACTGTTGTAATGTTATCACAAGTGGCAACCTGGAATCGGTTATTATGTGGATTTTGGCGGGAATGCTGAAATCTGCATAGTGCCCGATCTCGGGGCGTCACAAATGGTATCAGAGCCTTGGTTCCGATTC
Source organism: Alopecurus myosuroides (assembly GCA_028641055.1). NCBI lineage: Eukaryota > Viridiplantae > Streptophyta > Magnoliopsida > Poales > Poaceae > Alopecurus > Alopecurus myosuroides. Next base: position 246,364,647 of record CM054062.1, read on the forward strand.
CCGGTATTGTTTCGATACGAATGGTTATCGAAGCAACGGGTCCGCAAAGCCTGTAGGATAACCTCGCTAACGGTCGTTGTTTCTAGAATGTCAAAAACTATTTCTGCTAAACTATTTTGGAAAACATCTCAATAGGATTCTTGTTTTTCTCCTTATCCCTATTCTATTTCCCCTCCCATCTTATTTGCTTTGGAGTCTCCCCCCTTGTCTATTTTTCAAAGTGTTAGGATCCTACGTGGGTGGACGTTTCCGAGCCTTTAACCTAATAGGTTCGATCATCGGCAGATTCCTGGTGGAAAAACATCGTCGTCACTCCGAGCAAGAATCTCTTGTTAGTGGTGTCGAGAATCTCTTGTTAGTGGTGTCGAGGAGATCAACTGGAAGCATGAAGAATCGTTAGTCGAACTTCTTTCCCCTCCCGGGTTAGCAGGTGGATTGCGAGGGCGCAATCCCTTGTTAGTGGTGTCGTCTGTAACACCTGGGGTGTTACCCTAAGTAGAGTTGGTTGTTTTTCTTTTGCTTGCATCACATGCATCATATGCATTGCATCCTGTTTTTCCAAAAAAAAAACAACTCAAAAATCTAAGCCAAATTAAACTTTCAAACATTGTCCCAATTTTCCAATTTAAAAATTGCAAACTAAAGCAAACTCAATTGTTTTCAATAGTTTGGAGTTGTTTTAATCAAATTGCTTGTTAATAAATTTTCCCTTTTGTTAACACCCAAATGATAAATTTCAAATTCATTTCAACATCAATCATAATGGGCAAGATCAAATTGTGGGTTTAAAAACAATCAAATTCTTGCAAACAATTAATTCAATAAGGTCTCATAAATTGTTGGGGTTATTGAATAAATTGTTTAAATATCAATCTTTATGGAAAACTAATGGAATTTCAAATACCAACTTAAAACTCCAATTAATAATTCAAATTTTTGGAATTAATGTGCACAATTGCTTTTACTCATTATTTTGCAAATTAATAAAATTCAGTTATAAAATTTAAAACCCCAAACCATATTTGAAATCCAACTAACCATTTAAAAATCAAACTAATATTTCCAATTTTGAAATCAAAACTAACCTTGCTTTTACTCACTGTTTTGCAACTAATAAAATTTAATTGTAAAATAAAAGAACCCCCCCCCCAAAACCCTTTTTCCTTTCTCTCTCTCTCTCTCCCTTTCATCCTTTACAAAAAAAAGAGAAAAGGAAAAATCCAAAAAAAAAAAAGGAGAGAGGCAGCCCACCCCATCCCCTTTCTCCCACTAGCCCACCTTCCCCTAGCCAGCCCACCACTTTTGGCCCGATACCCCTTCGTCGCTTGTCGTCTTCCTCCTCGAGCTGGCGTCATCAGTACGACTCCCTCTGCACCACACGATCACCTCCCCCTCCTCTGATTGCCTGCCGTACGAGCTCGAGCTCCCCTTAAAACCTAGCCACCGACCCCCTCTGCTCGCTAGCCCTAGCCTCCTCTCTGCCGCGCCGCCATCTCCCTTTCCTCCCCCCCCCCCGAACGCTTCTGTCTCTGAACCTCGACCACTGCCTCCCGTCGCCGTCAGTAGCCGGTCGCTGCTGGCTCGCCACGGCCACCTCGAGGATCCTCTGTCCCCGGGAATGGAACCACCACCCCTCCATCTCCAAGATCGACGAAGGCATCATCGCCAGGTACCCCCCCGATTCGTCGCTTTCTTCCTCGACATCCGCACCTCGACAGCGTCATCGTCGTCTGCAACCCCCCCGTTTCTGCTTCCGTTACTGTACGACGTCGACCACCGAGGTGAGCGCCACCCCGTATCCCTCCTTCCCCTCTCCTGTCCACCCACGCACTGCACGCACTATGCACACATCGCGAGCTAGCCACAGCCCCGTCGATCGCCGCAAGTCCCCTGCCGTCTCGTTGCTGTTCGTCGTCAGAGAACGATGCTGTTCTTTTTGTTCAGTTAACGCGCAGCAGTAAGTTTAACCTTGCTCGCAACCCCTATCTGTCACAAAACAACAGCAGCAACGCACTGGTTCCGTTCCGTCCGCACGCAAGCGAGCCCGCGGGTTCGAGTCCTACCAAGGGGATTTATCCCCACCTTTTTCTCTGCCACGCGCGCAGGGGCAGGACCCACAGGTCATTGGCCCCTGCTGCCACCTCACCGCGCACACGCCCACGTGGCCGCCACAGGGGCACGGGCCCGCACCGCAGAGGCCCAGGCTAGGGTGCCCTGGGTGAAAAACGCCCCAGGGGCCCCTCTGCAATTTCTTTTCTATCTTTTAGGTCCCTGCTATTACAGATTAGCCCCCAAACTTAAAATGCACATAACTTTTATGTTGCAAACTCAAATAATGTAGATAAAATATGTTTTCTGCCCCAAATTTAATACTCTATCTAATTACATCATTTGTTTTCTGTTTTGCACATTTCAAATTGTTTCAAATTTCAAATTCAAACAATTCATTTCAAATTTGGTTAAATCCATAAGTAATTCATACTTAATTAAAATAACACAAATAAAATATGTTTTTCAGTCCAAATTCATTGTGCTTTCTGTTTATCAACTTTGTTTTGCATTTTGGGCAATTAAAATTAATGTTATTTAATAATTCTTAAAAATGACAAACTAAATGGCATAATTAATAACTTTCAAATGGTTGCTCCAAATTAAATACTCAAAACATGTTTTCCATCCAAAATTAAATGTCACACTTGAATATAAACTTTGTTTTATGGTTTGCAACATCTAAATTGGATATTTGCTTCACCTCTTAATTAATGCATTTAAAATTGGTAATATGCTTAACTAAATCATTTAAAATTGTTTTCCAACATATAAAATATGTGTTCCATGCTATTTTGAACCACCTTTCCAAATATAAAATTTGTTTCATGTTTTGAATAAATTAAAATTTCTTGAATAATTTTAAACCTTGTTTAAATCATTTAAATTTGCTAAATTCATAACTTGCTCAAATTAAATTATTTTTGAACATATAAATATGTTTTCAAACTAGAAAAGTATAACCTTTTCAATTATGAATTTGAATTTATGTTTTGAACAAATAAAATTCAAATAATATTCAAACTTGAATTAAATTCAATTAAAACTTGTTTAATTCATAATTAAATCATTGTAATTCCTTTTTCAATAATTGAAACATGTAATCCACCTAAACTTTTGTGATCTTCTCAAATATGAACTTTGTTATCTGTTTTGAACAATTTAACTTGATGAAAATAACAAATGCTTGTGTGACACCTTTAAGTAACCAAAATTCCAAAACTTAATAAGTGAATTTCAAAATGGGTAAACCTTATTTCCAATTGGTTCTATTGTTGTTATTTTGTTGTTTTCCTCATCCATGCATCATACTAAACCACTTTCACCTGTTGGTTAGTTGTAAAACAATTGTTTCAACCATAATTCATGGGCCTTTCATATGCAACTCAAATTGCATATGGGTCCATTTAAACATGTTTATCATGTCAACTAGTTTATCTTGATGCATCTTTAAACTTGTCATGCATCCATATCTTGATCATGCTGGATCTTTTGCCGTAGTAGTAATTGTTGCATCCGGTGTTTGTTCGAGGTTCGTTGCTTCTTCGCGGATAGGACGTTGAGACGATGTGAGCAACGACAAGTTCTGTGGATGTACCTCTACTTGCTAGATCTCAGGCAAGTATACTCACTTGCTGCCAAATGGCTGCCTTTCATCACTTGTTACCGATTCTTTCCGTTGTACTTATTCTAGCCTGTTGATTCGATGCTTGTGTCCCGATCCTATTATATGTTTATCTTGCAGCCATGATATAGCCTTCCTTCCACTTCCTATTAACTGTTGTTTGTTTACCTTGTTGGCCCTCGTGTCGTAGTTGCATGCTTAGTGTTGTTTGCGCTCAAGTCTTGTTGTCCGTCTTATCACCTGTTTAGTTTGATAGTTGGGTTTCAATTCAATCAACAACATGTTAATGTTTTGGGTAATAATAATTTGATGATAAGGCACCGGCAGGAGGCCCGGCGTGGTTTTGAAGCCTGCTAGTGTCGACCCTAATTAGGAAAAGGGTCTTGTCTACTGATCCATGATGAGCGCACTAACCGCATGTGGGAAGCGAGTATGGGCACCCCCCTCAATTTGATTCGATTCGCATCTCGTCCAAATCGCCTCATTTAGTTCGGGCTTTCCATTTGCCGCATGCATGATCTTGCGAACCCAGGCCAGGGTGGAACTTTTGTAGTCGGCATTTAGGGAGACACGTTCTTAGAGTGCTATGAGGGCCCCCTTTTCTTCGTGGGGCTTGATTAGCCGTGCGCTCAATTGCACGGGGTTCTTTGGGCTTGATGCGAAGAAGAGTTGAGTTGTGTTGAGTGCCCCGCTTGGTGGAAGGGCCCTTCCATCTGGCGGGTTATTCTTACGTGTACGGCTAAATTGGTGCACCCCTGCAGGGATAAATCTTCTCGAGAAGCCGTGTTTTCCGCGGTTATGGTTGACTTGGTGAAAGTACTGGCTAACAAGTACTCAGAATAACTTACACCTAACTAATGATACTTGACTAGTAATAGTCTTATTGACACAATAATCTGATCCATCCTTAATCCAACAGTGTGAGTTATCCTTGGGTTGCTTCCTTAGTAGGGGGTAACATTGGAGGGGTTTGTTTGGTGGTTAGTACTAGTTGGTTACGATACGCTATCTTATCCCCCTCTTTTAGCCGGATGTTGTAGTGAGTCTCTGTAGTTGGTTAGTGCAGCCCGCTGCCGCTTATTTGCAATAATCCCTTCCTTTCCGTTGAACCCAAAGTATTTGTATCTTGTGATGACTGGCTACGCCGGTATCTTGTGAGTATGGTTTATCCACTTGCCAGTACTTAACCGTACTGACCCACGAATCTTTTTCGTGGCTGCATATTCAACATTGCAGTCAACAGGTTTGAAGTCTGACGATGTTAGCTTGGGAATCCCTCCGGCTTGGCCTGGGCAGGGATTGGACGCTCTCGGTTATCTTCAGGACTCTTAGTCCAATTTGTATCTTGTCCGTAGCCGGACGCTATGTTGTTTCTTCCGCTGTTATTTGGATCTTTGTATTGTATCAGTTGTATCCCTGACTCGTTTGAGTCATCTTGTATATATCTTTTCTATTGTTGTTGTGGATTATTCGTGAAATGTTGTAATGTTATCACAAGTGGCAACCTGGAATCGGTTATTATGTGGATTTTGGTGGGAATGCTGAAATCTGCATAGTGCCCGATCTCGGGGCGTGACATTTCCTTAATGGAAATTTAACCGAGGACATGTATATGATACAGCCCGAAGGTTTTGTCGATCCAGCTAACGCTGACAAAGTATGCAAACTTCAGAAATCCATTTATGAGTTGAAGCAAGCATCTCGGAGTTGGAACATTCGCTTTGATGAGGTAGTCAAATCGTTTGGCTTCATCAAGAGCGATCATGATTCTTATTTATACAAGAAGTTTAGTGGGAGAAAAGTAAATTTTCTAATCTTATATGTGGATGACATATTGCTGATTGGAAATGATGTCATGATGTTGCAAGAAACCAAAGTGTCATTGGAAAGGAGTTTCTCAATGAAAGATTTGGGTGAGGCGGCTTACATATTAGGAATCAGGATCTATAGAGATAGATCAAGGCGGCTCATTGGATTGAGTCAGAGTACATATCTGGACAAAGTTTTGAAGAAATTCAAAATGGAAGAGTCCAAGAAGGGATTCTTACCGATGTCCCATGGTATAAAACTTAGCAAGACTCAGTGTCCTTCGACGACTGATGAGCGAAGTCGGATGAGTGTGACCCCGTATGCTTCGGCAATCGGATCCATCATGTATGCCATGATTTGTACTAGGTCAGATGTTTCCTATGCTCTAAGTGTTACGAGCAGATACCAGGCTGACCCTGGCGAAGCCCACCGGGCAGCGGTTAAAAACATCCTTAAGTACTTGAGAAGGACTAAGGAAATGTTCCTAGTTTATGGAGGTGATGAGGAATTCAGTGTAAAGGGTTACACGGATGCGAGTTATCTCACCGACTCAGATGACTCTCGTTCGTAATCTGGACACGTGTGCGTAATGAACGGAGGGGCTGTGAGCTGGAAGAGTTCCAAGCAAGATACGGTGTCTGCATCTACAACAGAGGCTGAGTATATTGCTGCCTCGGAGGTGGCAAAGGAAGCTGTTTGGATCAGGAAGCTCCTGATAGATCTTGGTGTGGTTCAGGGCGCGTCCAATCCGTTGGACGTATATTGTGACAACAATGGTGCTATCGCACAAGCCAAGGAACCTAGTCTCTAGTGCAAGTGGGAGACTGTTGGGAATATGCCCTAGAGGCAATCATGTATGATGTAATTCCCACTGTATTCATAAAGTTATTAAGTTATCCTTGTTTTGAACATCTGATATATGTCATTGAATATGTGATTCGATTGTGGAACTATGTATTCATGTTGTTCATACTAAACTGTCCTTGGTCATTTAGGTTGTGATGGACACACACGCTAGACTAATGTGAGTGTTGGCTGATGACACTGTTTCACTTGTCATGGGCATGGTGATGCCATTCCAACATTCACGGACTTGGCTAAAGAGTTTAGCAAGTCGGACCGACCCACATTGAGATGCAACGAGCAAGTCGTCATTTGCATGTCTCAATCAATGTAATCCTTAGACCTGAGGTTGTCGCACAATCCGAGTTGTGGATCACCGACTTAGGTTCTGTAAAACGCTGTTCTGTGACAAGACAATTATAAAAGCAGAGTACGGGTCGAATGAGAAGAAAGCTGCGTGATGTGGATAATCAAGATGGGATTTTGCCCCTCCGAATGGAGAGATATTCTTTGGGACCTCTCGAGTGATATGATTTAGGAAGCATGTCCATGCGCGACTCAGTTAAGTGTTAACTGTGTCGGTTGACTAAGAGTTAGTCAGATGAATCACGTATCACGGATCGAGAAGAGAGTTGAACTATTAAAGGGATGACGATAAATCGCCTATAGTTCAACAAGGTATATCGTGAGGCAAAAGGACTAAGATGAATATCACATTGAAAGGTATGTCGTCATGACTCAATGGGACTTGGGAATCGACACGTTATGCTAGGAGCCGCTACCGATTGATCGATTGGGAGTCGGACTCCAATCGTGTCCAAGTCGCCATGAGCCTGCAGGGTCGCACACTTAAGAGCGGGAGCAAGTATTGGTCGGGTCGGACCCGAACCGGAAATGGACTGAGTTTGTGAGTCGGACTCACAGAGGGAATGGGCCACAAGTGTTATGAAGCCCACTCCATTCGCTATATAAACAGGGGCGCAGGTTGCCCAGCGGGCACGTTAGTCCACTCCCAAGCGTTGGGAACCCTAGCCCCATTCAGTCCAGCCGTCGCACCGGACCTAGCAGTCCACCGTCGGAGCTCCTCCTCGTACGTGTGGATACCGGCAGAGGTGATGTACGTTCAGCACCCCGACGTTCGTGGGATCGGATCGGCTGGATCAGATCGTGGGACTGCACTGCCCCGACGCGCTGCATGCACCTGCGCGTCTAGTGGTAATACTCGTGGCCTTCTACCTCGGCTAGATCTTGGAAGTACCGCGTAGGAAAAAGTTTTGATTATCTCTACGCATTCCAACATAAAATTTATCGATGTATATAGTCCATTATGGATATTATACCTATTGATGTATATAGTCCATTATGTATAGTCATGTGTGGTGGATTTATTTTTTCTTCATAAAATTTCGTCGATGATTTGAGTAGATATATGAGTATATCTATTTCAAGAGAACATAGTTTGAAATTTTTGAATTGGTTCAAACTATTGTTAGTATGAAGTAAAAAATCACCGTAACAAGATAATCAAGTATTTATGATTGGATCATAAAGGATAAATTTTGAGTTACAGGTTTAGCAAAACATCTAAGGAGTTGCAGAATTGTTCTACAACTTATACTTCTCCACTACCCCACATTAGTTTGGAGTGTTCGAGAGACAAAATCAAACCTTGTTTGACATGGTAAGATAAATAAAAATGTCATTATAATTTTGTAGTTTATACATTAGAGACAACCGCTTTTACACTGAAAAGAGTTCCATCATGATCCGTTGAAATTGACACCATATAAGTTATGGCTAGTGACCCGAATTGTCTTTTTCTTAAATTTTGGTATGCATAGCATGTGTAAAATGTTTACAACTAAAATAGTATAAATATATGTTTATAAGGTTATCCCAAAGAAAACATTGGGTATTTCTCCTATCACCGAACCAAAGACAAATGTTGTTTCTCAGAAAGGGTTGATTTCTCGAGAAAGTAGTTCTTGTGAAACAAGTGAGTGGGAGGACAGTACAAACTAGACAAGATTAGACAATCTTCGTTACCATGTCAAGAGTAGCGCAACACTGGAAGTTGCTCTAGGGTTTCCTATTTTGACAAACTAGAAGATGCTACATGTGTTGAAGATACTTCGAATGAGTTTGCGAACTGAACCACAAAATTCCCGAAACTTTATACTTAGACCAACTTGTGGTTTAACAGTAAAATGTTGTTTTGACAACAAAGGACTTGGAACTTATAAAGGAAGCAAATAATGGGCCCTGACTTCGTAAAATTGGCTATGAGTTATTATATCCGCGATAGTATTCCTGTATGAATATCAAGTATGTGACTTGGTAGTACTTTCGATAGGCATGATGCCTAACGATAGCAAACGGGTATATATAGCAACAAAGACAATATTTTTTTACATCCTTTGGAAGTTGTACTTGTCGAAAAGATGTTTTTGACGAAGTTCAAAGAGTTGACTACTACAAGATTTTGATCTTCTGTAGTGATGGTTTAGTATTTGCGGATAGTTCTAGTAAAAGTTACATATTATGATATGGCAGTTGAATAACAAAAACCAACTTTCCTCTAAAGGAAGTTTGATCGAGGATGTGTAATTGACACAGTCTGAGAGTTATGTAAAATTCAAAAGGTTGCTGGAAAGGTATGCACACTTTAATGGTTGAAGTGATCATAACGAAGTTGGAATCTTTACCTTAATGAAGTTATCAAAAGAGTTTGATTCCATCATGAACAATAAAGATGCTTGTAGAGTTACAAGAAATTAAGTGGGAGTTGGTTGTAAAATATGTATTTTAAATTAACACGGTTAAGATTTTCATATTGATTAAAGGCTTAGGAGATATTGGGCATCAATATCTATAAGAGATGGATTGAAGTGCCTGATATGGTTGAGCCATATTACATAGATGAAGTATTGAAGTAAGTCAATATCGAAATGACAAGAAGGAGTTCTTGCCACATGGAAAACAATTGAGAAATATTCAAGTGTTTTGACACACGATGAGCATATTGAAATTGAGATTTCTAAGTCATGTGTTCCATGCTATGTACACAACCCTATGAGTCATGTGCTATAGAATGTTATAGCAGGATAATTCATATGATGATTAGAAAACAGCGGGAGAGATCCTTATGCCATTTTAGAAATGCTAAGGATATGTTTTCCTATGTAGTAATGACAAAATATTCGTTGTAATATGTTACACTTATAGTCTTGTCATCTACTCAAATAATTTTATCTCAATTAAAATATGTGATGAAGGGTGGCACGATAGGATGGAAGAAAGTTCCAAGCAGGATTTGAACGATTTTCAAAATTAAAGTATTGTGACGGATACTACAACAAAGGCTAAGTATATTGTTGTGTTGACAACAAATAATATGAGTACTTTGTGTCAAGGAGTTATTTATTGAACTTGGTGTATTTCCAAGAATGCTGGCACTATGAAGCTATATTTTCACAATGTTAGTAACATTAGTTTAAGCTAAGGAATTAAGTTCTCACCGGTTGACCAAATATATACAATGCCATCTCATTAGAGAATGAGTGGTGCTTATAGACGCAAAGACATGCAAATACAATAGGACCTGAACATTTTCAGATCTTTTGATTAAGTTTACCACACGCAAAGCATGGTAATAACACATGAACGCCATATGTGTTAAGTGCTTACAGACTAGATTATTGACTCTAGTGCAAATGGGAGACTGGAGGAAATATGCCCGAGAGGCAATAATAAAGTAGTTATCTTATTCCTTATTTATGATAAATGTTTATTTATCATGCTAGAATTTTATTAACCGGAAACGTTGATACATGTGTGTGTAAAAATAATGGTTCCTAGTAAAGCCTCTCTTTTAACTAGCTCGTTGATTAAGATATGATCAAGGTTTCCTGATCATGAATAACATAGTCATGTCATTAGGAGAATCATGTGATGAACATAGACCCAAATTAAGTATAACAATACGATCAAGTCATTTAGTTTATATTGTTATATCTTGCATACGAAGTAACCTTAATCCTTAGACCATGAGATCATGTCAATCACTAATACCGGAAGGGTGCTTTGATGTCATCAAATGTCACGCCGTAACAGGGTGACTATAAAGGTGTCGTTGGGTATTCGGAAAGTATTAGTTGAGGCTCATGGATCAAGAGTGGGATTTGTCCATCCAAATGACGGAGAGATATACTCTGGGCCCTCTCGGTGATATCACGTCGACACCACATGCAAGAACGTGACTAGGTCACAAGGATGTCATATCACGGAACGAGTAAAAGAGTACTTGTCGGTAACGAGATCGAACAAGGTATGGTTGATACCAATGATCGGATCTCGGACAAGTAAAATATCACGAGACAAAGGGAATTAGTTACGACGTTGATGGTTTACACGATCACGAAATTCATCGTTAAATATATAGGAGTCATCATGGATCTCAAGATCCCGTTGTTTATTATTAATCGGAGAGGTGTCTCGATCATGTCTATGTTATTCGCGAACCTTAAGGTGACACACTTATGGCTCGATGACGCATTTTAGAGGATACGGAATATCGGAGAAAAGTTTGGACAACACCAAAATCGTTTCGGGTAAATTTGAAATAGTTCAAGGGGTTTTCCATCGAATGGTTGCTAATAGAATTAAAAATGATTCGAGGTGCTATATGCTAGTGTTTGTTAATAAAATTAACAAAATGCTCAAATAAAGAAATAAAAATGTTTTATTTATTTATTAAAGAAAAACCTTTGGGATTTTGAGTGGAATTTAAGTGGAGGATGAGTGGGTGTGAGTGGAGAGTCCACTCACATGATAAGGGGAGATGTGGGGGCACCACCATGCCTGGCCGCATGGGGCCTTTAGGGTGCCCCCTCCTCCTATAAATAGAGGGCATGAGCTCCCTCTCCCTTACACACTTGGTGTCATCTCCACCTCCCTCCTCCTGCTGCTTCACCTCATGTTCATGCGCTTGGCGAAGCTCTGAAAGAAGTTTTCTCCACCATACCATGTCGTCATGCTGCTGGATTTCCGAGGGATCCTCTTCCACTTCCCCGCTGGATCGAGGGAACGGAGGTCGTCATTAAGCCGTACGTGTCACCGATCACGGAGGCAGCGCCGGATTGCGGTGGACATCTTCTCGGTCTTGAGATCGGTGTGAGTACGACTACACCAACAACAAGATTCGATCTCGTAACGCTTAGAGTCTTCGAGGGTATGTTTTCTTAAGACTCTTTCTCTATGCCCGTTGCCTTTCATCTCCTCGATTAGATCTTGGCCCTTCGGGTTTATCGCACGTAGGAATTTTTTTGTTTTCTATGCAACGTACCCTTCAAAAAGCTTCACAGGAATACACATCTGATGCCCTTAAAAAACATATGAAAGATACCAAGAGTATTAAATAACAGAGCACATGTACCTACAAAAACACCTCTCTGTGTTCCAGTTTTCACATCAAGATATGCACATTTGGGGCTATGGATGTAGCAGATGTAAAAAATATCAAGTTACTCATACGTTTTGTGTAGTAAATGTAGCAGTAAACAACCAAAATTAACATTACAGTGGTTTTGTCCATGGAAGAATTTGGCACCAATGAAAAATCATTGAGTGTTTGGGTGAAGTTTCTGGAGATTTAGCTACCTATACATGATGGTGTAAAAGGAAAAAAGATCTAATTTGCTGCTTATCTGTAGATCCTATGTATGAATTGTTGCATGAACTAGCAAACGCTATGAAACCCTCTATTTGTCATAACTTCATGTATATTTTGGGGTATCTGCATCTTGAACTGGATTTTTGTCCAACATGCATGTGCAACAAAGAAAACCAACAAATTAACAAATGTTGAATGAGAGAACTAAAGTTATTACGTGCTTTAACGTAGAGTTACCACATATATTGAAATAAAGTTACCAGTAGCAAAATGATTACTTGAGCTTGCAGAAAAATGAATGCACTAATATATATACAGTGGTTGTTTCCCTCAAATTTGATTTTGCTTGTTCAAGAGCGGTAGAATTACCAACCTTGTTTAACTAAAGTTATACATATAATTATCTCTAGAGTTACCACCTGATTCGTACTAAAGTTGCGACCCGATATCTACTAAAGTTACCACCTAAAGTGTACTAAAAAGTTATCACATGTTGCCGTACTACAACTAACATCTGATGTGCACTAAAATTTCAAATAATAGATTTAAATTACTTCAATTTGCAAACAAGTAATGAAGTGAAAAAACAGTGTGTGTTTCGAAGGCACTATATATTTTTGTATGATTTACAAACAGGGGAAGAATAAATGGATATCAATCTAAATTTAGAAGTTGACAAGATCGATGCTGATATGTCACACACACAAATGATATTATGGACAAGTCAACTGTAGGTATAAGAATAGAAACAATTGTGTATGCTTTTGTGAAGTGTCCATGGCAGAAAAAGGAAAGAACTTTAGGTTATTCATCCCATATAACTGAAGTTGCCAACTAGTATGAACTAAAGTTACCAACTGTTATAAACTAAAGTTACCACATACAATGAGTCCACTAACTTTGATTCTATTTCTTGAAGTTGCACAACAAAGATCATTTTGAAAACTAAAAAGCTAAATACTTCATTGTGATTTTACAACCTAAACTGAAAAACTAAGTTTTCTAAAGGCGCGCGCTGCCGTCGGTCGGCTGATCCCGTGCAGTCGTTTCAGCCACCGTTCGATTACCATCGTATGGTAAAAAACAACCATGTGTTTCCTCGCGTCACTGTCTCCCTGCCGCTCTCTGCTGTCTTGCATGCAGTTCATGTTTCTCTCCGTTGCCTTGCATGCAGGTGCATGTGGTCATGTGTGGTTGTTGACCCTACCATGTGACTAGCTCTAGGTAGGGATGACAATGGGGCGGGTTTGGGCGGGTTGAACTGATCCAAATCCATGCCCATATCCATGAGCTTCTTCTTTTCCCACCCATGAAAGTATCCATGGGTCACAGGTGCTACCCATGCCCATACCCGTTGGATATCCATCTATCCGTGGATATCTAGATCCATGAAACATCAAAAGACCGTCTATAACAATGTGGATGTGGCAACATCAACGATGAAAATAAAATTCACATAACGCAAAACACCATCCATAATAATGTGTTAGTCCTTATTAGGTATAGAATTAGGCCAATGGGCCTTGTATGTTTTTTTTTGAAAATTAATTATACTTTGGATTTAATCCATATTAAATTAAATGTGTCACATACATGTGGGTCATTATTTTTAGATGGATATCCAACGGGTACCCATGGAGCTAGAATTGGATCCATGACCAACCCATAAGTTTGTGGATATCCACCCGCGAAAATCCATGGGTAGAAGATGCCCTCCGAACCCTTATCCACCGGGTTAGATATCCATGGATATTCGGATCCGTGGATAATATTGCCATCCCTAGCTCTAGGCATCTGAATTTTCTTTGTGCAGAAGCTTTTCGTACTACAGCGCCGGTCTAAGCACTGATGGCAGGAGTGTATTATATGAAAATAAATAGTAGTAATTGTTCACTAAGTACAAATCACCAAGAAAATAGCAGCATCTCGCGTCGAGTCTGCCTACACAACAATAATTATAATATTTTGGCACAATTTAAATTCGTGTGTGCAATATCAAAAGAATTATAAAACACTACTTGTAGCACACGTCTAGAAAAATATATAACAATATCTCGCGTCTGCACAACAAAATTTATAATATTCAGCCAAAATTTAAAATCGCTTGTGCAACATAAAAAATTCGGAGGAAAAAACAATTTATAGCACACGTCTAGAAAAATTGCAACATCTCGCGTTTGCTTGCACAATTTTTGTTTTAATATTCCACCACAATTTAAAATAGTTTGTGCAGCATCAAAAACTCGGAGGAAAACACAATTTGTAGCACACGTCAAGAAAAATATATAACAACATATCGCATCTGTTTTAACAACAAAATTTATAATATTCAGCCACAATTTAAAATCGCTTGTGCAACATCAAAAATTCGGAGGAAAACACAATTTGTAGCACATGCCAACACAAATTGCAACATCTTGCGTTTGCTTGCAAACTAAAAAATTTAATATTCCACCACAATTTAAAATCTCTTGTGCAAAATCAAAAACTCGGAGAAAAACATAACTTGTACCACCTGCCCAGAAAAATTGCAACATCTCGCGTCTGCTTGTATTTTTTTTAATAATATTAAACCACAATTTAAAATCCTTGTGCAATATCAAAAATTCGGAGGAAAACACAACTTGTAGCACATGTCCATAAAAATTGCAACATCTCGCGTTTCCTTGCACAACAAAATTTATAATATTCCGCCACAATTTAAAATCGCTTGTGCAACATCAAAAATTCAGAGAAAACACAACTTGCACCACCCGCCCAAAAAAATTGCAACATCTCGCGTCTGCTTGTAAAACACAATTTATAATATTCTGCCAAAGTTTAAAATCGCTTGTGCAACATCAAAAAATTTGGAAGAAAACACAACTTGTTTAAATGAACACGTCATTACGCCTTGTATATTTCGGCAAAAAACAAAATGTTTTTTTAGCGTGTCAAACAATATAGCTCATTGAAAAATTCTAACTACTAAATATTATTTAGAACACATTTACCGTTAAATCAATGTTGGAAGAAGTATCACTAGTGCACTACATGCATCAACAGTAGCACACTAGGACATGAATATTTCATAGGTGCATGGGGCTGGGCTTTACCCCACACGAGCAAGTCAAAAATCTGAAATGGAAAAGTAGCAAGAATGGACTGTACTTTTTGAACACTTGCGTGTGGGAGAGAGCAGCTACACATGGAGGACCCATACTGTACAATGAAATCTGCTGCTAGATGTGTGCGACAGCGGTCAGGAAAAAAGAAAGTTGCGCGCAGCGCGCAGCGCGGAGCGCCAGCGCTAGGACGACCGATGTTTTGCAGCGATCGGTCGGCTGAGTGCAAGCATTTTCCTTTACTAAAGTTACCACCTAAATTATTACCATGCAATTCTTATGAACTAAACTCTACCATCTACCGTGAACTGAACTTACCGCCTTCTATGAACTAAAGTTACCAACAAACTAATTTTGATTTTACTTCTTGATGTTACAAAACAAACATCGTTTTGAAACCTGAAAATTGCGCTCCTTTTTTACAAAAAGTCTTGTTGATCAAGGTGTAGATCTTGGGGCTGAAAACACGGATCTACTGTTGGCCGATGATGAGCAAGCAACACACAATGCGAATACAATAGAAGAACCTACAACAAGCCACTTTTGTGCTAGACGAGCCAGTTGTGGGAGATGAAGCGGCTGATGTTTCCTCGTGACCACAACCTCCAACTTTGCATATGTGTTAAGACACTTTTGAGACTGCAAAGCAACACTACATTTGCTTGATTATTCACTAAGGAAAGGGTTTAGAAGTTGAATTGATTGGTCAAAAAGGAAATAAAGACAAGTGGAAAGGAGTATTTAAAGGCATATCTTATGTGTACAAAAGCTAGAAAAGGCAGTCCTAAGAAAGAGGACATGCAAAATCCCAAGACAGTTCTGAATAGAAGAACAAGGGTACAAGGCCACAAACTGGATGCCAAACACACGATTCATCAAGAAGGTTGGAGAGTGGTTCAAGTTTGTAGACGCTTGTGACAAACACAACCATGGTTTTTTGCTTGAAACCATCACTTGCTAGGATCTTGCTTGCGCATCGCAACATCCTTGAAGAGGACAAAAGATTCATATGGAGGTTGCATGCCTGCAACACACCCCCCAACTCGGCAAATGCAGCTAATGTCTAGGTTCTATGGGAAACGCGAGAACATGCTATACACATATGAGGATCTAGAAAACGTGAGAGCCTTGATGTCTATACACGCTCATATTCTTGTAGACAGTGTTGGGCCTCCAAGTGTAGAGGTTTGTAGAACAGCAGCAAGTTTCCCTTAAGTGGATTACCCAAGGTTTATCGAACTCAGGGAGGAAGAGGTCAAAGGTATCCCTCTCAAGCAACCCTGCAATTATGATATAAGAAGTCTCTTGTGTCGCCAACACACCTAATACAACTGTCAGTTGTATAGGTGCACTAGTTCGGCGAAGAGAGAGTGAAATACAAGTAATATGGATGTTTATAAGTGATAATAGAAATCTGAAATAAAAATAGCAGCAAGCAAACATGTAGTAGAACTGATTCTAAACGGTGTTTCAATGCTTGTAAACAAGGCTTAGAAATTATACTTTCACTAGTGAACACTCTCAACAATAATAACATAATTGAATGCATAAATATCTTCTCTTCACTATGCTACTCCGAACCACTCCCCGGTTGAATAACAAACACCAATTCATTGCGTAGGGGTACAAAGCACACCTTAAAGTGGCATTCACGCATCTTTAACCCCACGATGTCACTATCAGCGCCCTAGAAGGTACTAGACAAACACCAGAATTTCATAGGGTCATCCAACACAAGATATAAATATCATGTTAAACCACACGGTGCACACATTGTCACCTTTACACCATGATAAAAGTGTTTATGGAGATAACAAAACCACTTGAATATCATAACAGATGAAGAGTACATCTACATGTTAAGCTAGATTACAAAGCTCATGATCATATAAAGATCACACCATGGGATAGAGAGATGAAACACATAGCTACCGGTAGAGCCCTCAGCCCCGGGGGAGAACTACTCCCTCCTTATCATAGGAGACAACAATGGCGATGAAGATAGCGGTGGAGTCGATGGAGATGGCTCCGGGGCACTTCCTCGTCCCGGTAGGGTGACAGAACAGATATTTCTGTCCCCCGAAACTTGTCGGTGGCGGCGGTAGAGCTACGGATGTTTTTGGTGGAAAATGCCAAAATTTTTAGGGTTTATGCATCAGGGGGCATATATAGGCGAAAGGGCGATGTCGGGGGTGGCCAGGGGGCTACACCACCTGGTGGCGCGGCCAGGGGGACCCGCGCCACCCTGTGCCCCCCCTCCGGATCTCTTTGGGACTTCATTGACCCTCCGGGACTTCTAAGACTTCTGTCTTTTGAATCGTCCAATTCCGAGAATATTTCCAGAGCAAATTTTCTGAAACTAAAAACAACAGAAAATAGTAAGACTCTGTGGCATCTTGTCAATAGGTTAGTTCGGCAAATCAATAAAAATGAAATAAAGTGTATAGCAAATATGTGGGAAACAATAAGAAAACAACATGGAACATAAGAAATTAAAGATACGTTTATGACGTATCAACATCCCCAAGCTTAGTTCCTACTCGTCCTCGAGTAGGTAAACGATAAAAACACATAATTTCTGAGGTGACATGCTACCAACATAAACTTGATCATCAATAATGTAAAAGCATATGTGAGATGAGGTCATAGAACTTTAACACAAGCGTGATAAATAAAACTTTAATAATAAAGCATAGCAATCACCTTGCATCATTAGAAGTAACACAAATAAAAGATCATGAATAACAATGCATCAAAAGTTATACATTTGTTTCAAGTATAGATAAACCATGGAAAAGTGATATTTCACTAGTCCTTAAGAGTGGGGAAAAACATAAATGCCAGGACACCTTCAAAGTTCATGAGGAAGACTAGAACAAATAATTAGAGAACAAGCAATAACACATCATGAATCAATTAATAATGTTTCTGGGACAAATGCACATAAAACTCAAAATGGCAAATATGCTCTCTCCACCGTGCATAACATTAGAATATGGAGACTCAACATAAAAGTAAAATAAGGGCCCTTCGCAGAGGGAAGCATGGATAACTCATGTGCTAGAGCTTTTATTTTATTAAATAGAGTTATAAAAAGCTTGACACTCCTCCCAACCATCTTACACAAACCATGGCTAACCGAATCCTCAGGTGCCTGCCAACAATCACATACCGTGGAGGAGTGTCTATATTTAGAGAGGTGTATGCTTATGTCAACGAATGGTAAACAGAAAATACAGTATGTCACAAGCCAACTCGACTTCACAACAGAGGCTACCATTGAGGTACGCAACTGGTGTAGAAGGTCATCCCTCTCTCTTTTGTTTACACAGTTATGCTTTGACTGATAGTTCAGGGGCAAAAATAGTGAAGAGAAATTGTTTGTATTAATTTGGGGCTGGGCACCCCGCTGCCATCTCTTCTATCAATTGGATAAGCATATGAAGCCACTAGTCCACGGTGTGAAAGTCCAATCAACAAGTGAGATAAAGATTCTCTATTTACGTCCTCATGAGCTAAAACATGAACACAAAGCAGGAGTAATTTGGAAGGTTTTCAAGGTAATACATGAGCAATTTACTTTGGAGTGGCAGTTAAATACCACATATAGGTAGGTATGGTGGACAAATTTGGCATACTTTGGTTTTTAGGAGTTGGATTGCACGAGTAGAGCTCATACTCAGTACAGGTGAAGGCTAGCAGAAGACTGGGAGCGACAAATCAAGAGAGCGGTAATGGCCATAATCATTCATAGCGACATGAACATCATTAATCAAAGCATAAGTGGTACCACAAGTTCAAAATATAAATGATCATAGAGGCTATTAGTGATTGTTTTGTATTCATAAACATGGTGTGAGCATGCGCCAAGTCAACCAAATAAAACATTCAAAGGAGAACACCACAAATTTACGATTCATTATGACAAGAACAACTCATGATTCTTTCAATGGCACATTAAACACTCTCAGCTATTTGAGAGAAATCATGCTACTAATAACCACCATACTTTAGAATTAAAATAACATCTAGCATGATATGAAAAAGTCTAGCCACAGTCTATATAAGCTTCTACTTGCATCGTAAAAACTTCTACCACATGCAGCAGTTTCTTTTCCCAACAAGCACCATACAAAACATGCTTTAACAAAAACTCTCCAAATGATACATAAATTAATCAAGAGAGTACTCACATAACTCTACAAAAACCAACAACTCTGAATAATAGATGCATGAAAACAGGGGCTAAAAGGATTGCAGCAACTAGAAGAAACTAATAATACGAGCATAACGAGTATTCCAATGAAAATGTGGAGTGTGTATCTCTAACAAACAAGAATGCTAGGTTCCAATGATATTTATTGCATCAAGAAAAACAAAATAAAACAAAACGAAAAATAGAAGACCCTCTAAGTAAATTTCATATGATGTGACCGAATAAAAATATTGTTTCGCTGGAAGTGACTTGATAATTTGTTGATGAAGAAGAGGATGCCTTGGGCATCCCCAATATTAGATGCTTGAGTCTTCTTAGAATTCGCTGGAATGAACCACGGGGGCATCCCCAACCTTTGGCTTTGCACTCTAGTTGATCACATTATATCACCCTCTTCTCTTGACCCTTGAAAACTTCCTTCACACCACACTCAAAGTAGTTCACGTTAGAGGGTTAGTGCACAATAAAAAATTCATGGGATCTGCATGGGAACAAGTGCTATTGATATTTTTAAACATTAGCTACAGCCACTGATGTTTCGTGAAGTAAAGAAATCCACTTGACATAGTAAAAGAGCAAATGCAATAAGCATGGCAGAATCTGCCAAAACCAGAACAATATGTAATGACGAATTTCTTCGGGGCACTTAAGTTTCTCAAATCGAAAAACACAAAGAACGAAAAAGTTTCAGAATTAGCTGAGGAATAAGCACACAAAGTTTCAGTCATTTTGATCTTTATGTGAATTATACGATTTTTACGGTGGAGAGCAGAAATCTGTTTTCTGTGTAGAAATCCAAAACCAACTCCACTTTTTGCTAGAAATACTTGGCACAACTAATACATGAAAATAAAGATACAAAGGAGTTGCTACGAAATTATACAACCCCCTGAGTCAAAGTAAACAAAGAAAAACAAAGCAAAAATAAAACCATGGGTTATCTCCCAAGAAGTGATTTTCTTTAACGCCTTTAGCTAGGCATAAGAAGAGAAAATCAAGTGTTTTCAAGTGAAGAAGCATCCAAATTGTTATGCGGCTTACGTTTAACTTTATTACCCTTATTCTTACTTTTGGGAAACTTATAATTGGAGCATGGTTTGGAAGTGAAAGTCATGGTACCTTTTCCCACATCAATAGTTGCTCCCAAGAGCTTTAGTAGAGATCTTCCAAGGGTAATTTGGCCTCCTCCTACACATTCAATAACAAGATAATCAGTGGATACCATTCTTCCTAGGATTTTTGTAAATATTCCCTCAGCTATCCCAATTGGAAATATAGTGGTTTTATTAGTGAGATTTATTTCTGCTCCTCCCTCAGAATATCCCAAGTACTCAAAGATTCATAAATTTCTTTAGGCATAAGACAAAATTCAGACATAATAGCGCAACGAGCATTAAAAGTTTCACCATCTATTTCAACCTTTACTATAGGAATCATATTTGATGCTTCAGAGTATATTGGGACATATTCAAAAATTTCACGCATCCGGTTATAACCTTCTTTTAAACAAGACATGTGTGACTCAAGAGTATTCAATCTAGCATAAATTCTTGCAAAGGCTTTATCAGAACTACTAGGTGAGCTACATATTGCAATTAATTTTTTATGGCATTAAAAGCTTGATCTCCATCACAATGGAGGAAATATCCTCCTACCACAATATCCAAAGCATATCTATAGCAAAGAGCAAGACCAAAATAAAAACTATGAAGAAACAAGCTTAGAGTCATTTTAGGTTCAATTTTGCAATAGAAATCAAAACTCTAGACCAAGCTTCTTAAAACTCTAATCACTCCCTTGTTTGAAAATGAAAATCATTTCCTCATTTGACATGGTAAAAGGAACAAGAATACTCATTTTTAGCAAGATAAAAATACAGGATAAAAATAACAACTAGAATAAGAACTATTTTTTTGTGTTTTCGATAAAGAGAAGCAAACAATATAAAATAAAAAAACTAAAACAAATTAAAGATATTGGAAGTGAGAGACTCCCCTTGCTGAAATTCTCTTCCTCCTCGGAAATGGCGCAAGAAAACTTGGCATTGGTAAACCCCAAGAGAAAGGTTATGAAGAGTGCAGCGGCAAGTTTTCCCTCAGAAAATAAACCACGGTTGAATCGACCAATAGGAAGAAAAGAAACTTCAGAAGGTTGATGCATTTCATATGGTAGGGCGCACTACCGGTTCAGCAGCAAAGTGGAACCTACACAACACTATCAATTCACTTTGCCCCAACGAAACAGTGAGGTTCTCAATCTCACTGATTTTGCTGATAGCAAAGTGGTTAAACGTATGGTGTGGAAAAAAGTAGGAGAACAATGTGAAAACAGTGGAAACAGTGTGAAAACAGTAATTGCAGTGGTTGTATTATCAGTATGAGAAAATATACCGGGGTCCACATTTCACTACAGGTGTCTGTCCATAAAAGATAGTTAACATGTGTGGTGAACAAATTACAGCTGGGAAATTGATAGATATTGAAACATGCATGACATGATGATTACTGTGTGATTCATGCGGGCATTATAACAAGACTCATAGACCATTATCCAACTACATATATGACTAATGATCCACCCTCAGAATATCATCTGAACAATCTTTGGGTATTAAGTTGCAAGCAACAGATAATTGCATTAAGCAAAGTGTGTAATGTAAACATCGTTGTTTTCTCCCTAATGGAAACAACACATCCTCCATCCGTCACGTTTCTATCACTCGATCACAGATGCAAAGGAGGCATGAACCCACTATCGAGCATAAATACCCCCTCTTGGAGTCACTAGCATCTACTTGGCCAGAGCATCTACTAACAACGGAGAGCATGCAAGATCATAAATAACATATGCATGAATATAACATGATAGATTGATAATCAAGAGACATAGCATTCAATATTCTTCGGATCCCAGCAAACACACCCTGTCGAGACATCGTAGTAGTTTTCATAGACTGGGGTGCCATGAGACTACGGTAGAGACGTGGGGTAACGGGATAGCGTAGTAAACACAGAACACGGGATTTACCCAGGTTCGGTACGTCGCGACAGTACGGCGTACCTACTCCTGCACTTCTCACTATGAGGGACTAAAGCCCGTATAATAAGGTTACAATGTAAGGGAATAGATCTAGCTACTCGACGAGGATGAACTTCCCGGCGAGTTGCGCAAGGCTTAAGCTAGAACCTAGAACCTTGGACTAAAGGAACTTATTGATCTTATCAAATCTATCTCCCGTCCGGCTTTATATAATAGCCGGATTAGGGCTTACAGAACCAGAAACCTAGAAGACTACGTTTAACTTGTAACTTGGAAAGTAAGGAATCCGTCTTCTCCTCCAAGCCAGATCACGCGGGCCGTGATCCGGGTTCTTCTAGAATCTGGCTTCTACGCGTTGGACTACTGGGCCGCCCAATGGACCTAAGCCCATTACCTTGCAGGCCACCCTGGTAGTCCAGCTCTTTTGTCTACCATCTTCTATACCCCTATTCGGTATATATCCGACAGTAGCCCCCAGGAAGGATCAAAACTCTGAAACTCCGCCTTTCGTCAAATACATTTTGTCCGGGAAACTTGATTCAGCAGTCTTGATTCTTTCTTCTTTCCTTTTAAAGGAGATGGTAACATAAAACTCGGAACTATGAAAATCCGGCTTTTCTTCTCGCGATCCTTCGCGGAAAAGGAACACGTGACATCAGCGCTTTAATCATGCTGACGCAAGCGCCGCTTGGTTTCACGCGGGAAACCCTGCAACGTATCTCTGACAGATTCTCACGAGAAACGAGGAGATAGCCATCATTCCTCTGTCGTTCCGTTTCCCGGATTTTCCGGCGAGCGACACGCGTCAAACATCCAACGGTCAAAAGAGCCGTTGGCGCGTATCTAGAGGGTTTTCAGGCTATAAATAGCCGTCTCCTTCCTCCTCATCAACCTTCTTTACTCCCTCACTGCCTTCACCATTGGTGCGAACACGAGCTCGAGAGCGAGAACAATTCCCTGCCCCGACGAGCCCTTCCCACGCCGGAACGCACCAACGCCACCGAGAAAGATGGCGTCTCCGCAATCATCGCCCGTTCGCGCCTCCGTCGACGAGCTCCTGAACGATCTAGACCCCCAACTTGGGTCGCCCAAGCGCGCCGGCGGCGAGCCGGAAAAGACTTCGGCGTCCACAGCGGGCGGAGGGAACATCTCCGCCAACACGGATGCTGCGGGACCAAGGACCGCATCAACCCCGCCGTTCGCTCCCGAAACGGCGGAGGAAAAGGTGGAGCTCCTCGACGAGCAGCTCGCCGCCGCGAAGGCCGCCACCACCGCCGCTGCTGGAGGAGATGAAGAAGAGGAGACTGCAGGCAACTGGATTGCCTGCAGTCTTCCCCCGGCTCTTCTTCCCAACTTGGAGAAGGAAGGCCTGGTTTTGAAGAAGAAATGGCGGCTCCCGGAAGAGGAGACCGAGCCCGCGCCACAAGAGGGCGAAAGGGTGCTCCTCGCCTCCCACCTTCTGCGAGGTATGGGGCTTCCCCCTTCTTCTTTCTTCCTCCAAGTTCTAGCTCATTACAACATCCAACCACATAATCTCCCTCCCAATTCCATTCTGTATATGGCCGGCTTCCAGGCCTTATTCGAGGGTTACCTAGGAATAGAGCCTAGGTTAGATTTTTGGTTGTACTGCTTTGGGGTTAAGCGTAACTCTTCGGAGGGCGCACTCCCAAATTGCGGAACCATTTCCTTTACTCTTCGGAGATTCCGAGAGGATTGGTTCCCCAAAATAAAAACCTCGGAATCCGTCAAATTTTGGACGGGTTCCTTCTTTTATCACCCCGACGTGCCTTTTCCTAAAAAAGCCGTCGGGGTTCCACCTTTTGTGAACTCCGCCGCTGTTCCCCAGGATAACTGGGTTACAGAGGCCGTCCAGGTTCTGCCTCCAGATCTACTAAGGATCAAGAGGCGCATCGCCAAACTCACTTCCTCCAAACCCCCTTTGACCGGAATGGACACGGTCTTTTGCTGGCTGAATAGGCGGATTCAGCCACTGGCAAATCACGGAGGCCGTCTCCTGTGTGAATACACAGGAGCCAAGGATCCAATGCGGACATCCGACAAGGATTGGCCCGCAAAGGAGCTCAGGCGGCGCATCAACCAGTTGGTCGCTTCACGCGATCAATACACGGAGAGTCGGCCAATGTACACGGCCGACAACCCCGCGCCTAAGGTAAATTTCTCGTTATTTAGGTATAATATCACTTCCTGGAAAATCTACCTTTCGATTCTGATTGGTTTTTTCCAACAGCTTGTGGATCTTCCAGACTCGGAGTTAGCCTCCGAGGCCGAGCTGGATGCGCTGCGTACCGCCACCACTGGTGGGCGCAAACGCAAGAAGATAATTTCTTCGGATGAAATTATCGACCTTGACGGAATCCCCGTCGCCACATCCAGGTTATTTTCTTCTGGGTTTTTTCTTTCATGGGATCTTTTTCGTCCATCTTCGGTGTTTTAACCTTTTCCGGGTTTTTGGTTTTTAGCTTGCCCCCCTCCACCTTGAAGCCGAGAAAGTTGAAGAAGCTCAGAGCTTCTTCCAACCGAGGCAGCCAACCATCTCCCGCCGTCGCCCCGGATACGCCGCAGACAATGGCGGAAGAACCTACTGCCGCCACCACCACCAAGCCCCCAGAGCCCAGCCAGCCCATTGTGTCCGAGTCGGACACGAGGGAAAGGGCGGCTCCAGAGGTGGGGAAATCTTCTCGGACATTCGACGAGGAAATCCCCACCTTTGACAAGGATTTTAAGGCTATAACTGACGGCTTGAACGCGGCCGAAAATCACTTCGCGGAATACGCGAAGGAATTCCGGGAAAACTTAGCCGGTTTGCAACGCATAAGCCAGGTATGTAACTCTAGCCCCCAAGCATTAAACAAAATGCATGCTTTTTTGCTTTGATGTTTTTTATTAACCATACTTTTCCTTGCTGTGTTTCAGCAAACCTCCGAGGCCATAAACCTGGAAGTTTTCAGGAAGCTCACTATCAAGAATAAAGAAGTTCGAAGTCTTCTTTCTATTCTTGAGGAGAGAGAGGCGGAGCTGGAATCGTCTCAGCTTGCTTTGACGGAAACGAAAGGTAGGCTTTTTCGTTTTGAAATTTCCGATTTAAGACTTTGTTGTGGTTTTTTCTCGAGGAAATTGATCAACTCGGATTTGCCCTTTGCTTTTTCAGCTGCTTTAGCTGAAGCTAAACAAGCAGCGGAAGATTCCGGCAACGCCGAGATTCTCCGCAATGAAAACATTGAGCTTCACAAGAATCTTGTGAAGGCTCAAAAAGACCTGGAAGCCAGCAATCTGGCCCTTGGAGTGGCTAACTCCAAGGCTTCCGAGCAGGCGGAGAAAGACAAATCCGCCATCCAGGATTTGACTGAAGCTCTGAACCTTCGCCTGGAGGAAGTTTCGGAAATCGATAAACTCATCGGTAAATTTTTACCCTTGTCTTCATCTTTCCATGTTTTGCTTTCTCTATTTGTCTCCTTAACCCTTTTGTATGCTTTATCGGATCAAACAGGAGACACCCCAGATGGCGCTCGGGCTGCAGGCATCCGAGCTTTCGGGGAGACGTGGAACTTGATGAAGGCTGCAGCAACGCAGTTGGTAGGCAAGTTTCTTCCCGAAAAATCTGGGGAATGCTCGGAGGTTGAAAAACTTCCGGGTATCATCATGGAGGTGGCGGAGTCCAAGGAGTCTATTCTCCGCTCCGCTGCACGGGGTGGTGCGCGTATGGCCTTAGGCCTTATGCGCATGCACTACCCTAGTGCCAAATCCTGGCGTGTGGCCACCGGTGTCCCTCAGGGATACACGGATGCACAACGATCCACCATCTTTGGTGAAGTTAAGGGCCACGCCACCCAGATTGCCGCCATGGTAAATGTCGGCGTCCACTATCCAGAAGAAGAAGCTCCTCCGATTCCCGATGAAGAAAGCAGCGAGGAGGAGTCGGATTCTTGAAGGGTTGCCTGGAACCTGGATAGAAAATTTAGACAATAGGAGCATTACTGTTCTTTCATTTGTAATCCAAAATGTAATGCTTCATATGTATTAATGAAAATTCCGCCTTTTGCAGTTTAAATTATGAAATTACTTTGCAAGTTGTTTGAATTTTACCACTCCTTTATCTTCTAAGTTCTCTGGTGTGTATGCTTTAACTGTCCTTAGTGTTTGAAATGGCTCAAATAGCATTATGAATCGTTATGCCGAGTAACTGGGGACGAACCAAGCAGTTTTGAAACTCGAAAACATGAATCATGCTAAAGGCATTTTTACTAACTAGTTCCAGTAACCCAGCATACGCACGATCAGATAAGACTTTAGAGAAACAAGGAGAGTTTTAAGTGAAACTTGGGCACGCAGGCAATTCAAGTTTCCTTTAGCCGTTAAAAGGCTGAAAAATCATTCAGTTAAGTAACGCCGAGTACGCAAGCACAATTCGGGTTAACATTGAGAAATTTGTAAGATCATTGGGAAATAGATGAGGCGGAAACACTTTGCACTTATAAGAAAAATAGATGACAGCATTCCGACAACTTTATTTCATGATCTCAAAAGATGTTTACATAGATTTGAACTAAGTACAGAAGGGGACATAACTTGCTAGGTGTTCCCAGGCTTCCGCGATCCACTTGACCTTGTCGAAACTTTTCAGCAGCTTGAAGCATGGTAGGTTCTTAGCCCCCAGCCAACTAAGAAATCTTTTTATGGCTGTGGCGGAACTCGGCAATTCTGGGACATCTTTTTCACACGTAAGTTCCGAGATGTTCGAGACTGCCTTGATCTCTTCCGGGTTAACTTCTATTCCTCTGCGAGAAACGATGAAACCCCGAAGTTTTCCTGAGGGAACCCCGAATACGCACTTAGATGGATTCAACTTCATCTTGTAAGTGCGCAGGTTTTCGAAAGTTTCTCGCAAATCCTCAAGGAGTGTATCTTTTTCCTTGGTTACGACAGCAATATCGTCCACGTAAACATGGATGTTTTTTCCAATCTGACTATGCAAACAACGTTGCATGCAACGCTGGTAGGTTGCTCCTGCGTTCTTCAGGCCAAAAGGCATGGTTACATAGTAATACGTCCCGTATGGGGTTATAAAAGAAGTCTTGATTTGATCTTCCTTTTTCATGCGTATTTGGTGGTACCCGGAGTATGCATCCAAAAAGCATAAAAGCTCAGAGCCTGCAGTGGCGTCTATTATTTGATCGATTCGCGGCAGCGCAAACCTATCTTTCGGACATAACTTGTTCAATCCTGTGTAATCTATATATATTCTGAGGGCAGTTGTGTCTTTCTTCGGTACTAATACCGGATTTGCGGACCAGTCAGTATGGATTACCTCCTTGATGAAATCCGCTGCTAAAAGCCGGATAATTTCCTTGCCAATAGCCTTCCGTCTTCTTCCGTCAAATCGACGGAGACCTTGTTTGACGGGTTTTGATCCGGGAATAACCTTGAGTTGGTGCTCAGCAAGTTCCCTGGGTACGCCTGGCATGTCAGCTGGACACCAAGCAAAAATGTCCCAGTTCTCACGGAGGAACTTGATGAGCTCGCCTTCCTATTTGTCGGTCATCCCAGTCCCTACAACGACGAATTTTGTCGGATCTTTGGGATCTAGGATTACCTGTCTTGTATTCTCGGATGCCTTGAAGCTATCTGTTGGCTTCCGAGTTTCTTTTCCTGCCGGCATTTCTTTCGGCGATACCTCCTTGGCTAACTCCTTTAATTCTTCCTGAGCTATAACTCTTTGAGCGCAAAGGGCGTTTTGCTTCTCCAACTCGTTTGCCAGCTTGAAATCACCGGCAATGGTGATTACTCCTCCTTTGGGTCCTGGCATCTTCAGCTTGTTGTAGATATAGCAAGATCTTGCCATAAACTTGGCAAAAGCCGGACGTCCGAGTATTGCGTGATACACGCTCTCGAACGGCACAACTTCGAAGGATACTTTTTCCTGCCGGAAGTGATCTTTATCTCCGAAGGTGACATCTAGGGAAATTTCTCCTAGGGACCGTGCTTGCCTGCCAGGAACAATGCCATGGAAGCGTATATTGCTATAATTGAGCTGGGACTCGGATATCTTCAAGTGCTTCAGTGTATCCAGGTACATTATATTGATGCTGGATCCTCCGTCCATCAGCACTCTTCTTAGCCTAGTGTTTTGAACAATAGGGCTTACAACAAGAGCTTGTGTGCCGGGTTCAGGGATATTTCCGGGATGATCAGACTGATCCCAGATTATCGGTGTGTTGGAATACTTCAAGAATTTTGGGGTTGCAGGAACAACCGCGTTTATTTCTCGAAGTGTCCTTTTGGCCACCTTTGCTGACGGGGTTGCTAGGAAAGTTAGCATTGCTTCTCCGTCAACTCTCGGAAATTTGGGTTCGCCTTTTCGCTGTTGTTCCTGGATTTTATCATCAGTGTCCGATTCACTGTCTTCTTTTTCAGCTTCTGGCTTTTGTTTGGCAGGTTTCCTCTTGGAGCCCTTCCCTTTATTTCCGGATCCTGCATTGCCTTTCATATGCTTGTTTAGCCGGCATTGCGCGTTCGTGTGGGTTGGTTTCCCAAATTGAGAGTGGTGGACGCAGGGTTCCGACTTAATTCTCTCCCATTCCTCAGGAGTGTAATTGATGGGATCCGGACTGCGGCCTTTCCACTTGTTCCCTTTTTCTCCTCCAAAGGCTAAGTTAACCTCCTTGGGCTTTGTTGTTGACTCCGGGGTTCCTTTTTTATCAGAACGAGGTGTTTTCTTGGCCAGTATCAGTGACTCAATATTGCCTCCTCTTGCTCTGATATCGTCTTCGGCTGCAGCATGCTCATTGGCGGTTGTAAGCATAGATCCGAGATCTTTGTGCTTTTTAGAACCAACCATGAACGGTACAAGTCCGGGTTTTAGGCCATTGACGAAAGCATGCATTGCTTGTACGTCAGTTACTCCAGAGCAACTATTCTTCATTGCGGTCCATCTGGAGATGAAATCCACGTATGGTTCGTCTTCAAATTGGGTGCAACGGTTCAGCTGGTTGATGCTATTTGGGCGTTTGTATGTTCCTCGAAAATGCTGAGTAAATACTTTCGCCATATCATCCCAACTGTCGACAGTTCTTGATGGTAAACCATTAATCCAATCTCTGGCTCCGTCTAGCAACATTAGGGGAAGAAACTTGACAGCTTCCAGGTCTGTCCCGTTGTTGATCTGGACGGCTGTGTAATAATCTGAAAGCCAGGTATCCGGGTTTGTACTGCCGGTATATTTTTGGTAGGTTGGACCGACTTTGGCGAAGCCAGAATGCAGGGTTATCCTTCGGATCCTGTCTGTAAAACACTTAGGACCAAAGTATAGATCATCCTTTTCTGCTCTATCAATATGTGCAGAATATCTCCCGGCTGAATGGACAGAAGGGGATCTGCTCCTTTCTTTTCCATTGTTACGCGGATGCGTTTTTCCGAGGTTATCTCTATCTCTTCCGTTGTCACGCCCTCTGGGATTAGGTGGAGTCCTGCTCCTGTATCTTTCCTTATCTTTGGGCGGTGTCCGAGATCTTTCACGCCTGTGAGGTGTATCGTATCTTCCAGCTTTTTCAGCTGGGTTTCTCGGAGGTGGCATTATTTTGCCGTCGTTCCGGTGTTTGTCTTCCCGATCGTGTGGTTTATATCCATCTTTCGGGTGATGAGGTCCGGTTCTAGACGCTGCGTCCCGGTTGTCGGGGTTTTTCTTGTCTTTTCTCGGATCCTCATTTTTATCCGAACCTCCGGGTTCTTCCGGTCCAGGTGCTCCAGCAGCGCAAGTAACAGTTTTGCAGAGGGCGGAGTTATCATGCAGCCTCCCTGATCGCTCTTGTCCTCGCTGTTGCTGCTGTAATGCTTTTCCTAGGAAAGCATACACCCCTTGGAGTTTTTCCCCGTTGGAGTATAGATCGTTGTTCAAGATGGCGAACGCTGCTTCCGCGTTTTCAGCTGCGGTTTTGTATATTGGTTCGCCCTTAGCATCTTTGCCGTTTAGCTGCTTTTGCCAAGATGGGTTATAGAACCTTTCTTTTGGCGGCAGTTCTTCCGGTTTTGTAATTCCGGGTAACCTTGTAGGTTTTAAGACAGATCTGTGCTTTCTCTCGTACTCCTCAATTTCTTGCTTCATAATTTTGATGTCATTATGGGTTTGTTGGAGGTGTTGCCGAGATCTAAGCAGTTGTTGCTGTTGCCGTTGGAAAGCTTGTCTCCTGGCTTCCAGCATCTCAGGGGGTTCGTTGGGTCCCACTGGAGTTTGTAATAGTTCCTGCTCTTCCAGTTCTGTCATTGGCGGAGCAGTGATTTCCTTAGATTTCTTTTCCGTAGGCTTTGTGCCACTAACATCTCCAACTTCCAGGTTTTCATCAGCGAGATCAGCTGACTTTTTCTTCCGGAGTTTGTACTGGAGTTTTTTAGAAGCACGGTGCTTTTTCTTGGAAGAGGGAGGTTTTTTGACAGGTTCATCCTCTGTCATCTCCTTGACATTAGGAAATATCGGAGAAGTTTCTCCGTCTTCCCTCTCCTCTGCTGGCGGAGGGGTTTTAGGGCTTTCCTGGCTATCGGCACCCGTTGTATCAGCTGGTTTTGCCATTAGCACTTCATGGAATCCCTCTTGAAAGGACTTAACCTTTCTTACGAAGGCATCATCATCTTCGTCTTCGGAGAAGTTATCCGATCCGGTTTCCGACTCCAATCTCGCCTCAATGGCGGCAAGCACGGACTCTGTTTCCGAGTTCATCGTCTGGTTGACGGATGTCGGATCTTCCGTCTCTGTGACGGGTATTGGTTCTTCCGTCTCTGTGACGGGTGTATCGTTGTCTGCCTCTTGCACGGGATTTCCGTCATCCGTGTTTTCGGCGATCTCGGATTGCACCATGCCGATAAAGTGCGTATCACTGTTTTGTCGGCGATCTGAGCAAAATCCGGCATCATAGTCGTCTTCGACTGGGTATAGGGCGGGTGGGAGATAATTGCTTTCACCGCAAAACCCCATTGCTTCCGCGGTTAATCCGATAAAGATATTTGCAGATCCAATCGGTAACACGCAGGCACTTACCAGATGGTTTTGCGCCGGGATGTAGGATCCGTTGTCGAGGAAGCGCCCGACGTCGTTGTCGAATTCCAAGCTTCCGACAGTGATCGATCTTCCGATTCCGCCTAATATCCCAGATCGGAACTTCACGCCTGACGTCGTTCGCCCCACGGTGGGCGCCAACTGTCGAGACATCGTAGTAGTTTTCATAGACTGGGGTGCCATGAGACTACGGTAGAGACGTGGGGTAACGGGATAGCGTAGTAAACACAGAACACGGGATTTACCCAGGTTCGGTACGTCGCGACAGTACGGCGTACCTACTCCTGCACTTCTCACTATGAGGGACTAAAGCCCGTATAATAAGGTTACAATGTAAGGGAATAGATCTAGCTACTCGACGAGGATGAACTTCCCGGCGAGTTGCGCAAGGCTTAAGCTAGAACCTAGAACCTTGGACTAAAGGAACTTATTGATCTTATCAAATCTATCTCCCGTCCGGCTTTATATAATAGCCGGATTAGGGCTTACAGAACCAGAAACCTAGAAGACTACGTTTAACTTGTAACTTGGAAAGTAAGGAATCCGTCTTCTCCTCCAAGCCAGATCACGCGGGCCGTGATCCGGGTTCTTCTAGAATCTGGCTTCTACGCGTTGGACTACTGGGCCGCCCAATGGACCTAAGCCCATTACCTTGCAGGCCACCCTGGTAGTCCAGCTCTTTTGTCTACCATCTTCTATACCCCTATTCGGTATATATCCGACACACCCTGTAGTATTACAATAAGATGATCTCGATAATGTAGGGAAGCTCACGAGATCTAAACATGAGGCATAGAGAGGGGAGAACAATCATCTAGGTACTGATTTGGACCCGTAGTCCAAGGATGAACTACACATGCATCATTCTAGAGGCGGGCATGGTGGTGTAGAGCCCTCCGGTGATGATTTACCCTCCAGGCAGGATGCTGGGGAGAACTCCAGAATCCTCCCGGACTCGAGTTGACAATGACGACGGCCTCGGGTGTTTTTCGTGGAAAAGTGGTATATATTTAGGGTTAAGTATCCGAGGGGGTTAAATAGCCAAAAGGGCAACGTCGGTGAGCGTCCATGGGGCCCACACCAGCCCATGGCACGGCGAGGGGGCGCCGCACTATGGTTTGGGGCCCTGTGGCCCCACTCCGAGTCTCCTCCGGACTCCGTGTGTGCGACACATGTCTAAGACCCTTGGTTTTTTAACCGTCAAATTCCAAGAATATTTTCAGAACAACTTTTCTGAAACCAAAAATAGCAGAAAATAGGAACTAGCTCGGTGGCATCTTTTCAATAGGTTCGTCCCCAGAAATAGATAAAAATGATTTTAACTATATAGGAAAATTGTAGAAAATAACATGAAAACAACATTGGAACATCAGAAATTATGGATACGTTTATGACGTATCAGGGACAAAAACTACTTGGTGGTCGCAAAGCATGAATAGGGAATTTTACATGCAAATGATGCAATTTCGAGTGTGATGATATGGTGTGCGTCCACGTCTTAAAAGTCATGGCACAACTGGTTATGCTTGAAATACCACAACAATACACACTAAAGTGATGGATCTGGGATCATGAAGCTATCCTCGGTGACCCTACCCTGGTGCCCAACATGATGCTTCACGACAAAGGGGAGCAAGATGATGCAAGAAGCATGATGAGCTTAGAATCAATATGCAATGATTTCAGAGAAGTTTCAAAAATGTTGCGTCATGTTGACGATGCAAAATGCATTGTCAAGCACCACATGAGAAATATCAGATCTTGATTTTTATTTTGAAAGAGAAGAGAAACGGCTAAAGATGTAGCGGCTCTAGAAAATACAATGCCATCAAGTAATGCAACCAACAATGTATCAGCACAACCTCAACAATGTCATCGTCTAGCGGAGCAAACCAAAATTTGCAGCAAAGAAGCAAGATCACAAGAGATGTGCCAACATGAAGCAACTCAGGAACAAACACTTGAAAAAGGCAAAAAAAATAGGAAACCCAATCAAGTATAACACAAAAAGGAAGGTCTACATAAATAGAAAATCATAATCCACTAGACCTTGAAACAAACAAAGCAACAAAATGCAGCCATTGTGGGTCGAAGGAGCACACCATACGGAAATGCGTAGTCAAGCTACAAAGCATGGGCCTTCTGCCACCGAGAAATAGCATATGAAGGCTTAAGAAAATATGTTCTATTTGTGCAATGAACTATATGTAAAAAATATGCATTGTATCGGTTCCATTAAATTATGTATTTAAATAAAGATTAGTGTCATGTGGTCATGAGGTTATTTAGTCAAAAATCACGCAAAATGTATACACCCGTCCCCTCTCCCCCTCCATATGAAGTTACCAAACAACTACGAATGAAGTTACTAGCTAGTTGATACTAAAGTTACCCACCATGTAGTACTGAAGTAATCATGTTGTTGGTAAATAAAAATTACTCATGATTTATCCAGTTGAAAAAGTTATAAACATTTTTTTAAGAACAAGTACATCATAATGTTGCTGGTGTAAAGTACTTCATCACAAAAAAATGTATATAAAAATGGGGATAAAAGTTACCATCCAATTACAACGAATGTTTTCAACTTACTACAAATAGAGTTACCAAACCAACATATCTAAAGTTGCCAACAAAGAACAACTAAGTTTACCCACACATAAAATCTTGTTGCCAAAAATATAAAAGCTAAAAGTTGTCGTGGAGGCTATATAAAAAATACAAATTTGCAACCTCTAAGTGTCTCTTAAGAAAATGCATGATAAAGACTTGATTAAAAAATACAAAAGATAGTACCTCAAAAGACAATGGTATCTAGGAGGTACCTCAAGTTTATGAGCTTATGATCTCGATGATCTAGTCACATAGCTGTAAGAATCTTTCTTAATTATGGAATATGATCAGAGGTTATGGCGGGCGATACACGTCCATCCCACAATTCAAGAAACTTGGGCATAAAGCCTAGTGGTCACAAAGATAACATTCCCAAAAAGAACATATAATGCTACAGAACACTTGTACAAAACCAAAAGTAATCTAACAAAAAACTAAATAGGCGATATATGAGGTATATGAATGGAAAAATCACGTGTTGATGCCTTTCCTGGGTACATAAATGTACACCAACTCGTAATCTTGAATTTGTTTACTCTAAGTTTAATAATTAATGTCACACCCCCAGATTTTGGACCACATGTAATATAGTAAAGGAAGCCATTTTTGTGAGACAACAATTTTTTTAATGCACTTGTGTAATCCAACATTATGTAAGAGACCATGAGTATCTATGAAATTCAAGCAAGCTTTTGATTAAAATCAAATACCAATTTTTTTCTCATGTTTCTTATTATTTCTGTGATGTTTTCTGTTTGGTGATTTGGATAATTTTTATCCAAACTGTTGTATCAATGTTGCTTTCAACCTAACAATTTTATTTGGCGTTGTTTGAATCAAGAAAACAAAATGGAAAAAGAATATTTGGATGTTTTCCTTTGAGTTTTCTATATAAACTTGTTTCTGAAAAACTAGCCAAGTAGCTATATTTAGCACCTGTTTTCAATATGCTAGGGAATCACATTTTACGTTTTCTTGGTATGTACGTATTCTCTAACATATGTACTACAAATTTATAAGAAAACAATCAAATGCTTGATGATTTTTGTGGAAGAAAATTAAGACAGAAAAGTGGATTTTTAGAAAGACAAAGAAAAACAGAAAGTAGCTATTTTCTCACCTTGTTTTCAGTGCCTTACAAAATTCCAAATTTGTTTTCAATTGATGATTATGAAATTACAAATCATGTTTTAACAACCCCATACTTTTAAAACAAATTTTGGAAAATAATTGAGCCCTGAAAACGGATGATACTTTTTGCCCTTTTTTATCTGTTTTGACACTTAGCCAAAATGACTTAAGTCATTTTTCTGAATTTTCTGAAACTGCTGAATCTGTGAGATTGACACTACTTTGATTCCCTGTATCTTTTTATTAAGGGTGAATTGGATAGTGCCACTTGTTTCTTCTAGAAGCCCTAGCGTTCCTCAACGTTTACCAGGCCTTGGATGCTTTCGAGTTTGACCAGAGGAAAAGAGAGGAAGGTGGGAACGGAGGAAGAAAAGAGGGGAGTGGCATGGGCGCGGCCTATCACTGTGCCACTGCACGCGCACTGTCGCCACGACTGCCCGTTTTCA
Organism: Alopecurus myosuroides; assembly: GCA_028641055.1. Taxonomy (NCBI): domain Eukaryota; kingdom Viridiplantae; phylum Streptophyta; class Magnoliopsida; order Poales; family Poaceae; genus Alopecurus; species Alopecurus myosuroides. The sequence continues at coordinate 246,400,256 of CM054062.1, forward strand.
CCTCACCCCTCGATGGCCAGCACACGAACACACACCCACACATCCCTAGACATCCCCAAGGGCCAAATGGCACGGCATGGGCGCTCGGGAGCACGCCTTGAGCTCGCCACGGCCATGTCATGGGCGCACACTTGCCCATGACCACGTCACCGTCGCTATAAAGCCACGGGCACGGCCTCACTGTGCCACACCACTCGCCTCACTCCACTCCACCTCCCTGACATGCACCGCGCACGCCACGAGTTCTTTGTGAGCCCAGCGAGCTCAATTTTGTCGCCTTCCACCGCGGAGGAGAAACAAAGGTGGAGCACACCCCGCGTCACCCACCCCTCATTTCCACCTCCACTGTGTTCGCCGTTCAACGTAGACCGTCCCTGACCCATCCATTTGCCCCCTCGTTTGCATAAGAGCCGAGGACCTCGATGTAGCCGCCATGGCTGCACCGTTGTGTGCTGTCGATTGGAGTCCCCGTGAACCCCTATGACCGCACCCCTGCACCGCATCAAGACTACACAACATCTCCGACATATCCCTGCTTCCGCACGCGCCCCTAGGTGAGCTATCGCGAGCACCTCGCCGCCGACCACTTTCCCGTCGAGATCGAGATCGAGAGAGAGAGAGAGGAGGGAGACAACGGTGCGCCGTTGATCGTGAGATCAACGGCCCCGTTTGGACCGTGAAACGGTACGCGCGCTCACGCTTGCGTGCTAGGCCGATTTGGCTTAGCGGGCCGCGCGTAGCGAGTAGATCCAGCCCGCGCACTAGTTTGTTTTTCTTTTTAGAAAATAACAGAAACCGCTGTTTTACTTTAATCCTGTGAAAAATAGCAAACTTGAGGAATAAAATCCACCAAAATTCCTAAAGGTGCATATACATTTTCTTAAACAGATACAACTTGTAGCGCCTGATTTTGTGCTATAGTTTGAATGTAGGAATTGTTTTGCCACACACTGTCTGTTAGAGTAAATTGTGCATAAAATTGTGTATGTGTGTTAAAATTGAGAAAACTAAATTTCTTTGAGTAACTAATGAGTAGATATATTAGTAGCACTTGACCTCACATCAAGGAGAGCTATCTTTTGGAAATTCCATCCATTTTGTATTTGTCCAGTAGCCTATTCTATGATTTATAGAGAGAGATTTTAATAATGCTTTTTTATGTGAATAAAATTGGATTTGTTTGTGTATGCATATATCTATGTAATAAAAGCTTTTTGTAATTTTTAGAGCTCTATATTATTTTTTACAATCATATATAGATTTGGTACTTTTCTGTTAGAAATAAAATTTGTGTTTTTTAGTTTGGAATAATTGTTTGCTAGTTGTTATTTTGTTTTCTATCATGCTTAGATGATTTTCTCCCTTTTAGAATGTTGTATTGTTACATTACTAGTATGTTATAAAGTTTTGTGCATGTTTGGAAAAGAAATAGAAAAAGGATTTGTCTAGTATTGTGTTTCTAGTCTTTTATTTAATAGGTTTCGTGAGAAAAATATTAATATGTTTCTTACCTAGATTTTTAGGGTTTTTTGTTGAGTCTGGTACCCTTTTGGTACTGGTTATGATAGGTTTTCACCTCTTTTAGTTGGTACTTAAGTTCATAGAGAATCATGAGTAGGCTTGTGTGTTTCTTTTTCATAGTGTTGTTATTTTCACTAGTATGATTAGGTTGTATTTTTGTTTGATAAAAATTGTTTTCCTCAAGTATAACCAAAGACATTTTGACCTCTTAAATGTCTTGTAAAACTAGTGGCACACCCACTGGTTCCCTTTCATTTTGGTGAGAAATAACATTTCTCCACCTTGGTAGTAGTAGTGATAATTATTGTATTTTTGTGTGTGCTTGTGGAGTGTTATTTTGGAAACTTATGTGATGTTTTTTTATGCATTGCTTGATGTATGTATGACTTAGTACTATTGTTTTCTTAGATTGGTTCTGATTGTGTATCCTTATTTTATTTTTCAACGATAGAAAACGAGGAAGAAGTAATTGGTGCTGGAGGTTATTATTATCACTCCTGTTGCAACCACGAGCAAGACCCTAACCTCAACCAAGGAAAGCAATCCTAAAGCTTGATGTTATACTACTTATGATTATCTATCATGCATGGTTTACTTCTGAAGTTTTCAAAATATGATTACCAAAACTATTTTTGAGTGGCTATTATTACTATTATATATATATATATATATCACTTGCCATTAGTCACCTTGGTGTTACCAAGCCTTTAGCCACCATATGGTACATAAATACCACTAAAGGTAATAATCACGAGTCCCTAAGTGGACACTTTAAAAATGTGCTTTTGCAAACAAAGGTTCTTATGAAAAGTCCATGGTGGAAAGGCGGGACCTTGTTCACCGGGGGAAGGTAAAGAGGATTGTTTTCAAAATGTTTTACAAAAGACACATAACCTAGTATTCGCTGGACAACCAAGATGTAATGCCACTCTACCTCAACATGGGTACGAGGACTACCTAGATACTTGTTTTTGTTAGTGTGTGTTCTACCCCAATATGCTATAGAGACGAGATTCTCTGAACCGAAGTGTCGCCAGGAGGGAGTAACGGGACGTGTAAAGTGAGGGATTAAGTTATCCCCTGGAAGCGACAGTTGGATCTCCTGCCGTGGCAAGGTGGGACCTAGTGCCGGGGAGATTACACCCAACTGAAGGCATAAGCATATACTAGCTTGATCAGAGTGGACAGTTAGGATCATTTATCTGATGCTCTCATATCGTTGTGTCGATCCATGGGTGGTTCATGGCAGATGGTTGGATCTTGTGGATTGTGTACACCTATGTAGAGTAAAACTATTTTAAATAGCCGAGCCCTCGGATATGGGCAGTTGAATGGTCATGTAGCTAGCATTGTGTCAGTTTTCAAAAAGGATGTTTTATGGAAAGGGACTTGTACCGTGGAGGTACCAATGAAGAAAAGATGGAGTTTATTACAAGAAGTTTTGCAAAGAAAAACTCTCTTTTATAAAACAAGTTTTATAAAACCTCTTGGATATGCAATATCTACAAGAGAAAGAAAATTATGGTATTTTCTTTTGAAGTATCTTCTTCAACAAAGATATAGAGATGTTCAAAGCAACCATGATGTTATCTTACATACACCATGGGCAGCGAACCCTATTTATAGCCTACCTATCCACCATATAAGCATACTTGCATTTTGTAAGTTTATAATGGATGTCTTGCAGAGTACATTCAAATGTACAAATATTGGTTTCGTCCCTGGCTATTTACTTTGCCAGACTTTGAGGAGACTCCGCAAGAGGAGGATTACGAAGAGGAGTACTTTACCGACGACTATGCGAATTAGGCCCGACTCTCGGTCAGCAGCATGTAGGTGAAGGCGTGACACGGTCTCTCTACCTTATGTGTTTTGCTAAGTTCCTGCTGCTTGTGAGACATTTGCCTGCCCTACATGGCAGTTGTTAAGACTTGGTCATGTGACCATGTGTTGTGTAAGACTCTATTATTTGTGTAATGGGTAATGTATCTGTGTCCCAACTTCGTATGTTGTTCACGACTGAATTCCTGGGATCGTGAATGTATGCATATGAGAGGTTCTGTACCATCCGGTTTGGGGCCTCTACAAAGTTGGTATCAGAGCTATCCTGACCTTAGGAGCCCTTAGTTAGCATGGACGTTAGCTAGTACTCTGAAAAAACTATCTTATAAAATTAAGTTACTTATGTGACTAAGTTTCAAAATATTCTTATACCTATCCTCTATGTTTTACAAAACCCTAATTACAATAAGTTATGTCTTGTTTAATCTAAAACTTTGCACACCATGGTCTAACTTAAGCTTACTTAAAATTTTGTGTAGATGAAAGTTGTGTTCACCGAGGCTTGCCAGTTGGGACTGGCTAGAGACGTGTCGTTTCTTTTTGAGCTGAGGCTCGTGGAGATGACCGAGCTTATTGATCGTCGAGTTCCTGAGTTGCGTGGAGGACTTATCTTCGGTTCTCCGATTGAGGGTGACTGGTTCATGGAGTGTACCATTCATCCCCCACTGATCACACCTTCAGCGGAGACTTTTGTCTTCACACTCGTTGAGCGCTCTTGGCAGGAGGGCGCAGTTCGGGTGATCGAGGAGGCAATTGCAAGCCTGGCTTATGTGAGGGACTTCCAGTACCTGGGCACTCATTTTGAGTTGCTTGGAAGGCGAGCCGAGTTTGGTACACCGGTTGGTGTGCCACAGGATCTTGATGGCATGGGTCCTCACCTTGAGGACATGGAGATAGTACTGCACCGCACCCAGCGCCGACTGGATGCCATGAGTATTCTGCAGCACACCATAGTTGCAGAGTGCCGTCTTCTAGTTACCCATCTGGGTAAGCTGACATTTGACTTTACGACCGAGACCGCAAGGAACAGAACCTTGGAGGGATAGCTACGAACCACTCGCTTGGGCCGTACCCGTCTCACCAAGGAGGTGGAGGCGCTTCAGGAAGCCAACGCGATTCTGCGTGGGCGACTGAAGACCGCGAGAGAGGATCTAGCTAATCGGGACTCCACACTCAAGGAGCTAGAGGAGGAGTTCACTGAGCTCCGCAGGGAGAATGAGGATCTCCTAGTCGACGATGACATTCCATCAGATGTTTATGGGATGGATATGAGCGATCTGAGCGACCAGGAAGACAATAACTTAGTTGAGGAAGAGGAGGATCCCAAGGATATCCTTTTCGATAGAGACAGCGAGCAGGACTAGTCGTAGTACCTCTAGTCGTAACATCTCTTAGCTTTTGGAGTTTGTGCCAGTGAGCTTTACGCCGACCCTATGAGGCGAATCCCCCTTGTAGCTCCGAGGAGCTTAGTTGTGTTGAGTAACTTTTGTGAGTGTTTGTGTTATGTATGACTTGACGCTATGAATTTGATGAATATTTGCGTGATAACTATGTTTGGAAATTTTTTGACTCGTATGTTTACTTGTGATTTATCACTTGTCTTTCGTTGTTCTTAGAAACTCTTTTAGTTTCCTAGTTTTGTTTTCCAAAAACAAAGAAGTCTTGCTGCATAGTCTTACACATGTTTCACTAAACAGCATGCCGCCTCATCGGGAACCACCACCACCACCCCCACCGTCGATGGAGGCACTGCTGGCCTTAATGATGGAGGATCGCCAGGCCACACGAGCAGAGAGTGCTTCCACTATCGCTGCCCTGCAGCAGTTAGCCGCTGCCAGCACCAACAACAATAATAATGGCGACGGAAACAGAAATGGTGGGCGCTCGAAGTTGAAGGTGTTTCAGCAGACCAATCATCTAGTCTTCTCGAAGATTGTGGAGCCACTTGATGCAGATGATTGGCTTGGCACAATCGCCAATAACTTGGAAGTGGCATTAGTGGAAGATAATGACAAGGTGCTATTAGCCACCCATTTTCTCGCTGGACCAACAAGGACTTGGTGGGAAACTACCTGCACCACTGTCGCCGCTGGCCATATTTTCACTTGGGAAGACTTCTCTTCAAGGTTCCGCAAATATCACATCCCCCGGGGTGTGATGAACATCATGAGGGATAAGTTTATGAAACTGCGGCAGCGAGGAATGTCTGTGTCAAAATACTAGGAGGAGTTCACCCTGTTGTCCCGGTATGCACCTGATCAGGTTAACTCAGAAGCCAAGAAGAAAGAGAGATTTCTGAATGGGTTGCACGATGAGTTGCAGTGCACACTTGTTGTCATACCATTCCTGGATTTGAAATCACTTACGGATGTCGCGATGATGATGGAGCACAAGAGGCAGAATGCCTTTGATAACAGAAATAGGAAGATGCAGTACCAAGGAGGGCCTAGTGCACCAAGAAACCGCCTTGCTCCTTATGCAAGGCCACCACCACCACACAGGGCGCCTGCTTATGCGCCAAGACCCAACCATAACAACCACCACCATAGCCACAACAACCACAACAACCACCACAACAACAACAACCGTGCACCCTGTGCACCCAAGCTAGGAGGAAATGGTAATGGAAATGGGAACAATGCCAACCGTGCTGCCAAGCCAAACCAGAACTCAAAGCCCAATGGAGGTTGTTTTTCCTATGGCAAAGAAGGACATTTTGCTCGTGACTGCCCGACCAAGAATTCTGCCCCAGCTCAAAAAAAATGCAACCAAGATGACACAAGGACCAGTGACCAGGAAGCAGAATGTGACCAAGGGGTATCTGAATCATGTCACTGTTGAAGAAGTACAGGAGGAACCAGACATGGTGATGGGTCCGTTTCCCGTCAACTCCATACCTGCTAAAGTATTGTTTGATTCTGGTGCATCGCATTCTTTTGTCACTATGCCTTTTGTTGAAAAGAGTGGTATGAAGTCTACACGTATGCGTGACCCTATGCCAGTGCAAATACCCGGAAATAAAACCCAACACCACTTTGTTTGTACTGAAGTACCCGTGGATATACAAGGGAAAACATTTCATGCCGACCTGATAGTACTGGGATCCTAAGGGATAGAAGTAGTACTGTGTATGAATTGCATGACCAAGTACAATGGTGTTATTGATTTCACCAGGAAGTCCATATCATTGACCGCTAGTGATGGAGAGAACATTGCTTACATCGTAATCAAGTCTACATCAGAGACCCACTGCCACACTGGTATAGCCACACCCACACTTGTGGAAGTTCCGGTAGTATGTGAATACCCGGATGTGTTTCTTGAGGAGTTACCCGGTATGCCCCCTAAACGGGATATCGAGTTCATCATTGAGTTAGTACCCGAAACGGGACCAATAGCACAGAACCCTTACCGGATAAATCCGAAGGAGTTAGATGAGTTAAAGAAGCAGTTGGATGACATGTTAAGGAAAGGTTTGATTTGCCCTAGTGCATCACCATGGGGATCACCTGTCATTTTTGTGGACAAACGTGACGGTTCCTCATGCTTATGTGTGGATTTCCATAAGTTGAATGATGTGACCATCAAGAACAAATACCCGTTGCCCAAAATTTAAGACATGTTTGACCAGCTAAATGGGGTGAGAATATTCTCAAAGATCGATCTTCGTACTGGTTATCATCAGTTGAAGATTCGTGAGACCGATATTCCCAAGACCGCATTCACCACACGTTACGGATTGTATGAGTACACCGTGAGGTATTTTGGTCTGACCAATGCCCCCTCCTATTTCATGAATCTTATGAACAAGGTTTTCATGGATTTCCTGGACAAGTTTGTCATGGTTTTCATTGACGACATTCTTATTTACTCCAAGAGTGAGGAAGAACACGAAGAACATCTGAGAACTGTCCTCGAAACACTTCATCGGCATCAACTGTATGCTAAGTTCAGTAAGTGCCAATTCTGGTTGAAATAAGTCGGATTTCTTAGACACACAGTATCTGGAGGAGGAATCTTTGTTGACCCTGCTCTGGTTAAGTCTGTAGCAAACCGGGCCGCCCCGACTAATCATACTAAAGTCAGATCATTTGTGGGATTAGATGGATATTACCGCAAGTTTGTTCAAGGATTCTCGAGCATCGCCAGACCACTCACTCAGTTTCTCAAGATGGATAGTAAGTTTGTATGGACAGACAAATGTGCTGAGAATTTTCAAGAGTTGAAGAATCGACTGGTGTCAGCCCCGGTACTCCGGATGTCACCAAGATTTCGATGTGTATTGTGATGCTGCTAAGCTTGGTCTTGGAAGTGTTTTCATGCAAGATGGGAAAGTCATCTCGTTTATCTCGCGCAAGTTGATACCACATGGGTTGAATTACCACGCTCATGATTTAGAACTTGCTATCGTTGTGCATGCTCTCAAAGCATGGCGACATTTTCTTATTGGGAAAACATGTGAAATATACACGGATCAGAAGAGTTTGAAGTATATCTTTACTTGGCGTGGACTCAATATGAGGCAACGCCGTTGGATAAAGCTCATCAAGGACTATGATCTTAGTATCCACTATCACCCTGGAAAAGCAAATGTTGTTGCTGATACTCTTAGTCGAGAGCCGGCCTCTCTGAATTCTATGATTCAGTTCAGACAATCGGAGTTGTGGAAAGAACTTGACCAGCTTGGTATTCAGGTGGTCAGCTATGGCATGTTGGACGCCATGGAAGTAAAAAACCAACTCTACTGGATCAAATCAAAGAAGCTCAGAACGGCCAGAAGAGTATTGAGGGAATTAAGACCCGCATGGAGAAGGACGAAGTTGCCGGTTTTACCATTGATTCTGATGGAGTCTTATGGTATGAAGGACACATTTGTGTTCCCACTGAATCGGAGTTAAAGCAGACCATCATGACTGAGGCGCATGATAATTTATACTCTATTCACCCTGGAGGAACCAAGATGTATCAAGATTTGAAGAAGTTTTGGTGGCATGGAATGAAGCGATACATTGCCTCGTTTATAGCCAAGTGTCATATTTGTCAGCAAATGAAAGTTGGACATCAGCGTCCCGCTGGTTTGTTACAGCCGTTTCAAGTACCTGTTTGGAAATGGGATGAAGTCGGGATGGACTTTATTACTGGACTACCTAGGTCCAGCCGCGGAAATGATTCAATAAGGGTAGTCGTTGACAGGCTCACCAAAGTTGCGCACTTTATACCTGTCAAGACCACATATCGTGGAGACCAGCTTGCTTACCTCTACATTTCTCGGATAGTCAGTCTGCACGGAGTTCCTAGCAGGATTGTGTCAGATCGAGGATCACAGTTCACATCTCGATTTTGGAAGAAGTTACACGAAGCCTTGGGAACCAAGCTAGCCTTTAGCACAACCTACCATCCACAGAACGATGGACAGACAGAGTGTGTGAACCAAATATTGGAAGACATGCTCCGTGCATGTGTTTTGTCCTATGGAGTTAAGAGGGATGATTGCATGCCGTTTATAGAGTTTTCCTACAACAACAGTTATCAGTCAAGCTTGCAGATGGCACCGTTAGAAGCCATGTACGGACGTATGTGCCGCACACCATTGAACTAGACTGAAGCAGGTGATAGTCAAGTCTTTGGAGAGTTATGCCAGAAGAGTTATGCGGACACAAAGCCGCACAATCACGCCAGAAGAGTCAACTGAACTAGACTGAAACAGGTGACTCAAAGCCGCACAATCACACCAGAAGAGTTATGCGGACACAAAGCATCGCGACGTCTCTTTCACTATTAGAGATTTCGTGTATCTGCGTGTTACGCCACTCAAAGGGATGCATCGTTTCGATGTAAAAGGAAAGCTTGCACCCCGATACATTTGCCCATTAAAGATCCTAGCCCGTCGTGGAGAGGTATCTTACCAGTTAGAAGTGCCATAAGAATTGTCAGCCTTTCACGATGTTTTTCATGTGTCATTGCTCCGGAAGTGTCTTCACGTACCTGAGAAGAATCTCACTTACCAAGACGTCGACTTCTAGATATTCACATGAATGATGACCTGGCCTACCGTGATCGACCAGGATATATGAGATATATGGGTCACTTACCAAGACGTGGACTGAAGCTTGATGTTATACTACTTATGATTATCTATCATGCATGGTTTACTTCTGAAGTTTTCAAAATATGATTACCAAAACTATTTTTGAGTGGCTATATATATATGACACATTGCCATTAGTCAACTTGGTGTTACCAAGCCTTTAGCCACCATATGGTATATAAATACCACTAAAGATAATAATCACAAGTCCCTAAGTGGACACTTTAAAAATGTGCTTTTGCAAACAAAGGTTCTTATGAAAAGTCCACGGTGGAAAGACGGGACCTTGTTCACCGGGGGAAGGTAAAGAGGATTGTTTTCAAAATGTTTTACAAAAGACACATAACCTAGTCTTCGTTGGACAACCAAGATGTACTCACACTCCACCTCAACATGGCTACGAGGCCTACCTAGATACTTGTTTTTGTTAGTGTGTGTTCTATCCCAATATGCTATAGAGACGAGATTCTCTGAATGGAAGTGTCGCCAGGAAGGAGTAACGGGACATGCAAAGTGAGGGATTAAGTTACCCCCCAGAAGCGACAGTTGGGTCTCCTGCCGTGGCAGAGTGTGACCTGGTGCCGGGGAAATTACACCCAACTGAATGGGTAAGCATATACTAGCTTGATCAGAGTGGACACTTAGGATCATTTATCTGATGCTCGCATATCGCTGTGTCGATCCATGGTTGGTTCATGGGAGATGATTGGATCTTGTGGATTGTGTACACCTATGCAGAGTAAAACTATTTTGAATAGTCGAGCCCTCGGATATGGGTAGTTGAATGGCCATGTAGCTAGCATTGTGTCAGTTTTCAAAAAGGATGTTTTATGGAAAGGGACTTGTACCGTGTAGGTACCGATGAAGAAAAGCTAGAGTTGATTACAAGAAGTTTTGCAAAAAAAAAACTCTATTTTATAAAACAAGTTTTATAAAACCTCTTGGATATGCAATATCTACAGGAGAAAGAAAATTATAGTATTTTCTTTTGAAGTATCTTTTTCAACAAAGATATAGAGATGTTCAAAGCAACCATGATGTTATCTTACATACAGCATGGGTAGTAAACCCTATTTATAGCCTACCTATCCACCATATAAGCATACTTGCATTTTGTAAGTTTATAAAGGATGTCTTGCAGAGTACATTAAAATGTACTCATATTGGTTTCATCCCTGGCTATTTACTTTGCCATACTTTTAGGAGATGCCGCAAGAGGAGGAGTATGAAGAGGAGTACTTTACCGACGACTATGCGAACGGCTCCCGGTCAGCATCATGTAGGTGAAGGCGTAACACGGGCTCTCTATGTTATGTGTTTTGCTATGTTCCCGCTGCTTGTGAGACATTTGTCTTCCTGTGTGGCAGTTGTTAAGACTTGGTCATGTGACCATGTGTTGTAAGACTCTATTGTTCGTGTAATGGATAATGTATACGTGTACCAACTTCGTATGTTTTCACGACTGAATTCCTGGGATCGTGAATGTATGCATATGAGGTGTTCTGGACCATCCGGTTTGGGGCCTGTACAATTAACCAGACACACTTTTTTGATTGCATCATCCAACTAAGTAGCATGCTTAATCATATCATCATCATCACAAAGCGTATCAAAGAATCTGAGACTTTTTTGCTGCAAGCTTCAACGACAAAACGTGCGAATGCATTGGTGCATCAAAAGTTGTCCTGGACATCTGAAGCACATGGAAAGAAAGCTAGAAAAGTGAAAAAATAAAAGGTATAAGTCCGTGATAATTCTATAAAATAAATGTACGTAACATAAAAATAGGATAAAAGCGTGCACCAAGTTTTTATGACTTAACGTGTACAGGTCATCTCTCCCAAAATTTATCTTTAGATTTGAATTTAATTTCCATCTAGAAGATGCTTTGTAATGATCTAGGGGAATATGACCTTCTTATCACCACATGATTTTTGTAGTACAACTATTCCAATTTCAGTGACAATGTTTGATAGCTTGGCGCCAGGCTTCACACTTCCAGCAAGTTCACTAGTTGTAACCAACATGGGATTAATGTGTAAAATTCTCGTGATGCATAAAAACATATGTAATATGAGGAGAAAAACAAGTAAGTATGAAAGTTACCACCCCTATCATGTATAAGTTACCATCCACTAACTATAACATGGGATTAATGTGTAAAATTCTCGTGATGCATAAAAACATATGTAATATGAGGAGAAAAACAAGTAAGTATGAGAGTTACCACCCCTATCATGTATAAGTTACCATCCAGTAACTATAAAGTTAGCAACCGCAAACAAATGAAGTTATCCATCAGAAGAGAAAAACTTACTCTTTTAGCTGTGACTCCTCCTTATAATTAGTACACTGCATTTTATTGTTTGGTGCTGGTAATAGAGAAGTATGGAGGAAGGACGAACTTGGAAGGTTAGATGAATCTCCCCGTACAAAGCCTAGTCCTTGGTGTAATACTAAGAACAACTATATGGGAAAGTGTGGCAGAAAAGTTGGAGTTGAGAATATTTGTACATGTGCAGTTTAAAAAATACATCTAAAAACCATACAATGCATTGGATCACAAAAATAATGAACAAAGTAAAAAAAATGAAAACATATAGACCTAGATGTTGCGGGTGAATTTACCTTTAGAGTCTGTATTTCTTCACGACAAATCTCTTTTCCCTTATGTAGCAGACTGTTGGACTCCAAACTTTTCTTTCAACAAATCGTCAAGTGAAATTACTCATGAATGATACTTCAGAGGACTTCTTTTCTAACGCAAGCAGTTGTAGCCGCTACAAAAAATATGAAGGGGCAAACAAATATATAATAAATGAAAAGTAAAATAAAATATGTGGACCCCACGTGGAACGCAAATAAACCCCATGTTTATCACCATATAAACAAAAAAATGACAGACACATTAATGAAAAAAATATCAAACGGCCAAGTAGAAGCACATGACATATTTACGCAAAAAGGCACATAAAAATATTACTGTAGTAGTTAAGAGATAGATACGGGGGATAAGTCATTGAGAGCGATAGATATAAAAAAAATGACTATCGTCTTGCGAATTCTAAAAACGTAACTTAAACTAACTTCGCTTGACAAAATCCCTCCCAACCAACCACCTATAGCCCCCACACCACCTTCCCCTGCTAATGTGAAATTCGGCCATGGAAAACTGGTGGACATAATAACATTATTTACCGCCAACGTTCACCATCGGTGTCTGACGCTCCAGTTGTGCGTACAATTTTTTGCTACAAAATATGTACATAATTTACCCACGAAAAAACGAAGAAGGAACCAAACATAAAAACAAATAAAAATCTACCTCTATTATACTAGAAAGACAAAAATATAAATGGATTAAATATATAAATTAATACTATGTAGAACATAAAAATTACGAAGGCACAATTATTAGAAGATACAAATAGTGTGCACTAAAAAGAGTTACCATGCACCATATGTAGAAAGTTACCAACATGTGTGTAATGAAGTTACCATACCCTATGTGTATAAATTACCAAGAAATTTACAATAGAAGTTATCAAGCATATTACATTAAAGTTACCAAGATATTATTACAAAAGTTACCGGGCACTATACACTAAAGTTAACATGCATAATATATAGAAGTTACCTAAAGATATGCAGAATAAAAGTTAACCCCCCCCCCCTAAGTGTAAACATAACAATTGTAGTATGCAAACAAAAAATATTCTAAATGTCGCATGCATAACCCAATACTAAATTTACCACTCGTTTTGAACAAATATTAAAAGGAGTGAAAGTACAAGGTGAAAAAACAAAACTACACAAACAAAAGTTACCCGGAAAGATTAAATGGCGGTTAACTATACCGTTACCATGGGTTGCACTGAAGTTATTAAACGTAAAACAACAAAATTATAGCATATGCGGAATAAAAAGTTACCACCCAATCACCCCCTAATGTATGCAATTGCTAAGTTATGAGGTAGAAAACTTACCGGTATATGTAGGAATCATGTATGATAGAGGAATAACATCTCGATGTTCGATAATCTTGATAACGCTCGTACAAGTAGCAGAAGGCACGTCAGCAGGGAGATTCGCACTTTCATATTCGATGGGGTTTGTGCCAAAACATACCGTGAAACTAGTAGAAACATAGACCACATTTGTAGCTGGTTCAGCTTCAGGACAGTCATTGTGTGGAGACTCGACTGCAGAGTCAAACTAACTTCCAACATTCTATTCTCGAAATTCAATATGAGGGAACAACACACTTGCAGGAACGAAACCATCATTCTTTGCAGCTTATTCAAAGCATCATCTAGCCCTAAGTTCCTAGGTATTTCGGTAGAGGGAGTGGGGGTTTTGGCAGCATCATCATCAGAAGAGGTCATGGGTGGTCCCCCATTGCATGCACAAAACTCGCACTTGTGGCGCTGGTGGGAATAACAGGGTAGCAGAGAGAAAACCACCATTTTTGCGGCCTCTTCATCAAAAAAAATCTTCATAGACGCATCCAACCCCCTCCCCCCCCAAGTACTGAGGCACTTCAATAGATGGATCGGCTATTTGGGGGCGGCAACATGAAAATCTGCTCTGATTGTTGTTGAATATATGTACTGGTGTATGCTGCATAATTTTTAAAAAAATCCCTACATAACCGCCAAGATCACTATGCTAATAACGATGCACGCTCATACATGCATTGATCCGGATCACGACTCACCGAGTAGAAAATTTGATGTAGTCCTAGAAAAGTTCTGAACATTCGTAGATCTAGGCCTCGTTGAAAGGATGTCGCTAAGCTAACATCATCAAGGATCAACCCGCCAGCGCTCCGCCGTCTAGGAGTCTGCACCGATGAAGAGAGATAACCTTTTGGCATTGCTAATTGGTAGCACTAATCAACTATGATTAGAGCTATATGATTCTAGAAGTTTGTCAACACAAGAGAGACACTAGTAATTAGATTTAGGTCTAATCGGGAGAGGACACGTCAAAAACCCAATTAGAAGAAGCCTTAATCCAATTAGAGAGGCTATAATTAGAAGATCTAACTAGACCCTCTAACTATACTAGAGAGAGACACAGAGAGAGAGAGAGAGAGAGAGAGAGAGAATTTTTCTCGGTATTGTGTTTTACCTTAAGGCTTGAGAGACACTATGGTGTATATATGGAAAGTACTATCTTCGACGTGAATTTTTGACTTGGTGGAGCTTGGATAATTGCACAAAGAAAATTTTATCCTATCATTTTCAAATATTCCTTTATTTTCGAGAAGTGGGCAACAACTGATTAAAATCAGAGAACCCTTCAGTACTATTCACCTATCATATTTTACTTTATTGAAACGGTGATGAGAATCTTCTAGTATTTACCTATCTAGTGCTCATAGTTGTCCATAATTGGGGACACGACTAAGATCTTAGTTTTGTTAACTTGCAGAGTGTGTGCACTTTCACACTTAGACTCAATCAGCCCAAACATCCTATACACCTTGAATGCATTACCGAAAGGAGAAGACCGGACGAGATCTTGCAGAAGAAGAATTCAACCCACTGGCAAGACTTGTTCCACCTACATTCTGCTACATCTTCTTGTAAATACGAGAGGTTAAACTCTCACAACTTATTTGAGCAAGACATAGCCCATATTGTCAAAAGATTGCACTAGAAGCACTGGTAGAAAAGAGGCCTTCCATACGCCCCCATCAGTCCCCAAACGTCGCACACCGTGACTAATGAGTCTTTAGTCCCGGGTCGGGACGAGACCCGCGACAGAAGGTCATGCGTCACGGGTTGGGAAGCGCGTTGAGGCGCGTGGAGGGCATTAATTCCGGTTGGCCTGGCCACCCGGGACTAAAGATACAAACTGCTCGCCTCCCGCGCGGCGGTTTATATTCCGCGAGCGAGGCAGAAGGGCGCCATTGCTACAGTGCGCGTCCGAGTCTCTGTTTATTCCTCTCTTCTCTTCTCTTCCCCTCTCTTCGATCTTCCTCCACCAAGCACCATGGCTAAAGTTTGGCAGAGATTCCGTGTTCCCACACCATGCGGCAAGCGTCTCGACGTGTGCTACACCAACATTTGCGAGAGGCTCCCGGGTGCTCTTGGGCATTTGACCAATCTCTATTTCTCCTCTCCCGATGAACACCGGTTCTTCGGGCTTGATCTGGAGTATACGGCGGATCAACGGGATGTTGCCGTCATCCAGATTGCGTTCAAGGAGGCCGTTTTGGTCTTCCAATGGTCAAGGTAACGCACACGTACAATCTTGCATCTTCGATTTGTTTGTTGCATCTGAAGAATACATGTGTTGCAACATATCTAACACGTATCAAATTTTTGTTGCTGCAGTAGTTCAAAGCATTCTCCGGCACTTGTTGATTTTCTTGTCAACAAGGGGTATGACTTTTGCAGCGTTGACATCACTCAAGACCGTCATAAATTGATGCGCTTGGGTATTGTGATACCTGAAGATCACTACATTGATCTTCAGGATCTTATCCATTTCGATGAGTTTCCCGGGCCCAAGACCGGGATGGCTCCGATGGCAACTGCCTTCATCCACGAGGGCTACAAAACCATGAAGTCTGGTTTCCCCTCGAGGAATCACTGGTATTGGGAGAATACCCCACTGGACTGGACGAACGTCAAGTATGCAGCCATAGATGCATACGTCTCCTACGAGTTGTTCCGCATCTACTCGACGGAGCCATAGATGTATGCGTTCGATATATGCATGTAATGGATATCTTAGTATTGTGAGACTTATGTTTGTGTTATGTGTGATCGTAAGACTCTATGTTATGAATGTGATATTATTGTGTTCTATTCATGATTGTGATGTCTCTACTCGTATTTTACTTGTGATTTAATTATCACTTGTCTTTTGTTGTTCATAAAACTATTTTTGTTTCCTAGTTTTAAATTACTTGGAAAAATTTGCAAAGTGTTGCAAAGTGTAATGGATATTATTTCTATATTAATTCCTAGCTATACTATTTCTATATTATGTCAAACACACGTTTCAAAACAAGCAAAAACAAAAACACATCAAGAAAACAAACAAAAACACATCATGCAAACAAAACAGAAAAACTACAGTTTCTATATATCTGTTCACCAAAAATTAATCTAAGCCAGGAAAACATATATCTAGTCAATACCAAACTCATCCAGTATTAAAATGAATTAGTATTATTTTTCTTAATTTTTTGATATATTATTTGTATTTTTAAGATTTTAAAATGAATTAGTATTATTTTTCTTAATTTTTTGATATATTATTTGTATTTTTAAGATTTTAAAATGAATTAGTATTATTGTTCTTAATTTTTTGATATATTATTTGTATTTTTAAGATTTTAAAATGAATTAGTTCTATTTTTCTTAATTTTTTGATATATTATTTGTATTTTTAGAAATAATACAAATTAAAAAGTTAATGTTTATTTATTTATTCAAAATTATTAATTACATCATTACTTTTGTTTCTTAAAAGACTTATTTGAAATTCAATCAATAAAGAAATGTGGCATCGACCAACATGTTAATAAGATTGATATGATACTACTATCACATACATGCGTGCGAAACACTTGGATGCGGGACGGTATGGAACTCGGAAGTTAAGCGTGCTAGTGCTAGAGTAGTGGGAGGATGGGTGACCGAGCGGGAAGTTTGACCATGAGTAATTAATTTGACTAGAGATAATTGTAGTTAGACACTAAGCAAATAATACAAATTCTGAAGAAAAAAAAAGGGAGTGAAAAAAAGGGAGAGAAAAATTGGTGTGAAAATAATTAGAAACCCAAATGAATTAAAAAAATTACGAAATAAAGTCTAGTCCCGGTTCATGTTGCCAACCGGGACTAAAGGTCCTCCGCGCCCCGGCTCCGCCACCGGCCCACGTGGACGGGCCTTTAGTCCCGGTTCGTAATCGGCGCGACTATAGGGGGTGGGGTCTTTAGTCGCGCATAGCTAGTCCCGGTGACGAAGATATGGATCCTGGACCCTGCGGGTAAGGACACCCCGTCTCAGGTCCAAGGTTAAGGCCCAAGAAGAGGAGCCCTTGGAGTATTCTAGAAGGCCCACGTGAAGCCCACCCGCAAGACTTGCGGGTCAAGACAAGAACTCCTATACGTAATCTACTAGGACTCATGTAACCCCCTCCTGGCTGCATATATAAAGCGAGGAGGGAGGAGAGAAAAAGGGGAGACGAATCTAGGGATTCAATCTAGAGAGAGGAAGATACAAGCCACAACTAGACTAGGCAATACACGGGATACCCCGTACGCCTCACCATGGCATCGCCATTGTAACATCTCGACTATCTCATCATAATACAGAACAGACAAGCAGGAGTAAGGGTTTTACCTCTACGAGGGCCCCGAACCTGGGTAAATCTTTCTCCTTGTTAGCCGTCGAGGTCACCAGTGCGTACATCGTTCCTCTACTCGAAACCCTACCGGTTCATCCGAGGGATTTGTCGACAAGCGCCAATTGTCGAAGAGTCGTGTCGACAAATCCCTCGGATGAACCGGTAGGGTTTCGAGTAGAGGAACGATGTACGCGCTGGTGACCTCGACGGCTAACAAGGAGAAAGATTTACCCAGGTTCGGGGCCCTCGTAGAGGTAAAACCCTTACTCCTGCTTGTCTGTTCTGTATTATGATGAGATAGTCGAGATGTTACAATGGCGATGCCATGGTGAGGCGTACGGGGTATCCCGTGTATTGCCTAGTCTAGTTGTGGCTTGTATCTTCCTCTCTCTAGATTGAATCCCTAGATTCGTCTCCCCTTTTTCTCTCCTCCCTCCTCGCTTTATATATGCAGCCAGGAGGGGGTTACATGAGTCCTAGTAGATTACGTATTGGAGTTCTTGTCTTGACCCGCAAGTCTTGCGGGTGGGCTTCACGTGGGCCTTCTAGAATACTCCAAGGGCTCCTCTTCTTGGGCCTTAACCTTGGACCTGAGACGGGGTGTCCTTACCCGCAGGGTCCAGGATCCATATCTTCGTCACCCGGTTGCTCGGTCGGGACTACTGGCCCTTGCGAACCGGGACTATAGGCCTATTTTCTACCAGTGAAGCTATCAAAAATTAAAAATACATAACAATCCCTCTGTTCCTGGGTGGCATTTCACAAGTAAACACCTAAGGTAGAACCATAAGAATGGCCATGAGGAGACACTCAACTCTCATCAGCCTATCAAGTCCATATCCAGCCAAGCGGTTCATTAAGTTTATTAATTTTTCCTCAACATATATCTAAATCAATTTGATGGCATTACTAAGCATATACTAAACTCAATGGTGTCCATACTAACTTACATAAATGTGGCTACACACTACTAGGGCAATAGCATATCATATAATTTTTCACAAAACGCAGATCATGCATACTACTAAAAAACAACTAATTCATAGGAAAATAAGTAGGTGAAATATGTGTCTCACTTGCCTTTTTGAACTTGGTGTAGAAACGCACTCTATTCACAAACAGAACGTCTCTCTTTGTAACATCTAAAAAATTCAAACAAATAACAATAAACAAGCATTCACATACAAACCAAAGAATAAAGCATACAAAACAAACAAACATAGCAAAAAGGGTCTAAGCAAGGTCAAAGTTTATAACAATAATTTAATTTACAAAATAAATTATTCTGATTGGGTTTAAGATTTACCAAAAGGTATATTTGGTGGTGAAGATTTGGGTTTGAAGGATTCAAACTCAAATGGTCATATTCGTTCAGGAAGTTCCAAGAGTTCACTTAGGTAGGACAAGTATTATCACATCACTCAATATGCAAAAGAAGTGAATGTAATAACAAGTTTTGAGGTTGAACACATAGTTCCAATTACAAAAAGAATTTAAGTGTTTGGGTTAGGCTTTCCATTTTTGTTAAGTTTAGTCTAGGTTCATCACACAATTCCAAAGAATTATCTCACACAGGGTTTTAGGTTTTGCCATTTGGCTCAATGGTTGATAAAATTCAAATTTGAAATAATTCAAACTTGAACAGTTAGCAGATCCAATTGGTTGGTCTCTGGTCACAAATATCACATAATGTTTTTGGTCTAAGGATTTTTGAAGCAAACCATGATCAAAATGGTTCACTCAAAGGTTTTGAGTATCAAGGTTATAATTTTTTACAATAAATTGTCTTGAGTTGTGGGTTTCAGGTCCAAATGTTACTAATTATGTGATTCACACATATTAGGTGTTGTTCTTGATAAAAATGATCACACCATAGTTTTTCCTAATATGGATTTTTACTATATACTATTCAAAACAAAAGATATTGACCACTATGGAAGGGTTTTAGGAAAATCCTACATGGAATGGGTCCACTGGTCACAGATATTTTGGTTACTAGTCTTTCTTATCTAATCTTACTCAATGGGAAAATATTCCAAAATAAAGCTTATTAAAATTACTTATAGAATTTAAACTAGGTGTCAAAAACTCTAATGATCATTTAAATTATAAATCCAACTTAAATTGGTTCAACAAATATTTTGGGGCAAAGAGTATGAAACTACAAACCCTAAGGCTTCCAAAACTATTTTATTTACAATTTTTTAATTTACAGAATTTGAACTATGCCAAAATTCATCCAAATGGCTCATTTGAATCTGGACAAATTTCCAATAGTCAAATTTGAATTTAAAAAGTACCAAATATTTCTGCAAAATGCCAATTATATTTATTCTAGAATAAAATCTATAAGAAGGATGGCCTACGTGGTGGCTTCTAGTTGGCTGAGGCTAGGATTTTGAGGGACCACTAAATATGGATACTACGTTTGCATACCTGTTCGATTAGTGATGTAATCTTAGCCACATGACGCGGGTCAAACGGCTGAGAGCGGGGGGGCTCACCACTGCGGTCGAGTTTGCCGGAAATGGTGGCTGCGGTGGTGTGTGCCCTTTGCTTTCGACGACTACCGCACTCCCGTAGATTTCTGGACCATTGAGGCCATGGAGAGGTTCGGTGAGACATGACGAGTTGAATAATGGTGGTGACGGGGTCTTTCTCTTCTCGGAATCAGTGGCGTGGTGTAGACGGAAAGGCACGGGCTCCGGCGAGCTCGTGTCAAGGACGGGGTGGCGCTCTGGCTATGTCAAGAAAATAGAGAAAAATTCACGCAAGAGCGCATGATCACGACGAGTCAAATGGCGGTTCTCTAAGGTCCAGTGGAGTCTTACCTCGTCATAATTCGACGGATCACGGCGGCGGCAGGGGTTAACTCTGGTTAGTCATTCCGATGACCTGGCGGCACAATTGGGACCGGAGCAAGAGGGAAATTGGAGAGGGGGTGTAGGCCCTTTAAGGGGTGGAATCAGGGGCTAAGTTTAGGCGTCTGAATCACGCAAAATTAAGGGATTGAATTTTGTCATATTCTGCCGAGTGATTACGGGGGAGAGAGGAAGACAACGATGACATCACTAATGATGTAATTGTCCCTTGTCAGCCGGAGTAGAGAGAAATGTTGAGGCGGGCTGCTGGGCTGGCCGCTGGGCATGTTCTGCGGTGCACGTGCAATAGCTAGGTTAGCGGGCTAGGCTGTTATGGCCGGTCCAAACAATTGTTCTTCTGTTCTCTCCCTTTTCCATTTCTGTTTTTATTTGAATGGCTTTCAAATCCTTTCAAAACCCATTCAAACATTATCACAAAATATCATAAAAATATATTTTTTGTGAAAAAAAGACCATTTTGGCATCATTATTGCCAACAAATAAGATTAAAATAATTGAAATTTTTGCTAGGGATTATAAGTATCCTTTAATGCCAATTTTAAAATAGCAAAACAAATAAATAGAAACGTGGCTTAATAAAATTCAGAAAAAAAAACCCAAGCCTCAAAACTGAGTTTGGAAAACAATAAAATATTTTATGCCCAAAATAACTTGGAAACTCATTTTAAGACCTAAAATATTGTTAAATCATTAAAAACAAAATAATGGATTTTGGGATTTAATATTAATAATTGAATATCACCAAGGATCATAGTCCTCAATTGTTGAAATGCCAAATAATATTTCTAAAACAGAATTATAATCAGATCATTTTAGGATTTAAAACATTGCTTGAAATAGTTTTGTTTCTTTGCAAAATTTTCATTTGAACAAAATCATGGTTTATAAAATTAGAGGCTCATTTGTATTTAACAATTCCAATTACATTAAAAAAGATAATATATTCCTTTTGTATTTGATTATGTGACTTCTTTTAGCAAGAAACAAAAGTTTTAAAGAATTTGAGATTTTAAATTTTTTCCAAAAATCTGGGATGTTGCACCTTTAAAAGCCATATTGTCCCATTTGGGAAGGCTAGTAAGAAAGATAGGTTTGGGTATCTTGGGTTAGGAAACTACGTGGCTACCACCCTTAAAAGAATCTTTTGTGGGTAGTATATTCACATATCTTTGGGTGTAGCTTGATTCCACATGGCTCTGGTAGAACTTTCCCTCGCATTAGAGGTGCAGACTATCTGAAGTCTTGTTGAACTACCTTTGACACTAAAGGGTCACTCTTTGGGTCAATCATAAGACCAGGTTGAGATGATTTCACAACATCGTCTCATTATTTCTATTAATTATTACCATTCTATGGTCCGTGCTTAACAGCGTCGTCACTTGACTAAGGTTGAGTGCAACATAAAACTCAACCCGCATAGTGAGAGTGAATAACATGAGTAGTAGGAATGGTGATCACTCCATCCTGCACCCATATCCTTTTCTCACATGCAGATAGTACAATTATGATATCTTAAATTCGTTCATCCTCACTTGTCTAACAAAGATTTTACAATCAGTAAGACAGCCTAAGAAAAACTATAGGTTCTCAAACTAGTGGGGTTATGTAAACTCTGATGCACCACTATCTGGATGGGTGTAGTTTCTTCATCGATCCTAGTACTGTTTGTAAGAAGTTTTCGAAATTTCCATATCTCATAAAGCTCAAGTATATTTCTTGTTGTAGAGAATTCTTCATATGAGCTTGGAAGCTCCTTCAAGATAATTCATGTTTTCAACACAAATGTTTTAACTATTACATAACCCTGATTGTCACAACGAGAGAACACACTTCTCATATATATCATTTCATTACACTGTGAGCACACTCTAGGAAAGTTTATTTTTGAATTAAAACTCACATAAGACTTGTTATTTGGATGACACTCCTTGGTGCCTCATCATGTCTTCTGAATTGGTGATAACTTTAGAACATTTCTCTCCTCGGATTAACTGTGATATGGATTTGGTGTTGTGTTCTTTCTTGAATAGTTGGGCCGTACATGTTCTTCGGGCTTCCATTCAGAGCAATCTCTCATGAAATGTCCCATTTTCTTGCACCTATAGCATCGAATATGACTAAGATCCTTTTCTGGGCAATCATCTGTGTAGTGTCCATTCCCTCCAGTGAAATGCAAAAATATCATAGCATGATCATGTTTCCTTTGTGATCATATCGTGGAGTTATTCCTTTCTTTTTAGAAATTTTCCTTGTTCGTCCAAGTTTGTTCGTAACTACAATACACAATTTGTATTTTGTCTTGGAGTTTCCTCTTAGGGAATTTATTAGCATAATGTCCCTCCTTTTTGCATTTGTAACAAGTTACCTGGTTGAGGTCCTTCTATTTCTTTGATTCTCCCAAGGTCTTCTTGAGTGCACCAAGCATTTCGTATTTGACTTGCTCTCCAACCTGTTGTACTATGGGGTAGAGTGAACACTGTGCTCGAACATGAGTTGTTTCTTCACACAAAAAGCAAGTAACCTGAGTGATATATCCCTCACCTGAATAGATTCCATCATAATGCGGCCATTCAACTGGACATTCATTGGATAAATCCCCTATTTCTCCACATGCTTTTCAGGCTTTGAGTGTTGTAGCCACTTCTTCTTCCAACTCCTTGTTGCCACTACCTACCATTAGTTTTTCACTCTTTTCCATATTTTGGGACATCATCTGCACTATCTGAGATGGGGCATCCAACACTTGCTGCATTCATGGGGTTATCTCCATATTGGGGTTGATGGCTTGATTCTGGGTCATCAATCGCATTAGCTCAGTCTGAGCATCTAGTTGCATTCGCATTGATGTAGGCATCTTGTGGATGCTAGCATTCTGGCTAGACATCTGGTTGGGTTTAGCATTGATTAGTAGAGTTTAGAAAGATACTAAAGAAGGTTCCCACCCCAACACAATAGAGCAAGCCAATTCATATTACAGACAACATCTAACAAGCATTCATCACACCAAACAACAAGGTTTAACAAACAATCAAAGTATTGTCATACCACACTCAATTGTATGATCAATACACTACCACGGTATTGTTGTTCTAACAAAGTAACTAGATTGATGGTCTCATCTTTATCTTCTTGAGTTTTCTTCAAGTATTTCTCTCAATGCCTTGATGTGTTTCTGATTGTTATGAAGTCTAAGAATTTCTCAAAGTTCTTCAATAGCCTTAAATGTAGGTCTTCATGTTGAATCCAAAAATGTCATGTGGAAAGTATTTCTTGCACTTCATGGCGTGGTTATCACTAATCATGTCTTAGAGATCTTCAAGAGACATGTCGTCTAGAATAAGGGAACATATTTTTGAAGGTGAATAATAGATGAGAGGATATGAGAAAAGACCAAAATGTAAAGTTTTGTATTCAATTTTTTTGAATAAAATAGATTTTCATTTCTAGGGTCTTTTGCTAGTTCTAATCCAAACATGGGGTCTCGAATCCTACATGCAAGATAGTGATCTGATACCATTTTGTAGCATTCCCACATTTTAAATAACTGTAAAAACTTGTGTGTTACTATTCTAGTCCCTTGATCAATTGCTTGCACCACGTACAATATGAAATTTCATGCAAATGCGTCAAAACTCTATTACATCACATGATCTATTTTTTACAACATAACTACTTTACAACTTTCATAGTATGACAAGACTATCATGATACAAAGATCTGCAGCGGATAACATAGTACATCAATGAGCCTCATCTTCTTCATGTGCCATAGGCAAACATTTTTTTTTTAGACTCGAGAACCTAAACGAAATCCTCATCAACCGTAAGAATCATCTGCAATATTGAATATGCAGCCACAAGGCATCAATACAATTTATTGTACTGGCAAATGACAGTATGGTGGATATATAAAAAATAATATTTTCTACATTAATATTTGGCTTGGTGGAGCTTGGCTAGTTTCAGAAAGAAAATTGTATCCTATCATTTTCAAGCCTTCCTTTATTTTCCAAAAGTGGGCAACACTGATTAAAATCATAGAACCCTTCACTAGTGTTCACCTATCATATTTTGCTTTATTGAAACGTGATGTGACTCTTCTGCCATTTCATGTCTAGTGCTCAAACTTGTCCATAACCTGGGACATGGCTAAGATCTTAATTTTGTTAAATCTGCAGAGTGTGTGCACTTTCACCTTTAGATTCAATCAGACCAAACATCCTATACACCATGGGTGCATTCAGGAAAGGATAAGATCGAGATAAGATCTTTCAGAAGAAGAATTGAACCCACTGGCAAGACCCGTTCCACCTATATTATGTGACATATTCTTGTCCAGCCGACACTTTTAACTCTCACAATTTAGTTGATTAAGACAGAACCCATATTATCAAAAGGTTGCACCGGAAGATATTTAAACTTGGAAAGACATAACAATCCCTTTGTTCCTGGGTGGCATTCCACAAGTGAACACCTCAGGTAGAACAATAAAAATGGCCCTCAGGAGACACTCAACTCTCATCATCCTATCAAGTCCATATCCACCCAGGTGGTTCATTGAGTTTCATAATTTTTACTCAACATCTATATAAATAAATTTGATGGCACTTCTAAGCATATACTAAAATCAATGGTGTATATACTAACATGGATAAAGTTGGCTACACACTACTAGGTTAATATCATAGCATAAAATTTTCCACAAAACACCTTTCATGCATACTACTAAAAAACAACTAATGCATCGGAAAATAAATAGATGAATTATGTGTGTCACTTGCCTTTTTGAAGTTGGTGCAGAAACACACTTTTTTCACAAACAGAACGTCCCTCTTTGTACAATCTAAACAATTCAAATAAATAACAATAAAAAGCATTCATATACAAACCACAGAACAAAGAATAGAAAAAAATATAGCAAAAAGGGTTTAAGCAAGGTCAGAGTTTATCACAATAATTTAATTTCTAAAATAAATTACTGTGATTGGGTTTAGATTTACCAAAAGGGATATTGGTTGTTCAAGCTTTGTGTTTGAAGGATTCAAACTCAAATGGTCATATTTGTCAAGGAGGTTCCAAGAGTTCACTTAGGTGGGACAAGTATTATCACATCACTCAATATGCAAAAGAAATGAATATAATAACAAGGTTTGAGGTTGAGCACATAATTCCAATAAAAAAAGGAATTAAAGTGTTTGGTTAGGCTTTCCATTTTTGTTAAGGTTGTTCTAGATCCATCACATAATTCCAAAGAATTATTTGTGACATGGTTTTGGGTTTGCCATTTGGGTCAATGGTTGCTCAAATTCAAATTTGAAACATTTCAAAATTGAATAGGTAGCAGGGTTGTTCCAAAGGTCCAATTTGTTGGTGTCGGGTCACAAATATCGCATAAGGTTTTTGGTACATGGATTTTTTTAAGAAAACTGTGATCAACATGATTCACTCAAAGATTTTGAGTATCATGGTTCTAATAAATTTACAATATGACCAGTAAAATGATAAATGGTCTTGGTTTTATGGATTTTAGTTTCAAATGTTGTTGCATTATGTGATTAACACATATTGGGTGTTGGTCTTGATCAAAATGATAATGCTACAATTTTTTCTAATATGGGTTTTACCATATACTATTCAAAACAAAAGACGTTGACCACTATGGAAGGGTTTTAGGCAAATCCTACATGGAATTGGTCCACTGGTCACAAATAGTTTTCTTACTGGTATCTCTTTTCAAATCTTACGAAATCGAACAATTTTCCAAAATAAACCTTATTAAAATTATTTGTAGGATTTAAACTAGGTGGCAAAAATTCTAATGTTCGTTTAAATTCTAAATCCAAAATTATTGGTTCAAAAATTATTTTGGGACAGAGTGTATGAAATTGCACATCCTAAGGTTTCAAAAATTATTTTATTTACCATTTTGGATTTATATAATTTGAACTATGCGAAAATTCATCCAAATAGCTCATCTGAATATGGACAAATTTTAAATAGTCAAATTCAGATTTAAAAAGGTACCAAAAGTTTCTAAATGTCAAGGTTTTTCAAAAGTCCAAGTTTGCTATACTTGGCCAAGTGATTAAAAATATATGATGGTTTGAATATGTAGAGGCTTTTCACCAAATATGCCAATTAAATTTATTTCGGAATAAAAACCCAAAAAAGCTGGACTACGTGGCGTCTTCTGGTTAGCTGAAGCTAGGATTTCTAGGGACCGCTAGATCTAGATCCTACGGTTGCATGCTGGTTCGATTAGTGATCTAATCTTAGACATACAATCTTAATATCTTCTCTTGACATCTTACATCGAGAGAATCAACATACAAAAGCTAAATAAAAAAGAAGTTTAGACAATATATTCACAAAAGGCAGTAAAACAAAATGAAAAAAAATCAAAATCTAGGGCGCTCTAGATTTAGGTTAACCGGGGGATCTTTTTGAGTCAATTTCCGATCAAACACGCGAAATAACTTGTGATTTCCTCTCCGGTGACTCTCACAAAGCAAAAAATGATATCCAGCCACCCAGGATTTGAATCTCGGAGCTCTCTTGTTTGGGCCACTGAGGCTATAACTCTGCTAGCCATCTCGCCTTGTCCCGCTTTGTGATATACTAAAGCGATAAAGTAGTTGTTACCGTACATTGATGCAACATACTCCCTCTGTCCCAAATATAAGGCGCGCTATTTTTACGGTGGTTTTTGGTGGTTAAATTTGACTTAAAATATATAACAAATTATACGGAATGAGAATCTAGAAATGGTACATTAATTCCGTCTTCTAAAATTCTTTCATTTCATATGTCTTTATACTATTTATGTGGATATATTATAAGTAAAAATCGTGGTCAAAGTTGTACATGGTTGACCAGCAAAATTAAAGGACACCTTATATTTTGGAACGGAGGGAGTAGTAGAAAAAAAATCTGTTTTTCTTCTATGAACCCCCCAAGTAATCATTGTGATGAATGAATTTTTCAACCGACAAACTAGTGAACTGGTATGCACATTTTTAGGATCATTGTTATGGATTTTAAACTAGGTCGACATCTGACACACTATCATCTGGTCACATATTAAAAGAGGTAGCTGTGTACACCATTTAGACGATGTTAAGCTTGTTCATACAGCTCGTGCACAACACGAGAAGGGGATGCTCTCAGCCTCCATGAACTTATGGTTGATTACATTCGCACTTTTTTTGAGAAACACAGTACAAACGCAAGCGCTCATATACACGCGCATACACTCACCCCTATGAACGCACACACGCACACCCTACCCCTATGAGCACCTCCAAGAGACCGAGCCGGCGGGTCTTGAGATTGACGAAGTCACCACAGGCGCCTCGCTGTCGACGGGAACGTCGCCTCCCACTGAAAGAATATTCCGCCTAAATGCAACACATAGATGTCAAACCTGGGGTTTGAACTCTGGTGGGGTGGGTGTCGAATCTCTGACTCTACAAATCCCTTAGGTGACCCTATCGGGTTTCGACTAGGAGAACTCATGAGCGCTGGTGGAATCGTCGGCTAGACAGGGGGCGAGATTTACCCAGGTTCGGGGCCCTCGTAGAGGTAAAACGCTTACTCTTGCCTCTGTCGATCTGTATTGATGAGTAGATCGGTTACAATGGTGGTTGCTCGAATCGAGAGTATGATCTCGAGTTCAAGGCTTTGGTGTTACGGCGTTGCTTGGTCCTCTTCCGGTGGCTCTCCTGGCCTTATATAGGTGGCCAGGTCTCAAACCCTACCCGTAGAGGACTCCAAATCTAACCTTAAGTCGGTTACATATTTCTAAACTTAATCCGCAAGTTAGAGCGGGTGGGCTTCACGTGGGCCTTCTGGAATACTCCAAGGGCTCCTCTTCTTGGGCCTTAACCGTGAGCCTGAGATGGGGTGTCCTTACCCGCAGGGTCCAGGATCCATGTCTTCGTCAGTAGCCCCCGAGAGTTTGCTCGAGTGGGATTTCTCCAGTCGAGTAGACGGTCAAATCTTTCTTGGTTTTTCTTTCTTGTGGATAACCAGTTTGGATGTTTCCTGTTAAGAGGGCGTGTACCCTGTATAATGAGTTTTCGTACTCGAGTATCGAGCAATGCAAGTGCCTGTTTCTAAGGCTTTTTATCACAGAAGGATGTGGCTCAGTAGCTTGGCTCTCCCGAGAGATCAGGGTCAATTAATTGCGACTAGGGCAAAAACATTTCTGGCCTACACAGATTCGAGACCTCCGACTCGAACCCGATAAGGTGATTGTTGCGACTGGGCCGTTGTGGTCTTATCGAGTCGAACTTAACCTATGGGGGTACCCGGCGCGTCCGCTGGGATTTTTCTTCGTGTTGTTGACACGGAATCATACCGGAGGAGGCAGCTTTGAGTGCGATTCCAGGCCCTCAAGAGAGATCTTTTGGGTCTTACCTTCATATTCGAAGAAATATGGCATCCGGATGTGCCTAGTCGGCCGAACGATCCAGGCTTTTATGATGTTAAATATCATGCGAGTGAGAAAGGATACGTTCTGCCTACTCGTGTAATTTTTTACTGAGTAGTTCTTCTATCCATATGAAAGAGTTTTCGTGTTTAGGAGTTTTATGCCCATATGAAAGAGTTTTCATGTCTGGGAGATCGTGCCCGTACGAAAGAGTTTTCGTGTGCATGGTTTTTTCCTTCGTTTTTAAAGGAGTCTTGCCTCATGATTTGTTCATGAAAAAGTTGCTTCTATTCGAAGGAAATTTGTTCATACGAAGTTATTTTCGCGTTTGAACTTTCCATTCGAAGCTTTCTTCAATTTGATGATGCACGCTATGACGTCATGGCGCACTTTTCTCCTCCCGATGGGACGTGACGGAGTGAGAGCAGAGAGCCTGGCCCACATAGTGAGCTTTTTGACCGGGAAACGAGACTTCATTCCCGGGTTTTTCACAAACCGCGCAATAAATGCGCACGATCTTCTGTTAAGATCGTGGCAGGAAACAGCGCTCACCGCCTCCTCGTTTCGTCTTCACACGTGGTGGCGGCGATGGGCGCCATGTGGCGCATCGAGTGGCCAGCATCGATTCGTTCCGTGTATAAGTACGGGTCTTTGCTGTGCGGTAAATCTTTCCCAGCCTTCGTCTTCCAATCCGTCTTCCTCCTCGCGCTCATCCTCTTTCTTCTTCCAAGATCGTGCTCACCAGCGATGGCGGGAGGCAAAAGACGCAGCGCTGCCATTTCCGCATCCGGGGAAGCTTCCGTGCAACCTGCGCCGCGCTCGGGCGACTGGCGTTCGCCCAACACCACCGCGAAGAGCATCAAGGAGATGCAGCGGGAGGGGCTGCTGCCGGCGGAGTCCGAGAAGCGGGTGCGCCTCGGAAAGAAGGAAGAGGTACCCAACCCGCAAGAGAATGAGCGCGTGGTCTTTGCGGACCACGTGTCTCGCGGTCTTTCCTTTCCCCTCCATCCGTTTCTTGTCGGGTTGATGTATGTCTATGGCATACAGCTTCACGACCTTCCTCCGAACGCGGTGTAGCACATATCGTGCTTCATCGTGTTCTGCGAATGCTTCCTTGGCATTCGCCCACATTGGGCGCTCTGGAAAGCCCTTTTCAAAGTTCGGATCTTCCGCGAGAAATCGCGGGTAGACTCCGAGCCCGACGAGCCGCTGCGCACGGGTGGCTTTGGGATCCAAGCGAAATCGGAGACCAGCTACTTCAGCATGTACTTCATCGACTCCGCGCAGGGCTAGAGGAAAAAATGGTTCTACGTCATCGACAACAGCTCGGGTGGGATCGTAGAATTCCACCCGTTCGCTGTTTTGAAGAGGCGGAAATCCTGGGCGCACAAGTTGTCGACTGAAGAAACCCAGGTCGTCGCACCACTACTCGCATGGGTGACAGCTCTCTGTGATCAAACTGCTGGAGTTGTACTCAACGGGCTGCATCTGGCGAGTATCTTTCTGAAGCGCAGGATCCAACCTCTTCAGCACAGACCTTCCACGATGTGGGAGTACCAAGGCTCTGAGGATCCTAGCCGAGTGAGTCGCGAGGAACTCTCGAACGTCGAGTTCGAGAAGAAGATCGCGGCTATCACTAGCCTGAAGGTGGGAGAGAAATTCCCCGACTACGCAGTCGCAGCCTTCGACGCGTCAAAGCCTCCGCCAGCCGCGGTGAGTTTATTCTTCTTCTCTTCTTTTGTTTTCTTGTTTGTTCTGAGTTTCAGTCGATTGAATTTTCCCTTGCTTTCTTCTGTCTTCCATAGAGTTTATCCATGGCCACCTGCTACCCTCCTGTATCAGGGGCGGAGGCCTCAGAGTTATTGGCGAGTAATCTGGATGCCCCGGCCGACACCAGTGTCACGGACGCTTCTTCGAGCTCCGACCAAGATTCTTCGGATGACGTCGGGGACTCGGGTGGCGATTATCATAAGCGTCGTCGGGTGGAAGGTGATGAGGCCACCTCCAAGGACAACTCCTTGGAAGAATCGCCCGGGAAGGATCCCATCAACGCTACCCCTCTGCGAACGCGTGCTCCTTCCTCCTCATTCCCAGTTATCCAGACCGCCTGGAATGCGGATATGCTGGATGAGGAGGACGACGAAGATGAGTAAGTTTCTTTCTCCTCGTTCTTAGTCGAACGTTTTCCTTTGCATCTATGTTAACGCTTTGTCTTTTGTTGCAGCCTTCAAACCATTAGTCCTCGCAGGTACGCCTCTTCCCTTCCTCCCGAAAGGAAGAGTAAGGCAGGAGCTGCGGATGAGATTCCTACTGCTGGCACTGTCCAGAATTCGCCCAGCGTAGCCCCCAAAGTAGCGACTATGGAGCATGGAGTTCCTAGTTCTGCTGTCGGAGCTTCGGCTTCAAAAGAGGCGACGGGTAGCTCAGCAGATCCTCTTTCCCGTGCCAAGGGCCAGGTAAATTCTGTTACTTGCCTTTAGTTTGTTATCGGGTGCACGACAGTGCTCCCGATGGGAGTATCCCCCGAGGCTGTAGTTGATCGCATGCGATCGGCTACAGGCTCAAAGTCTGTCTTTTCTTTCTTCTTGGTTTTATCGGGTGCACGACAGTGCTCCCAATGGGAGTAGCCCCCGAGGCTATACTCGAATGTTTACAATCGAGTATAGGCTCAAACTTTACTCTTCTGATTTCCACTTTCGTGTTGCCCACAGACACTTATTGACTCCCTCGCGGCGATTGGGCGCCGTGTTGTTCTTGCTGAGTCCGACTGCGCGTTCCTTCGAGTGGACCGCAGTCGACTCACCTCTGAGAACGAACTTCTTCGAGGTAAGCTCAGCCCTCTTCTTCTGTTTGTATTTTTTTTCATCCGTTCTTCGATTCTGATAAATGTTGTCGTGCAGCTCAACTTGAGTTTTCGAAGACCGAGAAAGACAAAGCCTCCGCCCAGGCAGCAACTTTAGAGGCAGAACTCGCGACTGCCCGGCAGGAACTCGAGTCTTCCCCCATGTTAAATGCTGATTACGAGGGAAAACTCGCGGCTGCCCAGGATGCCCTCAAGAACTTGGAGGATGCTGGCGCCAAGGCGGATGCCAATCTTGTCAATTTTATTCGTCCCCTTGCTGAGCGCTTTGCGGGTAAGTTTTGTACTTTTCTACACTCTTCTTTTTGTCTTGGTAGATCTTTTGGACTAACACCCTTTTTTGTTCTTAGGTCTTCTGGGTGTTCCCCTGGAGCTTGCTGGGACTCCTCGAGTGGACGCATTGACAGATTGTTGCGCCCAGCTTAGGAGGCATGCTGCAGGGGTTTGCTCCTTGGTCGGCAATGCTACTGAAGTGTTGACGCAGCTGCATGGTCGCCTTCTCGTCAATGCTTCATCTCCACCCGCGCTAGGTGACCTGCTGAAGATCTTCTCAGAGAGCAATCTCCTTGATGCTTACGCGGTTGCTCAGTCGGAATCTGGGGCGAAGACGGCCATCCAGTTCGCGCTGGCGCATGGAGTTAGCGGTTTGGAGGAGGCCTACTCGGATCTCCCAGTTGATCCTTCCACGGGCAGAAAGGTAGGGCTTCGTCGTTTTGGCGAGCCAGCCGCTGTCCTCGCTCGGAAGTTATCTGAGTTGTTTGCTCGACTTAAGGGAGGGACGACTACCACGAGTGGGAGTACCACTGTAGCTTCTTAGTTTAGTTCGTTTGTATCTTGCAACTTCGATTGTAATGAACCCTGGGATGTGCTCCCGTTTACTCAATATTTTAATCGAGGTGCTTTTGCTGAAATGTTTTCCGCGATTGATCGTGTGCTCCCGATGGGAGTAGCCCCCGAGCACCTGTCGAATAGGTGGTAAATATATCTCGAGTGGGGCATCTTATTCCTTTAATCTTTTTTGTGCTTTTTCAGGTATCCGAGGTGGCCGCAGGACCTTCAGGTGGACCTGCTGCCCCAACAGATCCGCTTGTCGCCGCTGTGGGGTCTTTGGCAGGTCTTCGTGATCGTGTAGCTGACGGTGAGCGCAGGCTGAAAGCGTTGCGCGGGGTAGCCGATGTGTCGAAGTCCAAGCAAAGACTGTCGACTGAACGCGAACAATTTCTGATGGACGAGTTGGCTTCCGTCGCTAGGGACTTGCTGTGTAAGTAATACAGCCCCCGAGTCTTCTTTGTCTTGTTTCCTTGACTAATCGTGCATATTTGCTCCTCAGTTGTTAAGCCGGATGATAGGGAGGAAAAACAGTGGGTAGAAAACCACATTCTTCAAGAAGCTGGTAGCTCGAGGCCTCATGCGAATAACTTTTGGTCTGGTCGCAGTCGGGGCTTCGTGCTGGCTACTTTGAAGTTCCGTATCACCCAGGTAAAAGTTCTCGTGAGTTCTTTTCACGAGGTCTTGATCGCAATGAACGCTGCGTTCTATCCGCTGGAAAGGGGTCCTGAAGACTGGAGCCATCTCCTCAGGATGTTCGGGCAAGAAGGAGAGATTCGCGAATGCGTGCGCAATCAGATGACTTGTGGCGCGGTGGTGGCCCTCTCCTTTGTCCAGATATGGCATCCTGAGATAAATTTTAACTCCGTAGCTAGGCTTCCAGACGGTCCAATCAATGATATTTCGCCGCACTATGATGTTGTTCGTCCAGCAGCGGAGAAAATCATTCGGCTGACCTCTGAGGAAGTAGATAGAGTGTTGGCGACTGAAAATGCTTTTCGCCATGATTGATTGTTGGATGTGTACATCCTGTGATGCTGTATAGTTTGTAAAAACTGTTGTAAGGTGTGTGACCTAGTATGTATAAATTTTCCTGTTATGCTTAGTTGTAGGCGTGACCCCGTGTGTTTATGGGGTGTGTACCTGTAACTATTTTAGCATATAAGAATGAATAATCTTCGAGTAAATATAGTTGAGAAACCATGTATTTTATTGCGATGACTGAGAAGTCATGTATTCGAGCTACAAGAGTGGCTAGTATAGCCATTGTGAGAACAAGTAAATCTAGGGATAAAAATTTCGGAGGTGTGCGATATTCCAAGGATTGGAATAGATTCCTCCAGTCGATGGGTTCTTCAACCTGTAGGCTCCACCCGGGATAACTTCGTGTATGACGAAGGGTCCTTCCCATGGTGGCTCGAGCTTATGTCCTTCCTTCTGCTTGAGCCGCAACACTAGATCTCCTACCGCGAATGCTCTGTGGCGTATGCGGCGACTGTGATAGTTTCGTAGTGATTGTTGATATACTGCGGATCTTGCGAGCGCTATATCGCGCATCTCATCGAGTGCATCCATATCTTCCGCGAGTGCCCTGTTGGAGGTTTCTTCGCTGTAAGCCACGACTCTTGGGGCGCTGAACCTAACATCCTCGGGAAGGACCGCCTCTGCCCCGTATACCATAAAAAATGGCGTATAGTTTGTGGATCGATTTGGAGTTGTGCGGAGGTTCCATAGTACGGAGGGTAGTTCTTCGGCCCAATGTCCTGCTGCTGGTTGTAGATGATCGAGTAGACGTTTCTTGATGCCAGCTGAAACTAAGCCGTTGGATCTTTCGACTTGTCCGTTCGTTTGCGGGTGGGCAACTGAAGCAAACTTGAAGTTGATGCCCTTTTCCTCGCAGAACTGTTGTGTTTCCTTTGCCGTGAAGTTTGTGCCATTGTCTGTAATGATATCGTGTGGTACCCCAAATCTGCATAGGATGGAATCGAGGAACTTGACGTCGCATTGGGCGCTAGCCGAAGTTACTGGCATGGCTTCGATCCATTTGGTGAACTTGTCGACTGCGACCAGCAAGTGTGTATATCCACCCGGCGTGGACTTGCGTAGCGGTCCTACCATGTCTAGCCCCCACTGTGCAAAAGGCCAGGCGATGGGTATCATGTGCAATTCCGTAGCAGGTGCATGTGGTCTTGGTGCGAATCGCTGGCAAGCGTTGCATCGTTCGACTAGCTCCTTTGCATCCT
This sequence comes from Alopecurus myosuroides, assembly GCA_028641055.1. Taxonomy (NCBI): domain Eukaryota; kingdom Viridiplantae; phylum Streptophyta; class Magnoliopsida; order Poales; family Poaceae; genus Alopecurus; species Alopecurus myosuroides. Next base: position 246,435,320 of record CM054062.1, read on the forward strand.
TGGCTGCCGTTAGCCAGTAGAATCCTGCTCGAATGCTTTTCCCATGATTGTTTTCCAACTAGCATGATGCCCGCAGTCTCCTTGGTGGATGTCCTGAAGTAATTCTTTGCCATCTTCGGGTGCGATGCAGCGATGAAGTATACCTGAGATGCTTTGCTTGTATAATTCTCCGTTGATTACCCGAAAGGATTTACTGCGTCTGATTATCTGTCGAGCCTCGCGAGGATCGGCCGGGAGCTGTCTGGAGGACAGGTAGTCGAGGTATTTCTGCGTCCAGACTGGCTCGACCAGAAAAACCTGTCGTGAAATGTTATGAATAAGCTCGATGATGGCAACTTGCGGGCTGACCTCTGTTTCTGGTGCTGCGGGTGTTCCTGCAGCTTTTTTGACTTCGACTGAGCTCTTGATCATCCGTTCGAAATATATTCCTGGCGGTATGGGTGTGTTTGTGGAACCCATGTTTGCCAGTCTATCTGCTTCTTCGTTGCTGGATCTCGCAATGTGCTTTAGCTCGCATCCTTTGAAGCTTCCCTCGAGTAGGTTGTACATGTCGCGATATGCGATCATGTTTTCAGCAATTGCATCACATTCCTTCATTGTTTGCTGCACGATGAGATTGGAGTCGCCGTAGATCATTAATCGGGTAGCTCCACAGGCGACTGCCATCTTCATCCCGTGCAACAAGGCTTCATATTCTGCGTCGTTGTTCGATGCTGGATCATCGGGTGGAAAGTCCAATCGTAGGACATATTGCAGCTTGTCTCCCCTCGGTGATATGAGGACGATTCCAGCTCCTGCTCCTTCATTTCTTTTGGATCCGCCAAAGTACATTATCCAGTTGCTCGTGTACTCAGGTGGTCCAGTCGTTTGTAACTCTGTCCACTCGCTTAAGAATTCCACGAGTACTTGAGATTTGATTGCGTTGCGTCCTGCATAAGTGATGTCCCAAGCACCCAGCTCGATGCACCATTTGGCTATTCTTCCGGATGCCATAGGGTTGTTCATGATTGTCCCGAGTGACGCATCATTAACCACTGTGATGGCGTGTTCCTGGAAATAGTGCTTAAGCTTTCGGGCTGTAAGAACAACTCCATATGCGAGCTTCTGGTAATGAGGATATCGTTGCTTGCATGGCGAGAGCACTTCACTGATGTAATAGATCGGTCGTTGGACTCCGTATGCCTTGCCCTCCTCAGGTCGTTCGACTACGATTGCTGTGCTGATGACCTGGTTTGTGGCGGCTAGGTATAAGTAGAGTGGCTCCCTTTCTTGCGGTGTTGCAAGAACGCGCCTGCTTTGCAACGAGCGCTTCAAGTCCGTAAACGCTTGTTTAGCTTCTGGTGTCCACTCGAACTTGTCCGTCTTCTTCAACCATTTGTAGAAGGGTAACGCTAGCTCTCCTAATCGGGCGATGAACCGGCTCAGGGCGGCTAGTCGCCCTGCGAGCTGCTGGACTCCTCGCAGATTGGTTGGCTCCTTCATAGTCAAGATTGCTTGTATTTTCTCTGGGTTGGCTTCGATGCCTCTGGCGGATACCAGGTACCCGAACTTCTAAAGGATACTCGTCGTTCCGTTGAACAGTAGTAGATTGGATTACGGGGCTTACCGGCACCCGCGTCCTCTTACGAGTAGGCCAACACACGTATGTGTGACAACCAACCTCTATCTGTTCAGCGTCGACGTAAACTATCCCATAGAAATCAGGACACTACCATTGACGTACTTCATACCATACACACATGGTACGTCAACGGCTTGTAACAGAATGATAGCACAACATATCTCTAAGACACAAAAGATTGAAATAAGTTGCAAATAGCTCTCACTAGAGCAGAGATAGCAAATACAATCATCCAGAGGACACATGTCCCAACATAACATCATTACATCTCAGCGGAAGCATTCAAAGGGTCTGAGTACAGACAAATCCAAATAGGCTTAAGAAGCCGGGAACTGAAAGAAAGACGGAGCCCATCCACGATGTCTCGGATCCTGCCCGGGTCCGCTAACTACTCGTCAGCAGCCTCGTCAAACTCCACGTAGTAGCCGTCACCTGGATCCTCGTGAGCGTAGTCTGCGGAAAACACAGCCCCAAAGGGGTCAGTACATAAACGTACTGGCAAGCAAGACTCACAGTTCACCAAAGTGTATCCCGTCAACACCAAGCACAGATGCCTTGGGTTCAACGGAAGAAAGGGGATATAAAAGATGCTGCAACTGGCTGCGCTAACCAACTACAGAGATTCTACCACTTCCGGCTAACAGAAAGAAGATAAGATATCGTATAGTAACCAACTGAAAGATAACCCCAAACAAACCCATCCTGGATCTCGCCCCTTATCCAAAGAAGCAATCCGAGGATAACTCACACAGTTGGATTAATGAGTAATGGATCAACTTGTTGTGTCGATAAGTCTATTACTAGTCAGGTTATCATTAGTTAGGTGTAAGTTATTCTGAGTACTTGTTAGCCAGTACTTTCACCAAGTAATCCATAACCGCGGAAAACACGGCTTCTCGAGAAGATTTATCCCTGCAGGGGTGCACCAATTTGGCCGTACACGTAAGAATAACCCGCCAGATGGGATGCCTCCCACCAAGCGGGGCACTCAACACAACTCAACTCTTCTTCGCATCAAGCCCAAAGCACCTTGGGCACACGGCTAATCGAGCCCCGAAGAAAGGGGACCCTCATAGCACTCTAAGAACGTGTCCCCCTATATGCCGACTACAAAAGTTCCACCCTGCGCTGGGCTCGCAAAAACATGCATGCGGCAAATGGAAAACACGAACTAAATGAGGCGATTTGGACGAGATGCGAATCGAATCAAATTGAGGGAGGCGCCCATACACGCTTCCCACATGCGGGTAGTGCGCTCATCATGGATCAGTAGACAAGACCCTTTTCCTATTAGGTTCGACACTAGCAGGCCTCAAAACCACACAGGGCCTCCTGCCGGTGCCTTATCAGCATATTATTATTAACAGGTTGATTGATTAACATCGAGCCCCCAGAACATGATAGAATATAGTAATCGGAAAGTAACGGTTAACAGACTCGAGCAAAACAACCTAAGCATGCTAGTAAGACACTAGCTCAAACAATGGGGTTGTAGGAGTGGAGGTGAGGCAATATCAGGGTTAAGGGATTCATGTGATAGGTTCGTAACAGAAACAACTATACATAGGGCTAGCAAAATAGACAACGGAAAGTATCGATAACCAATGTTGAAAGGAACACAATGGTTCATGTGAGTGATAACTTGCCTGCAAACTCAGCAGCCTGGTACTGAGCTAGATCCTCAGAAGGGGTGTCGTAAGTATCGTATGTCTCAACGTTGTCGTCTATCCGAGAAGAAGCAAACAGACAATGCAGAAAGATAAACAATCAATATCATGGCATAGTGCACAATCATGGGATGATGCATGTCAAGTTAAATGGATGCATCAAAATAAACTAGTGGACTTGGTAACTCAATTTAAATGGACTCATATGCAATTTTGAGTTGCATATGAAAAGCCCATGAATTTTGGTTGAAACAATTGTTTTCCAATTAACCAACAGGTGAAAGTGGATTAGTATGATGCATGGATGAGGAAAACAACAAAATAACAACAATAGAACCAATTGGAAATAAGGTTTACCAATTTAGAAATTTATTTATTAAGTTAGGGAATTTATGGTTCCTTTAAGGAATTACACAAATAGTTGTTGTTTTCACCAATTTAAATGGTGCAAAATAAATAACAAAATTCATATTTGAAAAGAATACAAAATTTTAGTTGGATTACATGTTTCAAATATTGAAAAAGGAGTTAGGATGAATTTATTATGACTTTAACAAGATTAAACAAGTTTTAAATGAATTTAAAACAAGTTTGAATATTATTTGAATTTTATTTGTTCAAAACATAAATTCAAACTCACATTTGAAAAGTTTATACTTTTCTAGTTTGAAAACATATTTTGCATGTTCAAAAATAATTTAATTTGAGCAAGTTATGATTTTATCAAATTTAAATGATTTAAACAAGGTTTAAATTATTTAGGCAATATAAATTATTCAAAACATGAAACAAAATTTATATTTGAAAAGGTTATTTGAAATAGCATGGAAAACATATTTTATTTGCATTAATTGGATTAAGTATGAATTAGTTATGGATTTTAGCAAATTGCAATTGAATTATTTGAATTCAAATTTGAAATGCATTTGGAAAATTTAAAACAGAAAACAAATGTTACCAATAGGTAGAGATTTAAATTTGGGGCAGTGCACATATTTTACTTTTATTATTTGAGTTTTTAAATTGAAAGTTATTTGCAATTTAAATTATAGGACCAAACTGTAATTTGGAGGGACTTGGATTTAAAACAGAAAAGATTGGAAACATTTTGTACCGCACAGGGATCTACCCTAGACCCTGACAGTGGGCCTAGGGCCACTGGGTGCTTGCGTGGCATCACGGGTGGCTGACAGGGGGGGGCCACCCTGTCAGCACTCGGTGCAAAAATTGTGGGTTTAATCGCGGAGCCAGGGTTCGAACCCAGGCCCTCCGCGCTCGCTCGCAAGTGTGTAACCAGTGCAGTGCTCGAGTCAGTTTTGTCAGAGTACGCGGCGCGGTGAGGATATTATTCAGGTTCGAGTTAACTGAACCTTGCGCGCGCGCTAACTGAACATCCGACAGAGGATCGACGCCGGCGGCGATCACCGTGGTGCTGTGCTCGTGGTGTTGCCGTGGAAACGTGTGCGTGCTGCGTGTGCGAGGTGGCGCAGAAAGAGGACAGGGAGGAGGAAACGGTGGAGGCTCACCCTCGGCTGGAGTCGCTGCAGAGGCCCGGAGGAGAAAATTCCGGCGGCGGCGACGTTGAGGATGGCGGCGCGGCTACAGAAGGTTCCCGGGCTCGAGGAAGTGTCGAACACGTCGAGGGAAGCACGGCGGCGTAGTTCCCGGGGCTAGCTAGGGTGGTGGTGCACGGCAGCGGTGGTAGTAGCCATGGATTCAGAGGGAGGAGATCGGCGGCGAGGTTGCAGAGAGGGAGAAAGGGGTGGCAGAGAGGTGGAGGCGACGGCGCAGCTCGAGAGGCAGGAGGGAGGTAGGTTTAGGGCAGCGGCGCAGGGCCCTAGGGGGTCTTATAGGGGGCTAGGGGCGCGCACGGCCGTCGCTCTGCTCCTGTGCCGCCGTGGCATCGCTGGATGCACGGCCGTACAGGTTGAAGACGATGGCCGAAGCGGTACGGGCCGCGCGGAGGGTAAGTGGGCTGGGCCTGCGTAGGTTAGCTGCCGCGCTCGCGCTGTTTTTTCCTTTTTCTATTTTTTTTTTGTTCTTCTGTTTTTTTGTTGCAGCAAATAGAATAGGAAGAAAAAGATGATTTTGGAGTTAGCAAAAATTTCAGAAAAATTTGTGTCAACCCCTTAATGGAATAGTAACCAAATGCAAGTTTGAAATTTCAAAATTATTTGAATTGTGGTGTTGTTTGGATATGTTCCAAATTTAAATGGATTTTATTATTAAGTACAAATTATTGAAAACAAACTTTTAATAGGGTGAACCCTATGGTTTAAGTAGAACAAATGTGATTAGAATTTGTTTGGTACTTTCATAATTTTCAAATTAGGTGTTGTTTGATGATTTGGTTTGAATTTGAAATACCATTTAGAAATAATTAAATTATTAAAAGCCATAATTTAAATGGTTGAACATTATGGAATAATTGGAAACAAAATGAGATTTTGGTTTGAACTTTTGATTTGAAAATATTGTAACATGACAAGTATGAAACACATCATTTGAAATTGTTTGAATTACCATTATGAAAACAAGGAAGAACAGATGCAAAAATAAATGCAAACAAGGAAATAAATATGATGACATGATGCAATACTTTAATTAAACAAGAAATCAAACATTCTAGGGGTATTTTCATACTTGGGATGTTACAAAACGCCCCCCCCCCCTTGAAGGAATCGCGCCCCGAGATTCCTTACGGAGAAGAGAAAAGGTCCGGATACTTCTTGCGAAGATCCTCTTCAGTCTCCCACGTTGCCTCTTTATCGGAATGATGCGACCACTGCACTTTCAAGAACTTGGTGCTCTTGTTGCGAGTCTTACGCTCGGTCTCATCGAGAATTCGAATAGGGTGCTCCTCATAAGATAGATCATCTTCCAGTTCAATGGAATCATGATCAACTGCACGATCTGAATCTTTGAAACACTTCTTGAGCTGTGACACATGGAACACATCGTGCACCTTGAATAGTTTTTCTGGAAGTTCAAGACGATAGGAATTTTACGCACGCCTCGAGAGGATGTTGAAAGGACCAATGTACCTTGGTGCAAGCTTCCCTTTCACACCAAACCGATGAGTGCCTCTGAGGGGAGTTACACGGAGATATGCCTTGTCACCAGGAGCATAGATCATATTCCGGTGCTTGCTGTCATAGTAGCTCTTCTGACGAGACTGAGCAATCTTGAGATTGTCACGAATGATACGAACTTTCTCTTCGGCTTCCTTAACAATGTCAGGGCCTAAGAGTGAACGTTCATCAGCTCCAGACCAATTGATTGGACTCCTGCATCTGCGGCCATAGAGTGCTTCAAATGGTGCCATGCCTAGGCTTGCCTGGAAACTGTTGTTGTAGGAGAATTCAGCATATGGAAGACAATCCTCCCATTTCGCCAAAGGAGAGACCACATGCTCTGAGCATATCCTCGAGAATCTGATTGACTCTTTCGACTTGCCCCTGAGACTGAGGGTGATAAGCTGTGCTGAACAGAAGTTTGGTGCCCAATGCTTCTTGGAAACTCTTCCAGAAATGAGAAGTGAAGATACTTCCACGGTCTGAGCTTATTTCCAATGGAACACCATGAAGAGGAACAATCTTTGTTGTGTAGAGCTCTGCTAACTGGCTAGCTGAGATTGTTTCTTTGACAGCAAAGAAGTGAGCTACCTTAGTGAGACGATCAATGACAACGAAGATTGCATCGTTGCCCTTCTTTGACTTTGGGAAACCAGTAACGAAGTCCATTTCAATCATGTCCCACTTCCACTCAGGAATTTTCAGAGGTTGGAGTAGACCTGCTGTTTTCTGATGGACTGCCTTAACACGTTGACAAACGTCGCATTCAGAAACGTATTGAGCAATTTCACGTTTCATGCCAGACCACCAATACAGAGTCTTAAGATCCTGGTACATCTTTGTACTTCCAGGGTGGATGGAGAGAGGAGTTTCATGAGCCTCCTTGAGAATGACATCTTTGAGACTTTGAATCTGAGGGACTGCAATGCGTCCTTCGAAGAACACAGTTCCCTTGTCATCAATTGAGAAGGACTTGAATTTATCATTGCCTTCTTTGATGTTCTCTACAATCTTCTTGATTTCAGCATCACGAAGTTGTTCAGAACGAATCTTGTCCTCGAGAGTTGGACTAGCTGTCAAGCTTGCAAGATATCCTTGAGGAACAAGACCAAGGTTCAGCTTCTGGAATTCTTCATGAAGTGGAGGTTGGCTTTCCATGATCATGAGATTATTGCAATAGGACTTGCGACTGAGGGCATCGGCCATAACATTAGCCTTGCCTGGAGTGTAAGAAATGGTAAGATCAAAGTCTTTAATCTTTTCAATCCATCTCCTTTGCCTGAGGTTTAGATCTGGTTGAGTGAAGATGTATTTCAGACTCTTATGATCGGAAAAGATTTCAGTGCGGTTACCCAACAAGTATTGTCTCCATTTCTTGAGGGCAAACACAACTTCTGCAAGTTCAAGATCATGTGTGGGATAGTTTTGCTCATGTGGGTTCAACTGACGTGAAGCATAAGCCACAACTTGACGTTCTTGCATAAGAACTGCACCTAGACCTTGGAGAGATGTATCGCAGTATATCTGGAAAGGTTTGGTAGTATCTGGGCCAACCAAAACTGGAGTAGAAGTGAGTTTAGTCTTCAAGAGATTGAAACTCTCATCACACTGTGGAGTCCAAATGAACTTCTTGTCCTTCTTTGTGAGATCCGTGAGAGGTTTGGCAATCTTGGAAAAGTTTTGGACGAAACGACGGCAATAGCTAGCCAAGCCAAGAAAACTTCTGACTTGCTTCACCGTCTTAGGAGGTTTCCAATCAACAATTGCCTTAACCTTTTCTGGGTCAATGGCTATGCCCTTGGCAGAGATGATATGACCAAGATAAGCAACTTCTGGAATCCAGAACTCACATTTGGAGAACTTGGCATATAGACGATGCTCGCGAAGTTTCATGAGAGTGAGACGAAGGTGTTCTCCATGCTCTTCCTCGGATTTTGAGTAGACCAGAATGTCATCGAGATATACCACAACGAACTTGTCGAGGTATTCATGGAAGACAGAATTCATGAGTCTAGAGAACGTCGCCGGTGCATTGGTTAGAACAAAAGACATGACGGTGTATTCATATAGACCGTACCGAGTGGTGAAAGCTGTTTTTGGAATATCTTCCTTTCTGATCTTTATTTGATGGTAACCCATCCTCAAGTCCAACTTTGAGAATATTGAGGCTCCAGCAAGTTGATCAAAAAGATCATCGATACGAGGAATTGGATACTTGTTTTTGATGGTTTTCTCGTTGAGAGGACGATAGTCAACCACGAGTCTCTTTGTTTGATCTTTCTTGGCAACGAACAGAGTTGGGCAACCCCAAGCGGAGGAACTAGGTTGAATGTACCCCTTCTCCATGTACATATCGATTTGCTCCTTCAACAATTTCAGTTCAGGAGGAGCTATCTTGTATGGATGCTTAGAGATTGGAGCAGTACCTGGCTCAAGCTCGATCACGAACTCAACTGCTCTGTCCGGAGGCATCCCTGGCAACTCTTCTGGAAAGACGTCAGGGAATTCACAAACCACCGGAACATTTTCGAGTAGAGGTAGAGGTTTTGCATCGAGTGTGCATAGCTGAGTAGACCTTGATCCATATGGAGAATAGACTATCTGGCCAGAAGGGTGGGATAGAGTTATTAACTTTTGAGCACAGTCAATCTTAGCTTCGTTGGTCTTCAACCAATCCATGCCCAGAATGACATCAATGTCAGAATTTCCCAGCAACATGAGTGAAGCAAGGAATATGCGGCCTCCAATTAGGATTTGATTGTCCATGCTTATCTTGGAAGTCAACATTTGAGATCCCGGAGAGTGAATAGTGATTTGATTGTTTAGTGGAACCAGAACTAGGTTGTACGTTGTTGCAAAGATCTTTGACACAAAAGAATGCGATGCTCCGGTATCAAACAACACTTTAGCTGGAAAAGAGTTTACGGGTAATATACCGAGAACGACGTCAGCAGCTTCCTCAGCTTTGTCGGCCTTGATATGATTCACCCTCGCGGTCCTCCCGACAGGCCTGTTGTTGGAGTTGAAGGCTTTAGCCGGGGGAGCACGCACCATTGCCTGGTTGGTGTTGGGGCGAGGTGGTGGAGGTAGCTGCCTCTGAGTGCACTTGTCAGCATAGTGTCCCGTCTCCTTGCACTTGAAGCAAGTGACGACACGAGGAGGACCTGGCCTTGGCTGCCCCATTGGAACCCTCTGACCATGCATCTGAGATGGGTTGGGTGGGCGGGGAGCAAAGCCTGGAGAAGCTTGGGCATATGGAGCCCGAGTGACAGCACCATTGGGCACCCAGATGCGACGCTTCTGCGGAGGGGTGGTCATGTTGGAGGAGGAACCACCCTCACGCGAGTGCTTGCGAGACTCCTCGAACGCCTTGCGCCCATTTTCCTCATTGAGCGCGGTGTTCACGAGCTCCTCGAAGTCTTTGCACTTGATGTTGGTGAGTGCGTACTTGAGTTCCGGGTTAAAACCTCGGCGGAACCTTGCCATCTTCTTAGCCTCAGTGGACACCTCATCACCAGCGTACCGAGCGAGACGATTCAACTCGTTCTGATAGCCGATGACGTCCAGCTTGCCTTGCTTAAGAGAGCAAAACTCTTCACGCATCCTTTCCATGAGACCATCTGGGATGTGGTGCTTCAGGAAGGCATCCTTGAAACAACCCCAGGTGATAGGATAGCCAGCTCTCATGGTATGGTAGTTCTCCCACCAGGTAGCTGACTGACCCTTCAGTAGGTAGGTGGCATACTTGACTTTGTCTTCCTCAGCAACGTGAGCAATGTCCAGAGCCCTGGCCATCTCCCGGATCCAGTCATCAGCATCCAGAGGCTCGTGTGTTGCCACGAAAGCCCTCGGACCCAGACTGAGGAACTCCTTGATGCTGACTCGTGGAGCATTCTGGTTGTTGTGCTGATTTGCCTGGAACTGGGCCATCTGCGTCACGACCTGAGTCATCTGAGTCAACAGCTCCGTGATTGGCGGTGGCTCAGGCGGGTTGTTCCTTGATGGCGGCATCCTGAATAGACATGCATTTTAGCACAGCAACAGAAAAGGATAGACTTGGTAACCAAAAAAGAGAGATTATTCGGACGCATGAATACATAACCAACAGGTACATCATCACATGTTCAAATACATCAGAATATCCAACACACCAATACATGGTTCGAAAGCCAAAGGATAACTAAACATAGCTAAGAATGGATACATCGGTACTCCCATGCTCATCACGCAGGACGGCGGTGAGTAGTACGACGAGGGGTACGGTGAGGAGCACGCCCACGAAAGTAGGTAGAACGACGATCCACATAGATCTGACGTGGCCTGAGAGCGACTCTAGGTGTGGTGAAGTACATAGCGTCGACTCCATGTGCTCCAAAGCGTGGAATCCCGGTGTAACCAGCACCGAGGTTGAGGAGTGGACCTCTGATCGGCTCGTAACCTCCAGCATCTGGCAGACGACAACCAACTGGCTGATCGAAACGTGCAAAGCGCTCATCTCCAACAAAGTTTGTGGTGTACGTCGCCAGACGAGTCAAAGCAAGGTAGAGCTGCTCTCTGACTGAGGCCAACTCCTGAGAAAGTGTGGTGGCAACTGCGTCATTGTGCCTCACAAACTGAGCGGTGGTGTGCAGCCTGGTGTTATCATGCTCGTAGACATCCAAGTTGTCGTAGAGAGTGAAGTGAGCTCCCTCCGAAGTGATGTAACCACGGGGGATGTGGCGATAGATAGAATCGTCAAATCCCCAGTAGTCAGCACGAAGGACGGTGAGACTCACATAAGCTGCCTGCTGCACAGCCATATCCACTGTGGAACCTACTGCCTCGTAGCGGTGGACGATGCTCATGCCATCATCTGACAGAATGTAGACGATAGCCTGGTAGTAGGTCTGGTCAAACTCCCGCTGCTGCTCGTAGACCTGGTACTTTGGTGCCCAACGGAACCCCAGATAAGTGACCATGTCTCTCAGCATCTCCGGATAACCGGCGGTGCTCTCACAACGAGTCATCCGAACCACCTGCGGGTAGAACCTGAGATCCATCTGCAGATGATTGGGGAAGTTTTGATTAGACGCCGGTAGAGAACTGAAGTGGAAAGCAACAACAAGATTTCAACGGACGATAAGGATGTTGAAAAGAACAGGATATTGAAGCAACATCGGGAAACACGAGACCAAAAATCCTGAGGTACTACGGAGAACCCAAAACACGTGAAACCCTAACTTGAAAGTTTAGGTGAGTACAGAAAACAACGTTGCACTTCCTTACCAGAAAAGGGTGGGTGGGTGGGGAAAGAAGAAAAATGGCAGAATTCCTACTCTCACGTTTCATTTTTCCTATAAAGCTACAAAATAGTTTCTAGACTCAAACTGCGACCAGTAAAAGGGATCCTACAGGCAGACAGGCTCTGATACAATTTGTCGCACCCGGACTTCTAAAGGATACTCACCGTTCTGTTGAACAGTAGTAGATTGGATTACGGGGCTTACCGGCACCCGCGTCCTCTTACGAGTAGGCCAACACACATATGTGTGACAACCAACCTCTATCTGTTCAGCGTCGACGTAAACTATCCCATAGAAATCAGGACACTACCATTGACGTACTTCATACCATACACACATGGTACGTCAACGGCTTGTAACAGAATGATAGCACAACATATCTCTAAGACACAAAAGATTGAAATAAGTTGCAAATAGCTCTCACTAGAGCAGAGATAGCAAATACAATCATCCAGAGGACACATGTCCCAACATAACATCATTACATCTCAGCGGAAGCATTCAAAGGGTCTGAGTACAGACAAATCCAAATAGGCTTAAGAAGCCGGGAACTGAAAGAAAGACGGAGCCCATCCACGATGTCTCGGATCCTGCCCGGGTCCGCTAACTACTCGTCAGCAGCCTCGTCAAACTCCACGTAGTAGCCGTCACCTGGATCCTCGTGAGCGTAGTCTGCGGAAAACACAGCCCCAAAGGGGTCAGTACATAAACGTACTGGCAAGCAAGACTCACAGTTCACCAAAGTGTATCCCGTCAACACCAAGCACAGATGCCTTGGGTTCAACGGAAGAAAGGGGATATAAAAGATGCTGCAACTGGCTGCGCTAACCAACTACAGAGATTCTACCACTTCCGGCTAACAGAAAGAAGATAAGATATCGTATAGTAACCAACTGAAAGATAACCCCAAACAAACCCATCCTGGATCTCGCCCCTTATCCAAAGAAGCAATCCGAGGATAACTCACACAGTTGGATTAATGAGTAATGGATCAACTTGTTGTGTCGATAAGTCTATTACTAGTCAGGTTATCATTAGTTAGGTGTAAGTTGTTCTGAGTACTTGTTAGCCAGTACTTTCACCAAGTAATCCATAACCGCGGAAAACACGGCTTCTCGAGAAGATTTATCCCTGCAGGGGTGCACCAATTTGGCCGTACACGTAAGAATAACCCGCCAGATGGGATGCCTCCCACCAAGCGGGGCACTCAACACAACTCAACTCTTCTTCGCATCAAGCCCAAAGCACCTTGGGCGCACGGCTAATCTAGCCCCAAAGAAAGGGGACCCTCATAGCACTCTAAGAACGTGTCCCCCTATATGCCGACTACAAAAGTTCCACCCTGCGCTGGGCTCGCAAAAACATGCATGCGGCAAATGGAAAACATGAACTAAATGAGGCGATTTGGACGAGATGCGAATCGAATCAAATTGAGGGAGGCGCCCATACACGCTTCCCACATGCGGGTAGTGCACTCATCATGGATCAGTAGACAAGACCCTTTTCCTATTAGGTTCGACACTAGCAGGCCTCAAAACCACACATGGCCTCCTGCCGGTGCCTTATCAGCATATTATTATTAACAGGTTGATTGATTAACATCGAGCCCCCAGAACATGATAGAATATAGTAATCAGAAAGTAACGGTTAACAGACTCGAGCAAAACAACCTAAGCATGCTAGTAAGACACTAGCTCAAACAATGGGGTTGTAGGAGTGGAGGTGAGGCAATATCAGGGTTAAGGGATTCATGTGATAGGTTCGTAACAGAAACAACTATACATAGGGCTAGCAAAATAGACAACGGAAAGTATCGATAACCAATGTTGAAAGGAACACAATGGTTCATGTGAGTGATAACTTGCATGCAAACTCAGCAGCCTGGTACTGAGCTAGATCCTCAGAAGGGGTGTCGTAAGTATCGTCTGTCTCAACGTCGTCGTCTATCCGAGAAGAAGCAAACAGAAAATGCAGAAAGATAAACAATCAATATCATGGCATAGTGCACAATCATGGGATGATGCATGTCAAGTTAAATGGATGCATCAAAATAAACTAGTGGACTTGGTAACTCAATTTAAATGGACTCATATGCAATTTTGAGTTGCATATGAAAAGCCCATGAATTTTGGTTGAAACAATTGTTTTCCAATTAACCAACAGGTGAAAGTGGATTACTATGATGCATGGATGAGGAAAACAACAAAATAACAACAATAGAACCAATTGGAAATAAGGTTTACCAATTTAGAAATTTATTTATTAAGTTAGGGAATTTTTGGTTCCTTTAAGGAATTACACAAATAGTTGTTGTTTTCACCAATTTAAATGGTGCAAAATAAATAACAAAATTCATATTTGAAAAGAATACAAAATTTTAGTTGGATTACATGTTTCAAATATTGAAAAAGGAGTTAGGATGAATTTATTATGACTTTAACAAGATTAAACAAGTTTTAAATGAATTTAAAACAAGTTTGAATATTATTTGAATTTTATTTGTTCAAAACATAAATTCAAACTCACATTTGAAAAGTTTATACTTTTCTAGTTTGAAAACATATTTTGCATGTTCAAAAATAATTTAATTTGAGCAAGTTATGATTTTATCAAATTTAAATGATTTAAACAAGGTTTAAATTATTTAGGCAATATAAATTATTCAAAACATGAAACAAAATTTATATTTGAAAAGGTTATTTGAAATAGCATGGAAAACATATTTTATTTGCATTAATTGGATTAAGTATGAATTAGTTATGGATTTTAGCAAATTGCAATTGAATTATTTGAATTCAAATTTGAAATGCATTTGGAAAATTTAAAACAGAAAACAAATGTTACCAATAGGTAGAGATTTAAATTTGGGGCAGTGCACATATTTTACTTTTATTATTTGAGTTTTTAAATTGAAAGTTATTTGCAATTTAAATTATAGGACCAAACTGTAATTTGGAGGGACTTGGATTTAAAACAGAAAAGATTGGAAACATTTTGTACCGCACAGGGATCTACCCTAGACCCTGACAGTGGGCCTAGGGCCACTGGGTGCTTGCGTGGCATCACGGGTGGCTGACAGGGGGGCCACCCTGTCAGCACTCGGTGCAAAAATTGTGGGTTTAATCGCGGAGCCAGGGTTCGAACCCAGGCCCTCCGCGCTCGCTCGCAAGTGTGTAACCAGTGCAGTGCTCGAGTCAGTTTTGTCAGAGTACGCGGCGCGGTGAGGATATTATTCAGGTTCGAGTTAACTGAACCTTGCGCGCGCGCTAACTGAACATCCGACAGAGGATCGACGCCGGCGGCGATCACCGTGGTGCTGTGCTCGTGGTGTTGCCGTGGAAACGTGTGCGTGCTCCGTGTGCGAGGTGGCGCAGAAAGAGGACAGGGCGGAGGAAACGGTGGAGGCTCACCCTCGGCTGGAGTCGCTGCAGAGGCCCGGAGGAGAAAATTCCGGCGGCGGCGACGTTGAGGATGGCGGCGCGGCTACAGAAGGTTCCCGGGCTCGAGGAAGTGTCGAACACGTCGAGGGAAGCACGGCGGCGTAGTTCCCGGGGCTAGCTAGGGTGGTGGTGCACGGCAGCGGTGGTGGTAGCCATGGATTCAGAGGGAGGAGATCGGCGGCGAGGTTGCAGAGAGGTGGAGGCGACGGCGCAGCTCGAGAGGGAGGAGGGAGGTAGGTTTAGGGCAGCGGCGCAGGGCCCTAGGGGGTCTTATAGGGGGCTAGGGGCGCGCACGGCCGTCGCTCTGCTCCTGTGCCGCCGTGGCATCGCTGGATGCACGGCCGTACAGGTTGAAGACGATGGCCGAAGCGGTACGGGCCGCGCGGAGGGTAAGTGGGCTGGGCCTGCGTAGGTTAGCTGCCGCGCGCGCGCTGTTTTTTTCCTTTTTCTATTTTTTTTTTGTTCTTCTGTTTTTCTTTTTGCAGCAAATAGAATAGGAAGAAAAAGATGATTTTTGAGTTAGCAAAAATTTCAGAAAAATTTGTGTCAACCCCTTAATGGAATATTAACCAAATGCAAGTTTGAAATTTCAAAATTATTTGAATTGTGGTGCTGTTTGGATATGTTCCAAATTTAAATGGATTTTATTATTAAGTACAAATTATTGAAAACAAACTTTTAATAGGGTGAACCCTATGGTTTAAGTAGAACAAATGTGATTAGAATTTGTTTGGTACTTTCATAATTTTCAAATTAGGTGCTGTTTGATGATTTGGTTTGAATTTGAAATACCATTTAGAAATAATTAAATTATTAAAAGCCATAATTTAAATGGTTGAACATTATGGAATAATTGGAAACAAAATGAGATTTTGGTTTGAACTTTTGATTTGAAAATATTGTAACATGACAAGTATGAAACACAGCATTTGAAATTGTTTGAATTACCATTATGAAAACAAGGAAGAACATATGCAAAAATAAATGCAAACAAGGAAATAAATATGATGACATGATGCAATACTTTAATGAAACAAGAAATCAAACATTCTAGGGGTATTTTCATACTTGGGATGTTACAGTGTTCTTCTTGGGGACCAGCACTGGGTTTGCTAACCAGGTGGATATCTTGATCTCCCTGATGAAATTTGCTGCTAACAATCTGTTTACTTCTTCTCCAAGCGCTTTCTGCTTGGGTTCTGAAAATTTTCGAGTAGTTTGTTTGATGGGTTTGGCATCTGGAAAGACTTCGAGTGAGTGCTCGGCAAACTCCCTGGGTATTCCTGGCATATCTGAAGGCTGCCAGGCGAAAATTTCCCAGTACTCACGGAGGAGTTTGACGAGCGCGCTTTCCTATGCTGGCGAGAGGGTGGTTGAGACCATCGCTGTCTTCGCAGAATCTGTCGGGTGTACTTGATGTTTTCGGGTGTCACTGTTGATGCTAAACTCTAGTTCAGGCGCGTTTTTCTTCGTGAGGGGCATCACGGAGTGATCCGTGGTTTTTGCCAGCTCTTGAAGTTCTTCTTGCATCCCGAAAGATTTTGCGATCTCGTTAAATTCAATGTCGCACTTGTTGGATTTCTGAAAGTCTCCATCGATTGTGATCACACCATATTCTCCAGGTAATTTGAGCTTCAGGTAGGCGTAGTGTGGTACTGCCATGAATCTGGCGAACGCTGTTCGACCAAGAATGGCGTGGTACTGTGAAGGCCAGTCGACGACTTCGAAGTCGAGGAATTCTCTTCTGTAGTTGCTTTTAATGCCCAACACAACTTCTAAGTTGATTGTTCCGAGTGGACGGATTGCCTTTCCCGGAACTATCCCGTGGAAGGATGTTTCTGATTCCGCAAGGCCGTCCAGATTCCTGTTCATCCGACGGAGTGTATCCGCGTAAATAATGTTGATGCCACTGCCACCATCCATGAATACGCGGGCCAAGTCGTAGTTACCAATCTGTGCTTGGATGACGAGGGCGGCGTGTCCTGGTCGATGGACTCGTGGCGGGTGGTCTTTCCTCGAAAATGTGATCGGTTGATCCGCCATCTTCAAGTACTCGGGCTTTGTTGGCGGGGTCTGCACAGCCATGCACAACTGCCTTGTGTTAGTCTTTTGAGCTCTGCGGGATGGACATACCTTCTGGATCATCGCGAGTTGTCCTGCTGGATTCGGGTATGCATTGGCCCCGGAGTTTTGTGCGGGTGGTGCTGGCAGTGCAGCCAATGCCATGTTTGGATTTGCTGGTGGAGGTAGGGGTTGTGGCGGCTGGAATCCTTGGTGGCCTCCTCCTGGAAGCGGTGGGTAATTTTGAGTGGCTGCGGATCTTTTTCTTGCGAGGGCTTCCGAGATATCAATAAACTTTCGGCAATCCTTAAGAAGGTGTGTTGCCTTAGTTTTTGCCCGTGCGCTTATCTGTAAATAGATGTAGCGAGCAGTATCCATCGAGGTCTTCCTCGGGAGATTTTTCTTCAGCCTTCGGTCTCCACTCGCGATTCCCACGGCGACCGGAGTCGCGGCTTCGCGTGAATTCCGCCGCTACCAGCTCCTCTCGATCCTCGTTATCGTAATATTTCCTCCTTTTCCTTCGGCCATGGCGGTCTTCATCGTGCGCAGGTGATGATGCTCTCTCGTTGCGCACTGCGTCTTCTCCGTTAGCCCACTTTTCGGCTATGATCATTAGCTCTCCAATAGTTTTGGGTGCAGCCCTGCCTAGCTCTTCTCTGAAAGCAGTTCTTCGGGCGCCTTTCGCAAAGGCCTCAATCGCCACTTCTTCCGAGATGGTTCCCACAGTGTTCTTGAGCGTGGTCCACCGCTGGATATATTCGCGGGTAGACTCACCGCTTTTCTGCTTGCATGCTCGCAGTTCTTCAATGGTGGCCGGCCTCTTGTAAGTCGACCGGAAATTCTTGCAAAAGTCGCGGTGCAAGTCATCCCATGATGCATAACAAGATCTTGGTCTTCTTTCCAGCCAGCTGCGGGCCGCGCCAACGAGATGCAAATTAAGATATTGCATAGCTGTGTTCTTGTTCCCACGTTGGCATTTTACTGCCGTGAGGTAATCGCTCAGCCATTGAGAGGGCTCGAGTGAGCCGTCGTACTTTGTCACTTCCGTGCTAAGCTTGAATCTTCTGGGTAGAGGCGCTTCGCGGATGCTGCGGGCAAAGCAGAGCGCACCGCAGGTTTCATCATCCGAGGAGCTAGACGAAGAGCGCCCGCGATATCGCGAAGCCCTTGCCTTATCTACCTTATTTTGTGCGATGTCCGATCGCGTGTCATGTCCTGGCCGGTCGCGGTCGGCGTCCTTCCTTGGCTCCTTGCTTCGCTTTCGCGAGCGGCTGCTGTGATGTCGCGAGCTTTTGTCTTTCGGACTGCCTTCGCTGCTGCTTCGACTGTCATCACGGCGCCGTGCTTCTTTTCCTCGGCCATGACGTGGCGATCTGTCCCTTCTTGGCGAAGAGCTCCTATGTTTGCGGGACGCTTCTCTCTCCTTCTCTTTCTCCTTCTCCTGTTCCTTCTCCAGCTGCTCTGCGGTTTTCCTTCGGTCATAGGCGGCGAGCCTTGCGGCTGCTAGTCCTAGTCCCTTGCGTACTTGTTTATACTGCTCCGCCCGAGGGTCACTTTCCGTCGGTTGATTCATCTGCATGTAGGTTGCTGCGGCTAGAACCGCAGCAGCGGGAGTTTGCGGGTAGACGTTGCCGTCGTCATCGACTCGCATGAGAGAAGGAGTGATCGATCTGCTGGTCCCGGCTAGGGATTCATTGTTCCTGGATGTAGATGTGTGCCCCTTCCTCGTGGGTCGGGTTCCGACCGAGGGTGTTATGGACAGCCCGGCTCGTCTTTGGCTCGACTCATCCGCCGCTCTTCTTCGGCGGGCCAGATCTATCCGAGCGTCTTTGATGGTCGTGGCTGCTCTCACTAGGTGATAGTGGTAGGCAACCATGTCTTCGTGTGAAGCCCCGTCTGCGGGTGGCTTGCTCGTTCGCATAGCCTCCTTCGCTCGGTTCTAAGATTCCCGTGAGACGCCGATTATGTTGCGTTCTGCTGCCTATGTTCCGTTTCCGAGGCTTGTTCCGATCCTGCCATGCAGACTTGAGCCAGTCGAGGCTCGCGCGTCCTAGGCGTAGATCGAAAGTTCCTTTGAATTCTTGATGGTTCCTCTGTCGAGAGGGTATGGTAGTCGTTGGCGTTGAAGCGGATGGATTCGTCACTTTTCTCCAGATGACGGCGCGAGTCGACAGCTCCAGATTCAGTTTCTGATTCGTCCGAGAAGTGGAGTATCCCGTCCCTGTTGGTCACGAATTTCAGGCTCCCGAATGTCAAGGTGACGCTCTTCTCCAGATCCTCGAATACCGGGCGTGATTCCGGCGAGTGAGGTGTGACCACGACAGATCCGATCCGTATAGGATTGTTCGGAGTTGTAGTCGATGGTTTCCAGCGGGAGTTGGTTGTCGATGAAGCCGAAGATGCCGGTGATCCAGCGCCCGTCATCCCCACGGTCGGCGCCAATTGTCGAATCTCTGACTCTACAAATCCCTTAGGTGACCCTATCGGGTTTCGACTAGCAGAACTCATGAGCGTTGGTGGAATCGTCGGCTAGACAGGGGGCGAGATTTACCCAGGTTCGGGGCCCTCGTAGAGGTAAAACGCTTACTCCTGCCTCTGTCGATCTGTATTGATGAGTAGATCGGTTACAATGGTGGTTGCTCGAATCGAGAGTATGATCTCAAGTTCAAGGCTTTGGTGTTGCGGCGTTGCTTGGTCCTCTTCCGGTGGCTCTCCTGGCCTTATATAGGTGGCCAGGTCTCAAACCCTACCCGGAGAGGACTCCAAAGCTAACCTTAAGTCGGTTACATATTTCTAAACTTAATCCGCAAGTTAGCGCGGGTGGGCTTCACGTGGGCCTTCTGGAATACTCCAAGGGCTCCTCTTCTTGGGCCTTAACCGTGGGCCTGAGATGGGTTGTCCTTACCCGCAGGGTCCAGGATCCATGTCTTCGTCAGTGGGGGTACAACCACCCTCCTAACCATCCAACCATAGGTTGGTTCGCACTTAGAATAACCACCTCCTCGACTAGTCGGCAACTACGTCTTTTGGTTATAACAAAAAATCTAATCCCATGGCCCCCCAAGATAGTCTTATCTTCAAACACAAGACGAGCCATCCGATTTCACGCGTACGGTTATGATTTCTCAATAGATCCATAGTATCCCCCCCGGTTAACGGACGCCGCACTATTTTCATTGTCGCTGACATCCCCGTCCCCCTCGGCAAGGACATGTGCTGCTCTCTCACGGCTCCGCGCACACCGTCGGGTCTGAACCCTCCAGCGCGGTGGAGGCGGTGGTGCTGGCCCGCGGCAAGGGTGTTGGTCCTCGAGGACCTCGGCAAAGCCATCGTCAGTTCCCAACATTGCTACTAGCCCTTGAAGAGATGATGCCTCGTCGACCTAAATGCTCGCCCCCATGCCCCTTGTCACCCTAGCTACTCGCCTCCCTGCCCCCTTGTCGTCGATATCGAGGGATGGAAGCAGGAAGATCAGTCGGCTCCATGTTGCCTGATGCTCGATTGACGAGTGATTGGAAAGGCTACCGTCTCGGGGATGAAGAGGATCAGATGGGGAAAGCTAATCATCCCAAGTTACAACACCATGATGATATCTTTAACTTTGCATAGTGACCTCCGCAACCTCTCACTCGTCCTCCTTGTCATCCTGAAAGAGCTTCAGACCATGGTGCATCAAGAACCGGTCCATTCCCGTTCTGGTCACTTCACTCTCCAATTTGCTACCTCCCGGAGATAAAGTTATTTAGATATGCATGTGGTGTGGACATTTCTTTTTCCCATTTCACACCAATGGAGGAGATTTGGGAGAAATTGTGCTGCTTATGTTCCTATTATTCAGTATGAATAGCGTGTGAAGAAAAATCCAAACTTGGCTTTTCCGTCTGCTAAAGAGAAAACATATTGAATTTGACTGTGAGGAAACAACACATTGTAGAAGATGACCGTCTATACAAGTGTGTATGCACTTTTTCCGGGGAAATTAATTGGGATATGCGTGATAAAATGTGTGCCCTTTGTTATGTGTACTCATGTTTTGTTTGCACATAATTGAGATCTCGATGAGGTAGAATCCTTGGCGGCACGACGCGGTAAGGAAGACGTATATTGGACATCGTGCTGCCGTGGAAGGCGGGGATGCACTTGCCAAACTAGAGCATCGCGTTGATGTGCTTCGGCTCGGCTTCCCCGAAGATCCCGTCAATAGCCCCATGTGTATTGATGTTGTAGAAGTCTCTCCCTCGAGCTGAACCAACCAACCTATAGATCCATTTTTCCTGACATGTAGCCACTTTTCGTCTTTCTGACCGCGTATGATAGTTAACCGTATGTGTAGATAATAATTACACACCCAATACTACTGAGTTATCATGTCTTCATGAAACAATTATTGTGAGACCCTGCAGTTCAGAGAGTCGAGAGGGGAAAGTTATAAGTTTTGCGCCTTTGCATTTCATGCATTTGGGATTTTGAGACTTCGCTTTTGTGCAAAGTTTGATGAAAGGGTTAACTTCTCGATCTATCGAATGAGTGGGAAACTACTTGCGGATTTTGATCGAGAGGGTGAGGGTTCTCTCTTATTTGAAAATTGTTTTCTAAACCCTATGATAGATTTTGATCTTCTATCTTAGAGGTTCACTTCTATTTCTTATCTTTTCTAAACCTACATTAGAGTGTTTAAGAAGTTGAAATTGAATTTAAAATTGAAATTTGAATTTTAATATCATAAAAATCATTCTTCACAAATTTAAATAGTTCAAAGAGAACTTAAAATTCACAAGGACAAGCTTGAGAGGAAACCAAACCGAAATTTTATTTCATTGAAATATTCTGTACAAGAGTATTACATTACAATATTTGAAAGAAATTTATATTGGAGCCTATCTAAACATATCTACATTCTTCAAGACTTGAAATATCTTCAAACCTGCACACAAGCAAAGACAAAAGAAATGGTAGGGCTTAGAATGTTGCCAGCGACCATAGGGTGAGGCATTTTGATGTTGGATATCTTAGAAACTTGATCAATAGCAATTTGATCAAGTGTGGCTGAGGGGAAAATTGAGGCATCAAAGTTCAAAACCAGAAAGCAAATAGAAACAATGTAAGAACCCATTAAGAAGCACAGTAGAAAAATAAGAGTCAACTGGATGCAACTATGACAATATAGTGATCAATATCATTACCCGTATGTGAAGCACCCAAATTCCATGAAGTATTGAATGAGAGGAACATGACAGTCTATTCACACCAAGTATCAGGACAATATCATGAACAAAAGTGTGCCAAATGAGCTATAGTACACGCTAAGCTCAAGAAGACAAGTATCAGGGCAAAGTAGGAAACAACAAGTATCGGTACTAGTGACACATCAACACATCAGCAACTAGCAATAATGGACAGTATCAATGATCAGTAACACCAACACACATACAACTGTAAAAACTGGAAGATCAACGAGGGAAACATCCCAGCTAGCTTTCCTTAAGGGCAACCAAAAAATAAAATGTTTAACCAAAATCACAGAAATACTGATACAGGGCCGTCAGGGCCAAAACCTACAAGGAAATCCATTTCAACATGTACCACAACAACAAGCGGGCATAGATTGAAGCCCAGGTCCATTAGAGAAAAATCTTAGCACAACAGTGAGATATTTTATCTCCAAGTGCATAGCACCTAGATATGCATCCATATTTCACATGGAGACGGTCAAAAAAGGCAGCAACCATCTGTGAACATTGAAACTACGGCCAAAGGACACACAAGACAACAGCACTGTCATAGCATGCATTTATCTAGGTTTCATGCCCTAGATAACTATAAAACCCTATAAGGCCTCCTTTGATTTGAAGGAAACATGAAGGAAAAGTAGAGGGTTGGGAATTTTTCAAGAGATGGTACTGTTCACTCCTTTGATTCATAGGATTGGTTTGAAGGAAAACCGTACGATTTTTTCCTGTAGATCTCAGCTTCAATACAAAACGTGGAGGGACAAAAAATGCACTCATACCTCGTGCTTTATTTCCTATGCACAAGAAACAAGGAAAAGTTTGGCACCTGCCATCCTTTCCTATTCCTATACCTTTCATATTCCTTTGAAATCCCTATCCTATGAATCAAAGAGGCCCTTATAGGGTCTATCAGTCGACCAAGACACCATCACAGTATCATAGCAGTAGTAGATCACACACACCAGCAAGTTCCATTATAGCACTAGGAACTAGGTCAAGAAGCTAGGAGGATCAGGCTAGACACAAGAAGAAGGTTTATCATAATCCATAATACCAAGCTACACTGCATATAATAGGTGAATTATGACAGTTTAGTGAGGGGAGAGCTTGCATATGCCAGGTTACTGTCATCACTGGTTGACATCCATCCTTGGCATTGGCATAGAGAGAAGAGAGAGATTTTGGTGAGTGTTTGGCATCAGAATTAGGGGTCATGCTATCCAGCCAGGCTAAGTAATCATCACATGCCATTAGGGGCCAGTAGTATTTGTTCTTATTATTTAGGATACTAAGTTAGCTACTGATAAAGGATATGGTAATAGCTAAGCTTAGAAAAAACCACATGTGCACACGAAAGCATTCCAAAGGGAAAACATGCATGTGTACACTCTACAAGATGTTTCATCATGCATGTCTCCTAATCGAAAAAATTCATATACTCACTAATAATTTCACAAGGAAGTCGACACAAGAGAGTGGGAATTTTATTGCCAAAATCTTCACAAGGAAGTTGTACATATGGATATAGTGACCCAGAAGCAATAAGCGACTATAACTTGAAATCAATATGATAACTGGTCATAGAATCTCCAAGAGAAAGCAAAGGAAATCATTCAATATTTTCTAATCTTACACACTAGGACATTTTGAGGCATTCCTTAGGAATGTAGAACAGCCAAATCCACATGAAATGATTCACCTGCATTGTTGACTAAAGAGGTGCACAAAACACCTCAATAGCAGCAGGATTCAAAGAAAAAGGCCATCATTTTCTTTATAAGTTTATTGAAGCATCCTACAGAAGGGAATGCTAGTATTTATACTAGATACAGTGCAGAAAGTTTAGAAACACTACATATGTTAACTGGCAGAAATTCAGTTAAGGGTCAGACCAACTTCGGTTAATTTCAAAGCATAGAATTCTATCCTAGAGTGATCACAGAGCACTAAGAACACTAGGCATATCCTAGAACAGAAAAGAACAGTCACAGCATGCAATTCTTCACAATATTTAGAAGAGGGGACTTAGCAGATTTTTCTACGCCAACAGTTGACGAAAACATGTTATTCTAAGACTAAAACTAGAATTCTAGAGCCATTCAGTGAGTGAGTACCATCGATCTATACAAATATGCAAATGTCGAACCCCTATTGGTGATGTTCTTCTGGAATTTTGCAGTATTCCTGTCAGCAAGGCGCCTGGAGGTAGTCCGCAAATGCAGAAAGGGAACCATCGAGCTATATAAATATGCATACTTATCTATCTTACATATAATGGTACAAAAACTATCAGTAGATTTGCCAGTTCGATGCAGTTGTTAGTTTAGAAATGGAGGTTCTTCCTCCAGTCTCTGCATCAAAATGAAGCACACAACCGGTTTTTTATTAATAATAAAAATGAACCATGAAGCCTTACAAGGAGTTACAAGGATCAACCAAAATCCACCTGCCTGACGAACATCGTCACACCTACAAACTCTTGATGAAGGGGGTAGTCATAATCGGGGCCACATGCCCTGAACTAACACACGAACGCGCATCAACTAATCTGGTTGCTTCCACCAAGCCGCCTGATAACGAACTGGGAGCACATATCCGGTTCGGCAGGCCTGCAGTATACACCGATATGCACACTCAGAAGCCGCTGCCACCAACATCCGCAAAACCATCTTATGGAGAGATCAAATGAGGAACCTCGCCCGGCCTGCCATCGACGCCACTATGGCGCCAAACAGCAGCACCTTCCCGCGTGCGTCCATCGTCGTGACTTCGTGTTGCCACGCTGCCAAGACTCGCCGTTTTCAACAAAGATGAAACACCGCACCACCAACAGACCCCCTCCAGGAAGCCCGTGTTCCAAAAACGAAGTCCCCAAGGGGGTAAACGGCACCGAAAGTGACACCTTCGTCCGGTCTGGTTATACCAGATCTAGGGTTTCCCCGGAACAAGTGCATGGGACGAGTGATTAGCAGCAACAACTCCTTTAACAAGCTGGCGACACCCACTGTCGCCACTGTCGCCGGCAAGATCCCGGATTTCACCATCCGCCGTCTTCACCTTCTAGATCCGTCAGGATCCAATCCGTGCCCCGTAGCCCTAGGGGCTGAGTCGTGGTAGAGGGAGATCACCGCTCCTCCAAGCTTTCTAGAGGAGGACGGAAGCCTTCTGGCACGCCGCCGTAGGAACAGCCACGCCGTGCCGCCGGCTGCAGCGCCACGCACGGCCTAGTAACCAACCCGCGCCGACATCCTTGGGCGAGGGAACGAGAATTCCCCGCCCCGCCGACCGGCCAGGCTTGGACTGGTCGACTTCTTCTCGCGGCGGCGAGGGAGGTGGGGAGGAGGAGAGGAGGGGCTACCGGCGGTGGAGATTTTTAGGGCTCCCCTCGGCCGCCGCGCAGGGACGAGCACGAGAAGAGGTTGGGGACGCAAGGGTGCAGCTGTTAGTTAACATAGGAAAAGAAAGAAAATACTGGCAGGTACCGGTTGTAATTTAACATATGAAAAGAAAGTAAATACTGGCAGCTACTTTCTTTCAGAATTTATGCACTTGACCGATATGAAGAACAACATAAGAAAACAGCATCCTAGCAAAATGCATAGCACGACAAATATTTTGTTTTACATGCCATATCCAGTTCAAAGCAGAAAATGGGGGCATTGTCGGGAGTAGCCAGCTTAGACCTTCCGGCCACAAACAGTGACTTCACAGGATCCTTTTTCCTACTAAAAATATGCTTAGGTTTAGTCTTTCCTCCGCTGTACTGTTGGCAACGACAATTGTGAATTCTCTTTTTATGCATCCACATTCTTGTCTTTGGAAACAAATGCTTAACTTGGGTATACTTCTGTTGATCCTTACTCCAATGATTTTGCTCTTTGTTTCAGGTTTGTTTCTCCTATTTCGACTTTGATCCCCACATTTCTGTTCATTCGTGTGCTTCTTTGCTAAGTGATGTGAGTATGGGCCATCGGTTGTGAGATATGAAGGGGGATATGGAAATTGTTTGGTGATCGGCTACTAACATGTACACCGATCATTTTACCAGATCCTTTAGCAATTGTACAAGTGATAAGGTGGGCAGCTTCCAGCCAGGAAGTTGGTTTAGGTTTATTTAAGCTACGTGAAATATATCCTACAAGTTATTATAGTCGGACAGAATGGATTTTAAGTATTATTGTGTGTTGTTTATAAAATCTTTGTCTGAATTCTATCGTGACGAAACTTTCCAGTTATGTGCTTGAATTGTGTGCAATGTTTTCGTGTGTACAAATTAGTTGAGTTCCAGAGTTTGAGAAGTACTACACTTACAACAGATAGCTCGTGGCTGTTTGAGGGGACATGATTTTTTTATTTGCATATTTAAGTCCATGTAATTGTAATGAGTAAGATCTTGATTTTATCTTTGTAAGTTCTTTATCTCTCTATTTTAATCTGTAGATATTGCAAAAAAAAAAAGTAGTTGGAGAAGCTATAACGCGAAATTATGTTTTTTTTTTTTTGAAATTATGTATTTTAGATGCACACAGTAGTGTGCTCTAGGATTACAGTTTGGTTATACATCTTCATGTACTTTTTTTTTTGGAACAGTCTGACTGTAGGGCAAAAGCCCCACAGCATCACATCCCTTTATTAAAAATAGAAATCAAAGTTTATGTACATTCTTTTATCACACTTGATTAAATAAATAATGGACCCATGGCATGCAACCAAACAAAAATATATAAACCAGCACGTGGAAGACGTGAAAGAAAAAAAAATATATAAAAGTAGACGGAGGAAGTACCTACTTATGGCGATGATAAGAAAAGTAACAAAAAAAAGGCTCCTGTGGCGGCGATTGGGTCGCAGCCCCTAGGCGGTTCCTCAACTGTGACTACCCCCGCAATACCGACCCATGAGAGGTCGGGGACGCGTGTGTGGTTGCTAGGACCCTGCGGCTCTTGGGACAAGGCATTGATGCGGGATTCTTCTACATTGATATGGGTGGCTTCGAGCTCGCTGCACGGGAGCACATGGCCATCATTTCGGTGCTCCCTACTCAGGATGTGGAGCCCTCGTTTGAGATCACGAGCGAGATTATTCTTGAGGAGCTCGTCCATCTCGACGATGAGGCACCATGGGTTGTGCGGAAGATCTCCGACACCGATTTTGCGGTGACATTCCCGTCCCTTGGTATCCTCAACGCCGCCTGGGCAGAGACGACCACCCTTCCTATGCACAACATCAAGGTATCCATCACCAAGTCCGTCTTCGAACCTGACATGACTGCCATCCTCTCCTCTATGTGGATCTAGATCCACATGATCCCTGGTGAGGCTCGGACGGGCCCGTTCGTGGAGCGGCTCTCTCTGGAGGTGGGAGTTTTCCAGGAGCTGGATCCTCTCTCACTGCCTGGGGAGGGCCCGGTTCGCCTTCGTGTCCTGGTCCCGGACGCCTCCAAGCTGTCGGGCACTCTACCACCTGTCTTCTTTGGCAGGTCTGGCGGGTCTCTTGTGGTGGAGGTGGAGGATGAGAGGGGCCAACCGGATACTTCCTCCCCCTCCTCATCGCGTCTCATCCCCTGACCACAGCCGCTCTAGCGAGGAGGATGGCGACTCCTCCTCTGATGACGACCTATCTGACGGCGACAAGGGGGGTGTGGACACTCGGACGCCGCCACCGGCCCCTGCGGCTTCCCCACGTCCTCCCCTGCGGGAGTGACGGCTAGGGTTGCCTCCCTCGTCCAGGCATCTTCGCATGTGTAGTTTGTGCCTGCGCTGGCGAAGCTTGGCCTCGTGCCCCTTACTCTCCAGGTGTCTCGGTACGGCTCCAACCTTTGTGAGGGACCCGGATCCATGGATTTGTCTGGTCACATCGCTGCGACGGTGGACCACTCGGTTTCTCCTCCGGAGGTGGTGGAGGGTGAGGCGGACTCCTCCAGTGTGGGATGGTGGTCCAGGCTCCGGACTCCCCCCGCTCTCCGGGCGTGGTCTGCTACTACCACTCTCCGGGGACCCCACCTGCTCCGACTCAGGCCCCCCTCACTGGTTCCTGCCACGCCTACGGCCGGTTCCCTCGAGACAGCCACGGTCTTCCCCGACACACCCGTGGCTGTCCCTCGGGACCGTGCCCTACATCGTCTGTGAGCCCCGACACCTCCCCCTACTCGTACCAGTGTGAGGCTGGCTTCTGTGACGGCGGGGGAGGAGGGGTGGTCCCGATGATGGAGGTGGTGGCTTCGTCGCCATCGTGTGGCTCGTTAGTATGGGACTGGTATGCCTCGCCCTTGTTCATCCCGCCTTCTGATTCCTCCGGCCTCTTCACCCTCTTGTTCTCGTTTTTCGATTCTTGAGTCGGTACATCTCGATCACCTAGCTCAGGTTGCGGTCGATTGTGACATTGTATTCCGTGGTAATAAAGGTCCAAGATGTGAGGAGATTGAGGCGATTAGAGCCAATGAGATCTTCCAGTGGACCCGTGCAGGAGGCACAGGGGTCCGGCAGTGGAACCTCTCCTAGGCAGAATAGTGTGGCGGAGCCCGAGGCACCTTCCCATACAGGGAAGAAGCGCGGGAGGCCCGCGAAGTAAGCGTCTCGACCCTCGACCTCTGGTAGGGCCCGATCGGTCCCTCGTATGGGGACAACCCCGTCTAGTTCCAAATGAGTGTCATTCATTTCATTTGGGACATGCGGGGGTTCGGGCAGGATTGCTGGCATCATCAGTTGGTGGAGCATCTTCGAGACAAAGAACCAGATATAGCTGGTATTCAAGAGATGATTCGTCAGGATTTCTCGATCCCGGAGCTGGAAGGCATGAGTCGTCATAAACTTGCATGGCAATGGCTCTCGGCGACGGGTCGCTCGGGTGGGATCCTCCTTGGTGCTAAGTATACCTTCGAGGTAAAGGATATGGACCGCGGGGAGTTATTCTTGAGCATGTCCCTGACCCATAGACGGACTCACCTTCGGTGGGAGGTGATTATCGTCTATGGACCCACGGACCATAGTAGATCCCTTGAGTTCTTAGAGGAACTAAGGGCGAAGCTGGAGCGTTGCACTATTCCGATAGTCGTGGCGGGAGACTTTAATCTGATCCGGTCTCCTGAGGGGAAAATATCGGACAATGTGGACTTCCCGAGGATGCGGTCATTCAATGACTTCCTCGCTAAGATGGCCTTTATTGAGATCGATCGGGTGGGGGCGTGATACACCTGGTCTAATAATCAGGCGGACCCAATCCGCGGTGTGTTAGACCGAGTGTTAGTCTCGGTGGAGTGGGAGGCGGATTTCCCGCTGTGCTTGCTACGTGCCAGTACGCGGGTGGGCTCCGACCATTCCCCCTGATCTTCTCGACTGGAGGGGTGGTGGCCCCTAGACCAAACTGCTTCCACTTTGAACACTTTTGCGGCTTGATCAGCCAGGCTTTGTGGAAGCGGTGTATGGTAAGTGGTTAGCGGCGGTCGCCTCTCCCCCGTAGATGTACAATGCGGTGGATGTACGACACTTTTGTGCCAAGTGCGTCCGCCAATTCATGTCTGGGTGGGGGGCCAATCTCGGGGCAGAGGTCCATAGGAATAAAGCCTCCCTTCTTAGCCAGATCCAGACATTAGATCTGGTGGCTGACACGGGGGAGGGGGAGGGCTCTCAGCGGATGAGTGGCAGCAGTGGTATGCCCTTGAAGCCTCCCTTATGGAGATATACAAGGGAGAGGAGGTATTCTGGTGTCAACATAGTCGCCAAAATTGGATTCTAAAGGGAGATTCCAATACGGCCTACTTCCATGCCATTTCTAATGGACGACGTCGGAGATGCTCTATCTTGCTTCTTTGGGCTGACGGTGTCCTTCTGGAGACTGCGGCGGACCTCTATGCCCATATATACTTCTTCTATAGGGAGTTGTTTACCACTAGCCCCCGCTCGGGGGTGGCACTGGAAGAGGGACATGGTCCCTCGGGGCCCTTGTTTCGCCAGAGGAGAACGTGAAGCTTTTGCTTCCCTTTCTTCCGGATGAGATCCGGCGTGCGATTATGGAGATGAAAGCTAATTCGGCCCCGGGGCCGGATGGCCTTCTAGTTTCCTTTTTCCAGTCCTTCTGGGAGACTATCCAGGAGGTGATTATCCCGATGTTCCTAGAATTTTATAATGGGACTCTTGTAATGTCGCGCCTCAACTTTGGTGTGGTGACTATGATCCTGAAAGTCATCGGGGCCACAGATATCCGCCAGTTTAGGCCCATCATGGTGATAAATGTCATCCAAAGGATCTTCTCTAAGGTATGTGCAATGCGCTTGGCCCCAGTGGTTGAGCGCGTTACACACACCTTTTAGTTTGTGTTCCTCAAGGGACGTTTTATCCATGATGGGATCTTAGCACTTCATGAGATTGTCCATGAGGTGAAGGTGCGACATCACAAAGGGGTATTCCTGAAGCTGGATTCTCAGAAAGCCTACGTTCGCCTGGATTGGTCCTTCCTCCGCGAGGTGCTCCAGCGTCGCGGCTTTGATGACAGATTCATCACGTGGATAATGCAACTTGTTATGAGCGGCAATACCACGATTAACATAAATGGGGACATTGGTTCCTATTTTAGGTCCTCTTATGGGGTGAGGCAGGGGGATCCTATTTCCCCCCCCCCCATACTCATTGACCTGGCCGTGGATGCCCTAGAGGCTATCCTGGATAAAGCCGGGTTGGCCGGCCACATCTATGGTGTGGTTGGGCACCTCATTCCGGGGAGGAGGCATCACCCACCTTCAGTATGCAGACGACGCCATGATAATGGTTGATGGCTCGAGATTGTATATTGTCAATCTGAAGTTCTTGTTGTTGTGTTTTGAGGCCATGTCGGGCCTCAAGATTAACTTCGATAAGAGTGAAGTGGTTGTCCTCGGGTTTACCCCGGAGGAGCAACAGCAGATCGCTGACAATCTCAACCCCAGGTTGTCCTCCTTCCCTGTCAACTATCTGGGTGTCCCGTTGAGTGATTCTAGGATCCTCATCAAGGACCTAGATCCTTTGTTGGGAAGGGTAAGATATAAGGCAGAACACTGGCGTGGTCGCTTTACCTCTAAGGGGAGCAAGTCCGTGCTGGTTGGGTCCTGCCTATCTAGTACTCCCTCTTATATGATGGGGATTTACTCCTTACCGGAAGGCGTGCACGCCGCTTTCGACAAGGAACTATCCTGATTCTTCTGGCAAGATGCTAAGGGAAAAAATATCACATGGTCAAATGGGCGGATGTGTGTGCCCCCAAGGATATGGGAGGCATATGGATTGTGGTGTCCTGTAAAATGAATGTTGCCCTCATGTTGAAATAGGTCTGGCGCATTCTGCGGGATGAGGGGGGCTTATGGCTCCAGCTCCTCAAAGTAAAATTCCTGCAAGACCGCCCGCTCCTTGTCTGCGATAGGCGGGAGGGATTTCTATTTTGGAGGTCCATCCAGTCGATCAAGCAGGACATAAGAAAAGGAGTTAGGTTCAGTATTGGTGATGGCCAGGGCACTATGTTCTGGCTAGATTCGTGGCTTCAGGGGAGGTCTTTGCAAATGGAATTCCTGAGACTTTGCTATATGTTCTGATTCCTCCCAGTTAGTGGCGTCGACGGCCCAAAATGGGACTTGGAACATCTCATTCCGACAAACTTTTGGGCTCGCTAAAACCGCGGAATGGAGGAATTTAGGGGCGACCTTCCTGAAAACCTCCCATGGGGATCTGACCATGTGACATGGTCCTGGTCCCCTCGAGGGCCTTCTCGGTCAAATCTGCTTATAGGGCTCAGTTTTCTAGGCCATGTGGGCCAATTCCCTTTGGAAGGCCCCTTTGCAGCTGAAGATTAAGATCTTCATCTGGCAACTACTAAGAGACACGCTGTCCTCTGGGATTGAGGTGGCTAAGCGCCATGGCCCGGGGGATGGCCTTTGCCCGTTATGTAGGTGCCCTAAGTCCAGTACACACATATTCTATGTGTGTCCCGCTGCCCGATTTATGTGGAACTTCGTTCGAGGCGCGGGCGCCGACATGGCAGGCCTCAGACCTCGACGGGTTCCTAGAGACCCAAGCGCACCTAGCCGGGGGAGGTCGGCGCCTTTTCTGGCCGGTGTTCGCGGCAATGACATGGTCATTGTGGACTATACGCAATAAGATGGTGATTGAGAAGTTTTTTTTTGACGCGCATCGGAATCTGTTTTCAAATGTTTGACTCTGTTGCAGCAGTGCCATCAATTGTGTAGACAGCGGGACAGAACGCGGCTAGGCGACTCCATCGACAGACTTCTAGTGGCCGCGCGCCGCATCTCCTCCTTGGTACCACCATGAGGACAGCTCTACTTCCTGTCTACCCACACACCCCCTCCGCCTTTACTCTCTCTCTCTTTCTCTCTCGCTTTTAGGTTGGGCTTTGTTGTGTTGTGGCCCCAGCATTTGATTTATGTATGCTTGTTGTACCTCATACTTTGTATGACCGTTGCGGCGGTGCTTTATTTATAAAGCGGAGCGAAAAGACTATTTCGAGATAAGAAATAACAGTTCCTTCAGTTCTTAACTAGGCGTGCTGCTCCCCACACACGCCGTGAGGTCGTGCACGGTTATATTTGCAAAAGGACAGAACTACCATGATAAAGCACAAGATTCAACTCACACGGAGATATAGTCGAAAGAACTCTTCAGATAAAAAATGGAGAATGATTCAGTGCACCGACTTGACGGCGGTGTTGAGAAACTCCCATATTTTGGACTTGTGCTTGACCATACGCAGCTTGGCACGGCCACTGCTTTTACCGGCAGTGCCCTTCTCATTCTCAACGATCGCCTCCAAACCAGTGAAGACAGCAAACTGACGGTAATCATGCATAGTTTCGTAGAAGTTGGCGATGCAAAGCCTGCCAGAACCCAGGCTGACGATTGCAGCATCCGGACAGCAGACGATCGGTTCCCACTCATCTGGCACGTCTGGATTACCCCATAGGCACCCCTTCCACACGAATTCCTCCCCTGGAGCATGCCCTCCCAGAACAGGGGAGAGGTCCACGGCGCACGGGAGTTGGCGGTCCATGACAGCAGAGATGCCAAACCAGAGCTTCAGCTCCGGGACGTACTCGGCCTTGCCCACGAAAGGCATCAGCCAGTCGCCGGCCCGGCTCCACGTCTTGCTCACCGTGTCGAAGCAGTAGGTGCCGTCGCGATCCACGGAGATGCAGATGGCGTCGCCGACCACGGCGTAACAGAGCACGAATGCGCGGCGTGCGATGGCTGGTTCGTGGACGAAGGGCGGCGGCGGGAGCGACTCGCAGCACCAGGTCTTCCCGCTCGGGCATTTGCGCCAGAAGAGGGCCTCGAACTGGAATTCCTTGGCCGGGGAAAGAAGCTTCTCCATGATGTAGAGGTCGTGATCAGCCGAGGCGGGATCGGCGTCGGCTGCTGAGCCTGCGCTGGGGACGGAGATGGCGAAGGGGCAGGTCTTGGGCGCGTGGAGGTTCGGCGCGGTTACAACGCAGCGCCTCTGGGTGTCGTAGCAGAAGAGCCGTGCCACGGTGTCCGTGAAGAAGATCTTGTTTCCCGAGAGAGTGAAGCCGTGCAGGTTCGGTTGGTCGATGTCTTTCATTGGGCATGCCGTTGGTCGGACCTTCAAGAGGATTGGCGGCAGCCGAATGCGCTCCAGCTCCGGTGAGGCGGCCGGCGGCTGCTTTTTCTTCCTACGGTTCCCGAGAAGATATCGACGCGGCCGCACTCTTCTTTGTATGGGCAGATCTTTCCCATGAGCCGCGGCGGCTGCTGCTGTTGGTTGGGTGGAAGAATTGGTCGGGGTCGAGGCGGCGCAGCGAATACAAGCACTCCGTGTAGCTCCAAACCACCAGGTTCACGAACCGCTTGGAGCCCATGATTCTCTACTCCAATTTGCTTCCAATCACCTTGCCCTCTTCCTTCACGGCAGATCTTCTTTTTTCTAAATCACGGCAGATCTTCAAAGAGATAGGATCACGATGAAGCAGATCTACAGGTGTCGGATCTGGCAGGCAGGACAGGACGACGTAACTGTAAACAGTTGGTTTAGGGTTTGGTTTGCCCTTGTGGCGTCGTCTGGCCTCTGGCGTTATGCCGCTTTGGAGCTTTTGCCTGTTATCGACGAGCGGCGTTGGCGCAGGGTGAAGTCTCCTCCCTGCTGTGTCCATGTCCATACTCGATGCCGATAAGCTCTCAGCTGTAGGTCAGGGGCTGGTGTAGCAGATCTTGGAGCTCATCCGCCACAGCCTTCGGCATGCCTGATGCCACCCTGTTGTGGCCATGGTGCGATTTCAAAGGCATTTCTTCCTTTGCAAAGCTCGTTGTAAAATTCTGGTACGAGTTATAGTTCTTACTTTATGTTAGGTCATGTTGATTACTGTACTGTTCATTTTTTAAATACAGTCAGTTGCTCTGGATCCTTCAGGACCCTTCCTTTTGTTCGGAAAAAAATGTTCGATATCCAAAAACAAAGTGTAGCCTATGCAGCACTAACAATTCAATGTGTCTGTCGTCTCAGTAACAAATTTTCTGCTATAGAATTGATGCTCTAGCTAAGAAAACACAACACTACAGACACAAACAGCTTGAAGAAAATCATTTACCCACGGAACTGTACAACCTGATGCTACACATAACACAACAAAACTGAAGCAACTGCAAGCAAAGTTCACCCTGCTGTTTCCCCAACCGAGGCAAACAAGTTCTGCAGATCCAAGCAAACTTCTTGAAGAAATAAAGGATGGTTTGCATGTGTACAAACAATCTGATTTCGTAATGCCTTCCTGGGTAGCCTTCGGTTCTTTTGCACAAAAAATCCACTACATGAATGGCAGCGTATGAGAGATCATGTCCAGTAGAATCAAGATGTCTTGGCTTTATTCCCATGCTTGGTACAACAACAAATGTGCATCCCATACTTCACAATACCGAGGAGACAGATAAAGAATGGCTAGTAAGGAGACAACAATTTCTCCTCTAGGTCACGAAAACCTCGATACACATTATCTGTTTGGTTCTGTGGAAGGTTTAATCGCCTGACCTCAGTCATATACCTGAAGATGAAAACACAATGTAAGCCCGTATAATTATGTAGTTACATGATTTACATGGGTAACATTCAGATAGCAAGTATGAACAAACAGGATTAGCAATTCGACTCAGGGGTTAGGAAATTATGAGATGGCAGCATTTCAAGGGATCAAATAAAATGACGCAGCAAATATAAAATGAAATTGTGCAGAATAGGCAGCATTTCAACGGATCAAATAAAATGACACAGCAAATATAAAATGAAATTGTGCAGAATATAATTCAAATCATAGCTGTTGAAAGAACAGTCCTACATTTTTTTGATTTTTGGCATTGTGGTGGATTATGGTAATCCCGTTTTGCCGCACCGAGCTTTTCATTTTGCAGAAAAGGGATTTCAAATCAGTGGCTAAAATAAATAAATAATAGGATAGATATATCCAACTATGTGACAACTATAGTGTTTGATGTATCTGAGATTTAGTTTATGGTCTTAAAAACAAGCTATTTTTCAGCAGCTTATATAAAGTTAAGCACAGCACAGTTTAGCAACCATGGAGTAGACCTTTCATGTTTAGAACATCCGCATAATTAAGATCCCTATTTACAGACATAGACCAAATAATATTACTACACAATAAAAACACTAGGAATGAAAGGGAACTTTGCAACAAAAAAACTGCCACGGATATGTATTATGTAAGTTGCATACCTGTTGGCCAAACTAATTATTTTATCTCGAACACCTTGGT
Source organism: Alopecurus myosuroides (assembly GCA_028641055.1). NCBI lineage: Eukaryota > Viridiplantae > Streptophyta > Magnoliopsida > Poales > Poaceae > Alopecurus > Alopecurus myosuroides. Next base: position 246,471,458 of record CM054062.1, read on the forward strand.
GCAAAGACCCTGTTTGATTCAGTGAAAATGTTCCGTCCAAAAAGAACGAAGCCCCAGCGGTTGTGGTGCCCAGCTTATGTGCAATAACCGACATTCCCCATTCACGAAGGATTGCAAGAACTGATCTTAGAAGGCGCAGCTTCAGATTAAGTGAGGGCACAATTGAGCCATTCGATAGCAGTTGATCATACACAGCAAGCACAGGTTCAGCTAGACCTTTACATGCTCCGAGAAGGGCTCTTGCAACATCCTCATCGCCAACTAATTCTTCTCCTGAACTTAACCTATCCTGTAGATACGAACATGATGATATTATTAGTCCCATGCAACTGTGCTAAGTATGAAAAATACATTTATAGATGCTATGTACCAAGGCAGCCTTCTCAAGATGAAGGCATATTATATCCAAAGGTAAACAAGCTCCATCTGCAGGATCAAGTTTGGATCCAACTCTCTTCACCACAGAACATGCTTCTGCTACACCACCTCTTGTAAGTGTCTGATCAAGGAGTCTGGCCCAAATTTCCCGAACAATCTTGCTATCAGCATCTCCGGAATAATTTGCAAAGTTGAGAATTTCCAGGCAAACCTATAAACAATAAGCTTTGAGTCATCAAGTCTGTAGTAACTGCCAAAACCATACATAATCCTAACCAAGTTAAAGGAACTCATAAGTACAAATGCATGACCCAACCCACAAACACAAGAACACCAGAGCCAGTGTGTGGATGAATAGTTGCGCATTTCTTTGGTTCCGGAAGTAGCCAAACTTGCTGAGAAAAATCATTTATTTACTAATTTTGAGAAAAAATCAGGACGACTAGCAGCATGATTTCTTAGTAGTACATGTTTCAAAGTAAATATAAGCCAGCACGATCTTACAGTAGAAAATGCAAGGTTGATATGATTCAATGAAGTATCAAGTATGGATGTTTTGAGGAGCCCATTTGCTAACACAGCTGAGTTCAAATTTAATCCACAAGCTGAGAGATTACTGCATCATGCTACAATGTTGTGATCCAACTACAATTCCATGAGTCGCAGAAAATCATACCTCCCAAAGATTAAATGGAACTGCATAGTCATTGTATAGTTGAGTGACACTCTTAAGATTCAGTGAAAGCTCTCGTGCCTTGTCCTTGGCATCCTTGGCAGATTCTGCATCAGCTAGAATATTATCACGAGGAAAGGGATCACTAGGTGATTCAGAACTACTTGGAACACTTTCAAGCCGTGAAGCTATAGACTCCAATTCTTGTTTGATTTGCATTTGGAAACGAAGCACGGCAAGTTTGCCTTCAAGTAGATCCACTGTACTACTATCGATAGGATTTCTTGACGAATCAGCATTAATGCCAGCACTTTTGGCCTGTAGCACAGCGTTGCTCAGATATTGATACCTGGATTACAAAGTTAGGTGTTAATCCATATAATGCATGGAAATGCAGAGGTAAACAAAAGAAGCAGAGACAAAATCTGGAGACCTCTGGTCAAGAGCAGGAGCTTCTTCAGCATTGGAGCACTGCCTTTCTGCCAATATCAATAGCATCCTGGCAGCAGCAATATGCTCTCCCTTGAGAACATAGTACCTGGCTAGGAGCTCAAGATACTTTGTTTGAGTAGTAGAAATAGGTGCGCCTAAATCGTCCAACCTAGGAGCTCCTCGAACCTTCAAATGGAATAAGAGCTGATCAGGATAGCGCAACATGCATATAGTCTTAACATAGTACAGATTTGGACTGAGTAAAAGTTATGATGATTATATGCCTACCCACTTAATACTGGAAAGATCTAGCAAACACAAAGGTATTTCAAGAAATCATATAAGCAGAATTTGAAGAAGACACTTTTAGACTACCATAACAGCAAAAACACTACATAGCACGAACAATTGCATGGTAGTGTAGTTGGATTTGAAGAAGACACTTTTAGATTACCATAACAGCAAAAACACTACATAGCACGAACAATTGCATGGTAGTGTAGTTGGATCTGGCTGGTACTAGACAAGATATGGGCAGGCTACATACAAACCTAAGCAGATAATGTACTTTTTGGCTGGCACTAAACAGGATATTAACCTAGGGAAATCTCATGCTAATAGTTTCAGTTCACATTTCATTAAAGATGCATGGGTCCTACCAGGACAATAGGGACATGAAGGGGGAAGGCAGTGGTGGAGCATGTAAGATTAATAAGATGCAACAGAAAAAACTACTCCCTCCGTTCCATATTAGAAGACTCCCACCTAGATGTATCTAGACATATTTTAGTACTAGATACATCTATTTGAGAGTCATCTAATGTGGAACGGAGGGAGTAGTACATAAAATGACAGGATATTCTGCTAAACACTCTTTGACAAGGCCTTTGGGTCCAACACGTAAAAAAAAATACAGTTTAGCCAACATAAGAAATGCACTCTAAAAATACCAGGTGGTTATTAGGAATCACCTCTTCTTGAGGCTTACGCCCAGCACTCTGAAGAAAAGCAACCAAATCCGAGCCTCCATATTCCAAAAGTTCATTATCCAGACCGAGCTCAATAAGCGTCCTGTATAGATGCTCATGGAAAGCTGTGTCCGGCCACTGGACACTTAGTTGAATAATCTGTTTGATACATTTGCTTCGAGAAGCTGGATCAAGGGCAATCATTGGACCAGGTTTCCCGTTTTGTCCAGCACCTTTAAGGGTACGCAGAGCATTCATAACTATTTCATAGCATTGTACACGCTGTGCAGTTATGGTATCATGATGCCTTGCATCAATTTGCCCATTGATAATACCAGCATTTGAATCAAGCGCTTGAGCTCTCTGTAGCGGCAACCGCACTACAGCCTCGTAGAACCTGAACTCAGCCATTAAAATAGAGAAAACATCAGTTTGCAGATAGAACAAATCCAGGTGTTTGTGATTTCTAGGACGTATTTATTATGTACAGGATAGTTCCGTAAACAACTAACCGTAGGTTCTCAAATCTCTTGCATATAGCACTCAAATCAGCAGAGTCTGGAACTTTGGTCAAGAGATTGAAGGCTTCTCTAGCAAGAATATCTCTATCATCATGGTTGTTTGTCATAGATGCTTTCTCAAGACTTTCCACTGCAGAGTAGTACTTGTAGTCTGACTCATTGAAGTAGCTAGGACAGCCCTGCCTCAGTTTCGTGCTGATATCCTCAACAGTTCCTCTGCCCTCTGGACCAATGTAGTACTGAAAAATGACATGAAAGTACAGGCATAAATTACAATGAGGAGTTGCGAATGGTGTTACTTTTTTTTTTGACTGTTTGGGCAGGAACCAGGAAGGAGAGGGATGGACGAGTATGCTACCTCCATGAGTGAAGAAATAAGCCGCATTGCAAGCTGATCGCCATCCTCAGAACATACCAACTGATGAAACGTTAAATGAACCAACTTTTTGCGCAGATCATTGCCTAATGTCTGAACCAAGCGAGCAACATTATGCTGACAAATAAGTTGAAGTAGAACGAGTGCTTCACCAGATCTTCGAAGCAACCGCCTAAGGCACTCAATTGCCCTCACCTGTTTATCCAAGTAAAGTATTGAGCAAATAAATTAATATTTTTCCTCCTTAACAAATTTCAGAAATATTACCTCCATAGCAGCTAGTTCTGCTGATGTATAAAGCGACCGTGGCTTCTTATTCAGTGCAGATTGATCGGCAGGACTCTTTCCATTGTTATGGACACCAGCACCAATGGTAGGCCCTGTTTTGTACAGTATTGAACCAGAATCTCCCAGGCCAGCAACGTACCCATAAAGTCCTCTTCTCTTGTTTCTTCTGGACCTCAAAAATGTTTCCAATGAACGAATCTTACTCTCAAGAACCTTCATGGCACCAGTAGAAAGCCTGCAAACAACCACACCATCCCCGTGATCACTGGAACCTGTCAGTCCTCGGACCACCATAACTGGGAGTTCCCACACAGGATACAGCAGTCTCGATGAGCATAAGCAAAGCCCTTCATATGCACCAGAAAACAGAGGCTCTGCTTCCTGAACGACTTGCCCCATACTAAAGCCTCCAGCCTGAGTTCGAGTGTTAGACAAAGCAGTAGTGCCATTAAGTTGAGGCATTCCAACAAGCCCAGGGTCCTCGAATGCTTCAGCAGCTTTCTCAGAGACTGCATTGCTTATCAGGCTATCTTCAGCATAAAGTAACTTTGCAGCTAGCATTAAGCACATTGCTGCAGCCTCTCCGGCACCATAGCGGTTAAAGAACTCTTCTATTTGTGATCTCAAGGTGTTCCCATCAAACAACTTTCTTAGAATGTCAACAGGCCTATTAAAAACTACTTCCATCAAACCCATTGTATTGAATACCACAATCCTCCTCCGAGGTAAGATGTGTTGGGTAGGAAGATCGCCTTTGGCCCACAGTTTTATAGAGGTTTTCTCAGAAGGTTTGCTGAAGGCTGAAAAGCATTCCACATCAGAGTATAAAGACTGCATGATGAAAGCAGCATCCGGAAGTGGGAAGACATCGGAGGCGCAAAGCATCCGACCCTCAACAGGCAACGCAGAGACTGTTTCTCGCAGAGCCCTAGAGCTTCTAGATGCTGTTGCGAAGGTACTGGGGAGGGATAATTGGGCAGCAGAATCTTTCTGCACGGCTAGAAGGGAGGACATAGCTGTAGCAGATGAATCTGACATTATGAGAGCACCAGCAGAATAGAAAGCGGACTCCACTTTCAGTGCCAAATCATCCGGTTGAGCTCTGCCAGCAGCAGAAACAGCACCAAATGTGAGTCCACCACCAACCCCTAGAGGTGGGGAAGGCCTGGTAGCAACAATTTTTAAACAGCTCGGCCTCTGCATACCAGTGTTGAGTCCAGCTGAAGAACTACTTCCACCTGATGTAGAAATGAATAACCTCTTGCCATCTGATAGAACAGCAACAGCATGGAGCCATTTTGATTCCATGGCCGATAAGGGTGATATGCATACTATTGATGGTTTCGGGGATCGTGCAGCTCTTGGTGCATTAGGCCTACGACCACCATAAGGTGCATCTCGTGGATCAACAAGGTTTTTTTCTTCAGTGATTTTTTTCAAAGGACCATCGCCACTAGCTCCTAAATCAAATAGTTGCAGTTTCATGCCTTCTGTGCGTGCATAGATAGTGTTCCTCTCCTCATCAATAACCATATCCACAATAGGATCGACAGCTGAGAACTTAAATGCATTTGGAAGGACCCACCTGAAAATCAAGTTAGCTGAATAAGCAAGTGGCCAGAAATAAATAAGAAACAAAGCAAAGGGTCAGATTTCTGATTTTACAGATGATACCTGGAAAGAACACTGCCTAAACCAGTGGTAAGGCAAACTTTACGGCAGCGCTTACGCCAGCCTGAGCCAGTTGTATATTGCAATTCATATATGTGTCCATCACGTCCAGACAGGAAAATCTGACCCTTATCTGTACATGTGATGCATGTCATTGTGACACCATCAGTAGAAATCACGTACTCGGGTAAAGGTTGCAATGAGAGCTCGGCATATGGATCCGTTCCATCAGCACTAGCAGAACAGCACACTCCAACAAGTATCAGCTGACAGAACAGAAGTAGGTGAGCGTATATTGGCTAGAAAATAACCTCAATAGAAACTTATGTGGAAGCTTGCAAGATTTGCAGGTTCACCACAGTAAATGCCAATCAGTGAAGGGAAACTAAGCAAAAAAAGAAAACAGCTTCATAACCAGAGAATTTGCATTTATATCAACCCAATTCAGCAAAACACTTCTCTGTGATGTTATCGTCCTAACAAATGATACTTCACTAAAAAACAGTGCTTTCAATCAACTGTAATCTTCTGCTATTCTACATGCATATTCTCTATCCAAATAGAAATTAGCAGCCACGAACCATCTTAATTAAGGATCTCCATAGCTTGTCTGCACGAAACTTAAATGGAAAATTTAACATAATTGTTTGAAGGGATCCTTTGCGTTAAGCAAGCAAAAAATATCCATCTAACTGAACTCGGAGAAAACACAGCAAATCTGGATGTTCCAGCTGGTAACTATCTATACCAGGATAACCATCATTGTTTGTGGATCATCTCTAACTAACAAAGACGCAAGCCATAGTCCAAAAGACCAGTGTTTGACTTCCTATACAAATGGTGAGAAAGCAAAACCATGGATAAAACATCAAAAAAAAAACATGGATAAAACATCAAAAAAAAACATGGATAAAACATCAAAAAAAAAACATGGATAAAACATCAAAAAACAAAACATGGATAAGAAGAGGGAGAAACTCATGAGTGGTTTGGTATTTTGAGTAAGGTCCATTCTGATAGATTTGACTGCACATATTCCTATATACATCAAGTGGTGATCTGACCACCATGGAAGCGTGAGAACTATTAGGCATGACATGGGTATATGCAAGGTAGTACTTGCAAAGGTAAATCGACGAATAGGGCAGGTATATATATCCCATGACGTTGGTGTTAAGTCTATTGCTTTCTGTTTTCACCAGTTTTCCTCTAATTAACCGGGTAATCCTTAGTCCTTTATTTAATAAAAAAATGTCATGTATTTTGCCTTTTTTTTTAAATTGCTCCACAAGTCAAGCATTGTGGAACACCAACATCGTCGCACAAAAAAGAGGGATAGATGTGAGAGTAGTGTCCATCATTTTTTTAGAACATCAATTTCAATTCTAGTTTGATATGTAAACAAAAATAGGCTGGTGCGAAAAAACTTGGTCTCCCTTTCCAAACTGTACTTGTTAAGGGTTTTCAACTTGATGGTTGAACTCTTATGACAACAACTAAAATGGAAGAATAATATATAGCTTTGCAAACCGTACATCCTCAAACTTTGCACAGCGACTCAACAACATAAACGTATTAGGCATTGTTGAATTTTGATCTGCACGTATATTGCAGTTCAAAAGGATAGCTCACACTCACAGGCATCCTTACCTCCACAGGAGTTGCTAATACTAAAATGTATTGAATCGCTTCAACAAAAATCCCAGGCTTTGCTCTAGCAAGTCCAACAGCACAAATTGCTTGCTCATCCGCATGATACTCTTGGCACTGGCCATCCCTGGTAGATTGAGAAAAAATATGCCATGTATTAGATGGTTAGCCACAAAACTCCACCTACCACCAGTGAGGGAAATTATTATTAGACTACAGAAAACTGAGATCGTTTCCATCACCGGATGTTACTACATAAAAGGACTAGGAGGCATCATTTTTGCTAAACAGAGCTGATCTTTACTATATACTCAATTACACGTAAATACAGGAAGATAATTTTCAACACCTACTATACAGTAATGTTGCCCAAATGTGATATACAAAATATAAGATGTTTTAGCTTTTCCTAAACAAAATGTACCTAGACATGTTTTAGTGTAAGATGCATATGAATCTAAACACTAAAACATGTCTAGATACGTTATGCCTAGGAAAAGCTAAAACATACTACATTTCGATACGGAGGGAGTACAATAAAAGAAGGTACAAGTTCATCGACAATAATTGACTTGGCTTGATAGAGGTGGTCAGTTACAAAGCCTCTACCCAATACGCACATTGGGATCAATAAAGATTAGGATTACATAATTAGACAAGCAACTTCAACAGTGTACAAGAACTAAACTACCACCTCGTAGACTAAACACACTCAGTTAACTCAATTCCATCCAAACAAATAAGCATATTTAGGAATGATCCAAGATTAAGGCATTCTCGAATACAGAGGAACTGTGCTACACCTGGCAACTGCTGATAACAATAAAAGAGCTTAGCTGCAAAGTAAACAAGACTAGCATAATGAAGTGTGGCTACAGTATTGCTTAGCTTAAGTTGTATGTCAGCAAAGAGGGGTGAATATGAATTACCACTTATCAAAGCGCCAAACATAAAATGAGTTGTCAACAGTTGCCCAGGCCCGGTGTATTTCAGAAAATATTCCACAAAGGGCCGTTCCTTCACCAGCAGCTGCATTATATCTTTCGATCAGCATAGGAGGTAGCTGCCTAGTTTCAGCAACTTCTACTAGAGGAGGCCACTGCAGCAGAACATTAAGTATCTTATATAGTTGAAAGTCAAGAGAATAGAAGCAAAAGAATTCATAATAACTTCAGGATATAACTCAAAACAAACGGTAGAAAAGACTAGGCCTTGGTAGATCCTATGTATTTACAGAAGTGCAAATGTCCAACTTTTCGCGGTTAAAGAGGAAGGAGAGATGCCGATATGTCCCCTCATTAATATCAACCATCATTATCCAATATCGTAAAAATGATTAGAAGGACTTAAGGATCTCCTCATTTGAGGCAAAAAAAAAACTTCCCAGATCTCTCAAGCTTCATGTGAAATTCCTTGTTACTAGAATTTGAACCTGTTGCTGGAAATCAAAGATGCTCGCACCTTAAAGAGTTTAGGTGGGTGGGAAAAGGAACACTTAAATAATTTCGCATGGCAAGAACATGGATGCCACTGGGTTGGTAGCAGTGTGATGTACACTGGAATGGTCAAATAGAGTTTGTTTTAACTACCGGCGGTCGAAAGATCCAAACGAAGTTGAAAACAGTGTTAAACTATGCCTTGCTAGCATATACTCTTATCTATCAGTTCCGCAAAAGAAGGATGGTGCAGAAATAACGATCAACGAGGAGAAATTGCAGAGAAGCTCAGGCTTCACGAGATACATGAGCTCAGCTAAAAACCCAAATCAACTTACTCGACTCAAAAGATTATCAAGTTCAAGTTGAATCTCTCCGCGGTAGAAATTAGAATTGAATATAGTTTGCATTCTACTAATACACACCTAGACACGAGTGTGTTTTGCCATATGGAGGCCTACTGCTAGAATGTCTACTGTGAAACTAGAACTCAGATGCACCCTTTGCGATTTTGCTGACCAGTTGCCAAGCTTAAACGCTTAGGCCTGCTCACAAATCCTAGTAAAAGCTCACTGCCTCACAAAGTGGTCGGTAAATCTTTTTTTAGATGAGTGGTCGGTCATGTTGCAATGCTTACACTGTCTACTGCATACTTATTTCCTCTTACATTCAACCACTGGATAACAAAGGTCACAACAAAACTAGAATCCCCCTGATTTAGACCCTGGTGTAAGTCCACAAACACACACAGTTATAAGCTCTAGTTTGTTTCCCGGAATTCTGCAATAAATTTCGCATCATTTGCGACGAAGTTCCTCATCAACAACCAAACTGGTCAAAATGACACCACTGCACCTATGGAGAAAAGTCACCGCAAATTTTCTATCAGCATCCAAATAAAACAGGTCCAATTTCAAGTCCCTCACGTTCTACTCAGCCTTCCACTTCAGGGCTTCCCGTCCCAGCTTCACCCAACAGGGAAACGGGGAGACTAAGAAAAACTTCCGCAAATCCCCCAAAACTACTAGTACTCCGCAGCAATTCTCGGATTCAACAACAACAAAAAAAAACTCCGCTCAAAACATACGCTGCTGCAGATAAACGTCTCAGGCGCGTACTGCCTCTAGAATACAGTTCGCCGCAGGTTGCGCGGGGATTACCTCCTTGGGGTGCGAGGAGTAGGGATGTGAGGCGTAGCGCGAGGCCTCGAGTGCCTCCTCCAGGTCGGGCTGCGCGGCGGCGTCGCGGCCGATCCGCTCGGAGACGTGCAGGCCCGCAGAGGCCACGTCGGGTCCGATGGCCTCGTCCTCCGTCCACGCCATCGTCGGAGCGCCGCGCCTCTGAGAGGGACTGGGGGGTAGCCGGTAGGCGGGGGAAAACCCTAGAGCGCGAGGGTGAGAGTGGGGAACGGTTCGGTGCGAGATTTCGTTGGGGTTTTGAGGTTTCCGTGGGCGGGTTCCGAGTTTTGCCGTGGCGCGTTGGGGAAATTTTCCTTTTCCGTGAAATCAACTTTTTTTTTTTGACATGGAATGGACTAGGGTGGACAGCAGGCAGACCTGGCCAACGGGTCGGCCCGGCACGGCACGGGCCCATCACAAGTTAAACGGGCCAGGCACGGCCCGACACACATCAGCCGTGTACTGTGTACAAGACGTGTCGTGCCGGCACATGTGCCCAGCCTCAAGTCACAAGCCTGGCACCGGCCGTAAACGGGCTGGCACGTGGCACGTGAAGCCCGCGGGGCTGCGCAAATGAGCAAGGAGGGTCGCCTACTCGCCGTTCTCGGTCTAAAAAAAGAGTGCTACCGTTCTCGGAGCAAGGAGCGTCGCCGACTCGCACAACGGCAGCACGCCAGCACCCCATGGCGGAGCTTGGCGCGGGACGGACTCGTCCGCTTAAGTAGAAAAAGCTCGGGGTGCCGGCTGCAAAGGAGGGCGACCGGCCATGGCGCCGGAGGCGGGCGCGCAGCCATGGCTGAGATCCGGAGGAAAGCAGGGGGTGTGAGGACGGCACAGAGGCAAAGAGCGTGCATATCGGGGCCGGCGGCGCTTGTCGAGCAAGGAGAGGAGAGGGACGAGTGGACGAGGACCACAACGGGGATCGCGTGCTGGCCAGGACCACGGTGGGGAAGACGCTGGATTGGGGATTTGGGGATAGCGTTCGTGTGTTGGACTCGTACGAGAACGACCTAGCGTGCTGGCTGCCTGGCGGGCCTCGCGTGCTCACGGGGGCTAAACGGGCCGTGCCTAGGAAGCACGCGGGGCTTGGCCTCCAGGCACAAGCACGGCACGACACGGTCCGCGGGCCAGGCATGGCACGGTTAATTGGTGTCGGGCCAGGCCCCTCACGTGGTGTGTTGGCGGGCTACGTGCCGGCACGCGAAGCCCGGTCCAGGTGGCCAGGTTTGACAGCAGCTTCGCTAGTCTGGTGAAATTTTACATAAATAACCTTTTGCCGCACCAAATTCACACTCTAACCCCGCAAACTAAAAAAATTAGAAAATAACCCTATTCCTTAAAGCTCGCCTATAGGACGTTATGCACTATAGCATAACGCGAGGACCCTAAGGCGTTATTGACCGTGCCACTGTGGACGAGAACTTCCACGTGGTAGGCAGCATAACGCTCCAAACGGAGGCATTATGCTTGTGAACTTAACACGGGCGCACACACCCTCCCGACCCCCTTCTTCTTTTCCCCTCTCCTCTCTCTGTTTTTAAAGAAGAAGAGCAACTACCCCGCCGCTCCACCTCTCTTCTCCCCCAAATTCATCATCTTTTGGCTAGATCGGAGGCCATTTGTTAGTGATTTGTTTCACTGAGAATTTTCAAAGGTATTGCCCCACTTTTTCCCCTTATTTTATTGGTTGAAATTCTCACATTTCATTCTCTAGGTTTTCCTGGTGCCTAATCTATCTAGTTTCTTAGCTATTTAGGTTGTTAGTAGTGGATTAGTGGGTTTCTAAGTATTTAGCTTTCTATTACTAATGGATTTTGAAACCCTAGATTCTAGTGCTAGATTTTAGTATTAGATTAGTTTATGTGTAATAATATGTTGTTATTATTAGATTGTTATTATGAGTTATTTAGTGTTAGGTTGCTATTAGTAATACTAGTATAGTCATTTTGAAAATATTATTTTATTGAACCTTTAGTTCATTATAAATAAGTATTGGATAGTTCATATAATTGCAAATTTTATTTCATTGTAAATTTTAGTTGATTACAATTTTACTTCATATTACTATTGTTAGTACTAGTGGTTTGGGCTAGGTTTGCTAGATTGGAAACTCTAATAGTTTTGGTAGGGATATTTTTTTTGGAATGATTGCCACATTTTATTTCAACAACGTAATAAGACTTTGTTATTTGTCTTGTTAGATGACAAGGACCAGAAAACGCAAGGATGATGCCCCTGGTCCTAGCAAGGGAAAAATGTTAAGGCCAAAACAATGAAGGCGACTACTGCAAAGGGCAAACCGACGAAGGCTAAAGATTATATGGTCATGAGTTTGCATAAATGGGAAGAGGGTAGAACGAAGGTAGACTCATATTTAAAACCTAGAGAGGAGCTAGTTGATACCCGTTTTTTGGAACGAGCGGGAACCTAAAGTGTTCAAGGTTGTCATTCTAAACAAGAGCATCGAGATTGTGAGTCGGAAGCACATGGATTTTGATTACATTAGGGGCTACGATTATCATTTTGGAAATATCATTTCCGTACGTGACACTATTGGTGTTAGGAGGATCATGGAATTTGAACAAATATATAATGTTGATGTGGCGAAACAATTTTATGTAATTGTGTTCTTCGTGTAAGATATGAATAAGACAATAAAGTGGATGTGCGATGATGACATGCTTAGTGCCCCTTTCATGTACTTTGTCAAAACAATGAGCTATGAGGAACAATATACAAGGAGGATAGCAGTTCCATGCTATGATAAGGGTGTTCCGCCAAGCAAGACATGCCTTAAGTGGCATTATCCCGAAGGCACACGCTCAAAAGACATTGGTGAAATTGTTGGATTGAACCCAAGATATTACTATTTGATGAAGCTTCTCAACGTCTCAATTTGTCCTAAGGCCGGCAACCTAGGCGAAGTTAGTGGTGAAGGGAATACGCCAGAGAGGCAATAATAAAGTGGTTATTATCTTATTCCTTGTTTATGTTTATTTCTCATGCTAGAATTGTATTAACCAGAAACGTTGATACACGTGTTTTAATAAACAACCAACGGTTCCTAGTGAAACCTCTCTTTTAACTAGCTCGTTGATTAATCGATGATCAAGGTTTCCTGATCATGAACATTGGATGTTGTTAATAACGGGGTCATGTCATTGGTAGAATGATGTGATGAACATAGACCCAAAGTGAATATAGCAATGCGATCAAGTCATTAAGTTAAATTGCTATATCACACATACGAAGTAACTCTAATCCTTAGACCATGAGATCATGTCAATCACTAACACCGGAAGAGTGCTTTGATGTCATCAAACGTCACACCGTAACAGGGTGACTATAAAGGTGACGTTGGGTATTCGGAAAGTATTAGTTGAGCCTCATGGATCAAGAGTGGGATTTGTCCATCCAAATGACGGAGAGATATACTCTGGGCCCTCTCGGTGATATCACATCGACACCGCTTGCAAGCATGTGACTAGGTCACAAGGATGTCATATCACCGAACGAGTAAAAGAGTACTTGTCAGTAACGAGATTGAACTAGGTATGGTTGATACGAATGATCGGATCTCGAACAAGTAAAATATCGCAAGACAAAGGGAATTGGTTACGATGTTTATGGTTCACACGATCACTAGATTCGTCGTTGAATGTGTAGGAGTCATTACGGATCTCCGGGTCCCGATGTTGACTATTGATCGGAGAGGTGTCTCAATCATGTATACATTATTCACGAACTGTAGGGTGACACACTTAAGGTTCGATGACGCGTTTGAGTGGATACGGAATGTCGGAGAAAAGTTTGGACCGTTGATACGTCTCCAACGTATCTATAATTTCTGATGTTCCATGATGATATTATGCCAATTGCTACATGTTTTCTCCCTTCTTTATGTCATTTTTATTGATTTTCCGGACTAACCTATTGACAAGATGCCACAGAGCCAGTTCCCTGTTTTCTGTTGTTTTTAGTTTCAGAAAAGTTGTTTTGGAAATATTCTCGGAATTGGAAAATTTGAAGCCCGGAAGTCTTAGAATTCCCGAAGGTTCCACGGAGTCCCGAAGAGACCTGGAGGGGGGCCTCAGGGAGCCCACGCCATAGGGTGCCCCCCTCCCTTAGCCGCTCCGAGGGGTGGTGTGGGGCCCCCAGGGCTCCACCGCCTTTGCCATTTTGCCTATTTATACTCCTTCGAGGGAAAACCCTAGAAAAATTGACCTTTTCTGTGCGTAATCCCGGGCTATATACGCAACTTTTCTTAGTTGAACACTTTTTTATTTGAGAAACAGAATATTTTTGAAAAAAATCATCTTTACCTGCTGTCCTGTTTTGACAGATTTCTGCCAATAATTGCATTTGCCTCTTAATCTCTTTCTTTTGGTGTTCTTTTGAGAAAAAGAGTTTTAGAAGAAGTTTTGACAGTATCTAATGTGTTTATGAGTGTTAGGCTTGTGTTGATACTTAACATGTGAATTTATTATTTTGATGTGCACTAAAGTTGCTAATGGAGATTGTGAGAAGTTTTGTGTGAAGGAAGTTTTCAAGGGTCAAGAGAAGAGGATGATATGACGTGATCAAGAAGACTGATGAACCTAAGCTTGGGGATGCCCCGGAGGTACATCACAGAAAATTCCAAGAAGACTCAAGCGTCTAAGCCTGGGGATGCCCAAGGCATCCCCTTCTTCATCGACAAATTATCAGGTCATTTCTAGTGAAACTATATTTTTATTCGGTCACATCTTATGTGCTTTACTTGGAGCGTCTTTTATTTTTTTTATTTCAGTTTGTTTTTCTTTTTGCAATAAGATATGGTTGTATCTTATCATACTTGTGTGGGAGAGAGACACACTCTGTTTTCATTGCTTAGAACACTCTAGTTTTCATTCTTATTGTTCTGTGAGTGTTCACTTTTTGCTAGTACTGTGTTTAGCCTTTGTTTTCATTCATCTCTTATTCAGAGATGTTAGTTTTAGTAGTGTTATGTGATTACTCTCATGTTTGCTTGTTGTAGAATGTAGAGAATTTTTGTTAAAGCATGTCTTGTATGGTGCTTGTTGGGAAAAGAAACTGCTACTTGAGGTAGAATTTTTAACGGTGCAAGTAGAAGCTTGTATAGACTGTGGCTAGAACTTTTTTATATCATGCTAGATGTTATTTTAGTTTTAAAGACTTGTAGTTATTGAGAAGCATGATTATCCTCAAATAGCTGAGAGTGTTTAATATTCCATTGAAAGAATCATGAGTTGTTCTTGTCATGTTGAATAATAAATTTGTAGTATTCTCCTTTGAATGTTTTATTTGGTTTACTTGGCGCATGCTCACACCATGTTTATGACTATGAACCAGTCACGAATATCCTCCATGATCATTTAGTTTTTGACTTGTGATACCACTTATGCTTTGATTAATGATGTTTATGTCGCTATGCATGATTATGGCTCTTATGCTCTCTTGATTTGTCGCTCCTAGTCTTTTGCTAGCCTCCACTTGTACTGAGTATGAGCTTTACTCATGCATCCAACTTCCCAAACACAAAGTTTTCCCATTTTGTCCATCATACCTACCTACATGTGGTATTTCACCGCCACTCCAAAGTAAATTGCTCATGTGTTACCTTTAAAACTTTCAAAATTACTCTTGTTTTGTGTTATTGTTTTTGCTCATGAGGACGTCAATAGAGAATCTTTATCTCACTTGTTGATTGGATTTCACACCCTAGACTAGTGGCTTCATCCGCTTATCCAATTGATAGAAGATCTGGCAGCGAGGTGCCCAGCCCCAAACTAATACACAAATTCTCTTCACTATTTTTGCCTCTGATTTATCAGTCAAAGCATAATCGTGTAAACCAAAGAGAAAGAGGGATGACCTTCTACACCAGTTGCATCCTTCATATGGGAGCCGCTCTTGTGAAGTCTAGTTGGCTTGTGACATAATGTATTTTCTATTTACCATTCGTTGACACTAGCATACACCTCTCAAAATTAGACACTCCTCCATGGTTTGTGATTGTTGCCAGGCACCCGAGGATTCGGTTAGCCATGGTTTGTGTAAGATGGATGGGAGGAGTGTCATGCATTTTATACCTCTGTTGATTAAAATAAAAGCTCTAGCACATGAGTGATCCATGCTTCCCTCCGCGAAGGGCCTTTCTTTTACTTTTATGTTGAGTCTCCATCTTCTAACTTTATGCACAGTTGACAGAGCATTTTTGCCATTTTGCGTTTTATGTGCATTTGTCCCATAAACATCATTAGTTGATTCATGAAGTGTTATTACTTGTTCTCCTCCTATTTTTTCTTGTTTTCCTCGTGAACTTTGAAGGTGTCTTGGCATTTATGTTTTGTCCCACTCTTAAGGACTTGCGAAATACCACCTTGCCATGTTTTCTTTATACTTGAAACAAACGTATAACTTTCAATGCATTGTTATTCATGATATTTTATTTGAGTTAATTCTCATGATGCAAATTGATTGCTATGCTTTATTGTTAAAGTTCTATTTATCATGTTTGTGTTTAAAGTTCTATGATCTCAGCTTACATATGCTTTTACATTATAATGATCAAGTTTATGCTAGTAGCATGTCACCTCAGAAATTATTTGTTTTTATCGTTTACCTACTCGAGGACGAGCAGGAACTAAGCTGGGGATGCTTGATACGTCTCCAACGTATCTATAATTTCTGATGTTCCATGATGATATTATGCCAATTGCTACATGTTTTCTCCCTTCTTTATGTCATTTTTATCGATTTTTCGGACTAACCTATTGACAAGATGCCACAGAGCCAGTTCCATGTTTTCTGATGTTTTTAGTTTCAGAAAAGTTGTTATGGAAATATTCTCGGAATTGAAAAATTTGAAGGCCGGAAGTCCTAGAATTCCCGAAGGTTCCACGGAGTCCCGAAGAGACCCGGAGGGGGCCCACACCATAGGGCGGCACCCCCCTTGGCCGCGTTGGGGGGTGGTGTGGGCCCCCCAGGGCTCCATCGCCTTTGCCCTTTCGCCTATTTATACTCCTCCGAGGGAAAACCCTAGAAAAATCGACCTTTCCACAAAATACATATGTAGCTCCGTCGTCGCCGCCGACAAGTTTCGGGGGACAGATCTCTGTTCTCGCACCCTGCCGGGACGGGGAAGTGCCCCCGGAACCATCTCCATCAACTCCACCGCCATCTCCATCGCCGTTGTTGTTTCCTATGATGAGGAGGGAGTAGTTCTCCCCCGAGGCTGAGGGCTCTACCGGTAGCTATGTGTTTCATCTATCCCTCCCATGGTGTGATCTATATGTGATCGTGAGCTTTGTAATCTAGCTGAATTCGTAGATATTATTATTCATATATTATGCTACTCAAGTGGTTTTTGTTATGAGATCTTCGTAAACACTTTGATCACGGTGTAAAGTTGATAGTGTGTGCACTGTGTGGTTTGGCATTATATTTATATTTTCTGTTGGATAACCTTATGAAATTGTGGTGTTTGCGTGGAACCATCTGGGTCCCATGGTGATAGAGTGGGGGTTACTTAGTTGGGAAAGTGCTTACTCTGAGGAGTGATGTTAAAGCCCTACGCATGGATTGGTGTTGTTATTCGACCGGAGAGTGGTTTGGAGTAGCATAGTGAAGAGATGGTATTTATTAATTCAATTATGTGATCATTGTTGAGAGTGTCCACTAGTGAAAGTAGGATCCCTAGGCCTTGTTTCCAAGCATTGAAACACCATTTTCCGCCTGTTCTGCTACATGTTTGCTTCCTGCCATATTTATTTCATATTGCTATTATTACTTATAACCATCCATATTACTCGTGTTTCACTATCTCTTCACCGAACTAGTGCACCTATATACCTGACAAGTATATTGGGTGTGTTGGGGACACAAGAGATTTCTTGTATATTAATTGCGAGTTGCTTGAGAGGGATATCTTTGTCCTCTACCTCCGTGAGTTCGCTAAACATTGTGTGATCCACTTAAGGGAAACTTCCTGCTGTTCTACAAACCTCCGCACTTGGAGGCCCAACATTGTAAACAAGAATAGAAGCGTGCGTAGACATCAACAGCACCGAAATTGTTTCGGGTAATTTTGAAATAGTTCAAGGGGATTCTTGTCAAATAGTTGTTAATAGATCTAACAACTAACTCAAGGGGTTATGTGTTAATGTTTGTTAATGGAATTAACAAATATTAAAATAAAGAAATGAAATTGTTCTATTTATTTATTAAAGAAACCCCTTGGGATTTTGAGTGGGAATTAATGGAAGAATGAGTGGGTTGAGTGGAGACTCCACTCACATGATGAGGGAGAGGTGGAGACACCCAAAATTTTGTGGTTGTCTTCCCCTCCTATATAAGGCGGGGTGGGAGCTCCCTATCCCACACACACACACTTGTGTCATCTCTTCCTCCCTCCTCCCACTGCTCCACCACTGGTTCATACGCTTGGCGAAGCCCTCAACGATGTTTTCTCCACCACACCACGTCGTCGTGCTGCTGGAGTTCCGAGGGATCCTCTACTTCCGCTGTCCCGCTGGATCGAGGGAATGGAGGTCGTCATCAAGCCGTACGTGTGACCGATCACACAGGCACCGCCAGATTGCGGTGCACATCTTCTCGGTCTTGTGATCGATGTGATTACAACTAAGACAACAACGAGATTTGATCTTGTAACGCTTAGAGTCTTCGAGGGTATGTTTTATTAAGACTCTCTCTATGCACATTGCTTTCATCTCCTAGATTAGATCTTGGCCTTTCGTGTGTCTCTCGCGTAGGATTTTTTTTGGTTTTCTATGCAACGAACCCTTCAAGTGGTCATGTCATCCAAGCTCTTGTACCATGCTCGTGATTCTGGTGACGAGATAGATGTGATGAAGTGGATGTACGAGACGATGAGGCATATGGTCAATAACCTAATATCTCTTTGATATCCACCATACATCTATGCATTCATCAAGTGTGTGAGAGCCAAGAGCTATAGTCAGCTAGCACCACTTGAGAACTTGTTTCTAGCAAATACGCCTCATCACTCATATCAACCCAAAGCAAAGCACATCTCAAGAGCATTCTATGTGGGTGCATCATCTAGTGGTACACATGGCAACCCTAGTGCGCTACGGGAATTTTTCAGCAAGTTTTGAAACATGTGCAAAGCCAATTATGACCTGGCCCATCGGATGCATCGGCTAGAGAAGAAGCATTTTAGTGAGTTTCAGCGCGATCGAAGGCAACATGGATTCCAAGACGTTCCTCGCAATATGCAAGACTTAGATGATAGTGACAAAGAAGATTTCCCTACTCCACCACTAACAGATGATGACTTCCGTAGTTGGGGTGGTGCACCACCTAACTTTGCTACCGGACAGGAGGATGGTGGTAGCAACGCGTCTAGTGTGGAGTAGTTCATCAGCAATCTAGTCTTGTAATGGTGTAATTTGAAAACTTGGTGTGTTTGAAAACTTGTCTTGTTTGATGTGTTGAATTTGAACCATCTATGTTATGACTTTAAATCTATGTAATTTGAACCTATTTTAGGATTTTTTGTACCGCATCTTGTTGTCTTAATTTTTATTGCAAATTGTCGTCACATATTCCCCGCAATTATGTCAAGGAAAGAAACTGTAAAAACTTTTACTAGGAACATAACTCCCCAAACTAGGGCATTATGTTAGTAAGTGTAACACCCCTAGTGAAGGATGTTATGCCCTGTTCGTGGAAGTCCGGGCTGGTATCCGCTCTGGATCTGTTAGGGGGAGAAATTTGCGAGGAATTTGCGTGGAATTCCACCATGAGGGCGTAATGCCCCACTCCAGGGTGTTATGCTACTGCGATGCGCGGAAGTCCGTCCCAACCTTCGGCTAGTGTCTGTTAGGCTTAGAACATAGGGAGGAGTTTCTGCGGATTTCCACTACGAAGGGGCTTAACGCCTTGAGGGAAGGTGTTATGTGACTTAGGGTTTAAGTGGAAGTTTTCCAACCCCCACTCCCCACATCCACTCCCCATTTCAAATAAGCAGCCGTCGTCGTCGTCATGACGACATCTCCAGCCCGACTAGGGAGCAGTCGCCACCGCCACTCCTCTTCTAGACCTCCTCGTCCTGAGCCTTCTGAGCTACACCTCCCCATCCCATCCGAGCTCCCATTTCTCCTTTCTCCTCAACCAAGATCCCCCCTCCGACCTCCTCATCGCCTTCACCATGCCTATTTGGCCTGATAGAGAGAGTTCCCACGACTCGTGGACGGGTCGTGTAAGTATTCTCACAAATTTAGAGTTGTGGTTATGATAATTTTTGTATAATTAAGTTAGTGTTGATTTTTTTAGGGTTAGTGTTTTAATATAATTTTTTCAGACTCTGTAGCACCACGAGGTTGATTATTGATACTTCATAAACGTATCCTTAATTTCTGATGTTCCATGTTGTTTTCATGTTATTTCCTACATGTTTGCTATACACTTTATGTCTATCGATTTCCGGGACTAACCTATTAACAAGATGCCACAGAGCTAGTTCCCTGTTTTCTGTTGTTTTTAGTTTCACAAAAGTTGTTCTGGAAATATTCTCGGAATTGGAAAATTCGAAGCCCGAAAGTCTTAGAATTCCCGAAGTTTCCACGGAGTCCGGAAGAGACCCAGAGAGGGGCCACACCATAGGGCGGCGCGCCCCCTGGCCGCGCCTGGGGTGGTGTGGGCCCCTCGGATGCCGACCGCCTTCTCCCTTTCGCCTATTTATTCCCCCCGACATATGAACCCTAGAGATATACCACTTTTTCACGAGAAACACCCAAGGACGTCGTCATCGTCATCCAGAGTTCGGGAGGGTTCTGGAGCTCTCCCAGGTGAACGGATAGTAACGGCACCTAGAGGGGGTGAATAGGTGCTACGACCAATTTTAATTTTTCTTCAAGATAAGGCTTGACACAAAGGTAAATTCTCTAGATAATGCAACTAAGATGAATTTACCTATATGACAATAATAACAACAAACACAATACAAGCACAAGTAAAGGGGAGGGGAACGAGGTAACTGATACGAAGCACGCGGAGACACGATGTAATCCTGAGTTCCTCCTTGTTAAGGGAGTACGTCTCGTTGGAGGGGTGTGAGCTTTGATATGTCTAAAATGTATCTCCTTTTCCGAACACTTTTCTTATTGTTTTCCTCTAAACTTGTGAGTTTTGGATACCACTAACACGCACTAACGTTGTTTTCAGCAGAATTACCTTGGTGTCTCGTTTTTGTGCAAAAAAATCAATTTTCGGGAAATTGCCCAGAAAGGACCATATTGGTCCTAAAACACCAGAAGACCCCGAAAGCCAAAAAGAGGCCAAGAGAGGGGCCAGGAAGGGGCCACACCACCCCTTGGCGGCCCCCTTGGCCGCGCCGCCAGGTGGTGTGGGCCACCCGGGCACCCCCTCGGGATCCCCTTTTGACTACTTATCGCCCGTAACCCTAAAACATAAGGGGGGTCGTCATATTCCACAGAAACACAACAGAGCGCCACCGCCACCCCGAAACTCAATCAGGGGATCATAAGTTCCTGTTCTGGCACCCTGCCGGGACGGGGATTCGAAGGAGATCATCGCCATCGACATCGCCACTCCTTCTCCATCAACCACCCATGTTTCCCCCGTCCATGAGTGAGTAAACCCCGATGTAGGCTAAGAGGGATGGAAGAGATTGGATGAGATTGATCATGTAATAATGCCAGATTGCTAGGGCATAGTACCTCGTATCCATTGTTAGTGTTTTCTACAGTTGTTGCAACTTGTTATGCTTAATGCTTGTCACTAGGGCCCGGGTGCCATGATTTTAGATCTGAACATGTTATTGTTTCATGAGTATAATTATATTTCTTGATCATATATGCAAGTTGTTTACACACATTGTTGTCCGGAACCCGAGGCCTCAAAGTGGCAGAAATTGGGACAACCGGAGGGGATGGCTGTGATGTGAGTATCACATGTGTTCAAGGAGTGTTAATGCTTTGCTCCGGTGCTTTATTAAAAGGATCGCCTTAATTACCTATAGTTTCCCTAGAGGCCCCATTGCCATGGGCTGGTAGGACAAAAGATGTTGTGCAAGTTTCTCATTGCGAGAACGTATGAATATATTGGAACACATGCATATGGTTTGCCTACATGTTTGATACTTTATTATTATTATCTGGAATGCCCACATTATTATTATATGACCCTTGTTATCCATGTAACGCCCGTCCATCCATTCCCTCTATGCCTACGGTACTTCCATCCTGCTGTTTTCCGCGATTGCTATTGTTGTTACTATTTTACTACTGCTGTTATTTTATATCTACTACTGCTATAAAACTGTTACCGGTGATAAATTGTTGCGAGCAAGTCTACTTTCAGGTGCAGCTAAACTGACAACTCAGTTGTTAAGGCATATAAATATTCTTTGGCTATCCTTGTATCGAATCAATAAATTTGGGTTTTACTTTCCTCGAAGACTGTTGCGATCCCCTATACTTGTGGGTCATCATGACTATTTTCTGGCGCTGTTGCCAGGGATCATAGCTTTATTTATTTTCTCAATTGATCGTGATATTGTTTGCTGTAAGACATTCATCATGGGCAAGACTCGTGATGGAAAATTTCCTATGTTACCATCGACTACAAGGAGAGGTACACCTCTGAACACCTCTGTTGCTCTTGATTCACCATTCGTTATGAGTAAGCTTCTTACTCCACCACATGCTACTGTTACTTTTGGTGAGTCTGAGAATGTTTCTGATACTTTTGATGATGCTTCTACTGTGCTTGATGATACTGGTTCTCTAGGTCCTTTCCTACTATTGCTAAATACAAACAAATTAAAAGTGTTGAAATTCCGGTTGAAATTATTGGTACATTTGTTAATTCAACTTAGCTTATTGATGATCTTGATGAAACCTATATTGAACTTAACGATGATTTTATTGAAGATGCTCGTGCTACTACTGGTGCAAGCGCTCTTAAGAGACTTCTTGCAAGACATGTTGTGAAATATAAATCTTATCTTGATGCTATGTTTGCCACATCTCCCATACACATTATAGACAAGGATTATGATTTCTCTTTAGATTTATCTCATATATCTATTGTTGAGAAGGAACCCTTTTGTGGACTTGAAAGTAAAAGTGCTATGGAACACATAAATGAGCTTTCATCTATGAGTAGTTTATTTTCTGATGATACTAAGTTGCGTACTTATTTTGTTACCAAGTTTTTTTCCTTTTTCATTAAAAGATGAAGTTAAAACTTGGTTTAACAATCAGCCACCTGGATCTATTACTTTTCCTATGGATTTGATTAATGCTTTCTTTCAAAAATATTTTCCTGCTAGTGCTCAACATGCTGTTGTGCAACAAATCTTTAACTTTGAGCAAATTAAAGGAGAAAAATTACCTGAATCTTGGACAAGGTTTTGTGCTTCAATAAGAGGTTGCCCTGGTTATCCACTACCTAAAAATGATCTCCTATATATATTTTATAATGGACCAACTGTTGAATCTATTACATACCTGGATATTTGTGTTGGTTGTGTTTTCAGGAAAAGAACTCCAGAAGAAGTTGAGGAATTAATGGCTAAAATAGCCAAAAATAATGATGATTGGAATATACCTGAACCCACACCTACACCAAAGCCAACACCAATACCAACACCCAAGAAGAGAGGGGTGGTTGAATTAAATGATGAAGTGATGAAGGAAGACAAGAAATTTCTTAAATAGAGGGGTATTAAATCTGAATATTTGAAGAATTTACCTCCTATAGAAGAATTATGTAAGCCTATTCCTCATCCATCAACTGTTGAGGTACACTCTCTCTAATACTTTGATAATAGAGATATTCCCTACTCTAAACCACCTGATCAATGCTTACATGAATTTGATAATTATGTTGTTAAGCAAGATAATTTTAATATGAGAGTGCAAAATCACCTTATGGAAAACTCTAGAGCTATCGATAATTTTCATGGTATTATTGAAAGAACCTCTAATGATGTTAAAATGCTTGTTAAACAATTTCAAATGGTTCAAACTCAAATTGATCAACTTACTAAAGTGCAAAAAGACATGCTAGCTAATGCTTCTAGAGATAAACATGTTTGTGAAATAATTACTAGAAGTGGTGTTTCTACTCAAGACCCCTTGTATCCTGAAGGGCATCCTAAAAGAATTGAACAAGATTATCAACAACCTAAAAACATTAGTTCCCCTTCTAAGAAAAACAAGAAGAGACATAAAAATGTTGTAGAATCTCCTAAACCTTCTAAAGATCCTAATAGTATATCTATTTCTGATGCTGAAATTGAAAGTGATAATGATAAAAGTGATGCTTCTAATAAAGAAGAAACTGTAGTTGAACCTGAAAAGCAAACTAAAACTGTGAAGTATACTAAGGAGGATTTCATTTCCAATAAACATGGTAAAGAAAGAGAGCATTGGGTACAAAAAGCAATGCCTTTTCCTAATAAGAACCACAAATCTAAGGAAGAAGAACATTATAATAAATTATGTGAGTGGATGAAACCTTTGTTCTTGCAGATTCCTTTGACTCATGCTATTAAGTAGCCTCCTTATTCTAAATATATGAAAGAAATTGTCTCAAACAAAGGAAAACTCCTAATGAGGAAATTTCTAATGTGCTTGCTAATTACTCTTTTAATGGTAAAATTCCAAAGAAGCTTGGAGACCCTGGTATTCCAACTATTCCTTGTTCCATTAAAAATAATTATGTTAGAACCGCGTTATGTGATATGGGAGCTGGAGTTAGTGTTATGATTTGTTTTTCTCTTTATAAGAGACTCTCTTTGGAAAAAATAATACCTACTGATATATCTTTACAAATGGCTGATATAGCTACTGCTATTCCCGATTGTATATGTGAGAATGTTCCTGTGCAAGTTGCTACTAATTATTTGATATTAACTGACTTTGTTGAGTTGGAAATGCCTGAAGACGATAATATGTCTATTATTCTTGGGAGACCTTTTCTTAACACTGCAGGGGATGTTATTGATTGCAATCAAGAAAAAGTAACTTTTAATGTTAATGATAAAGAGCATATTGTTTATTTTTCCAAGAAGGTTGATAGAAGATATGGTTTAAATTCAACTGAAAATATTGAGACCATCAAGATTGGAGAATTTTATTGTCTCATTCTAGTACCACCCAAAGAATATGAAATTATTATGATTGGTACTATGTCTATCAAGGTTGAGATAACATAATTATTTAGTGTTGAAAAAAGTTTTTCTTCATATAAAAATTATTCTGGTAACAAGACTTGATCACCCTTGTTAACAAAATGATTTTGAATGAAGAGGACAATCTTTTCACCTTCCTCATTATGTTTTCACCATGTTTACTTCTGTGATCACCTTGCTACTTTAGTACAATTATGTTTCCATCATCCACAACCTTGTTTTCACCATTCATACTTTTATTTTAATAGTGATTTCTCTTGTTTTCACCATGTTATGTTTGTTTTCACCAACCATAATTTTATTTTCACCATTTCCACCTTTGTTTTCACTGGGTATTTACACATTAGAATGGTATGGAACCTTTGTAGTTCTTGTTTTGGTTTTGTTTTCCACCTTGTCATAATTTTTTTCAGGTTTCTAATTAATTATTAAATACTAAAAAAACTCGAAAATAAATTTTCTCGAAAAATTGCAGAAAAATTATAATAATTTTTTACGTTAAAAATGAGGCAGAAAGCCACCTGGGATACCTCGGGGGGACCCACCAGTCAGGCACACCATAGGGTGGCGTGGCCTTCCCCTGGTGGCGCCAACACATGGTGTGGGCCCCCCTGGTCGTCCACTTACTCTGTCCATTGCTAAAGTCTTCTCTCTCACCTCCCAAACTTAAACCATTTCCTAGAACCCATGTTCTAGTTGTTCTTCCTCTGGATTTTTCGATCTCCTTCTTCATCCCCCCATCTGTGCTGAAATTTGGTGTGTTTGATCTCTGGTATGTGACTCCTCCAATGATCCAAGTAGAATTTTATTTAGTGGAGTATTTCTTGAGTATTTTGGTACCGTAGGTGACAGCTTATGTGAGTTTGCATGCTTCATTTGAGTATAAATAATATAGTTTTGATGCATGTTTATCTCTCATATGTATCTATAGTAGTTTCCACCTTATAGTTGCTTGAAATCAATTTTTGTGATGATTGTTAAAAAAACAGAGATGGATAGCCATAATTTTGGAGAGTTATTTAGGAGTGATGCTCCTAGGAGAACAAGGCCTTCACATTCATCCACTTTAGTGAGGCCATTAAACAATGAAGACCTTACCGCACCTCATATTGACGATGCAGGAGGTGATGGTATCGCTAATCCATCTAGCTTTCCTTGTGTTACATTTCTAAGAAGTGCATGTCTGTTAGATGACTTTTTGCTGCTTATTGAAAGAGTTGGTTTAACCAGCTACATGGAGGATGAAAGTCTTCAGTATGCCACTCTCACAAAAACTTTTGTTGAGAGTTTTAAATTTCAGAACACACATTTTGGTCCAACTGTTGCTTTCAAGTTATATAGTAGTCCCGTTTCTTTGTCCTTGGTAGATTTTTGTGCCATTGTAGGTATCAACGCTTCCGGGACAACGTGCAAGATTCAGGATAAACCCGCATATCTCCAGGCGCTCTACCGAGAAATCACCAATGATGATGGTCGTTCATCCCAGCGTGGGAAGATAAGGAACATTCAACTTCCTGCTCTTAGATATTTTACTTACTATATTTCTACTAGTATCCTTGGTAGGGAGAACACTAGCAACATTTCCAGTTATCACCTTGCTTTCATTGATGTTGCACTTAATAGTAGCATGAAGTATAACCTTGGTGCACTTGTTGCACGCCGCCTTGCTACTAAGGGGCCTATTTTGGGGGGCATTGTTGCTACACGTATAGAAACTGCTTTAAATGTTTCTATTGCTCCTCGCGATGAATTAATTTCTCGCTATGGACTCAACCTTGTTACCATGAAGGCTCATCAATTTATCATTGCTGACTCTACTGCTGATCATTTATTATATAGAGTTTTATTTATGGATGGAGATGAGCGGAAAGTTATTTTGTTGTAGCCTGTTTTTTTTCAAAGTTGACAGGTCGCCATGGTCGCGCTCCAAGGAGGAGATAGACGAGTATCTGAGCACAATGGAGATTTACAGGCAGCAGGAGAGGCGAGATGCGCCCTCTGAGGACTACACCACGCAGTACGCTGGAGCGTCCTCGAGCACATATCCGGAGGAAGGTTTCTCCTCGACATACTACGGGGCGCCACCCCATTGTCCCCTTGGTGATGATCTCCACTTAGGCCAAAATCCTAAGCTTGTGGGGAGGTATACCGACAACACACTCATTTATATATCATGTTCGGTCGGTTATTTGTGTATTCATGTTTTCGTTTCTTTCGTTTGTTTTTGTTTTCTTTCGCTTCTTTCGTTTCTCTTTGCTTTTATCGTTTTGTTCTTGTTTTCCAAAACACAAAAATACCAAAAATATTTTTGTTGTTTCTCTTTATTTGCTTCTTTAGTTTCTTTTGTTGGTTTATTTTCTTTTCTCGTTTTGGTTTAGTATTAAAAAACCCAAAAATATTTTGCTTTGT
The DNA here is from genome assembly GCA_028641055.1 of Alopecurus myosuroides. Taxonomy (NCBI): domain Eukaryota; kingdom Viridiplantae; phylum Streptophyta; class Magnoliopsida; order Poales; family Poaceae; genus Alopecurus; species Alopecurus myosuroides. The sequence goes on from CM054062.1 coordinate 246,498,646, forward strand.
TTGTCTGTTTCTTTTTGTTCTTGTTTTAATTCGAAAACCCAATAATATTTGTTGTTTTTCTTTGGTTTTGTAAAGTTTGCTGCAGAGTTCACCGGACTTTCGTGTCTCCATTGGAGCTTGATTATCATTCTATATTATTCGGTCCACACAAGTGAAGAGTAGTGATGATGAATTACGACAATCCAAGTTGTGGCGAGAGGCTAGTACGAACTCTATTTGTTTTATTTTTGTACATATACTCATCGTGTAAACATGCTTAGTACGTTCATGTAAGGTGTATGCTATTTAATTGATGCTTAGTAGTTCGTGCTCTCCTGTGTTAGTTCCAACTTATTAATATAAGGTAGCATGTCGTATAGATGTTTGTATGCATTGTTTTATTCATAGAAGGTTATGACACTGTGGTATCTCCCTCTGTTTGCTTCGCTTGAATCGACTTGGCACATACTCACGCATGCTATGACTGACAACAAAAAGTCACTAAAGCCTCGATGATTTATTTTGCCTCAGAGTGTTTGTATCACTTTTATGCCCCTGTTAATTTTGTTTTGTCGCAAGTATGCTTATAACATCTATCGCTCTCTTGATTGTCGCACCCCGTCTATTGCTAGACGTCACCTATACTAAGTATGAAATGCTACTAGTGCAATCCAACTTACAAAAAACCAAAGTTTGCCAAATGTGTCCACCATACCTACCTATATATGTGGTATTTAACTGCCACTCAAAGTAAATTGCTCATGTGCTATCTTTAAAACATGCTAAAAAAATATTCCTGTTTTGTGCCTCTGTTTTAGCTCATGAGGACGTAAATAGAGAATATTTATCTCAGTTGTTGATTGGATTTCACACACTGGAGTATTGGCTTCATCCGCTTATCCAACTGATAGAGAGCAGGCAGCGGGGTGCCCAGCCCCAAATTAATACAACAAATTCCTTTCACTATTTTGCCCCTGATTTATCAGTCTAAGCGTAATTGTGTAAACAAAAGAGAATAAGGGATGACCTTCTACACTAGTTGCGTCCTTCAAATTGGATCCGCTTTTGTGAAATCTAGTTGGCTTGTGATGTGTTGTATTTTTTGTTTACCATTCGTTGACATAAGCATACACCTCTCTAAAAAATATTTTATACCTCTATTTAATAAAATAAAATCTCTAGCACATGAGTGATCCATGCTTCTCCCTGTGAAAGGCATTTATTTTACTTTTATGTTGAGTCTTCACCTTCTCACTTTATGCACCTTCTCGAGAGCATGGCTGCTATTCTTAGTGAAATGTGCTTGTCCCGGAACACGTTTGATAGTGGTATAACTTTGATGCTTGTATCTCCGATATCTTTATTTCTAGTCTTCATTTGAACTTCAGAGGTGCCCTAGCATTTATGTTTTGCTCCACTCTTAAGGGCAAGCGAGTACACTTTATCATACGCTATTATGAGCATTGCAATCCTCCAGATTGATATACTTCATGTTGACTATTATTAGTTCGTTGGCATCTTTTCATGGTTGTGACGCCCCGAGATCGGGCACTATGAAGATTTCAGCATTCCCGCCAAAATCCACATAATAACCGATTCCAGGTTGCCACTTGTGATAACATTACAACAGTTCACGAATAATCCACAACAACAACAGAGGAGATATATACAAGATGACTCAAACGAGTCAAGGATACAACTGATACAATACAAAGATCCAAATAACAACGGAAGAAACAACATAGCGTCCGACTACCGACAAGATACAAATTTGACTAAGAGTCCTGAAGATAACCGATGGCGTCCAATCCCTGCCCAGGCCAAGCCGGAGGGATTCCCAAGCTAACGTCGTCAGACTTCAAACCTGTTGACTGCAATGTGGAATATGCAGCCACGAAATGGATTCGTGGGTCAGTACGGTTAAGTACTGGCAAGTGGATAACCCATACTCACAAGATACCAGCGTAACCAATCATCACAAGATACAAATACTTTGGGTACAACGGAGGGGAAGGGATTATTTCAAAGAAGCGGCAGCGGGCTGCACTAACTAACTACAGAGACTCGCTACAACATCCGGCTAAAAGGAAGGGGATAAGATAGCGTATCAGAACCAACTACAACTACTCACCAAACAATAACCATCCAATGTTACCCCCTACTAAGGAAGCAATCCAAGGAAACTCACACGGTTGATTAAGGTTACATTCATTTTTATGGTGGAGGTAATCTATATTACTAGGCAAGTTATCATCGTTAAGTGTAAGTTGTCTGAGTACTTGTTAGCCAGCACTTTCACCAAGTCATCCATAACCGCGGACAACACGGCTTCTCGAGAAGATTTAACCCTGTAGGGATGCACAACCCACCAAGCGAGTTACTCAACACAACCCAACTCTTCTTCGCATCAAGCCCAAAGAACCCCGTGCAATTGAGCGCACGGCTAATCAAGCCCCACGAAGAAAAGAGGACCCTCATAGCACTCTAAGAACGTGTCTCCCTAAATGCCGACTACAAAAGTTCCACCCTGGCGCCAAGGGTTCGCACCTGCATATGCATGCGGCAAATGGAAAACCCGAACTAAATGAGGCGATTTGGACGAGATGCGAATCGAATCAGAATTGCGGGGGGCGCCCATACTCGCTTCCCACATGCGGTTAGTGCGCTCATCATGGATCAATGGACAAGACCCTTTTCCTAATTAGGGTCGACACTAGCAGGCCTCAAAACCACGCCGGGCCTCCTGCCGGTGCCTTATCATTAAATTATTATTACCCAAAACATTAACATATTGTTGATTGAATTGAAACCCAAATATCAAACTAAACAGGTGATAAGACGGACAACAAGACTTGAGTGCAAACAACACTAAGCATGCAACTACGACACGAGGGCCAACAAGGTAAACAAGCAACAGTTAATAGGAAGTGGAAGGAAGGCTATATCATGGCTGCTAGGTAAACATATGATAGGATCGAGACACAAGCATCGAATCATAAGGCTAGAATAAAGGCAACGGAAAGAATCGGTAACAAGTGATGAAAGGCAGCCATAGGCCGCAAGTGAGTATACTTGCCTGAGATCCAGCAAGTAGAGGTACAACCGCAGAACTTGTCGTTGCTCACAACATCTCAACGTCCTATCCGAGAAGAAGCAACGAACTAGGACAAACACCGGATGCAAGAATTACTTCTACGGCAAAAGATCCAGCATGGTCCTATTTTATATGCATGGCATGGCAAGATGCAACAGGGGAAACAACTTAAGCAATTTAATCGGAACCGGAGTCCAGACAAATAATTATTGGTTCAAGTTGTTTAGCTAACCATCAATATTAAATGTTGATTAACAGGTTTAAACAAGGTAGAGGTGATCTATCCAATATTAAAGGGAATAGGGCACGATTTGAATTTAAAACCCCAACACATTCCATATTTATTTAATAGGTGAACATGCATAACACAAACTAAGACGCAACATACAAAATGCAAACATGAGCATGGATGGCATGAACAGATTAAGTGCATTTTTCTGGTATGAAAACATATTTTATTTGTTGGATTTGGAATTAAAATGAGCAAGTTATCAAATTAGCAATTTTAAATGCATTAATTAAGAAATAGTTGTTTTCAGCAATTTAATTTATTCAAAATAGAAAACAAAGTTTATATTTGGAAAGCTTAGAGAATTTTGATTGGAAAACATATTTTACTTTTTGAAATTTGGAGTTAAAATGAATTAGTTATGGTTTATGCAATTAAATCAATTTAAATTGAGCCGGAAGCCCAACATTTAATTTAGGAGGTTCACGTTATTTATCTACCCATCAAGTTCAAATGTTATTTAACATGGGGAGGCAAGAATATAGATGAGCTACACAATTTAAATGGAACCGGGACAATATTTAATTATCCCAACTCATTCCATACTTAATTATTAGGTGATATTATTATTGCCCGCACCCACAATATGCAATGCAACAAGATGAATGATTTAATATGCACGATATAGATGACATTTAGAAAATAGGCGTATAGGTTATAGGGTTGGGGTTTGGGTTCACACGTTGGAAAGAGATCTTCGGATCGCCGGTGTCGTTGGTGCGTGGAGGAAGTAGACGTTGTAGTGGAAGTAATCGACGTAGGAGGATTAGCCGTTCGTTCTCATGTAGACGAGGAAGTAGTCGATGTCGAGGAAGTAGGGGAAGTAGTCGTTCTCAAACCACACGATCATCGTCGGTAGTTGTCGATCTTGTCATCGAGGTTCGAAGAGGAAGTAGACGTAGTCGTGGTCGAGGTACTCGCCGCGTCCGTATAGAAGATCTTGGTGGTTCCGATCTTTGTGGTCGATGGCGAACTGGGCGATTCTCCGGTCTTCGGACTTCAAGGCGCGCACGAAGGCAGCCCAGTCACACAACAGCTGTAGGGGTTCACGGGCCGAAGATCTTGGCGCGTCGGTAGCCGTCTGTGTCATCGTAGTCGTTCGGGCGCCGTTTTGTTGGGTCGTTGGAGATCTTGTCGACGCGGTAAGGTTCGGGGTGCATCTCGGTCACGATGACACGGGCACGAAGGTCTCGGCCACACCAAACAGAGCATGTGCATGAAAGAATGTTGCAGCCGTGTGTCGCCGTGGTTACCGCGTCCCGTCGGCGACCGAAATCACCCACCAAAATCGATGCCCGGGTTGCACGGCCGAAACCGAATCAGTCGCAAGAGCAACCACCACCACCAGGCCACCATTCCATCACCTCACCACATCACACACACCATACCAGGAGACCGGAACGGCGAGGACAATTTCGAGGTGGCGGTCGTTGTACTGCCTTCGTTTGGGTCGTGGTGGGCACCCAGCAGCGGCGACAAAGGGAGCACCCCACAGCGGCGCATCACCAGCCATAGTCGATCTTGTCCCCGGCATCCAAGTGGAGGAAGTCATCGGCAAGGCGCCTTCCTGGACCAGCCGCCCATCCTGTATGCCCACGCCGGCGCCATCACCGCGGCCTTGGATTCGGCGTGCGGTGGTGGCAGGGAGTCAATCAGCAGCAGCCTGCCCCCGGCATCCTCGTTGCCGTTGGCGGAGAGCAGCAACAGTAGCAGCAGAAGGTCGGCATCTTTGTCGCCGGAGAAGAGCCGCAATATTAGGTCGGCGAGGGAGTCGACAGGGAGAAGGGGACGGAACCACGGCCGGCGGCCACGCGGCAGAGGCAGGGGACGCCGCCTCCGAGGTCGACGGTGGCGACCACCGGCTCGCAGCACTGCGCGGTGGGCAGCCGTGGGGCCGGAGTAGAGGGCGGCGGGGCTGGCGGCGCTGCGTGAGGGAGGAGCAGGGGATCGTGGTGGCGGGGCTTGGGAGGAAGAGGGACAAGTTGAGGAGGAGGCTCCTGGTGGCGGCGTATTGGGGTAGGGCTCGCCGGCCGCCGAGGAGATAAGAAGGAGGGAGGAGCTCGGGAGGAAGGAGGAGGAGGCGAACCAGGGAGGTTCCATCGAAGGGGAGAGAAGCAGGGGCGATGGGATTTCTCCCGTGCGTGCGTGGTGGTGTTTGGTGAGGGAGGACCCGATGGCAGTTTAGAAAATGGAGGCGGGGGGTGGAGTGCAAAAATGCCAAGGGCACTTCTAGGGTTCCAGGATTTCCACCGTGGTGGGCTGGCTGGCTGGGCCTTTTGGGCCTGGCCGGCTGGGCTCTCTCTCTCCCTCTTAAAAGATTTTTTTTCTGTGGGTTTGCTTTATTATTTTTCAGAGATTGTTTCGGGACTAATTAAAATAGATTTATGCATCAAACAACTTGTAAAGAATGTTGGAAAATAGGATTTGATGAATTTTAATTGGGTTGCAAGTTTCCAATTAATGATGATGCATTATGCATGACGATGCACAAACAAAAAGAAAAACAAACAAAGCTAAGTGGGGAAAATCCCCGGCCGTTACAGACGACACCACTAACAAGGGATTGCGCCCTCGCAATCCACCTGCTAACCCGGGAGGGGAAAGAAGTTCGACTATCGATTCTTCATGCTTCCAGTTGATCTCCTCGACACCACTAACAAGGGCTTCTCGACACCACTAACAAGAGATTCTTGCTCGGGCTGATGACGATGTTCTTCCACCAGGAATCTTCCGATGATCGAACTTATTAGGTTAAAGGCTCAGAAAACGTCCACCCACGTAGGATCCTAACACTTTGAAAGATAGACAAGGGGGGAAGACTCCAAAGCAAATAAGATGGGAGGGGAAATAGAATAGGGATAAGGAGAAAACAAGAATCCTATTGAGATGTTTCCAAAATAGTTTAACAGAAAATAGTTTTTGACACTCTAGAAACAACGACCGTTAGCGAGGTTATCCTACAGGCTTTGCGGACCCGTTGCTTCGATAGCCATTCGTATCGAAACAATCTCGGGAATCGGAAACCAGGCTCTGATACCATTTGTGACGCCCCGAGATCGGGCACTATGAAGATTTCAGCATTCCCGCCAAAATCCACATAATAACCGATTCCAGGTTGCCACTTGTGATAACATTACAACAGTTCACGAATAATCCACAACAACAACAACAGAGGAGATATATACAAGATGACTCAAACGAGTCAAGGATACAACTGATACAATACAAAGATCCAAATAACAACGGAAGAAACAACATAGCGTCCGACTACCGACAAGATACAAATTTGACTAAGAGTCCTGAAGATAACCGATGGCGTCCAATCCCTGCCCAGGCCAAGCCGGAGGGATTCCCAAGCTAACGTCGTCAGACTTCAAACCTGTTGACTGCAATGTGGAATATGCAGCCACGAAATGGATTCGTGGGTCAGTACGGTTAAGTACTGGCAAGTGGATAACCCATACTCACAAGATACCAGCGTAACCAATCATCACAAGATACAAATACTTTGGGTACAACGGAGGGGAAGGGATTATTTCAAAGAAGCGGCAGCGGGCTGCACTAACTAACTACAGAGACTCGCTACAACATCCGGCTAAAAGGAAGGGGATAAGATAGCGTATCAGAACCAACTACAACTACTCACCAAACAATACCCATCCAATGTTACCCCCTACTAAGGAAGCAACCCAAGGAAACTCACACGGTTGATTAAGGTGACATTCATTTTTATGGTGGAGGTAATCTATATTACTAGGCAAGTTATCATCGTTAAGTGTAAGTTGTCTGAGTACTTGTTAGCCAGCACTTTCACCAAGTCATCCATAACCGCGGACAACACGGCTTCTCGAGAAGATTTAACCCTGCAGGGATGCACCAATTTGGCCGTACACGTAAGAATATCCCGCCAGACGGGGGATCAACCCACCAAGCGAGGTACTCAACACAACCCAACTCTTCTTCGCATCAAGCCCAAAGAACCCCGTGCAATTGAGCGCACGGCTAATCAAGCCCCACGAAGAAAAGGGGACCCTCATAGCACTCTAAGAACGTGTCTCCCTAAATGCCGACTACAAAAGTTCCACCCTGGCGCCAAGGGTTCTGTCACACCCCTGTTTTTAAGCACTTGTATAATAGTAATTTAGCAAGCCTCTTAAGACTTTTGTAATGCAATTAAGTGGACAACATGTTTGTGTAGTATTGTTTATCTATGCAATTTAAGTGGTGTGTTCTTTTCACTCACTTGTGGAGTTTTTCTCCTAAGAAAAACATTGTTTTCTATTGGTTTTCTATTTGTTTTCCACTAAGGTTCTTAAGAGATTATTTTTCAAGACTTGAGGTAACACTTTGTTTCAACTTAAAAATGTGTTATTGATGGTTTGGAATCAACTTGAACTTGAAATAAAATTAATTGGAAAAGATTTCATTAGATTTTCCAATCTAAATTTTGTCCTGAAAAACAGCCAAGTAGCTGTTTTCAACCCTTGTTTTCCATCACAAGGATTATCCAATTATGGATTTTCTTTGATCAAAACTACTCTCTGTTATGAGTACAACAAAACTACACTCTTGGAAAAACCTACAAAGATTTTTAACACACAATGCCATGATGGTTTTTGAGCCATCTTGTTAAGACAGAAAATTGGGCATTTTAAAAACAGAGAATGTACCTACTTTGCCATTTTTTTTCAGAGCCTTAAACCCCTCATTTTTTAGATCAATAGTTGTTCTTTGTTGAGCATTTTAAATCACTCATTTTAGAGCTTGTTTGCTTGGTGAAAACAAGTCCAACTTTTGCTATCTCTGTCTGCTTTTCCAGCACTTAGAAACATTCACAAACACTGCCTAACTGAATTTTTCTGACAGAACAGTGATTACACTTTTGGACTTGATGTTTTTAGCTTGTGTGTACTGATCCAAGCCAGGCCACCTTGCCAATTCGAAAACCATGTTAATAATCTTCTAGAAGGTGGCATTGGATCCTCCTTTGGCTGACCAGGGAGGGAGAAAAGTGAGGTGGCATTTGACTATGTAGTGATGTCACATTAGTGGTTGAAATAGTGATAATTTTTGCTTTTACCCATCCCTTGGCCCTTGCTGTGGCTTTGCTCACTCATTTGTACTGGATTGACCCCAGGGCACCAATTAGAAACGTGGCCACCCTTGGAGAACCCCCAAGGGGCAAGGCATGCCCATGCCAAGGCCAACCCGAGTACCCCCACCTTGGCCTCGTGCCTACATAGCCCTAGTGGCCAATCCCTCTCGCCACAGCACTCACCTCACCACACTCACCCATCCCATCAAGCCCTCGCTTGCTCGTTCGCTCTGTGCGAGCGAGGCGAGCCGCGCCCAGCCGCAGACCCGTGCAAGATCGAGGTGGACATGGCGTCGAGCTCACTGCCCCTTCCGCCCTTCTTTCACCTCTATTGCGACCCCTTAGGTCTTGCCTACCTCCCTGACACCCTCTGGCCATCGATCGCTTGCAGGATCCTCGCCGCCGTCCTCGGAGCAGCCGCAGAACAACGTCGAGCCGCCGCCGTGTCCCTGCCCTCACGCCGTCCGTGCCCGCGCCACGGAGTCGCCCAGGCCACCATCTTCCACACCTGCATCACCCCACTGCCTCTCGCGAGCCCGAGGTGAGCCAATGTCCACGTCTGCTACGTGTTCGTCCGCGGGACAGAAGAGAGAGAGAGAGAGGGAGAGGCGCGGGGAAGAAGAAGGGAGGAGAGCCGTCGATCTGCGAATCGACGCCCCCCTTTGAAACTTACCGCTTCGCGCGCGCGCGTGTGCTGGCGGGCTGTATCGCGCGCTAGTTGGGCCAGGCGCGGCAGATCTGGCCCATCTAGGCTTTTTCCTGTTAAATCCAAAAATAGAATTTTTCTGGCAGATTAAATAGGGGTTAGCTTTAGGCTTGGAAAAGGTAGCAATTAAATTTATTTAACCTTGCTAATTTTTGTACTCATAGCCATACAAAATCACAACCATCTCCCACTGGCAGAATCATATTTTGAGTTTTTATTATTTTTCTATAGCTAATTTGCCAGGCAGTACCCTTAAAATTGAAATGAATAGAACTTCAAAAATACATAATATTTTTGAGCAAACTCAACTGTTTTGGAAAGCCCTTGTCAATACCTACCAGTAGAATTTTAGTTTGCACCAAGGTGAGTTACCATTTGGAAATGCCATCCATTTTGGTAAAGCATCTGTGAGCTGTTCCATGATTTTTAGGGGGAGTTTGGGACATTATTTTTGAGTAAGGCAAGTTGGAGAGGCTTTTTAGTGATAAGGACTATCACATCCTAGAAGGATTTACTTTTTGGAGCCACAGAAAAAATTAGAGAAACAGAACAAGTTTTGGGTACTTTCTGTCTAATTTTTATTTCTAGATCTTGCTTTATATGTTCATGTTGTGGTATGCAAATGATGTGTTCTTGCTTGTGATGTTGTTTTCCAGTGTGTTTATGATGTGTACAAGTTATATGAACATGTTAGAATAAATGGTTTGAGTGGTAGAATTTTAGGACTATTTTTTCATGCATAAATCTTGCTCATAGCTAGATTTTTAGATATGTTTTGAGTAAATCTTTAAATGCTTTTAGGCTTGTTGCTAGATTAATTTCCATGGAACCAGTACCACTTAGGTACTGTTAGTTTGTTTATAGCACCTCTAAATACTTGGTGTTTGTGTGTGGAATAGATTTAAATAGAAATGCTTAAGGACTAGATTTAATACTAGGATATCCATGTATGCTTTTTGTCTTGTTTTTCTTTAGGGAAAAATATGAATCTTTGGTGTTGAAACCAGAGGATGGAATGTCCTTGTGGAATTATTATCTTAGGGGTTTCACCTCTGATAGGTTTCCTCTTAAGTAGCATAAAAGCATGAGTAACACTTGGATGACTAGGAATTAATCTCCTCACATGGGTAGCATTTTAAGCATAGTTTTTCCTTGTTTCCTAGCTATGTTTTTATGATATTTTTGTGATATCCAGTAGCATTTATGGTACTGGTTAGAGGAGTATTTTGCCTCTGCTAGCTTGCACACTTGTGCATAAAATTAATTAAGTGTAGCCTAAACTAGTCTAGTGTCTTTCCTAAATTTTCTACTAGTATGAGTAGGAGTTTTGGATGCTAGATTGTTTGTTTGTTTTGAGCACTTTTAGAAAAGTTACCAGAGGCTTATTAACCTCTTAGTGAGCATTTTTGCTAGTGGAACACCCACTGGTACCTTTGCATCATGGTGGAAAATAGGCTTGACTTGTTGTCATGAGCCTTTTTCACCACTTGAGTATTCTAGCAAATTTTATGTGCTAGCCATAGAGATTTTTGGGGGAGTTTTAGACATCAAAATGTGTTTTATGTGACACCCTACTGTCTAGAAACATGTGCTTTACCCCACTGGTCCATGGTGTTCTTAACTAAGAATCATGGTTTTGGCCACACTTAAACACTAGGAAAAAGCAGACTTTTCAACTATAGTTTTTATGTCAATTTTTTTTAAGGGAAAAATTGAGAACTTTGGGTGGTACTTCTTGATTGCTTGCTGTATTTATTACTTGTAGCATTGTTTGCCTTGTTTGGTTCTGAAAGTGTGTCTTTATTTCTTTTTACGACGTTAGAAAACGAGGAGGAAGGATTTGCTGAAGAAGGGTATTGCAACTCCTGTTACTTTCAGGATCAGGACCATCACTTGTACCAAGGCAAGCCATCCTAATGCTTGCTGTATAAATACTTATCATTATCTATCATGCATGCTTTTCACTTCTGAAGTTTTTACAAAACTATACCTTCAAAACTATTTTTGTGTGAATCCTACTAGTACTATTAATATTACTAGTATAAGGAATCATAATGGTAGTCAACTTGGTATTACCAAGCCCTTAGCCACTAAATGGTATATAAATACCATACACCCACTTAAAACTTGAGTTCTTAAATGAACTAAATAAAATGTGCTTTTGTAAACAAATGCCTTATGGAAGGAAAAACCCCGGAGGAAGGGTGAGACCCTGTCTACCGGAAGAGTTGTTATGATGGGAAATTTTATGAGAAATGTTTACAAAAGACACATAACCTAGTCTTCGCTGGACAACCATTATCGTACTGCCACTTTACCCCAATATGGGTAGGGGCTTGATTAAAAACTTGTTATGGTTAGTATATGTGCTATCTCAAAGGCTATAGGGGATTGGATCCTCCGAACCGAAGTGTCGCTAGGAGTGAGTATACGGGACACCTAAAGTGTGGGATTAATTTTCCCTCCGGATGCAGCAGTTGGGTCTCCTGTTTGGGCGATGTGGGACATGGCTTGCCAGGGAGGGTAACCCCAATTGAAGAGATAGTCATGTACTAGCTTGTACAGAGTGGATAGTCAAGACCAGTTATCTGATGTTCTCATAGGTTGGGAACAGTCCATGGTTGTTTCATGGCGGACTCTGGATCTAGTGGAAATGTGTACACCTCTGCAGAGTAAAACTATTTCGAGATAGCCGCGTCCTCGGATATGGACGGTTGAATGGCCATGTAGCTAGTATTGTGTCAACTTTTCAAAAGAGGTTTTGAAGGAAGGCTTTTGTACCTGAGAGGTACTAATGAGGAATGACTTGGTATCTGCGAGATACGAATGAGAAAGAAACTATTACTAAAAGTTTCTGAAAAGAAAAACTTTCTTTTCTAAAACAAAGCTTATAAAACCTCCGAGATATGTGATATCTACGAGAGTTAAACTATATTATTTTCAATGATCTTTCACAAAGAACTAAACATGAAATCTCAACCATGATAAATCTTTTATCTGTCATGGGTAGCTGAACCATATGTATGGCCTACCCACTCCACCAAATAAGCATGTATGCATAATGGTAAGCTGATAAAGGATGTCTTGTTGAGTACATTCAAACGTACTCATTTGGTTTCGCCCCTGGTATTTACTTGCCAGACTATGAGGAGGCACCTCAGGAAGGGTTCTATGAGGAGGAGTGCTACACTGATGAACCTGCGAATTAGGATCGTCTCCCAGTCAGCAGCCTGTAGGATGAGGCGTGACTCGGGTTCTACTACGCTATGCTTATCGTCTTCCGCTGTGTTTGTTTTGAATGTCTGTCCTGCGTGACAGTTGTTAAGAACTTGGTCATGTGACCATTTATGTAAGACTCTATATTCGTGTAATGGATGATGTATTCTGTATGCCAACTACGTATGTTGTTCACGACTGGTTCTTCTGGGATCGTGAATGAATGCATATGAGGGGTTCTGGACCCTCCGGTCTGGGGCCTCTACAAAGTTGGTATCAGAGCCATCCTGACTCTAGGAGACCTTAGTTAGCATGGACGTTAGTGTATACTCCGATAATCTAAGTTACTAATACAAATTTTTTTGGATATATGACTAAGTATGAAACTATTCCCTATATCCCACCACCTCTCTGGGTTAGACTCTACTTGCATTAAGGTTATTTCATGCATGAACCTAAAACTTTGCACACTTGGATCTAACTTAAACTATACTTAAAATTTTGTGTAGATGGACGTGGACATCACCGTGGCTTTTCAGTTGGGACGTCCACGTGGCGAGCTTTCCTTTTCGAGGAGAGGCTAGTATCTATGGCTACTGTGTTGGGACGCCCACTTCCGGAGCTGCGAGGAGGACTAGTTGTCGGGGCACCTCTGGAGGGAGACTGGTACGCGGAGGTCACTATCCGCGCACCTCTGGCTAGCCCGACAGTGGAGGCCTACGTGTACCGTGCTGTTGATCGTTCTTGGAACGAGGCTGCGGTGCGCGTGATACAGGAGTCAGTAGCACGTCTGGCACACATCGGGGAGTATATGTTCATCGGTTCCCGGTTCGAGCTGATTGGGAGACGTGATGAGGATGGCATACCACTTCCTGTCGAGCCAGACTTTACCACTGTTGGACCCCACCTGGACGAGATGGAGATTCTGTTACACCGCACTCAGCTCAGGTTGGACGACCAGCGTCTTGACACCTACCACGGCATATTGGTGCACCACACACTGATAGCCGAGACTGACGAGCTGAGGGCTGAGCTTCACGACAGCCAGGAGGAGAGTGGAGCTCTGGCTCAGCAGTTGTCCCAGATGAAGGAACAGTTGGAGGCTACTACAGCGAGGCACCGTGCCTTACGGAGGCAGCTGAGGGCCACCCGCCTTGGCCGTGCACGCCTCACCACTAGGATGACGGCCCTGGAGGGGGCTAACGCCGTTCTGCGCGGCAGGCTTCAGATAGCTCGTGACGACATAGCCACGAGAGACGCTGCCGTGGAGGAGCTTGAGGAGGAGGCCGCAGAGCTCCACAGGGAGATTGAGGATCTTCTGCCTATTGAGGACGTTCCCTCCGACTTGGAGGGGATGGATATGAGCGAGGCTAGCGAGCAGGAGGATGATGACCTGCTTGACGAGGAGGAGGAGGACCCTGAGGAGCGTATCTTCGACGTTGGGGACAGCGACGACTCTGTGTAGTCGATGCCTTCTCACCCTTAGCACATGGTGCTGGTCTAGGTACTAGTTAGGTATGCTAGATCGTTTTGCTAGATAGTTTGCTAGTAGTAGCCTTGCGATGACCCCACTAATCGCACCCCCTGTAGCTCGATGAAGCCTTCCATGTATGATATGGCTTGTGATGTGTGTGTAATGTTGGAAACTCTGTTTAATTATGGTGATGAATGAAATGTTTGGCTTGGTTTTCTATTGATTGTCACTACTTTGCGTTCATTTCATTCAAGTTTGCGACTGCCCCGCTCTTGTTTTTGAAACATATCACTAGTATTCCTTTTGTTTAAATAGTAAGGTACTGGGTTTTCAAAAACAAGAATTTATTTCTTAGACTTACACATGTTTCACTTAAGCATGGCACCCCGTCGCGAACCCCCCCCCCCCCCACCACCACCACCCACAGTGGAGGCGCTGTTGGCACTGCTGATGGAGGATCGCCAGGCCAGCCGAGATGAGAGTGCAGCTACCATTACCGCTCTGCAACAGCTAGCTGCTGCCGCCAACAATAATGGCAATGGCAATGGCAATGGTGCTCGCTCGAGACTGAGAGACTTTCAGCACACCAACCCCCCAGTGTTCACAAGGATTGTGGAGCCCCTCGATGCTGACGACTGGCTCCGCACCATTGCAAACAAACTGGAGGTCGCTTCAGTGGAGGAGAATGATAAGGTCCTGTTGGCCTCCCATTTTCTCGCTGGTCCTTCCAGGACCTGGTGGGAAACTACACGTGAGACTGTTGCTGCTGGTCACGTGTTCAACTGGGAGGATTTCTCTGCAAGGTTCCGCAAGTATCACATTCCCCAAGGAATGATGGCACTTATGCGGGAGAAATTTCTGAATCTGAAGCAAGGAAGTATGCCGGTGTCTGAGTACTGGGAGAATTTCACTACTCTGTCCCGGTATGCACAGGATGATATTAATACTGATGCTAAGAAGAAGGAGAGGTTCTTAAATGGGCTGGATGATGAGCTCCAGTGCTCTCTGGTAGTGGTTCCATTCCAGGATTTGGAGACCCTTGCTAATGCCGCTATGGTGCTGGAGCACAAGCGGAAATCTGCTGATGATAACCGCAAGAGGAAGATGACTGCTCATGGAGGACCTAGTGCTCAGAGGACTCGCAACACTCCGTATGCGAGGCCACCAACCCACAAGGCGCCTGCTTATGCACCCCGCCCCAGTCACAACTATGCACCAAGGCCCAACAACTACAATCACCCTGCACCGTATGCACCAAGGTACGGAGGAAACAGCTATGGTGGTAACCATGGTAATCACTCTGGGAATAATCATGGAAACCGCTATGGAGGCAACAATGGAGGAAATGGGAACCACACCAACAATGCTCCCAAGCCAAACCCTAGCTCAAAGCCTTCTGGAGGTTGCTTTGCCTGTGGAAAGGAAGGTCACTTCGCTCGTGACTGCCCCAACAAAGCTACTGCTCCAGCCCAGCCTACTGCAACCAAGATGAACCATGGTCCTTCCACTGGACGACAGAATAGGATGAAGGGACACCTGAACCATATCAATGCTGCAGAAGCTCAGGAGGCACCAGACATGGTGATGGGTATGTTTCCTGTCAACTCGGTACCAGCCGCAGTACTGTTTGATTCTGGTACATCACATTCTTTTGTCACTAAACCGTTTGCTGAGAAAAGTGGTATGAAGCATTCCCGTATGCACAACCCTATGTTAGTACAAATACCTGGGGATAGTACTAAAGCCAACCTAATTTGCAATGAGGTACCAGTAGAAATTCAAGGGAAAACTTTTCATGCTGATCTTATAGTGTTGGGATCCAAAGGGATAGAAGTGGTACTCGGTATGAACTGGATGGCCAAGTATAAGGGAGTTATCGATTGCACTAAGAAATCTATTGAAATGATCTCTGAGGATGGGGAAAAGGTTGCGTACACTGCAACTCGACCCTCGTCACAAGTTCACTGCCACACCGGAATAGTCCACCCTGTCCTTGAGGAAGTCCCGGTAGTTTGCGAATACCCGGATGTTTTTCCTGAAGAATTACCCGGTATGCCCCCTGATCGGGATATCGAGTTTGTGATCGAGTTAGTGCCCGGAACTGGACCCATAGCACAGAAGCCGTATCGGATGAACCCGAAGGAATTAGATGAGTTGAAGACTCAGCTGGAGGACATGTTAAGGAAAGGATTGATTCGTCCTAGTGCATCGCCATGGGGATCTCCGATCATTTTTGTGGGGAAGCGGGACGGTACCACTCGTTTATGTGTGGACTACCGCAAGTTAAATGATGTTACCATCAAGAACAAATACCCGTTGCCCAAAATTGAAGACCTGTTTGACCAGCTGAATGGGGCTGTAATCTTCTCTAAGATTGACCTTCGGACTGGTTATCATCAATTGAAAGTCCGGGATACTGATATTCCCAAGACTGCTTTCACCACTCGTTACGGGCTGTATGAATACACCGTGATGTCCTTTGGTCTAACCAATGCCCCTGCCTATTTCATGAATCTCATGAATAAGGTATTCATGGATTTTCTGGACAAGTTTGTCGTGGTCTTTATTGACGACATTCTCATATATTCGAGGAGTGAGGAAGAACATGAAGAACATCTGAGAATTGTGCTCGGAACACTTCGTGAGCATCAATTGTATGCTAAGTTTAGTAAATGTCAATTCTGGTTGACGGAAGTCGGATTTCTTGGACATGTAGTATCTGCGGGAGGAATATCTGTTGACCCTGCTCTAGTTCAGTCTGTGGAGAAGCGTGCTGCTCCGACCAACCAGACTGAAGTCAGATCCTTTCTGGGTTTGGCAGGATATTACCGCAAGTTTGTTCAGGGATTCTCGAGTATAGCCAGACCCCTCACCCAGTTGCTCAAGAAGGATAGCAAGTTCCTATGGACGGACAAGTGTGATGAGAGTTTCAATGAATTGAAGCGTCGACTGGTGTCTGCCCCAATCCTTATAATGCCGGATGTCACCAAGAATTTCGACGTATATTGTGACGCTTCTAAGCTTGGTCTTGGAAGCATGCTTATGCAAGAAGGGAAGGTGATATCTTTCATATCCCGCCAGTTGAGACCCCACGAATTGAACTATCCCACTCATGACTTAGAGCTTGCTGCCGTTGTTCATGCTCTCAAGACATGGCGGCACTTTCTTATGGGAAGAAGAGTGGAAATTTACACGGATCATAAGAGTTTAAAGTATATCTTTACTCAACGTGAGCTCAACATGAGGCAGCGCCGCTGGATTGAGCTCATTAAAGATTATGATCTGAGTATTCATTATCACCCTGGAAAGGCAAATGTGGTTGCAGATGCTCTTAGTCGAGAGCCGGCCTCTCTAAATGCTATGATTCTAGTAAGGCAACCCGAGTTGTGGAAAGAGCTGGACCAACTTGGCATTGAAGTGGTCAGCTATGGCATGTTGGACGCCATAGAACTTAAACCAACCCTGGTTGACCAAATCAAAGAAGCGCAGAAAGGCCAGAAAAGTATTGATGGGATTAAGGCCCGCATGGAGAAGGAAAAGGTTGCTGGGTTTACCATCGATGCTGATGGGGGATTATGGTATGAGGGCCGTATTTGTGTTCCCTCTGAATCTGATCTCAAGCAGACCATCATGGTCGAAGCTCATGAGACCATGTATTCTATCCATCCTGGAGGAACAAAGATGTATCAAGACCTGAAAGAGAGATTCTGGTGGCATGGAATGAAGCGAGAAATTGCTTCATTTGTAGCCAAATGCCATGTCTGCCAGCAAGTAAAAGCTGGGCACCAGCGTCCCGCTGGATTGCTCCAACCATTGCAAGTGCCTGTTTGGAAATGGGATGAAGTGGGAATGGACTTCATCACTGGACTTCCTAGGTCCAGCCGAGGAAATGATTCTATATGGGTTGTTGTGGACAGGCTCACGAAAGTGGCTCACTTTATTCCTGTCCGGACCACCTATCGTGGAGACCAGCTTGTTGATCTTTACATTTCTCGGATTGTCAGCCTACACGGAGTCCCAAGCAGGATTGTATCTGATCGAGGTACCCAGTTCACCTCTAGATTTTGGAAGAAGTTGCACGAGAGTTTGGGAACCAAATTAGCTTTTAGCACAGCCTATCACCCGCAGACTGATGGACAAACAGAGCGTGTGAACCAAATTCTGGAAGACATGCTCCGTGCTTGTGTGTTGTCCTATGGAATTAAATGGGAAGACTGTCTGCCCTTCGCAGAGTTTTCTTACAACAACAGTTATCAGTCTAGCTTGCAAATGGCCCCTTTTGAAGCTCTGTATGGACGTAAATGCCGTACACCTTTAAATTGGACTGAGACTGGAGACAGTCAGGTTTTTGGTGTGGACACTTTGAAAGCTGCAGAGGAGCAAGTCCAACTTATTCGGGAACGTTTAAAGACAGCTCAATCTCGTCAGAAGAGTTATGCTGATATGAAGCGTCGTGATGTCTCTTTCAGCACTGGAGATTTCGTGTACCTTCGTGTTACGCCACTCAAAGGGATGCAGCGTTTCCATGTCAAAGGAAAGCTGGCCCCCAGGTATATTGGCCCTTTTAAGATCTTGGCACGTCGTGGCGAAGTTTCTTATCAATTAGAATTACCTGAGGAGCTATCTGCTTTTCACAATGTTTTCCATGTGTCATTGCTCCGGAAATGTCTGCAAGTACCTGAGAAGGATCTCTCGTATCAAGACGTGGATTTCAGGACCATTGACATAAATGATGACTTGACTTATCGTGATAGACCCCTGCGGGTTCTCGAGGAAATTGTGCGTGCTACCAGGAGGCGTGCTATAAAATTCCTTAAGATTCAGTGGACCAATCACTCTGAGGAAGAAGCTACCTGGGAGCGTGAGGATGATATCAGGAAGGAGTTCCCTGATTTTCTTAAAGCCTAGACCCGCGAATCTCGGGACGAGATTCTTTTAAGGGGGGGGGAGATTTGTCACACCCCTGTTTTTAAGCACTTGTATAATAGTAATTTAGCAAGCCTCTTAAGAATTTTGTAATGCAATTAAGTGGACAACATGTTTGTGTAGTATTGTTTATCTATGCAATTTAAGTGGTGTGTTCTTTTCACTCACTTGAGGAGTTTTTCTCCTAAGAAAAACATTGTTTTCTATTGGTTTTCTATTTGTTTTCCACTAAGGTTCTTAAGAGATTATTTTTCAAGACTTGAGGTAACACTTTGTTTCAACTTAAAAATGTGTTATTGATGGTTTGGAATCAACTTGAACTTGAAATAAAATTAATTGGAAAAGATTTCATTAGATTTTCCAATCTAAATTTTGTCCTGAAAAACAGCCAAGTAGCTGTTTTCAACCCTTGTTTTCCATCACAAGGATTATCCAATTATGGATTTTCTTTGATCAAAACTACTCTCTGTTATGAGTACAACAAAACTACACTCTTGGAAAAACCTACAAAGATTTTTAACACACAATGCCATGATGGTTTTTGAGCCATCTTGTTAAGACAGAAAATTGAGCATTTTAAAAACAGAGAATGTACCTACTTTGCCATTTTTTTTCAGAGCCTTAAACCCCTCATTTTTCAGATCAAATGATTGGTTCTGAAACTTGGTGTCGAATCCCTGACTCGACAAGTCCCTTAGGTGACCCTATCGGGTTTCGATTAGGAGAAGTCATGGGCGCTGGTGAGATCGTCGGCTAGACAGAAGGCAAGATTTACCCAGGTTCGGGGCCCTCGTAGAGGTAAAACCCTTACTCCTGCCTCATGTCGATCTGTATTGGATGATTAGATCGATTACAGGTTGCTCGAATCGAGAGTAGATCTCGAGTTCCGAGGCTTTTTGGTCGTGCGGTATTGCTTGGTCCTCTCCTAGGGGGCTCTCCTGGCCTTATATAGATGGCCAGGTCTCGAGTTCTACCCGGAGAGGACTCAAACCCTAGCCGGGTCGGTTACAAATTCCCTAACTTAACCCGCAAGTTGATGCGGGTGGGCTTCTCATGGGCCTTCTAGAGTACTCCAAGGGCGCTTCCTGTTGGGCCTTGACCAGAAGGCTTGAGAGGGGGTGTCCTTACTCGCAGGGTCCAGGATCCATGCCTTCGTCAGTAGCCCCCGAGCGTGTGCTCGACTGGGATTTACTTTCAGTCGAGTAGACGGTCAGAACTTTTTGATCTCCTCTCGGAAGTTCAGCTCGACAGTTGTTGTTTTTGAAGGGTGTGTCCCCTGTATTGTAAGTTATAAAGCTCGAGTATCGAGTAGTACTGGCGCCTGTTTTACGGCTTTTATTTGCAGAAGGATGTGGCGCAGTAGCTTGGCTCTCCCGAGAGATCAGGCCAATTAATTGCGACTAGGGCAAAAACACTCCTGGCCTACACAGATTCGAGACCTCCGACTCGAACCCGATGAGGTGATTGTTGCGACTGGGCCGTTGTGGACTTATCGAGTCGAACTTAACCTATGAGGGTACCCGGCGCGTCCGCTAGGATTTTTCTTCGTGTTGTTGACACGGAACTATGCCGGAGGACGCAGCTTTCGAGTGCGATTCCAGGCCCAAAAGAAAGATCTTTCTGGGTCTTACCTTCGTACTCGAAGAATACGGCATCCAGATGTGCCTAGTCGGCTGAACAATCCAGGTTTTTATGATGTAGAATTATCACGTGTAGGAGAGGTAGGTTTTTCCCACCCGATGGATTCGTTTGAGCTCCATACGAAAGAAATTTCGCGTTGGAAAAAACCAAGCCCGTATGAAAGAGTTTTCATGTTCGGGATGCTGTGCCCATACGAAAGAGTTTTTCGTGCATAGGGTATTTTCCTCTCTGTTCGAAGAGGTCTTGCTTTATGAACTGTTCATGGAAAAGTTGGTTTCATCCGAAGGAATCGATATTCGTACGAAGATAATTTCGCGTTTGAACTTCCATTCGAAAAGATCTCAATTTTGAATGACGAACGTCATGACGTCATGGCGCACTCCTCTTCTCCCGATGGGACGTGACGGAGTGGTAGCAGATGGTGGCCCACCTTGTCAGCTTTTTGACCGGGAAACGAGACGTCGCTCCCGTTTTCTACGCGAAACGCGCAGTAAATGCGCACGATCTTCTGTTAAGATCGTGGCACGAAACAGCGCAGGCCGCCGCTTCGTTTCATCCTCACGCGTGGCAGCCGTGATAGGTGCCACGTAGCGCATCGTACGGCTGAGATTGCCTTGCCCCGTGTATAAGTAGGGGTGTTAGCGCCGCAGTAAAATTTTCCCCGCTCTCTGTCTTCGTCTTCTTCCTTGCGCCCATCTTCATCTTCCTCGCGCTCAAGCTCTCGCTGCGAACAATGGCTGGCGGAAGGAAGCGTGGCGCTGGTACTCTGGCGTCTGGCGAGCCTTCTGCGCCACCCGCCCCTCGCGCCGGCGACTGGCGCTCGCCCAACACCACCGCAAAAAGCATCAAGGAGATGCAGCGGGAGGGATTGTTACCGGCGGAGGCGGAGAAACGCGTCCGTCTCGGGAAAAGAGAAGAGGTACCCAATCCTCAATCGAATGAGCGCGTGGTCTTCGTGGACCACGTGACTCGGGGCCTTTCTTTCCCCCTTCACCCTTTCTTCATCGGGCTGCTGTGTGCCTACGGCATACAGCTTCACGACCTTCCTCCGAACGCGGTGCAGCACATTTCGTGCTTCATCGTGCTTTGCGAGTGCTACCTCGGCATTCGCCCGCATTGGGCGCTCTGGAAAGCGCTTTTCAAGATCCGGATCTTCCGCGAGAAGCCGCGGGTGGAGTCCGAGCCTGGCGAGCCACTTCGCACGGGTGGCTTCGGGATCCAGGCGCGCCAGGAGAACGCGTACTTCAACATGCACTTCATCGACTCCGCCCAAGGCTGGCGGAAGAAGTGGTTCTATGTTGTTGACAACAGCTCGGGTGGGCTCGTAGAGTTCCACCCATTCGCAGTTCTGACGAGGCGTAAATCTTGGAGCCACAAGATGTCAGCCGACGAAAACCAGACGGTCACGCCCCTACTCGCAAGAGTAGCCGCTCTTCGAGACCAAACTTCGGGAGTCGTGCTCAACGGGCTCCATCTGGCGAGCCTCTTCTTGAAGCGCAGGATCCAGCCTCTTCAGCAGAGACCTTCCACCATGTGGGAGTACCAGGGCTCAGAGGACCCCAGCCGAGTGAGCCGCGAAGAACTTTCGAATGTGGAATTCGAGAAGAAGATAGCGGCAATCACTCGACTGAAGGTAGGGGAAGAATTCCTCGACTGCTCGGTTGAAGCTTTCTCCGCTTCGAATCCTCCTCCAGCTGAGGTTAGTTTCCTGTCTTTGAGTTACTTTCATCTTCTGAATTTTTAGTCGATAAGATCTTTCTTGTTTTCTTGTCTTCGTAGAGTCTAGCCATGGCGGATTGCTACCCGCCAGCTACGGGGGGAGCTGCTTCGGAGCAAGTGTCTAGTCACCAGGACGGCGCGGTTGACACCAGTGTCGCCAACGCTTCCTCGAGCTCGGAGGACGATTCTTCGGATGACGTCGAAGACTCGAATGGCGTCCTCCCGAAACGTCGTCGGGTAGATGAAAACGAAGCTACTTTAAAGGACAAATCCTTGGAAGCATCGCCTAGTCAAGCTCCTATCCATGTGACTCCACTCCAATCTCTTCCTCCTTCGGCTTCGTTTCCAGTGATAGCAACCGCTTGGGACGCGGATGCTCTGGACGATGATGAAGATGATGAGTAAGTGTTTTCTTCCTTGTTCTTTTGTAATGCCAGTCGATCAACTTATAAATTCCGATATTGATGTTTTTCTATCTTTCACTGCAGTCTGCAAGCGATCAGCCCGCGTAGGTTTGTTGCTAACGTTCCTCCCGAAAAGAGGAACAAAGCAAAAGACGCGGGTGAAACCCCCACTGCAGGCACCGTCCAGAACTCTCCCAGGGCAGCGCCTGATGCTGCGACTGTGGAGCGAGAAGTCCCCAGCTCCGCCGCTAGGACTTCGGTCTCGAAGGAGGCGACGGACAGTTCTGCGGATCCTCTCTCCCGCGCCACCGGACAGGTAAACTTCTATCTCTTGGCCTTCAAGAATTTTTTTATCGGGTGCACGGCAGTGCTCCCGATGGGAGTAGCCCCCGAGGCTGTAGTCGATCGCGTGCGATCGGCTGCAGGCTCAAAGTTCTGTTCATCTTTTCTTCATGATTTTGCTTTTCTCGGGTGCACAGCAGTGCTCCCGATGGGAGTAGCCCCCGAGGCTGTAGTCGATTGTAAATAATCGGGTACAGGCTCCAATGTAATCCTTCTAATTCTTCTATCTTCGTGCTTTTGCAGTCGCTTGTTGATTCTCTTGCGGCGATTGGTCGCCGCGTCGTTTTTGCCGAGTCGGATTGCAAGTCTCTTCGAGCGGACCGCAACCGACTTCAGACTGAAAACGATCTTCTCAAGGGTGAGCTTTATCGCTTCCCTATCTTCCAGACTCCATTCATTCTTGAGTTTTTGATAAGCGTCTTTTTGCAGCTCGACTTGAATTTGCAGAATCCGAAAAGGTCAAATTCTCTGAACAGGTAACTGCTCGAGAAGCTGACCTGACGGCCATTCGACAAGAGCTAGAGACTTCCCGCATGCAGTCGGAAGACTTCAGTCGACAGCTTGCGGACGCGCGGAAGTCCTTGAAGGAGTTAGAGAAAACCGGCAGTAAGGCCGACAGCGAGCTTGTCGGGTTCCTCCGTCCCCTTGCTGAGCGCTTCGCGGGTAAGCTTGCTGGAATTTCGCGATTCTGATTCTTCACTTGGCTGTAGTTTGCTAAGTTATTATTTTCTCCCTTCGCAGGTATTCTGGATGTTCCTTTAGAAATCCCTGGACTCCAGCGGGTGGATGTGGTAACCGATACGCTTGCCCAGCTTAAAAGGCACGCTGATGGAGTTTCTTCCATGGTCAGTGATGCTACCCAAGTGCTGGGGCAACTGTACGGTCGCCTCCTCGCCAGCGCCACTCCTGCACCTGCGCTCGATGATATGTTGAAGGTCTTCTCAGAAGGAAAGCTTCTGGATGCCTTTGCAGTCGCTCAATCGGAGGCTGGCGTGAAGACTGCGATCCAATTTGCTCTGGCGCACGGAGTCGAAGGGTTGGAGGAGGCTTACTCGTCCATTCCAGTCGATCCTTCCACGGGCAAAAAGGTACGGCTCTCTCGTTTTGGCGAGCAAGCCGCCATTCTTGCTCGGAAGCTTTCTGAGATTTTTGCTCGGAAGAAGGGAGGGTCGACTGCTGCTAGTGGGAGCACCAATGTAGCCTCGTAGTTTTTTTTTATTTCCTTCTTTGAATGTAATGAACCTTGGGATGTATTCCCGTACTTTTGTTGTCCTTGATCGAAGCATTTATCCTTTGGAGTTTTTATTCTTCCTGTGTGTACCTTTGTCTCCCGATGGGAGTAGCCCCCAAGCGTGTTTAGTCAGATGTGCGACTAGAAACCACTCGAGTAGGGCATCTCACTTCTTTCCTTGTGCTTCTTCCAGGCTACTGTGTTTGCCGCGGAAACTTCTGGTGGACGTGGTAATCCAGTAAATCCACTTGTGGCCGCCGTGGGCACTTTTGCTGGCCTTCGGGATAAGGTTCAGGAGGGTGAGCGTAGGCTGAAAGCTTTGCGCGGGGTGGCTGATGTGGCGATATCCAAACAGAAATTGGCGGCTGAGCGCGAGCAATTTCTGATGGACGAGCTATCTTCAGTTGCGAGGGAGTTGCTATGTAAGTGGTGCAGCCCCCGTGCATTTTTCTCCTTTTGTATTCTTCAGCTGACTAAGTGCATCTGCCCTTCAGTTGTTAGACCGAATGACAGGGAGGAAAAGCAGTGGGTGGAAAACCACATTCACCAAGAGGCTAACAGCCAAAAACCTCATGCGAATAACTTCTGGTCTGATCGCACTCGAGGGTTTGTGATGGCCACCTTGAAATTCCGAGTGCTGCAGGCGAGAATTCTCGTGGGTTCTTTTCACGAGGTCTTGATCGCGATGAATGCAGCTTTTTATCCACTCGAAAGGGGTCCCGAAGACTGTAGCTATCTACTCAGGCTGTTTAGTCGGGAAGGGGAGATTCGCACGTGCGTACGTAAACAGATGACGTGCGGCGCGGTTGTGGCTCTCTCCTTTGTCCGAATATGGCATCCTGAGATAGATATGAACTCCGCAGCTCGGCGCCCAGATTATGCAATCGAGGACATCACACCTTTTTATGATGCTGTACGCCCTGCAGCCGAGAAGATTATCCGAATGACCTCTGAAGAGGTAGATAGGGTCTTAGCGGCTGAGAATGCTCAGCGTTTTTATTGATCTGTCGGATGTGAATATCCTGTAAACTGTTTATAGTTTGTAAAAATCGTTGTAAGGTGTGTAACCTTGTATTGGATGATATTTCTTTGGGATGCTAAGTTCTTAGGTGTAACCCCCGTGTATGCGATGGGGTGTGTACCTTTGACTTTTAGCATGCAGTAAACAAGAAGCTTCGGGTAAATATGATGAGGAAATCATGTATTTTATTGCAATGACTGAGAAGTCATGTATTCGAGCTACAAAATTGGCTAGTATAGCCTTATTGTTGTAGAAACAAGTAAGCCTAGGGGTAGAATTTGCGGAGTTGTGCAATATTCCATGGATTGGAATAGATTCCTCCGGTCGCTGGATTTTTGAGCCTGTAGGCTCCTCCTGGGATAACTTCGTGTACAATGAAGGGTCCTTCCCAAGGTGGTTCGAGTTTGTGTCCTTCCTTCTGCTTGAGCCGCAATACTAAGTCACCTACCACGAATGACCTATGGCGTATGCGGCGGCTGTGATAGTTGCGTAGCGATTGTTGATAGACTGCGGATCTTGCGAGTGCGATGTCTCGCATTTCGTCGAGTGCATCCATATCTGCTGCGAGTGCTTTGTTGGAGGTTTCTTCGCTGTAGGCCACAACCCGTGGGGCGCTGAATCGAACTTCCTCGGGAAGGACTGCTTCCGCCCCGTATACCATGAAAAATGGTGTGTATTTTGTAGACCTGTTTGGGGTTGTCCGGAGGCTCCAGAGTACGGAGGGTAGCTCCTCTGCCCAATGCCCTGCTGCGGGGTGCAAACGGTCGAGTAGTCGTTTCTTGATCCCAGCCGAAACTAAGCCGTTGGATCTTTCGACTTGTCCGTTCGTTTGCGGGTGGGCAACCGAAGCGAACTTGAAATTGATGCCTTTCTCTTCGCAGAACTGCTGTGTTTCCTTTGCCGTAAAGTTTGTGCCGTTATCTGTAATGATGTCGTGTGGCACACCAAATCTGCATATGATGAAATCAAGGAACTCCACGGCGCATTGGGCGCTAGCCGAAGTTACTGGTCTTGCCTCTATCCATTTGGTGAATTTGTCGACTGCGACCAGCAGATGTGTATATCCACCGGGTGTGGATCTGCGTAGTGGTCCAACCATGTCTAGCCCCCATTGTGCAAAGGGCCAGGCGATGGGTATCATGTATAGCTCCGTGGCGGGTGCATGCGGCTTTGGTGCGAATCGCTGGCAGGCGTCGCATCTATCGACCAGGTTTTTTGCATCGGTGGCTGCTGTGAGCCAGTAGAATCCTGCTCGAAAGGCTTTCCCCAATATCGCTTTCCAGCTAGCATGATGTCCGCAATCACCCTGATGTATGTCTCGAAGTAATTCCTTGCCGTCTTCAGGTGCGATGCAACGCTGAAGTATTCCCGAGATGCTTTGTTTGTATAATTCTCCGTTAACCACCCGAAAGGATTTGCTACGCCTGATTAGCTGTCGAGCCTCACGTGGATCGGCCGGGAGCTGTTTGTTTAGCAGGTAGTCGAGATATTTCTGCGTCCAGACTGGTTCGACCAGGAAAACCTGCCGTGATATGTTATGAGTAAGCTCGAGAAGCGCGATTTGCGGGCTGACCTCTGTTTCCATTGTTGCGGGTGGTTCTGCGGGTTTCTTCAGTTTGATTGATCTCTTAATCATCCGCTCGAAATATATCCCTGGCGGTATGGGTGTGTTCGTGGATCCCATGTTGGCCAGTCTGTCTGCTTCTTCGTTGCTAGATCTTGCAATGTGCTTTAGCTCGCACCCTTTAAAGCTTCCTTCGAGTAGGTTATACATGTCGCGATATGCAACCATGTTTTCGGCAATGGCGTCGCATTCTTTCATTGTTTGCTGCACTATGAGGTTGGAATCGCCGTAGATCATTAATCGGGTAGCTCCACAGGCGATTGTCATCTTCATCCCGTGCAATAGTGCTTCATATTCTGCGTCATTGTTCGATGCTGGGTCATCGGGTGGAAAATCCAGTCGCAAGACGTTCTGCAGTTTGTCTCCGCTAGGTGAGATGAGGACGATTCCTGCTCCTGCTCCTTCGTTTCTCTTGGATCCATCGAAGTACATTATCCAATTGCTCGTATACTCGGGTGGACCGGGTGTTTGCAGCTCTGTCCATTCGCTGATGAATTCCACGAGAACTTGAGATTTGACTGCGTTGCGTCCAGCGTAGGTGATGTCCCAGGCGCCCAGCTCGATGCTCCACTTTGCTATTCTTCCGGATGCCATAGGGTTGTTCATGATTGTCCCGAGTGACGCATCATTAACCACTGTGATGGCGTGTTCCTGGAAATAATGTTTGAGCTTTCGAGCTGTGAGAACAACCCCGTATGCGAGCTTCTGATAGTGAGGATAGCGTTGTTTGCATGGCGAAAGTACTTCGCTGATGTAATATATTGGTCTTTGAACTCCGTATGCTTTGCCGTCTTCAGGTCTTTCGACTACGATCGCTGTGCTGATGACCTGGTTTGTGGCGGCTAAGTATAGGAAAAGTGGCTCCCTTTCTTGCGGTGTCGCAAGGATGCGCCTGCTTTGCAAGGACCGCTTCAGATCTGCGAACGCTTTTTTGGCTTCGGGCGTCCATTCGAATTTGTCCGTCTTCTTCAGTAGTTTGTAGAAGGGTAGTGCCTGCTCTCCCAATCGTGCGATGAATCTGCTCAGGGCTGCGAGTTGTCCTGCGAGCTGCTGTACTCCGCGTAGATTGGTTGGCTCCTTCATAGTCAATATGGCTTGTATTTTCTCCGGGTTGGCTTCGATGCCTCTGGCGGATACCAGGTACCCGAGAAGTTTGCCTGCGGGGACACCGAAAACGCATTTGGTCGGGTTGAGCTTGATCCGATATGCGTTAAGGGCGTCGAATGTTTCTTTAATATCCTCGAGGAGTGTGTCCTCCACTCGAGTTTTGATGACAATGTCGTCGACGTACACTTGTACGTTTTTGCCAATGAGATTGGCGAGGCATCTTTGCATGCAGTGCTGATATGTTGCGCCTGCGTTCTTCAGCCCGAAGGGCATTGTCGTGTAGCAGTATACACCGTGTGGTGTGATGAAAGCTGTCTTCTCCTCGTCTTCCTTTTTCATGCGGATTTGATTATATCCTGAATAGGCGTCTAGAAAGGAGAGACGCTGGCAACCTGCCGTAGAGTCCACGATCTGGTCGATTCGTGGTAGAGGAAAGTTGTCCTTGGGGCAGTGTTTATTTAGCGACGTGTAGTCGATGCACACCCGAAGGATATCCGTGTTTTTCTTGGGGACCAACACCGGGTTTGCTAACCAGGTGGATATTTTGATCTCCCTGATGAAGTTTGCGGCTAGCAATCTGTTTACTTCTTCTCCCAACGCTTTCTGCTTGGGTTCTGAAAATCGTCGAGTCGTCTGTTTGATAGGTTTGGCGTCAGGAAAGACTTCGAGTGAGTGCTCGGCAAACTCCCTGGGTATTCCTGGCATATCTGAGGGCTGCCAGGCGAAAATCTCCCAGTACCCACGGAGGAGTTTGACGAGCGCGCCTTCCTATGCTGGCGAAAGGGTTGTGGAAACCATCGACGTCTTCGCGGAGTCTGTCGGGTGTACTTGGTGCTTGCGAGTATCGCTGTTGGCACTGAATTCCAGTTCGGGTGCGTTTTTCTTCGTGAGGGGCATAACGGAGTGGTCCGTTGTTTTTGCTAACTCTTGAAGTTCTTCTTGCATCCCGAAAGATTTTGCGATCTCATTAAATTCTATGTCGCACTTGTACGATTTCTGGAAGTCTCCGTCGATGGTGATCACACCGTATTCGCCAGGTAGCTTGAGCTTCAAGTATGCGTAATGTGGCACGGCCATGAATCTGGCGAACGCTGTTCGACCAAGAATGGCGTGGTACTGTGAGGGCCAGTCGACGACTTCGAAGTCCAAGAATTCCCTTCTGTAGTTGCGTGGGGAGCCCAGTACGACTTCTAGGTTGATTGTTCCGAGTGGACGGATTGCTTTGCCCGGGACTATCCCGTGGAAGGATGTTTCTGATTCCCTTAGACCGTCCAGATTTTTGTTCATTCGACGGAGTGTATCCGCGTAGATGATGTTGATGCCGCTGCCACCGTCCATGAACACGCGGGCCAGGTCATAATTGCCAATTTGAGCTTGAATGACGAGGGAGGCGTGTCCCGGCCGATAGACTCGTGGCGGGTGGTCTTCTTTCGAGAACGTGATTGGCTGATCGGCCATCTTCAGGTACTCGGGCTTTGTCGGTGGCGTCTGCACTGCCATGCATATTTGTCTCGAGTTAGTCTTTTGAGCTCTGCGAGAGGGGCATACCTTCTGTATCATCCCGAGGAGCTGTCCGTGCGGAGTCGGGTATGTATTTGCTCCCGTGTTTTGTTGTGGTGGCGCTGGCAATGCGGCGAGCGCCATGTTTGGGTTGGACGGTGGAGGTGGAGGCGGTGGTAGCTGGAATTGTTGTCCGCCTCCTGGTAGTGGTGGATAGTTTTGGGTGGAAGCGAATCTTTTCTTGGCGAGCGCGTCCGAGATTTCGATGAACTTTCGGCAATCCTTGAGAAGGTGTGTTGCCTTAGTCTTGCCCGTGCGCTTGTCTGTGAACATATGTAGCGAGCAGTACGCATCGAGGTCTTCCTCGGGTGATTTTTCTTCTACTTTCGGTTTCCACTCGCGACTTCCGCGACGACCGGAGTCGCGACTTCGCGTGAATTCTGCTGCCACTAGTTCTTCTCTGTCGTCGTGGTCGTAATATTTTCTTCTCTTCCTTCGTCCGTGGCGGTCGTCCTCGTGTGCAGGTGATGATCCTCTTTCGTTGCGTACTGCGTCTTCTCCATTGGCCCATTTTTCGTCTATGACCATGAGCTCCCCGATGGTTTTGGGCGCGGCTCTGCCGAGCTCTTCTCGAAACGCGGTTCTTCTTGCTCCTTTGGCGAAGGCCTCAATCGCCACTTCTTCAGAGATCGTTCCCGCGGTGTTCCTGAGCGTGTTCCACCGCTGGATGTACTCTCGGGTGGATTCACCGCTTTTCTGTTTGCAGGCTCGTAGTTCTTCGATTGTAGCCGGTCTCTTGTAGGTCGACTGGAAGTTTTTGCAGAAATCACGGTGCAAATCATCCCACGATGCGTAGCAAGATCGCGGTCTTCTCTCCAGCCAGCTGCGAGCTGCTCCGGCTAGGTGCAAATTGAGGTATTGCATGGCCGTGTTCTTGTTACCACGTTGGCATTTCACTGCCGTGAGGTAGTCGCTTAACCATTGAGAGGGCTCGAGTGAGCCGTCGTATTTCGTCACTTCCGTGCTGAGCTTGAATCGCTTGGGCAGGGGCGCCTCGCGGATGCTACGGGCGAAACATAGTGCGCCGCAGGTTTCGTCATCCGAAGAGCCGGACGATGATCGATCGCGATATCTTGACGCCCTCGCTCTATCCACTTTGTTTTGCGCGATGTCTGATCGCGCGTCCCGTCCGGGTTGATCGCGATCGGAGTTCTTCCGTGGTTCCTTGCTTCGTTTGCGTGAACGGCTGCTGCGGTGTCGCGGGCTTTTATCTCTCGGGCTGTCGTCGCCGCTGCTTCGACTGTCATCACGGCGGCGGGCTTCTTTCCCTCGGCCACGACGTGGCGACTTGTCTTTTCTTGGGGAAGAGCTTCTGTGCCTGCGGGGCGTTTCCTTGTCCTTTTCCTTCCCCAGTCGCTCCTTCTCCAATTGTTCTTTGCGATCGTGAGAGGCGAGCCTCGCGGCCGCCAGCCCTAGACCATTGCGAATGTGCTTGTATTGTTCCACCCGGGGATCGCTGTCTGTTGGCTGATTCATCTGCATGTAGGTTGCTGCGGCTAGGATCGCAGCGGCTGGGGTTTGCGGGTAGACGTTGCCGTCGTCGTCGACCCTCATGAAAGAAGACGTGGTAGACCTGTTGGTTCCAGCCATAGATTCGTGGTCCCTCGTCGACGCTGCGGGTCCCTTCCCCCTAGGTCGGGTACCGACTGAAGGTGCGTGGGATAGTTCGGCTCGACGTTGGCTTGATTCATCCGCCGCTCTCCTGCGACGGGCTAGATCCGCTCGGGCATCCTTGATGTTTGAGGCCGCCCTCACTAGGTGATAGTGGTAGGCGGTTAGGTCTTCCTACGTGGCTCCCGCCGCAGGCGGCTGGCTCTTTCGCATGGATTCCTTGGCTCTTTTCCAGGCTTCCCGCGAAACGCCGATTATGTCGCGCTCAGTCGCGCTATATTCAGTTTCCGAGGGCTGTTCTGACCCTGCCATGCAGACTTGGGCCAGTTGTGGTCCGTGTGTCCTAGGCGTAGATCGAAAAGCTCTCCGCACCCGAGAGGGTTCCTCTGTCGAGAGGGTGTGGTAGTCGACTGCGTTGTAGCGGATGGACTCGCCGCATTTCCCTGTAGGGAAGCGCGAGTTGGCGGTTCCAGATTCGGTTTTAGATTCATCTGAGAAGTGGAGGATCCCGTCTCTGTTCGCCATGAAGTTGAAGCTCCCGAACGTCAGGGTGACGCTCTTTTCCAGTTCCTCGAACGCCGGGCGAGATTCCGGCGAGTGAGGCGTGACCACGACAGATCCGATCCGTATAGGATTGTTCGGAGCCGTAGTCGTTGGTTTCCAACGGGAGTTGGATGTCGATGAAGCCGAAGATGCCGGTGATCCAGCGCCCGCGTTTCCCACAGACGGCGCCAATTGTCGAATCCCTGACTCGACAAGTCCCTTAGGTGACCCTATCGGGTTTCGATTAGGAGAAGTCATGGGCGCTGGTGAGATCGTCGGCTAGACAGAAGGCAAGATTTACCCAGGTTCGGGGCCCTCGTAGAGGTAAAATCCTTACTCCTGCCTCGTGTCGATCTGTATTGGATGATTAGATCGATTACAGGTTGCTCGAATCGAGAGTAGATCTCGAGTTCCGAGGCTTTTTGGTCGTGCGGTATTGCTTGGTCCTCTCCTAGGGGGCTCTCCTGGCCTTATATAGATGGCCAGGTCTCGAGTTCTACCCGGAGAGGACTCAAACCCTAGCCGGGTCGGTTACAAATTCCCTAACTTAACCCGCAAGTTGATGCGGGTGGGCTTCTCATGGGCCTTCTAGAGTACTCCAAGGGCGCTTCCTATTGGGCCTTGACCAGAAGGCTTGAGAGGGGGTGTCCTTACTCGCAGGGTCCAGGATCCATGCCTTCGTCACTTGGATAGTTGTTCTTTGTTGAGCATTTTAAATCACTCATTTTAGAGCTTGTTTGCTTGGTGAAAACAAGTCCAACTTTTGCTATCTCTGTCTGCTTTTCCAGCACTTAGAAAAATTCAGAAACACTGCCTAACTGAATTTTTCTGACAGAACAGTGATTACACTTTTGGACTTGATGTTTTTAGCTTGTGTGTACTGATCCAAGCCAGGCCACCTTGCCAATTCGAAAACCATGTTAATAATCTTCTAGAAGGTGGCATTGGATCCTCCTTTGGCTGACCAGGGAGGGAGAAAAGTGAGGTGGCATTTGACTATGTAGTGATGTCACATTAGTGGTTGAAATAGTGATAATTTTTGCTTTTACCCATCCCTTGGCCCTTGCTGTGGCTTTGCTCACTCATTTGTACTGGATTGACCCCAGGGCACCAATTAGAAACGTGGCCACCCTTGGAGAACCCCCAAGGGGCAAGGCATGCCCATGCCAAGGCCAACCCGAGCACCCCCACCTTGGCCTCGTGCCTACATAGCCCTAGTGGTCAATCCCTCTCGCCACAGCACTCACCTCACCACACTCACCCATCCCATCAAGCCCTCGCTTGCTCGTTCGCTCTGTGCGAGCGAGGCGAGCCGCGCCCAGCCGCAGACCCGTGCAAGATCGAGGTGGACATGGCGTCGAGCTCACTGCCCCTTCCGCCCTTCTTTCACCTCTATTGCGACCCCTTAGGTCTTGCCTACCTCCCTGACACCCTCTGGCCATCGATCGCTTGCAGGATCCTCGCCGCCGTCCTCGGAGCAGCCGCAGAACGACGTCGAGCCGCCGCCGTGTCCCTGCCCTCACGCCGTCCGTGCCCGCGCCACGGAGTCGCCCAGGCCACCATCTTCCACACCTGCATCACCCCACTGCCTCTCGCGAGCCCGAGGTGAGCCAATGTCCACGTTTGCTACGTGTTCGTCCGCGGGACAGAAGAGAGAGAGAGAGGGAGAGGCGCGGGGGAAGAAGAAGGGAGGAGAGCCGTCGATCTGCGAATCGACGGCCCCCTTTGAAACTTACCGCTTCGCGCGCGCGCGTGTGCTGGCGGGCTGTATCGCGCGCTAGTTGGGCCAGGCGCGGCAGATCTGGCCCATCTAGGCTTTTTCCTGTTAAATCCAAAAATAGAATTTTTCTGGCAGATTAAATAGGGGTTAGCTTTAGGCTTGTAAAAGGTAGCAATTAAATTTATTTAACCTTGCTAATTTTTGTACTCATAGCCATACAAAATCACAACCATCTCCCACTGGCAGAATCATGTTTTGAGTTTTTATTATTTTTCTATAGCTAATTTGCCAGGCAGTACCCTTAAAATTGAAATGAATAGAACTTCAAAAATACATAATATTTTTGAGCAAACTCAACTTTTTTGGAAAGCCCTTGTCAATACCTACCAGTAGAATTTTAGTTTGCACCAAGGTGAGTTACCATTTGGAAATACCATCCATTTTGGTAAAGCATCTGTGAGCTGTTCCATGCTTTTTAGGGGGAGTTTGGGACATTATTTTTGAGTAAGGCAAGTTGGAGAGGCTTTGTAGTGATAAGGACTATCACATCCTAGAAGGATTTACTTTTTGGAGCCACAGAAAAAATTAGAGAAACAGAACAAGTTTTGGGTACTTTCTGTCTAATTTTTATTTCTAGATCTTGCTTTATAAGTTCATGTTGTGGTATGCAAATGATGTGTTCTTGCTTGTGATGTTGTTTTACAGTGTGTTTATGATGTGTACAAGTTATATGAACATGTTAGAATAAATGGTTTGAGTGGTAGAATTTTAGGACTATTTTTCCATGCATAAATCTTGCTCATAGCTAGATTTTTAGATATGTTTTGAGTAAATCTTTAAATGCTTTTAGGCTTGTTGCTAGATTAATTTCCATGGAACCAGTACCACTTAGGTACTGTTAGTTTGTTTATAGCACCTCTAAATACTTGGTGTTTGTGTGTGGAATAGATTTAAATAGAAATGCTTAAGGACTAGATTTAATACTAGGATATCCATGTATGCTTTTTGTCTTGTTTTTCTTTAGGGAAAAATATGAATCTTTGGTGTTGAAACCAGAGGATGGAATTTCCTTGTGGCATTATTATCTTAGGGTTTTCACCTCTGATAGGTTTCCTCTTAAGTAGCATAAAAGCATGAGTAACACTTGGATGACTAGGAATTAATCTCCTCACATGGGTAGCATTTTAAGCATAGTTTTTCCTTGTTTCCTAGCTATGTTTTTATGATATTTTTGTGAGATCCAGTAGCATTTATGGTACTGGTTAGAGGAGTATTTTGCCTCTGCTAGCTTGCACACTTGTGCATAAAATTAATTAAGTGTAGCCTAAACTAGTCTAGTGTCTTTCCTAAATTTTCTACTAGTATGAGTAGGAGTTTTGGATGCTAGATTGTTTGTTTGTTTTGAGCACTTTTAGAAAAGTGACCAGAGGCTTATTAACCTCTTAGTGAGCATTTTTGCTAGTGGAACACCCACTGGTACCTTTGCATCATGGTGGAAAATAGGCTTGACTTGTTGTCATGAGCCTTTTTCACCACTTGAGTATTCTAGCAAATTTTATGTGCTAGCCATAGAGATTTTTGGGGGAGTTTTTAGACATCAAAATGTGTTTTATGTGACACCCTACTGTCTAGAAACATGTGCTTTACCCCACTGGTCCATGGTGTTCTTAACTAAGAATCATGGTTTTGGCCACACTTAAACACTAGGAAAAAGCAGACTTTTCAACTATAGTTTTTATGTCAATTTTTCTTAAGGGAAAAATTGAGAACTTTGGGTGGTACTTCTTGATTGCTTGCTGTATGTATTACTTGTAGCATTGTTTGCCTTGTTTGGTTCTGAAAGTGTGTCTTTATTTCTTTTTACGACGTTAGAAAACGAGGAGGAAGGATTTGCTGAAGAAGGGTATTGCAACTCCTGTTACTTTCAGGATCAGGACCATCACTTGTACCAAGGCAAGCCATCCTAATTCTTGCTGTATAAATACTTATCATTATCTATCATGCATGCTTTTCACTTCTGAAGTTTTTACAAAACTATACCTTCAAAACTATTTTTGTGTGAATCATAATGGTAGTCAACTTGGTATTACCAAGCCCTTAGCCACTAAATGGTATATAAATACCATACACCCACTTAAAACTTGAGTTCTTAAATGAACTAAATAAAATGTTCTTTTGTAAACAAATGCCTTATGGAAGGAAAAAACCCCGGAGGAAGGGTGAGACCCTGTCTACCGGAAGAGTTGTTATGATGGGAAATTTTATGAGAAATGTTTACAAAAGACACATAACCTAGTCTTCGCTGGACAACCATTATCGTACTGCCACTTTACCCCAATATGGGTAGGGGCTTGATTAAAAACTTGTTATGGTTAGTATATGTGCTATCTCAAAGGCTATAGGGGATTGGATCCTCCGAACCGAAGTGTCGCTAGGAGTGAGTATACGGGACACCTAAAGTGTGGGATTAATTTTCCCTCCGGATGCAGCAGTTGGGTCTCCTGTTTGGGCGATGTGGGACATGGCTTGCCAGGGAGGGTAACCCCAATTGAAGAGATAGTCATGTACTAGCTTGTACAGAGTGGATAGTCAAGACCAGTTATCTGATGTTCTCATAGGTTGGGAACAGTCCATGGTTGTTTCATGGCGGACTCTGGATCTAGTGGAAATGTGTACACCTCTGCAGAGTAAAACTATTTCGAGATAGCCGCGTCCTCGGATATGGACGGTTGAATGGCCATGTAGCTAGTATTGTGTCAACTTTTCAAAAGAGGTTTTGAAGGAAGGCTTTTGTACCTGAGAGGTACTAATGAGGAATGACTTGGTATCTGCGAGATACGAATGAGAAAGAAACTATTACTAAAAGTTTCTGAAAAGAAAAACTTTCTTTTCTAAAACAAAGCTTATAAAACCTCCGAGATATGTGATATCTACGAGAGTTAAACTATATTATTTTCAATGATCTTTCACAAAGAACTAAACATGAAATCTCAACCATGATAAATCTTTTATCTGTCATGGGTAGCTGAACCATATGTATGGCCTACCCACTCCACCAAATAAGCATGTATGCATAATGGTAAGCTGATAAAGGATGTCTTGTTGAGTACATTCAAACGTACTCATTTGGTTTCGCCCCTGGTATTTACTTGCCAGACTATGAGGAGGCACCTCAGGAAGGGTTCTATGAGGAGGAGTGCTACACTGATGAACCTGCGAATTAGGATCGTCTCCCAGTCAGCAGCCTGTAGGATGAGGCGTGACTCGGCTTCTACTACGCTATGCTTATCGTCTTCCGCTGTGTTTGTTTTGAATGTCTGTCCTGCGTGACAGTTGTTAAGAACTTGGTCATGTGACCATTTATGTAAGACTCTATATTCGTGTAATGGATGATGTATTCTGTATGCCAACTACGTATGTTGTTCACGACTGGTTCTTCTGGGATCGTGAATGAATGCATATGAGGGGTTCTGGACCCTCCAGTCTGGGGCCTCTACAGGTTCGCACCTGCATATGCATGCGGCAAATGGAAAACCCGAACTAAATGAGGCGATTTGGACGAGATGCGAATCGAATCAGAATTGCGGGGGGCGCCCATACTCGCTTCCCACATGCGGTTAGTGCGCTCATCATGGATCAATGGACAAGACCCTTTTCCTAATTAGGGTCGACACTAGCAGGCCTCAAAACCACGCCGGGCCTCCTGCCGGTGCCTTATCATCAAATTATTATTACCCAAAACATTAACATGTTGTTGATTGAATTGAAACCCAACTATCAAACTAAACAGGTGATAAGACGGACAACAAGACTTGAGCGCAAACAACACTAAGCATGCAACTACGACACGAGGGCCAACAAGGTAAACAAGCAACAGTTAATAGGAAGTGGAAGGAAGGCTATATCATGGCTGCTAGGTAAACATATGATAGGATCGAGACACAAGCATCGAATCATAAGGCTAGAATAAAGGCAACGGAAAGAATCGGTAACAAGTGATGAAAGGCAGCCATAGGCAGCAAATGAGTATATGTCGGATATATACCGTATAGGGGTATATAATATGGTAGTGAAAGTGCCTGGTTACCAGGGTGGCCCAAGTGGTAGTGGGTTGTGGTCCATTGGGCGGCCCAGTAACCTGACGCATAGAAGCCGGATTCTAGAAGAACCCGGATCTCGGCCCATGTGATCTGGCTTGGAGGAGAAGACGGATTCCTTACTTTCCAAGTTATTGCTACCGTAGTCTTCTAGGTTTCCTATTCTGTAAGCCCTAATCCGGCTGTTATATAAAGCCGGACGGGAGATAAACAAACCAACGAATAACAGAGAAGATATAGACCAACTCGCCGAGAAGTTGATCCTCTGCGAGTAGCTAGATCCAAAACCTCACATTGTAATCCTGTTTCCAGGCTTTAGTCCTGATTAGTGAGAAGTGCAGGAGTAGGACGTCGTACTGTCGCGACGTACCGAACCTGGGTAAATCCTGTGTTTACTGTCTACCACGCGATCCCGTTACCCCACGTCTCTGCCGTAGTCTCATGGCACCCCCGTCTATGAAAACTACTATGATGTCTCGACAGTTGGCGCCCACTGTGGGGCAAACGACGTCAGGCGTGAAGTTTCGATCTGGGATACTTGGCGGAATTGGAAGATCAATCACTGTCCGAAGCTTGGAATTCAACGATGATGTCGGACGCTTCCTCGACAACGGATCCTACATACCGGCGCAAAACCACCTGGTAAGTGCCTGCGTGTTACCGATAGGATCTGCTAACATCTTTATCGGACTAACTGCAGAAGCAATGGGGTTTTGCGGTGGAAGCAAATTTATCCCACCCGCCCTATACCCAGTCGAGGATGACTATGATGCCGGATTCTGCTCGGATCGCCGACAAAAAAGTGACACACACTTTATCGGCATGGTGCAGTCCGAAGTCGCCGAAAACACGGATGATGTAAACCCTGTGCAAGAGGCAGACAAAAACACACCCGTCACAGCAACGGAAGACCCGATACCCGTCATACGGGCGGAAGATCCGACATCCGTTAACAAGATGGTGAACTCGGAAGCAGAATCCGTGCTTGCCGCCATTGAGGCGAGATTAGAGTCGGAAACCAGATCAGAGGATTTCGATTCCGAAGACGAAGACGCGGACGCCTTCGAAAGGAAAGTTAAATCTTTTCAAGAGGGATTCCATGAAGTCCTAATGGCAAAACCAGCTGATACCACGGATGCCGGCAGCCAGGAAAGCCCTAAAACCCCTCCGCCAGAGGAAGAGAGAGAAGACGGAGAAACTTCTCCGGTATTTCCCAATGTTAAGGAATTGACAGAAGATGAGCCTGTCAAAAAACCTCCCTCTTCCAAGAAAAAGCATCGTGCTGCTAGGAAACTCCAATACAAAATCCGGAAGAAAAAATCAGCTGATCAAGCTGATGAAAACCTGGAAGTAGGAGATGCTAGCGGAACAAAAACTGCGGAGAAGAAAATCAAAGAAATCCTTGTTCCACCAATGACGGAACAGGAAGAGCAAGAGCTGTTGCAAACGCCAGTGGGAGCAAATGAACCCCCTGAGATGCTGGAAGCCAGGAGACAAGCTTTCCAAAGGCAGCAGCAACATCTACTCAGATCTCGGCAACACCTCCAAAAAACCCAGGATGACATTAAGCTCATGAAGGAAGAAATAGAGGAGTACGAGAGGAAGAATAGATCTGGCATTAAACCTACAAGGTTACCCGGAATCGTAAGACCGGAAGTACTGCCGCCAAAAGAAAGGTTTCACAACCCATCTTGGCAAAAGCAGGTAAACGGCAAAGATGCCAGAGGCGAACCAATTTATAAAACCGCAGCAGAAAACGCGGAAGCAGCATTCGCCATCCTGAACAATGATCTGTACTCCAATGGTGAAAAACTTCAATGGGTGTATGCTTTCCTAGGAAAAGCATTGCAACAACAACAGCGGGCCCAAGAGCGATCAGGAAGACTACATGATAACTCCGCCCTATGCAAAACAGCTACCTGCGCCGCTGGAGCACCTGGACCAGAAGAACCTGGAGATTCAGACAATTCCAAAGGATAAAAAAGAGGATCCGAGAAAAGACAAGAAAAACCCCGACAATAGGGATGAAGCGTCCCGAACCGGATCCCATCCCCCGAAAGGTGGACTTAAACCCCACGATCGGGAAGAAAAATACCGGAATGACGGCAAAATAATGCCACCTCCGAGAAACCCAGCTGAGAAAGCCGGAAGATACGATACACCTCACAGGCGTGAGAGATCCTGGACACCCCCTAAGGATAAAGAAAGGAACAGGAGCAGGACTCCGCCTAATCCAAAAGGACGTGATCAGGGAAGAGATAGGTACAATCCCGGAAAAGCGCGCCCGCGCAACAATGGAAAAGAAAGGAGTAGATCCCCTTCTGTCCATTCAGCCGGAAGATATTCCGCACACATTGATAGAGCGGAAAAGGATGATCTATACTTTGGTCCTAAGTGTTTCACCGACAGGATCCGAAGGATAACCCTGCATTCTGGCTTCGCCAAAGTTGGTCCAACCTACCAAAAATATACCGGTAGCACAAACCCGGACACCTGGCTCTCAGACTATTATACAGCCGTCCAAATCAACAATGGGACAGACCTGGAAGCTGTCAAGTTTCTTCCCCTAATGTTACTGGACGGAGCCAGAGATTGGATCAATGGATTACCATCAAGAACTGTCGACAGCTGGGATGATATGGCTAGAGTATTTACTCAGCATTTCCGGGGAACATACAAACGCCCGAACAGCATCAACCAGCTGAACCGTTGCACCCAATTCGAGGATGAACCATACGTAGATTTCATCTCCAGATGGACAGCAATGAAGAATAGTTGTTCTGGAGTAACTGACGTACAAGCAATGCATGCTTTCGTCAATGGCCTAAAACCCGGACTTGTACCGTTCATGGTTGGTTCCAAACAGCACAAAGATCTCGGATCTATGCTTACAACCGCCAACGAGCACGCTGCAGCCGAAGACGACATCAGAGCAAGAGGAGGCAATATCGATACACTGATACTTGCTAAGAAAACTCCTCGTTCTGACAAAAAAGGAACTCCAGAAACAACGACAAAACCCAAGGAAGTCAACATAGCCTTTGGAAGCGAAAAAGGGAATAAGTGGAAAGGACGCAGCCCAGATCCAATCAATTACACTCCAGAGGAGTGGGAGAGGATTAAGTCGGAACCTTGTGTCCACCATTCACAATTTGGGAAACCCACCCATACAAATGCACAATGCCGACTGAATAAGCACATGAAAGGCAGTGCAGGATCCGGAAATAAGGGGAAGGGTTCCAAAAGGAAACCCGCCAAACAAAAGCCAGAAGCTGACAAAGAAGACAGTGAATCGGACACTGATGAAAAAATACAGGAACAACAGCGAAAAGGCGAACCCAAATTTCCGAGAGTTGATGGAGAAGCAATGCTAACATTTCTAGCAACTCCGTCAGCAAAGGTGGCCAAAAGAACACTTCGAGAAATAAACGCGGTTGTTCCGGCAACCCCGAAATTCTTGAAGTACTCCAACACACCAATTACCTGGGATCAGTCTGATCATCCCGGGAATATCCCTGAACCCGGCACACAAGCTCTTGTCGTAAGCCCTATTGTACAGAACACTAGGCTAAGAAGAGTGCTGATGGATGGAGAATCCAGCATTAACATAATGTACTTGGATACACTGAAGCATCTGAAAATTTCCGAGTCCCAGCTCAATCACAGCAACATACGCTTCCACGGTATTGTTCCTGGCAAACAAGCACGATCCCTAGGAGAAATTTCCCTAGATGTCACCTTCGGAGATAAAGACCATTTCCGGCTGGAAAAAATATCCTTCGAAGTAGTGCCGTTCAAAAGCGTGTATCACGCAATACTCAGGCGTCCAGCTATCGCCAAATTCATGGCAAGATCCTGTTATATTTATAACAAGCTGAAGATGCCAGGACCCAAAGGAGGAGTAATCACCATAGCTGGTGATTTTAAGCTAGCAAATGAATTGGAGAAAGAAAACGCCCTTTGCGCTCAAAGAGTCATAGCAAAGGAAGAACTGAAGGAGTTGGCCAAGGAGGTATCGCCGACAGAAATGCCGGCAGGAAAAGAAACCCGGAAGCAAACAGACAGCTTCAAGGCATCCGAGAATACAAGACAGGTAATCCTAGATCCCAAAGATCCGACAAAATTCGTCGTTGTAGGGACTGGGATGACCGACAAATAGGAAGGCGAGCTCATCAAGTTCCTCCGTGAGAACTGGGATATTTTTGCCTGGTGTCCAGCTGACATGCCAGGCGTACCCAGGGAACTTGCTGAGCACCAACTCAAGGTGATTCCAGGATCAAAACCCGTTAAACAAGGTCTCCATCGATTTGACGGAAGAAGACGGAAGGCTATTGGCAAGGAAATTATCCGGCTTTTAGCAGCGGATTTCATCCAGGAAGTAATCCACACTGAATGGTCCGCAAATCCGGTATTAGTACCGAAGAAAGACACTACTGCTCTTAGAATGTGTATAGATTACACAGGCTTGAACAAATTGTGTCCAAAAGATAGGTTTGCGTTACCGCGAATCGATCAAATAATAGATGCCACTGCAGGCTCTGAGCTTTTGTGCTTTTTGGATGCATACTTCGGGTACCACCAAATACGCATGAAAAAGGAAGATCAAATTAAGACTTCTTTTATAACCCCGTACGGGACGTATTATTACGTAACCATGCCATTTGGCCTGAAGAACGCAGGTGCAACCTACCAACGTTGCATGCAACGTTGCTTGCATAGTCAGATTGGCAAAAATGTCTATGTTTATGTGGACGACATTGCTGTCGTAACCAAGGAAAAAGATACACTCCTTGAAGATCTGCGAGAAACTTTCGAAAACTTGCGCACTTACAAGATGAAGTTAAATCCATCTAAGTGTGTATTCGGAGTTCCCTCAGGAAAACTTCTGGGTTTTATCGTTTCTCATAGAGGAATAGAAGTTAACCCGGAAAAGATAAAAGCCATCTTGAACATCTCGAAGCCTACGTGCGTAAAAGATGTCCAAAGATTGACGGGTTCCGCCGCTGCCGTCAGCAGATTTATTAGTAGGCTGGGGGATAAAGCCCTACCACTCTACAAGTTGCTGAAGAAATCCGACAAAGACAAGTGGATAGCAAAAGCATTGGAATATCTAGCAGTTATGTATCTTCTATACTTAGTTCAATATCTATGTAAACATCTTTTGAGATCATGAAATAAAGTTGTTGGAATTCTGATATCCATGTTTTTACAAGTTCACTATAGTACAAAGCATGATTCCACCTTATCTATTTCCCAATGATCTTACAAAATACTCAATGTTAACCCGAATTGTGCCTGCGTACTCGGCGTTAAGAAACTGAATGATTTTTCAGCCTGCTAATGGCTAAAGGAAACTTGAATTGCCCGCGTGCCCAAGTTTCATTTAAAGTTCCTTGCTTTTCTAAGCATTTTCTGATTACTTATATGTTGGGTCACTGGAGCTAGTTAGTAAAAATGCCTTTAGTATGATCCATGTTTCCGAGTTTTAACCGATAGGTTATACCCAGTTACTCGACATGACGATTCATAATGCTATCGAGCCATTTCAAACACTAAGGACAGTCAAAACACATATGCCAGAGAACTTAGAAGTTAAAGGAATAATAAAATCCGAACACTTTGCAAAGAATTTCATAATTAAGATTGCAAAAGGCGGAGTTTTCATTCATACAAATAGAAACATTACATTTTGGATTACATTGTAATAACAGTAATGCTCCTATTGTCTACTTCCGCTATCCAGGTTCAAGGTAGCCCTTCAAGCATCCGACTCCTCCTCGCTGCTGTCGTCCTTGGGGATTGGAGGGATCTCCTCTTCTGGATAATTGATGGAGATATTTACCATGGAGGCAATCTGGGTGGCGTGGCCTTTGATTTCATCAACGATGGTATTTCGCTGAGTATCCGTGTATCCTTGAGGGACACCGGACGCCACACGCCAAGATTTAGCACCAGGGTAGTGCATGCGCATAAGGCCGAGTGCCATGCGCGCACCACCCCGTGCAGCGGAACGCAGGATGGAATCCCTGGATTCCGCCACCTCCATGATGGCTCCCGAAAGTTTTTCAACCTCCGAGAACTCCCCAGTCCGTGCGGGAAGAAACTTATTCACCAGCTGCATTCCAGCAGCCCGGATCGAAGTCCATGTCTTCCCAAAGGCTCGGATTCCTTCAAGCCGAGTGCCATCTGGAGTATCTCCTGTTTTTCCGACAAAACAACCAAAAGTGTTAGGTGAAAAACAGAGAAGAAAAGCAAGATATGGAAAAATGGTAAAGGTAACAGAAAGTTACCGATAAGCTTGTCGATCTCGGAGACTTCCTCCAGGCGAAGATTCAGAGCATTTTCTAAATCCTGAATGGTGGATTTATCCTTCTCCGCCTGCTCGGAAGCCTTGGAATTGGCAACTCCAAGGGCCAAATTGCTGGCCTCCAGATCCTTTTGAGCCTTCACAAGATTCTTGTGAAGATCCAAATTCTCCTTTCGGAGATTCTCGGCATTGCCGACATCTTCAGCTATCTGCTTGGCCTTAGCCAAAGCAGCTGGAAAGCAAGGAAAATTCCGAGTTTAGAAAATTTCCGGAATAAGTACTTAGACAAAAAATTGAATCGAAAACTTCAGAGGAAAAATGTTTACCTGCTGTTTGCGACAAAGCGAGCTGAGACGATGCCAGCTCTGCCTCTCT
The DNA here is from genome assembly GCA_028641055.1 of Alopecurus myosuroides. NCBI lineage: Eukaryota > Viridiplantae > Streptophyta > Magnoliopsida > Poales > Poaceae > Alopecurus > Alopecurus myosuroides. The sequence continues at coordinate 246,542,727 of CM054062.1, forward strand.
CTCTCCTCAAGAATAGAAAGAAGATTTCTAACCTCTTTATTCTTGATGGAGAGTTTGTTGAAAACTTCCATGTTAATGGCTTCGGCGGTTTGCTGAAACATAGCAAGGAAAAGAATGGTTACTAAAAACATCAAAGCAAAAAAGAATACATTTGGTTTAATGCTTGGGGGCTAGAGTTACATACCTGGCTCATTCGTTGCAAACCCGCCAAGTTTTCATTGAACCCTTTTGCGTATTCCGCAAAAAGGGTTCCGGCCGCGCTTAGGCCGTCATTGATAATCTTGAATTCCTTGTCAAAGGTGGGAATCTCCTCGTTGAATGTCCGAGAAGGTTTTCCCACCTCTGGAGCCGCCCTTTCCCTCGCAGGGGCGGAGCTGCTTGTGCTAACCCTGATGCACATGCATCAGGGTCCAATAATTTTTTTAGGCTTACCTATCACATAAAAAGTAATTATGCATCAGGTTAGCCCACTATACTTGTTCACTGTTTGAGAGTGCATCAGGGTAACTTTTAGCCCAGCTCCGCCCCTGTTCCCTCGTGTCCGAGTTCGACACAACAGGCTGGCTGGGCTCCAGTGGCTTGGTGGTGGGGGCTGTAGCGTGCTCTTCCGCCATTGTGGATGGTGTATCTGGGGCGATGACGGGAGAAGGTTGGCTGCCTCGGCTGGAAACAACTTTGTGTTTTTTCAGCTTCTTCGGCTTTAGGTTGGAGGGGGGCAGGCTGAAAACAAAAAACCCGGAAAAGTTAAAACTCCGAAGAAGGAAGAAAAATTTCCATGTAAGAAAAGAACCCAGAAGAAAAGAACCTGGAAGTGGCGACGGGTATCCCGTCAAGGTCGATAACTTCCTCAGAGGAAGAAATCTTCTTGCGCTTGCGCCCACCAGTAGTGGCAGTACGCAAGGCATCCAGCTCAGCTTCGGAAGCTAACTCCGAGTCTGGAAGTTCAGCGAACCGTCGAAAAAAAAATCAGAGTCAAAAGCAAGGAAATCCGAGAAAGAATGTTGAAACTATACCCAAATGACGGAAAAAAATACCTTGGAAGCCGGATTGTCGGCCGTGTACATTGGCCGACTCGCTTCGTATTGGTCGCGTGATGCGACCAATTGGTTTGCGCGCCATCGAAGATCCCTTGGAGACCAATCCTTGATGGATGTCCGCATTGGGTCGTTGGCTCCCGTGTATTCGCACAAGAGGCGGCCACCGTGATTGGCCAACGGCTGGATCCGCCTATTTAACCAGCAAAGGACCGTGTCCATGCCAGTTAGAGGTGGATCAGAGGAGGTGAGCTTGGCGATGCGCCGCTTGATCCTCAGAAGATCAGGCGGCAGAACCTGGACGGCTTCCGTTCCCCAATTGTCTTGGGGAATGGCAGCAGTGTTGGAGAAAGGTGGAACCCCGATGGCCTTTTTGGGGAAAGGCACATCGGGATGGTAGAAGAAAGAACCCGTCCAAAATTTGACGGATTCTGATGTCTTGATCTTGGGGAACCAATCTTCCCTAAACCTCCGAAGAGTAAAGGAGATGGTCGCGCAAGTCGGGAGTGCGCCCTCCGAGGAGTTCCGCTTAACCCCGAAATAATAGATCCAGAAATCTAACCTAGGCTCTAAACCTAAGTAACCCTCGAATAGGGCCTGGAACCCGGCCATATAAAGAATGGAGTTGGGTGGCAGGTTATGGGGTTGGATGTTGTAGTGGGAAAGGATTTGGAGGAAGAAAGCGGAAGGGGGGAGCCCCATACCTCTCAGGAGGTGGGAAGAAAGAAGAACCCTCTCGCCGTCTCTCGGCGTTGGCTCGTTCTCGTCTTCAGGGAGCCGCCATTTCCCTTTGAGGATCAGGCCCTCCTTTTCCAGGTTTGGAAGGAGAGCTGGCGGAATGCTGCAGGCAATCCAATTGCCTGCAGTTTCCACCTCTTCCTCCGCTCCGGCGGCGGCAGACGCGGCGGCTTCTGCAGCGGCGAGCTCGTCGCCGAGGAGCTGGATCTTGTCCTCCGCCGTTTCGGGAGCAAACGGCGGGGAGGGTGCGGAGCTTGAGCCCGCAACTTTCGCGGCGGCGGAAAGATCCTCTCCGCCCATCGCAGAGGCTGCGGTCTTTTCCGGCTCGTCGCCGGCGTGCTTTGGGGACCCGAGCTGCGGATCCAGATCGTTGATTATGTTGTCGACGGTGAGCGCGGCGGAGCGAGTGGGAGTCGACAGTGAGGTTGCCATTTGGTGGCGGCGCGATTGCGTTCGTGTGCTCTGGGTGCGTTCGTGCGCTCGGGGTGGTTCTTCGCTCGGGAGCTTGTGCGTAGCAATGGCGTGACAGTGACAGTGCGGAAGGTTTTTGACGAGGACGAAGACGGCTATTTATAGCCAGAAATCCGTCAAGATACGTGCCAACGGCTATTTTGACCGTTGGATGATCAACGCGTGTCACTCGCCGGAAAATCCGGGAAATGAAACGACAGGGTAATGATGGTTATCTCCTCGTTTCCCGCGAGAATCTGTCAGAGATATGTTTTTGGGTTTTCCGAGTAAAACCCAAACGTCCCTTACGTCAGCATGATTAAGTGCGCTGACGTAAGAAGTTCCTTCTCCACGAAGGATCGTGAGAGAAAAGCCGGATTTTCAGGATTCCGAGTTTCACGTTACCATCTCTTTCAAAAGAAGAAGAATAAGAAGAATCAAGACTGCTGATTGAAATTTCTCGGACAAAGCACATTTGGCGGAATACGGCAAATCAGAGTTTTAATCCTTCTTGGGGGCTACTGTCGGATATATACCGTATAGGGGTATATAAGATGGTAGTGAAAGTGCCTGGTTACCAGGGTGGCCCAAGTGGTAGTGGGCTGTGGTCTATTGGGCGGCCCAGTAACCTGACGCATAGAAGCCGGATTCTAGAAGAACCCGGATCACGGCCCATGTGATCTGGCTTGGAGGAGAAGACGGATTCCTTACTTTCCAAGTTATTGCTACCGTAGTCTCCTAGGTTTCCTATTCCGTAAGCCCTAATCCGGCTGTTATATAAAGCCGGACGGGAGATAAACAAACCAACGAATAACAGAGAAGATATAGACCAACTCGCCGAGAAGTTGATCCTCTGCGAGTAGCTAGATCCAAAACCTCACATTGTAATCCTGTTTCCAGGCTTTAGTCCTGATTAGTGAGAAGTGCAGGAGTAGGCACGTCGTACTATCGCGACGTACCGAACCTGGGTAAATCCTGTGTTTACTGTCTACCACGTGATCCCGTTACCCCACGTCTTTGCCGTAGTCTCATGGCACCCCCGTCTATGAAAACTACTACGATGTCTCGACAGTATACTTGCCTGAGATCCAGCAAGTAGAGGTACAACCGCAGAACTTGTCGTTGCTCACATCATCTCAATGTCCTATCCGAGAAGAAGCAACGAACTAGGACAAACACCGGATGCAACAATTACTTCTACGGCAAAAGATCCAGCATGATCCTATTTTATATGCATGGCATGGCAAGATGCAACAGGGGAAACAACTTAAGCAATTTAATCAGAACCGGAGTCCGGACAAATAATTATTGGTTCAAGTTGTTTAGCTAACCATCAATATTAAATGTTGATTAACAGGTTTAAACAAGGTAGAGGTGATCTATCCAATATTAAAGGGAATAGGGCATGATTTGAATTTAATACCCCAACACATTCCATATTTATTTAATAGGTGAACATGCATAACACAAACTAAGATGCAACATACAAAATGCAAACATGAGCATGGATGGCATGAACAGGTTAAGTGCATTTTTTCTGGTGTGAAAACATATTTTATTTGTTGGATTTGGAATTAAAATGAGCAAGTTATCAAATTAGCAATTTTAAATGCATTAATTAAGAAATAGTTGTTTTCAGCAATTTAATTTATTCAAAATAGAAAACAAAGTTTATATTTGGAAAGCTTAGAGAATTTTGATTGGAAAACATATTTTACTTTTTCAAATTTGGAGTTAAAATGAATTAGTTATGATTTATGCAATTAAATCAATTTAAATTGAGCCGGAAGCCCAACATTTAATTTAGGAGGTTCACGTTATTTATGTACCCATCAAGTTCAAATATTGTTTAACATGGGGAGGCAAGAATATAGATGAGCTACACAATTTAAATGGAACCGGGACAATATTTAATTATCCCAACTCATTCCATACTTAATTATTAGGTGATATTATTATTGCCCGCACCCACAATATGCAATGCAACAAGATGAATGATTTAATATGCACGATATAGATGATATTTAGAAAATAGGCGTATAGGTTATAGGGTTGGGGTTTGGGTTCGCACGTTGGAAAGAAATCTTCGGATCGCCGGTGTCGTTGGTGCGTGGAGGAAGTAGACGTTGTAGTGGAAGTAATAGACGTAGGGGGAGTAGCCGTTCGTTCTCATGTAGACGAGGAAGTAGTCGACGTCGAGGAAGTAGGGGAAATAGTCGTTCTCAAACCACACGATCATCGTCGGTAGTTGTCGATCTTGTCATCGAGGTTCGAAGAGGAAGTAGACGTAGTCGTGGTCGAGGTACTCGCCGCGTCCGTATAGAAGATCTTGGTGGTTCCGATCTTTGTGGTCGATGGCGAACTGGGCGATTCTCCGGTCTTCGGACTTCAAGGCGCGCACGAAGGCAGCCCGGTCACACAACAGCTGTAGGGGTTCACGGGCCGAAGATCTTGGCGCGTCGGTAGCCGTCTGTGTCATCGTAGTCGTTCGGGCCCCGTTCTGTTGGGTCGTTGGAGATCTTGTCGACGCGGTAAGGTTCGGGGTGCATCTCGGTCACGATGACACGGGCACGAAGGTCTCGGCCACACCAAACAGAGCATGTGCATGAAGGAATGTTGCAGCCGTGTGTCGCCGTGGTTACCGTCGTCCCGTCGGCGACCGAAACCACCCACCAAAATCGATGCCCGGGTTGCACGGCCGAAACCGAATCAGTCGCAAGAGCAACCACCACCACCAGGCCACCATTCCATCACCTCACCGCATCACACACACCATACCAGGAGACCGGAACGGCGAGGACAATGTCGAGGTGGCGGTCGTTGTACTGCCTTCGTTTGGGTCGTGGTGGGCACCCAGCAACGGTGACAAAGGGAGCACCCCACAGCGGCGCATCACCAGCCATAGTCGATCTTGTCCCCGGCATCCAAGTGGAGGAAGTCGTCGGCAAGGCGCCTTCCTGGACCAGCCGCCCATCCTGTATGCCCACGCCGGCGCCATCACTGCGGCCTTGGATTCGGCGTGCGGCGGTGGCAGGGAGTCAATCAGCAGCAGCCTGCCCCCGGCATCCTCGTTGCCGTCGGCGGAGAGCAGCAACAGTAGCAGCAGAAGGTCGGCATCTTTGTCGCCGGAGAAGAGCCGCAGTATTAGGTCGGCGAGGGAGTCGACAGGGAGAAGGGGGCGGAACCACGGCCGACGGCCACGCGGTAGAGGCAGGGGACGCCGCCTCCGAGGTCGACGGCGGCGACCACCGGCTCGCAGCACTGCGCGGTGGGCAGCCGTGGGGCCGGAGTAGAGGGCGGCGGGGCTGGCGGCGCTGCGTGAGGGAGGAGCAGGGGATCGTGGTGGCGAGGCTTGGGAGGAAGAGGGACGAGTTGAGGAGGAGGCTCCTGGTGGCGGCGTATTGGGGTAGGGCTCGCCGGCCGTCGAGGAGATAAGAAGGAGGGAGGAGCTCGAGAGGAAGGAGGAGGAGGCGAACCAGGGAGGTTCCATCGAAGGGGAGAGAAGCAGGGGCGATGGGATTTCTCCCGTGCGTGCGTGGTGGTGTTTGGTGAGGGAGGACCCGATGGCAGTTTAGAAAATGGAGGCGGGGGGTGGAGTGCAAAAATGCCAAGGGCACTTCTAGGGTTCCAGGATTTCCACCGTGGTGGGCTGGCTGGCTGGGCCTTTTGGGCCTGGCCGGCTGGGCTCTCTCTCTCCCTCTTAAAAGATTTTTTTTCTGTGGGTTTGCTTTATTATTTTTCAGAGATTGTTTCGGGACTAATTAAAATAGATTTATGCATCAAACAACTTGTAAAGAATGTTGGAAAATAGGATTTGATGAATTTTAATTGGGTTGCAAGTTTCCAATTAATGATGATGCATTATGCATGACGATGCACAAACAAAAAGAAAAACAAACAAAGCTAAGTGGGGAAAATCCCTGGCCGTTACAATGGTTTGCATAACTGTTGGGTGACTTTTATTTTCCATACATCATATTATGAATTGCCTCAGCACTTGATCATATAGTGAGTATATTTACATCATATGAAACAAATGTGTTCGTAAAAGTTTTTTATCGCACTCAGTTGTCACTAAATTGGTTGAGGACAAGCAATAAGCTAAGCTTGGGGGAGTTGATACGTCGAAAACGTATCTCCTTTTCTGAACACTTTTCTTACCGCTTTCCTCTAAATTTGTGAGTTTTGGATACCACTAACAAAGACTAATGCTGTTTTCACCAGAATTACCTTGGTGTCTCGTTTTTGTGCTGAAAAACCAACTTTCGGGAAATTGCCCAGAAAAGACCCCATTCGTCCTAAAACACCAGGAGACCCCGGAAGCCAGAAGGAGGCCACGAGGGGGCCACACCACCCCCTGGCGCCCCCCTTAGTCGCGCCGCTAGGTGGTGTGGGCCACCCAGGCACCCCCTCGGGCTCCCCTTTCGACTACTTATCGCTCGTAACCCTAAAACATTAGGGGGTTCGTCATATTCCACAGAAACACAACAGAGTGCCGCCGCCACCCGGAAACTCAATTCGAGGATCAGAAGTTCCTGTTCTGGCACCCTGTCGGGATGGGGATTCAAAGGAGATCATCGCCATCGACACCGCCACTCCTTATCCATCAACAATCCATGTTTCCCCCGTCCATGAGTGAGTAAACCCCGTTGTAGGCTGAGAGGGATGGAAGGGATTGGAGGAGAATGATCATGTAATAATGCCAGATTGTTAGGCATAGTGCCTAGTATCCATTGTTAGTGTTTTCTACCGTTGTTGCAACTGTTATGCTTAATGCTTGTCACTAGGGACTGAGTGCCATGATTTTAGATCTGAACATGTTACTGTCTCATGAGTATAATTATGTTTCTTAATCATATCTGCAAGTTGTTTACACACATTGTTGTCCGGAACCCGAGGCCCCAAAGTGGCAGAAATTCGCACAACCGGAGGGGATGGTTGTGATGTGAGGATCACATGTGTTCATGGAGTGTTAATGCTTTGCTCTGATGCTTTATTAAAAGGAGCACCTTAATTACTAGTAGTTTCCCTAGAGGCCTTGCTGCCACGGGCTGGTAGGACAAAAGATGTTGTGCAAGTTTCTCATTGCGAGCACGTATCACTATGTTGGAACACATGCCTATGGTTTGCCTACATGTTTGATACATTATTATTATTATCTGCAATGCCATGTTATTATTACTGCCCGTGCATCCATTCCCTCTATGCCTACGGTACTTCCATCCTACTATTTTCCGCGATTGCTACTGTTGTTACTATTTTATATCGTTGTTATTTTATTTCTACTGCTGCTATAAAAATGTTATCAGTGATAAATTGTTGCGAGCAAGTCTACTTTCAGATGCAGCTGAATTTACAACTCAGTTGTTAAGGCATGTAAATATTCTTTGGCTCCCCATGTGTCCAATCAATAAATTTGGTTTTACTTCCCTCGAAGACTGTTGCGATCCCCTATACTTGTGGGTCATCAAGCTTCGCCAGAAAGGCCTACTCAAGGCCACAAAGGCCTCACCCTATTCTCCGTTGAACCCCGCCACAAAGGCCTAGTCCACCTTACACTATTGACCCCCTTTGAGACGGGAATCAAATCCTTTACAAACAAGCTTGGGGCACACACCCACAACCAAATTGGGGGCTCCCAAATCCAAGAATCAACAAGTGTAGCAAGATGTCTAGGTTCTCCACAAATGGAAACCCTAGACTCAAATCCCTCAAGTGAATGAGGCGTAAATAAAGAACGACTCGGTGAAGATGTAGATCGGAGCCTTCTCCTTCAATCCTCCAAAGATCAACAAGTTTGGTGGGAGGGATTGGGAGTAATTGAAGATTTGGTGATCTCAATAAATGATATTCAATGCAATGGACGAACTAGGCTCAAGGAGGAAGAGGAAGGGTATTTATACCCCCTCCTCAAATCTAGCCGTTTGAGCAGTAAAACAGGTACCGGAATATCCGTTCCTAACTTGGACCGGAATATCCGGTTGGCTCATTTCCTCAGATCTGAATCAATTGCGTTGACTTCAACAGGATTATCCAATTGGGAACCAATAATCTGGTACCAATAGTCCGGCTGGATTGTGTCCCGCTCTGGCTCTAATACGTCATAAACGTATCCTTAATTTCTGATGTTCCATGTTGTTTTCTTATTGTTTCCCACGTGTTTTCTATACACTTTATGTCATTTTTAGAGATTTTCCGGACTAACCTATTGACAAGATGCCATAGAGCCAGTTCCCTGTTTTCTGTTGTTTTTAGTTTCAGAAAAGTTGTTCTGAAAATATTCTCAGAATTGGAAAATTCGAATCCCGGAAGTCTTAGAATTCCCGAAGGTTCCACGGAGTCCCAAAGAGACCCGGAGGGGGGCCTCAAGGGGCCCACACCATAGGGTGGCGCCCCCTGGCCATGCCATGTGGTGGTGTGGGCCCCCCAGGCCACCGCCGCCTTTGCCCTTTCGCCTATTTATTCCTCTCGAGACGTAAACCCAACATATATTCCACTTCGTCCCGAAAAACACACGAGGCCGCCGTCATCGTCATCCTGAGATCGGGAGGGTTTTGAAGCTCTCCCCGGCACCCTGTCGGGAGGGAAATTCATCACCGGAGGGGTCTACACCACCATGACCTTCTTTGAAGTGATGCGTGAGTAGTTAATCCTTGGACTACGGGCCCATAGTAGTAGCTAGATGGTTGTTCTCTCCACTTTGTACCTAATGTTTAGTTCTTGTGAGCTGCCTAACATGACCAGGATCATATTTATGTAATGCTACATGTTGTGTTTGCTGGGATCTGATGAATGTGTAATGCTCTGTCTTTTGATTATCAATCTAACATGTTATCTTCATGCATATGTTATTTATGATCTTGCATGCTCTCCGTTATTAGTAGATGCTCTGGCCAAGTAGATGCTAGTAACTCCAAGAGGGAGTATTTATGCTCGATAGTGGGTTCATGCCTCCTTTGCATCTGTGCTCGAGTGTCAGAAACATGACAGATGGAGGATGTGTTGTTGCCATTAGGGAGAAAACAACAATGCTTTGCCTAAGGATGATTTTATTGTTTACATTACACACTTTTCTTAATGCAATTATATATTGCTTGCAACTTAATAGCCAACGTTTGTTCGGATGATATTCGGAGGGTGGATTATTAGTCACAGATGCAGTTGGATGACGGTCTATGTATTTTGTTGTAAAGCCCGCATGAATCACACAACAATCTTTATGTCTTGCATATGCACTACGGTGCATCCTTCATTTCTGTCAATTGCCAAGCTGTAATTTGTTCACCACACATGTTATTTATCTTTCACAGAGAGACACCACTAGTGAACTGTGGACCCGGTCCATTTTCCTCACAGTGATAAAACACCTACTGCTTTCATACTGTTCCTACTGTTTTCCACACCATACGTTTAACCTCTTTGTGTTCAGCAAAATCGGTGAGATTGACAACCTCACCGCTTCGTTGGGACAAAGTGATTTGATTGTGTTGTGTAGGTTCCACGTTGCCGCTGAACCGGTAGTGCGCCCTCACACCTCAGCTGCATCAACCTTCAGAGATTGCTTGTCCTCCTACTTGTCGATTCAACCTTGGTTTCTTTTCCCAGGGAAAACTTGCTGCTGCACTCTTCACAACCTTTCTATCGTGGTTTACCAACGAGGGCGTCTACTACACGCCATCAGGCTCCTGAACCGGATTATCCGGTTGATATGGAACAATCCGGTTGGATTTTGTGACTCCAACCTCGAGTCCTTAGCCGATTTTGAGCCAAGACTACAACAACCGGAATATCCGGTTTCACCCGAATAATCCGGCTCGTCTCTGTCCCAAACTGGGCTAGGACCATCCTAACCGGAATATCCGGTTGCCCTGAATAATCCGGTTAGGATAATCCAACTCATCTCCGTCTGAAACTGGGCTGGGATCATCCTAACCAGAATATCCGGTTTCCCTGGAATAATCTGGTTAGAATAATCCGGTTCCTCTCTGTCCCAAATATCAGTGCCAAACTTCACCGATATTTTGGTGATCGATGCAGATGTTAAAGATAACACCTGCACACTCAACACCTCGATAAATAATGTACTTAGTATTGTTAACTAACACACAAAAAACCGGGAAAACAAAATGCACTTTCACTCCCCCCCCTTTTCGGTGTTAGATGACAATACTAAGATTTGGAATAAAACCTTGACGAGTACATGTTTGAAACAAAAATGGAAATTTCTCCCATGTCATGCAAATCTCTTGTTTGCCTCAAATGCAAAAATGCAATATCACAAGGAGAGTAATTTCCAACAAGTAATACAAACATGCCAAAGTAAACAATATAACCAATACGTTGAGGAAGTTTGAAACATATACCTTGTGCATAGAAATAATAGCAAGAATACCCTAGCACAATAATAGATAATATCCTCAACACAAATAATAGATAATCCACGATAACCATAGTCTCACATATCACAAAGTTTAACGAGACAAGTAACAAAGAAAATAGTTCACGAAACATAACTAAAATGGACACAAGCTCTCAAAGAATGATAAAAACATATGCTTGTGCCCGGAACCCATGCAAACCCCGTAGGCCTAAGACTACTTCTCCCCCTTTGGCATTGAGACACCAAAAAGGAGATAGGTAGTGGTGCTAGCGTCCCATAGACAAGCTAAGCATCCGAGTGATCAGAAGACTCTCCAGCTGACGACTCGGAAGCACCCTCGGCGTCTCTCTCCAAGTCTTCATCCACTGTCGCACCGTGGTTTCTAGGGGATACTCATCGGGCCGAACTGGATAGCAGATGCTTGGATTATGGGGCATAACTGCTCCCACGTCCCAGCTTCCTGGTAGGCCTGCGCTTATGCGCGACAACACAAGCCCTGCTATTCCACCGTCGATGTAAACTATCCACTAGAGACCATAGGCACTACTGTCGACGTACTTCATATCAATCACGCAGGGTACGTCAACAGCGTTAAACGGAATGATACCACAACATATCTCTAAGACACAAAAGATGGAAATAAAGTTGCAAATAGCCTTCACTAAGGCAGAGATAGCAAATACAATCATCCAGAGGACACATGTCCCAGCATAACATTCATTACATAGCAGCGGAAGCATTCAACAGGTCTGAGTACAGACAAATCCAAATAGGCCTAGGAGGCCGGCGATGAAAGGAAAACGGAGCCCATCCACGAAGTCTCGGATCCTGCCCGGGTCCGCTATCTACTCGTCAACAGCGTCGTCGTACTCCACGTAGTAGCCTCCATGGGGATCCTCGGAATCGTCGTCTGCGTAAACCACAGCCCCAACGGGGTCAGTACATCCAAGTACTGGCAAGCAAGACTCACACTTCATCAAAGAGTTACCCATCAACACAAGCATTGATGCTTGGGATCAACGGAAGAGATAGGTATTAAAAAAAGCTGCAGCGGGCTGCTCTAACCAACTACAGAAAATACTACAAGTTCCGGCTAACAGAAGAAGATAAGATCGAGGATTGTAACCAACTGGAAGATAACTTCAAACAAACCCATCCTGGATCTCGCCCCTTATCCGAAGAAGCAATCCGAGGATAACTCACACCGTTGTATTAAAGATGAGTCAAGTTATTGTGTGAATAACATATTACTAGTCAAGTTATTTAGCATTGGGTGATACATGGTTGATCATTATGTTTAAGTTGTCCTGAGTACTTGTTAGCCAGTACTTTCACCAAGTAATCCATAACCGCGGAAAACACGGCTTCTCGAGAAGATTTATCCCTGCAGGGTGTGCTCCAGTACCCGTACACACTCAAGCCACCAACTAAAACTTAGGTGGACTTGACACGACCCAAACCATCTCTACAATCCATCCTAGGAGCCACGGAGCTATAAGGTCCCGGCCAGTCCGCCTAACCTAAGCGCAAGGGTGAAAACCACACCCCCCGGCACCACAGGCCTCGCCCTATATGCATCATCATCATCACCAGTAACCAATGGGGGTACCTCCCATTATGCAAGGAGCAAATGGAACACCCGAACTAAGTGTGGCTCTTCGGACAAACTGCAGATCAAGTCTAAGTCGAGGGGGGTCCCATACTACCACCCGGATGCGGTGAGCACGCTCATCATGGATCAGTAGACAAGACCCTTTTCCTATTAGGGTCGACACTAGCAGGCCTCAAAACCACTTAGGGCCTCCTGCCGGTGCCTTATCATCAAATTATTATTACCATTAGCAATTAACAGGATTGCTTGATTAAATTCGAGCCCCCGGTACAATAATAATAGTAAAAGAAGTAACCGACAACAGACTCGAGCAAAAGCAACCCTAAGCATGCTAGATGAGAACAGGCACAAGCAATGGCTGTAGGTATGGAGGTGAGGCAATATCATTGGTTCAGGGTATCATGTGATAGGTTCGGAGAACAAGCAACGATACATAGAGCTAGCAATAATAGACAAAAGGATAGTATCGACAACAAGTGTGGAAGGGAACTCGATGATTCATGTGAGTGATAACTTGCCTGCAAACCCAGTAGCCTGGTACTGAGCTAAAACCTCAGAAGGGGTGTCGTAAGGATCGTCGGTCTCAACGTCGTCGTCTAACCGAGAAGAAGCAAACAGACAAAGCAGAAAGGGTAGACAATCAATATCATGGCATAGTGCACAAACATGGGGATGATGCATGTCATGTTAATGGGTGCATCAAAATAAACTAGTTGACATGGTAAAACAAATTAAATGGACACATATGCAATTTTGAGTTGCATATGAACAGCCCATGAATTTTGGGTTAGATTATTTGTTTTCCAACTAATCAACAGATGAAGGTGAATTAGTATGATGCATGGATGAGGAAAACAACAAAATAACAACAATAGAACCAATTTAAAATAGGGTTTACCAATTTAGGAATTTATTTATTAATTTAGGGGATTTTTGGTTCCTTAAAGGGATTACACCAAATAGTTGTTGTTTTCACCAATTTAAATTGTGCAAAACAAATAACAAAATTCATATTTGAAAATTTTATACTTTTCTAGGTTGAAAACATATTTTGCATGTTCAAAAATAATTTAATTTGAGCAAGTTATGATTTTATCAAATTTAAATGAATTAAACAAGTATTAAATTATTTAAGCAACTTTAATTATTCAATTCATAAAACAAAATTTATATTTGAATTGGTGGTTCAAAATGGTATGGAAAACATATTTTATTTGCATGATTTGGATTAATAATGAATTAGTTATGGATTTTATCAAATTGCAATTGAATTATTTGAATTCAAATTTGAATTGCATTTTGAAAATTCAAAACAGAAAACAAATGTTACCAATAGATAGATAATTGAATTTGGTGCAGTGTACATATTTTATTCTTATTATTTGGGTCTGTGAAATAAAAGTTATGTGAGTTTTTAGTTTAGGGACTATTCTGAAAAATAATTGGACTGATATTGAAAATAAAAAAAGGCAGAAAGATAAAGGCACCGAGCAGTGACCTACACAGGCCACTGCCAGTGGGGCCATCTCCTGCGTGGCGCCTAGGTGGCATCCAGGGTCCCTGACGCGTGGGCCCAGCGCGGGGCGCGCGGAAGGAAAAAAAATTGGGGAGGCATTTGCCTCCCCTGGGATTCGAACCAGGGATCTTTCCCTTGGGCGCACGGGTAGGTACCAGTTGGGCTGGATCGGTTTGCTTGTCAGATAGCAGAGCAGGTGTGTAGTTAAGGTTCAGTTACGAGCAAAACTGAATTTAACTGAACTTCTGTTCAGATACAGGTGCAGGTAACGATCGCTGCTGCGAGCGGACAGAGCGGGGCGGCCGGCGAACGGCGGCCTGCCGCGGTGGCTCGCCGCCGCGTGCGGTGCTCGTGCGGCCGGGGCTGCCGTGCGGGCTGCCGCGGTGGGCCGTGTGCGAGCGGGAAAGGAGAGGAACGAGGGGCGGAAGGTGGCGTCTCACCTGCAGTCGAATAGAGGAAGCAGGAGGCGGAGAGGAGCGCTCGGTGGCGGAAAACGGCGATGGCGGTGGCGCTCCGGCAGTCGTCGGCGGGAGCCGAGGGCACGGCGTGGAAGAGGGCAACGGCCCCTTTCCGTTCCCGGCCCTAGCTTGGGCGCTAGGGCACCGTGGCGGCGGCGCCTCGCCGGAGAGGGAGGCGGTGAGGATGGAGCTTCGGTTACAGAGAAGAAACGCCGGGAGGGGAAGAGGTGGAAGGAGGGGAAACCTGTGGCGGCGGCGTGAGAGAGGTGGAGGGCAGAGAGTGGAGCCCTAGGGCTAGGGTTATAGGGGGAGGTGGAGGCTCGTGGCCGTTGCCTGCCTCCGATGCGGACGTGGATGCCATGGATGGCTCTCCGTACCGTACGGAGGTAGGAGAAGGTCGACGTGGGGGGGTATGGGCCAGGTGGAAGATGGGCTGGCCCCAGATGGGTTGTTTGCCCCTTTTTTTTCCCTCTCCCTCTCTTTTAATTTTTCCTGCTATTTTTTTTTTGTAGATTTTGGGAAAGAGAGAAAAACAAGTGGTTTTAGGGTTTAGCAAAAATGTTTAGGATAACTTCTTATAGTTTTGTTTTTGTAACAGCACCTAAAACAAACTTTTGTTTTCCAAAAATAAATTTAACGGATGTTATTGTTTTGGAAATTAAAATATTTTGAGCAATTTTGGTATAAAAAGAACAATTGCCACTTAAGCCAAAATTAAGTTTTTGATTCCAATTTTAGTGGAACAAATATTTGTTTGTTTTTATAGTTTTTATTTGACACAAAGTAACATAACAAGTATGACAAATAATTTGAATGTTTTGTTTGGAATTTCATATAGAAAACAAATGGAACCAAATAGAAAACAAGTGCAAAGATGATGACATGATGCAATACTTGAATTAAACATGAAACAAAACATTCTAGGGGGTAGATTTTCTTACTTGGGATGTTACAAAACGCCCCCCCTTGAAGGAATCGCGCCCCGAGATTCCTACTGAGAAGTGAAAAGGTCCGGATACTTCTTGCGAAGATCCTCTTCGGTCTCCCATGTTGCCTCTTTATCGGAATGATGCGACCATTGCACTTTCAAGAACTTGGTGCTCTTGTTGCGAGTCTTACGCTCGGTCTCATCGAGAATACGAACAGGGTGCTCCTCATAAGATAGATCATCTTGCAGTTCAATGGAATCATGATCAACTGCACGATCTGGATCTTTGAAACACCTCTTAAGCTGTGACACGTGAAACACATCGTGCACCTTGGATAGTTTTTCTGGAAGTTCAAGACGATAGGCATTTTCCGCACGCCTTGAGAGAATGTTGAACGGACCAATGTATCTCGGTGCTAGCTTTCCTTTGACACCAAAACGATGAGTGCCTCTGAGGGGAGTTACACGGAGATATGCCTTGTCACCAGGTGCATAAATCATATCCCTGTGCTTGCTGTCATAGTAGCTTTTCTGACGAGACTGAGCAACCTTGAGATTGTCACGAATGATGCGAACTTTCTCTTCGGCTTCCTTAACAATGTCAGGGCCTAAGAGTGAACGTTCACCAGCTCCAGACCAATTGATTGGACTCCTGCATCTGCGGCCATAGAGTGCTTCAAACGGTGCCATGCCTAGGCTTGCCTGGAAGCTGTTGTTGTAGGAGAATTCAGCATATGGAAGGCATTCCTCCCATTTCATGCCAAAGGAGAGACCACATGCTCTTAGCATATCCTCGAGAATCTGATTGACTCTTTCGACTTGCCCTTGAGACTGAGGGTGATAAGCTGTGCTGAACAGAAGTTTGGTGCCCAATGCTTCTTGAAAACTCTTCCAGAAATGAGAAGTGAATATACTTCCACGGTCTGAGCTTATTTCCAATGGAACACCATGAAGAGGAACAATCTTTGTTGTGTAGAGCTCTGCTAACTGGCTAGCTGATATTGTTTCTTTGACAGCAAAGAAGTGAGCTACCTTAGTAAGACGATCAATAACAACGAAGATTGCATCGTTGCCCTTCTTGGACTTTGGAAAACCAGTGACGAAGTCCATTTCAATCATGTCCCACTTCCACTCAGGAATTTTTAGCGGTTGGAGAAGACCGGCTGTTTTCTGATGAACTGCCTTAACACGTTGACAAACGTCGCATTCAGAAACGTATTGAGCAATTTCACGTTTCATGCCAGACCACCAATACAGAGTCTTGAGATCCTGGTACATCTTTGTACTTCCAGGATGTATGGAGAGAGGAGTTTCATGAGCCTCCTTGAGAATAACATCTTTGAGACTTTGAACTTGAGGAACCGCAATGCGTCCTTCGAAGAACACCGTTCCCTTGTCATCAATTGAGAAGCACTCATACTTCACATTGCCTGCTTTGATGTTATTTGCAATCTTCTTGATCTCAGCATCACGAAGTTGTTCAGAACGAATCTTGTCCTCGAGAGTTGGACTGGCTGTCAAGTTCGCAAGATAGCCTTGAGGAACAAGACCAAGGTTCAGCTTCTGGAATTCTTCATGAAATGGAGGTTGGCTTTCCATGATCATGAGATTATTGCAATACGACTTTCGACTGAGAGCATCGGCCATAACATTAGCCTTGCCTGGAGTGTAAGAAATGGTAAGATCGAAGTCTTTGATCTTTTCAATCCATCTCCTTTGCCTGAGGTTTAGATCTGGCTGAGTGAAGATGTATTTCAGACTCTTATGATCGGAAAAGATTTCAGTGCGATTACCCAACAAGTATTGCCTCCATTTCTTGAGGGCAAACACAACTGCCGCGAGTTCAAGATCATGTGTGGGATAATTGAGCTCATGTGCATTCAACTGACGTGAAGCATAAGCCACAACTTGACGTTCTTGCATAAGAACTGCACCTAGACCTTGTAGGGAAGCATCACAGAATATCTGGAAAGGTTTGGTAGTATCCGGGCCAACCAGAACTGGTGTAGAAGTGAGTTTAGTCTTCAGGAGATTGAAACTTTCATCACATTGTGGAGACCAAACGAACTTCTTGTCCTTCTTTGTGAGATCAGAGAGGGGTTTGGCAATCTTGGAGAAGT
This sequence comes from Alopecurus myosuroides, assembly GCA_028641055.1. NCBI lineage: Eukaryota > Viridiplantae > Streptophyta > Magnoliopsida > Poales > Poaceae > Alopecurus > Alopecurus myosuroides. The sequence continues at coordinate 246,559,963 of CM054062.1, forward strand.
TTTGGACGAAACGACGGCAATAGCTAGCCAAACCAAGGAAACTTCTGACTTGCTTCACCGTCTTAGGAGGTTTCCAATCAACAATTGCCTTAACCTTTTCTGGATCAATGGCTATGCCCTTGGCATAGATGACATGACCAAGGTAAGCAACTTCTGGAATCCAGAATTCACACTTGGAGAACTTGGCATACAGACGATGCTCGCGAAGTTTCATGAGAGTGAGACGAAGATGTTCTCCATGCTCTTCCTCGGATTTTGAGTAGACAAGAATATCATCAAGATATACCACAACGAACTTGTCGAGGTATTCCTGGAAGACAGAATTCATGAGTCTAGAGAATGTCGCCGGTGCATTGGTGAGACCAAAGGACATGACGGTGTATTCATATAGACCGTAGCGAGTGGTGAAAGCTGTTTTTGGAATATCTTCCTTTCTGATCTTTATTTGATGGTAACCCATCCTCAAGTCCAACTTTGAGAATATTGAGGCTCCAGCAAGTTGATCAAAAAGATCATCGATACGAGGAATTGGATACTTGTTTTTGATTGTTTTCTCGTTGAGAGGACGATAGTCAACCACGAGTCTCTTTGTTTGATCCTTCTTCGCAACGAACAGAGTTGGGCATCCCCAAGCCGAGGAGCTAGGTTGAATGTAACCTTTCTCCATGTACATATCGATTTGCTCCTTCAACAACTTCAGTTCAGGAGGAGCTATCTTGTATGGATGCTTAGAGATTGGAGCAGTGCCTGGTTCAAGTTCGATCACGAACTCAACTGCTCTGTCAGGAGGCATTCCTGGCAATTCTTCTGGAAAGACGTCAGGGAATTCACAAACCACCGGAATAGTTTCAATAGATGGTAGAGGATTTGCATTGAGATTGTAGAGTTGAGCAACTGGATTTTCAGCATGGAAGTAGACTATCTGGCCAGAAGGGTGTGTGATTTTGACAGAGTTAGCAGGACAATCAATGTCTGCTTTGTTGGCTACCAGCCAATCCATCCCAAGAATGACATCAATATCTGAAGAGTGGAGAGCTATCAAAGATGCCTGGAATGGAAGGTTTCCAATTGTGATCTGGATGTTCTGGCTAACTTTATTGCTTTGCCAGCTAGAACCCGGTGATTTCACTAGGAGAGGGATAGACAACTGTTCGAAGTTGATTCCAATGTTGTTTGCAAAGCATTGAGAGATGAAAGAGTGTGAAGCACCAGAATCGAACAAGACTTTAGCACGAAACGAGTTCACAAGAAGTGTGCCCATTACAACCTCTGGAGATTCTTCTGCTCCCTGGGCCTTGACATGGTTCACCTTAACGGTTCTCGCGCCAAGGTAGTTGCTGTTGTAGCAACCCAACGGAGGACCACGTTTTCTTGACGGGGTCGACCTGTGGCGAGGTGGAGGTGGAAAGAGGTGCCTTTGCGGACACTTATCGGAATAGTGGCCCGACTGTCCACACTTGTAGCATGTAACAGCAGAACGAGGAGCTGTTGGTCTTGGCTGAGATGGAGCACCTCCTGAAGATACCACTGGGGTGGGAGGGCGGGGAAGAATTCCTGCCGGGCTTGGCAAGCAGATGGGCGGTGTTGGAGTGGTATATGGAACCCAAACTCTCCGTTTTTGTGGTGGCATGATAGCTTTTGAAAGATTAGCCTGTTCACGAGAGTGCTTACGAGATTCCTCAACCAACTTGCGCCCATGCTCTTCATTTAGAGCGATGTTGACGAGGTCCTCAAAATTCTTGGCCTTGACGTTGGTGAGAGCATACTTGAGTTCCGGGTTGAGACCCCTGCGGAACTTTGCCATCTTTCTCGCTTCCGTTGAGATTTCATCTCCGGCGTAGCGAGCTAGACGATTGAACTCTCTTTGGTATTCCAGAACGTCCAGATTGCCTTGTGTGAAAGAATAGAATTCCTCACGCATTTTCTCCATGATCCCATCGGGAATGTGATGGCGCACGAAGGCTTGCTTGAAATCCTCCCATGTGATTTCGACACTAGAACCTCTCATTTCTTGGAAATTCTCCCACCAAGACATGGATTGTCCACGGAGAAGGTAGGTCACGTAAGGAACACGGTCCTCGTCAGCCTCATGAGCTACCATAAGAGTATGGTCCATTTCACGGAGCCAGTCATCAGCATCCAATGGCTCGGAGGAGGTATGAAACGTGCGCGGATTGAGCTCAAGGAACTCCCGAATAGACACGCGGGCGTTGCCATTACTCCCAAGGTCTTGGTTCTGCTGCATCTGCTTTATAACTTGTGTCATCTGAGACAGCACTTTCCCCATCTCAGGTGGCAGTGTGTGTTCTTCGTCACCACTTTCCATCCTGAAGAGGATACCAAGATTAACACAGTAACCGGATAACAAAATCCAATGTAAGTGCTTAAAAGGATTACTTCAGACGGTAAGAAGGTAGCATGGATCAAACATATACTACCCTCAACGTTCACCATAAATGGTTCGAGTACCACACGGGTGCGGTGTTGAAGAAGAAAAATCTCCGGAACAAAACGGATGGAGGTTAACCACGAAAGAGAAGATTTGTGAAGGACGATGTCGAAGCAACAACTGGGAAACAGGAGACCACAAACACCTGAGGTACTACGGAAGAACCCAGAACACGTGAAATCCTAACTTGAAAGTTTAGATGAGAAGAGAAAAACAACGTTGCACTTCCTTACCAGAAAAGGGAGGGTGGGTGGGGAAAGAAATAAAATGGCAGAATTCCTACTCTCACGTTTCATTTTTCCTATATAGCTACAAAATAGTTTCTAGACTCAAACTGCAACCAGTAAAAGGGATCCTACAGGCAGACAGGCTCTGATACCATTTGTCGCACCGTGGTTTCTAGGGGATACTCATCGGGCCGAACTGGATAGCAGATGCTTGGATTATGGGGCATAACTGCTCCCACGTCCCAGCTTCCTGGTAGGCCTGCGCTTATGCGCGACAACACAAGCCCTGCTATTCCACCGTCGATGTAAACTATCCACTAGAGACCATAGGCACTACTGTCGACGTACTTCATATCAATCACGCAGGGTACGTCAACAGCGTTAAACGGAATGATACCACAACATATCTCTAAGACACAAAAGATGGAAATAAAGTTGCAAATAGCCTTCACTAAGGCAGAGATAGCAAATACAATCATCCAGAGGACACATGTCCCAACATAACATTCATTACATAGCAGCGGAAGCATTCAACAGGTCTGAGTACAGACAAATCCAAATAGGCCTAGGAGGCCGGCGATGAAAGGAAAACGGAGCCCATCCACGAAGTCTCAGATCCTGCCCGGGTCCGCTATCTACTCGTCAACAGCGTCGTCGTACTCCACGTAGTAGCCTCCATGGGGATCCTCGGAATCGTCGTCTGCGTAAACCATAGCCCCAACGGGGTCAGTACATCCAAGTACTGGCAAGCAAGACTCACACTTCATCAAAGAGTTACCCGTCAACACAAGCATTGATGCTTGGGATCAACGGAAGAGATAGGTATTAAAAAAAGCTGCAGCGGGCTGCTCTAACCAACTACAGAAAATACTACAAGTTCCGGCTAACAGAAGAAGATAAGATCAAGGATTGTAACCAACTGGAAGATAACTTCAAACAAACCCATCCTGGATCTCGCCCCTTATCCGAAGAAGCAATCCGAGGATAACTCACACCGTTGTATTAAAGATGAGTCAAGTTATTGTGTGAATAACATATTACTAGTCAAGTTATTTAGCATTGGGTGATACATGGTTGATCATTATGTTTAAGTTGTCCTGAGTACTTGTTAGCCAGTACTTTCACCAAGTAATCCATAACCGCGGAAAACACGGCTTCTCGAGAAGATTTATCCCTGCAGGGTGTGCTCCAGTACCCGTACACACTCAAGCCACCAACTAAAACTTAGGTGGACTTGACACGACCCAAACCATCTCTACAATCCATCCTAGGAGCCACAGAGCTATAAGGTCCCGGCCAGTCCGCCTAACCTAAGCGCAAGGGTGAAAACCACACCCCCCGGCACCACAGGCCTCGCCCTATATGCATCATCATCATCACCAGTAACCAATGGGGGTACCTCCCATTATGCAAGGAGCAAATGGAACACCCGAACTAAGTGTGGCTCTTCGGACAAACTGCAGATCAAGTCTAAGTCGAGGGGGGTCCCATACTACCACCCGGATGCGGTGAGCACGCTCATCATGGATCAGTAGACAAGACCCTTTTCCTATTAGGGTCGACACTAGCAGGCCTCAAAACCACTTAGGGCCTCCTGCCGGTGCCTTATCATCAAATTATTATTACCATTAGCAATTAACAGGATTGCTTGATTAAATTCGAGCCCCCGGTACAATAATAATAGTAAAAGAAGTAACCGACAACAGACTCGAGCAAAAGCAACCCTAAGCATGCTAGATGAGAACAGGCACAAGCAATGGCTGTAGGTATGGAGGTGAGGCAATATCATTGGTTCAGGGTATCATGTGATAGGTTCGGAGAACAAGCAACGATACATAGAGCTAGCAATAATAGACAAAAGGATAGTATCGACAACAAGTGTGGAAGGGAACTCGATGATTCATGTGAGTGATAACTTGCCTGCAAACCCAGTAGCCTGGTACTGAGCTAAAACCTCAGAAGGGGTGTCGTAAGGATCGTCGGTCTCAACGTCGTCGTCTAACCGAGAAGAAGCAAACAGACAAAGCAGAAAGGGTAGACAATCAATATCATGGCATAGTGCACAAACATGGGGATGATGCATGTCATGTTAATGGGTGCATCAAAATAAACTAGTTGACATGGTAACACAAATTAAATGGACACATATGCAATTTTGAGTTGCATATGAACAGCCCATGAATTTTGGGTTAGATTATTTGTTTTCCAACTAATCAACAGATGAAGGTGAATTAGTATGATGCATGGATGAGGAAAACAACAAAATAACAACAATAGAACCAATTTAAAATAGGGTTTACCAATTTAGGAATTTATTTATTAATTTAGGGGATTTTTGGTTCCTTAAAGGGATTACACCAAATAGTTGTTGTTTTCACCAATTTAAATTGTGAAAAACAAATAACAAAATTCATATTTGAAAATTTTATACTTTTCTAGGTTGAAAACATATTTTGCATGTTCAAAAATAATTTAATTTGAGCAAGTTATGATTTTATCAAATTTAAATGAATTAAACAAGTATTAAATTATTTAAGCAACTTTAATTATTCAATTCATAAAACAAAATTTATATTTGAATTGGTGGTTCAAAATGGTATGGAAAACATATTTTATTTGCATGATTTGGATTAATAATGAATTAGTTATGGATTTTATCAAATTGCAATTGAATTATTTGAATTCAAATTTGAATTGCATTTTGAAAATTCAAAACAGAAAACAAATGTTACCAATAGATAGATAATTGAATTTGGTGCAGTGTACATATTTTATTCTTATTATTTGGGTCTGTGAAATAAAAGTTATGTGAGTTTTTAGTTTAGGGACTATTCTGAAAAATAATTGGACTGATATTGAAAATAAAAAAAGGCAGAAAGATAAAGGCACCGAGCAGTGACCTACACAGGCCACTGCCAGTGGGGCCATCTCCTGCGTGGCGCCTAGGTGGCATCCAGGGTCCCTGACGCGTGGGCCCAGCGCGGGGCGCGCGGAAGGAAAAAAAATTGGGGAGGCATTTGCCTCCCCTGGGATTCGAACCAGGGATCTTTCCCTTGGGCGCACGGGTAGGTACCAGTTGGGCTGGATCAGTTTGCTTGTCAGATAGCAGAGCAGGTGTGTAGTTAAGGTTCAGTTACGAGCAAAACTGAATTTAACTGAACTTCTGTTCAATACAGGTGCAGGTAACGATCGCTGCTGCGAGCGGACAGAGCGGGGCGGCCGGCGAACGGTGGCCTGCCGCGGTGGCTCGCCGCCGCGTGCGGTGCTCGTGCGGCCGGGGCTGCCGTGCGGGCTGCCGCGGTGGGCCGTGTGCGAGCGGGAAAGGAGAGGAACGAGGGGCGGAAGGTGGCGTATCACCTGCAGTCGAACAGAGGAAGCAGGAGGCGGAGAGGAGCGCTCGGTGGCGGAAAGCGGCGATGGCGGCGGCGCTCCGGCGGTCGTCGGCGGGAGCCGAGGGCACGGCGTGGAAGAGGGCAACGGCCCCTTTCCGTTCCCGGCCCTAGCTTGGGCGCTAGGGCACCGTGGCGGCGGCGCCTCGCCGGAGAGGGAGGCGGTGAGGATGGAGCTTCGGTTACAGAGAAGAAACGCCGGGAGGGGAAGAGGTGGAAGGAGGGGAAACCTGTGGCGGCGGCGTGAGAGAGGTGGAGGGCAGAGAGTGGAGCCCTAGGGCTAGGGTTATAGGGGGAGGTGGAGGCTCGTGGCCGTTGCCTGCCTCCGATGCGGACGTGGATGCCATGGATGGCTCTCCGTACCGTACGGAGGTAGGAGAAGGTCGACGTGGGGGGGTATGGGCCAGGTGGAAGATGGGCTGGCCCCAGATGGGCTGTTTGCCCCTTTTTTTTCCCTCTCCCTCTCTTTTAATTTTTCCTGCTATTTTTTTTTTTGTAGATTTTGGGAAAGAGAGAAAAACAAGTGGTTTTAGGGTTTAGCAAAAATGTTTAGGATAACTTCTTATAGTTTTGTTTTTGTAACAGCACCTAAAACAAACTTTTGTTTTCCAAAAATAAATTTAACGGATGTTATTGTTTTGGAAATTAAAATAATTTGAGCAATTTTGGTATAAAAAGAACAATTGCCACTTAAGCCAAAATTAAGTTTTTGATTCCAATTTTAGTGGAACAAATATTTGTTTGTTTTTATAGTTTTTATTTGACACAAAGTAACATAACAAGTATGACAAATAATTTGAATGTTTTGTTTGGAATTTCATATAGAAAACAAATGGAACCAAATAGAAAACAAGTGCAAAGATGATGACATGATGCAATACTTGAATTAAACATGAAACAAAACATTCTAGGGGGTAGATTTTCTTACTTGGGATGTTACATCCACGTCCTCATCATCTTCCTCAAAGTCATCACCAGCAGGAGCACTAGATGAGGCAGCAGTGGCGGGAAGAGCCTCCTCAATCTGTTCCCAAGGGGTATGGTCTCTGGAAGCCCACTGAGAATAAGAATCAGGAACATAGGGAGCAAGGATATCACCAGTAGAGCCACTCACATGGTGAATAATCTGACGCTGAGAGCTAGACATAGCGGTGTCCCTGCAGTAAGCTTGATACTATTCCTTGTGGATGTCCACCTTCATGAAGAGCACATTGCACTGAAACCAGGAAAGCTTCCTGACATTGCGCACAGTAGTGGAGTTGTCAACCCTGCGAGCACTAGAAGGAGCATCCCCATAGAGGAACCACCCTCGGTAGGTGGGGCAGGAGGAGCAGCAACAACTTTCTTCCTCTTGATATACAACTTCTTTAAGGCATGGTCTTACAAAGGCATCTCACTGAAGTCTCTCCTCGTCGTATCCTTGATCAACATCATGATGAAAGGTCCATATGGGATAGTGTTCCCACCAATCATCGCATTGCGGAGCTCGTGGAAGATAATGTCCATGACAACCATGGTGTATGAAGCAGTAGGGTCCTCATCCTCCATGCATTGCTTTGCCAGAATCAGGAGGTTGCAAAGCGGACTGGTGAGAGCATCATTGTTGCCACCACTGGGAACCAGAAATGCCCTTAAGAGATAAACCAGTTGATCATGGAACGGGAGGAGCCCTTCCAACTTGCCAACAGCGTATCCAAGAGCATACATAGCAGCCATATCCCTCTCACGCTGAGGTCTGTCAGTATCACGCATACAGTGACCAAGTGGAGGATACGAGCGGTAGCTATAGCCAAGTACCTTAGCCAACTTGAAGAACTGAGCCTCACAAGGAGTGGTGTGAGTCATCCACTTCAAACTGCACACAACCCCAGAATCAAACGCCGGATTAGACATGAACTGAACCACGAGGTCGGTGTTGTAGGGGCATCGAGTCTCCATGATCTTCACAAGACCAAACCTCTCAATGATACTAGCAACATCAGCAAACACATCCTTGTCCTTGATGAACTAGAACTTGGTGGGATTCATTTCACGGATTGGAAACTTGTAGTCGGAGTAGATGTCAGCAAATATGTAGGACTTCTCCGCACATCAAAAGCGATCATCATCAAACTCCATGTCTCTCGGGGTGGTGTACCAATCCTTCTGACGAATCTGAGAAAATTCCTGAGTGGTCACGTCAAACTTGTAGTTCTTTCTTGCTTCCTTGCCTTTCTTCTTCCTTGTTGATGGCTTCGAAGCAAGAGACTTGGCTTTCCCCTTAGCAACAATTTTCCTTGGAGGGCGAGAGTCACCAGAATCCTCATCGCTAGTGTCCTTGTAGAAAGGACGCTTGCGAGTGCTCAACTTGTCTACCTGAGAACCACCTGTGAAAGAAATACATAGATGGGAGCAATGAGGGCAAGTGCACACATGTCATCAAAGCAGAATCATACGATCAAAACAATAGTAAAGCATGCACATAATAATCAGGTAACAATCCCAGGGAGGAGCAAAACAGTACTGGAAAATTTGGTACGGAACCCAACCGGATATTCCGGTCAAAAACTGAACCGGATATTCCGGGTCCACAAAATCAGCACTGATTTGATCTCCCCCTAGGTTCAAAACTAGATCGGTGATACGGGGTGCTAGCCTATTGTCTCTAGCATGCATTAGATACCTTAGGGAACATCCACTACCAAGCATTTACAAGGAAAACATGCATCCAAGAAGGGGTGGGGCAAGGGCACCAAGATTCAAAGAGATTGAAGTTTACCCGCTTCCATGGATGAAGATGCTTGTATGGGATTTATCCCAAGGATATGGAGAACAAGATCCGGCCTAGAACACACAAATCTCGTGGAGGAAGTGGCCCGGGAGGCCAAGAATCGGAGGGGCGACAATTTGGTAGAGAAGGAGACTTGGGGGAGAAAGGCATGAACTACCTCTCCACCCCGTGCCCCCTCACATATGAGGAGATTCGCCGTATTGGATATTCCGGGTCCACCCAGATATTCCGGTACAGAAATGTACCGGATATTCCGGCTGCCTTTTGATTCGAAACTTCCTAGTTTGAAAGGAGTGACAAGTGTGCTAGATAGAGTTTGGTTTTTAGGGTAGGGAGGCTTAGGATAGAAACACCAAACTGAAAATTAGTACTTATCCCACTTAAATGCAAGAAACAAACAAAACAACCAAGTGAGTGAGATTTTCCTACAAAAACACTTAGCAAGGAAAAACACGATAAATGCAATGAAAATCAAATAGCCCCAACTAAGATCCAACTCTTCACTAAGAAGAGGTTGGTGTCCTAAGCCACCATGTAAGAGATCATGGTATGCAACCACGAAGATATATCTTGGGTGCATTGACAATTCTCGACATTGAAGCTCACAATTCAACATTAGAAAAAGAAAGATAACAATGAATTTTTGCTTTGGGCATAATGGGGGAGGGAGACCCAATGTGTTAGGATAATACTCCCCCTATGTCCATGCCTACACCTAAACCCAAACACGTCTCAACTACATGGGTGTGTGCGATACTCAAGTCAAACTCCTAGAATCAATGATATTTAGCTCATTCCTTAAGAACATGAATCTTGCATCATCGAGTGGCTTCTTGAATATGTCAGTGGGATTATCCTTGGTGAGGACATATTCTAGCTCAATATCACCTCTTGCCACATGATCCCGGATGAAATGATGAAGAATCTCAATATGCTTCGTCCTTGTGTGTTGCACGAGGTTGTAGGCGATCTTGATGGCACTTTCATTGTCACACATGAGAGGCACCTTATCCAAGTGAACATCATACTCTTTGAGGGTTTGCCTCGTCCATAGCAATTGGGTGCATGCACTAGCGGCCGCCACATACTCGGCCTCGGCGGTGGAGAGAGATATGCAATTTTTCTTCTTGGAAGACCAACTTACCAAGGACCTACCAACAAATTGGCAAGCCCCGGAAGTAGACTTCCTACCATCTTGATCACCGGCCCAATCGGAATCCATCTATCCCTTGAGAGAGAATTGTGCCCCCTTTGGGTGCCACAAACCAAACCTTGAGGTATGAACCAAATACCGAAAAAATCTATGGACCGCCACTAAGTGGCTTTCCTTATGAGCCGCTTGATACCTTGCACACACACCTACACTCAAAACGATATCGGGCCTAGATGCATAAAGATAAAGAAAATAACCGATCATAGAATGATACAACATTTGGTCCACACCTTTACCATCCGGATTGCGCTTGAGGTGGCACTTGACTTGCATAGGAGATGGCTTCTCTTTTGCACCTTGGAAATTAAACCTCTTAAGCATGTCTTGGGTATACTTGGCTTGAGAAATGAAAGTCCCATGAGCCAATTGCTTGATCTCAAAACCAAGGAAGAATTTAAGCTCTCCCATCAGTTGTGTAGGTTCCACGTTGCTGCTGAACCGGCAGTGCGCCCTGCCATCTCAGTTGCATCAACCTTATGAAGTTACTCCTTCCTCCTACTGGTCGATTCAACCTTGGTTTCTTTCTGAGGGAAACTTCCCGTTGCACTCTTCATACCTTCCTCTTGGGGTCTCCCACCGAATGTGTGATCACATGCATCGGTGAGCTGATCACATTTTCCTGATCATGGACTTGGAAGAAAGTCTAGCAAAACATAAGAGTTTATTGTTAGGGTAGCAACAATACTAAACCGACCCAAGTGTATGTTGTTGCTAAAAGATACTAAACAATCACTGTGTATTTTATCAAATGAATATGAAGTTAACATTGAGAATAATTCCTATACTATAATAATATCTAGTGACTGCATGATCGAAATTTATACTTTGGATATCATCAACCGTCTTGCCGTAAATGGGGATTATAACGGTGATATCTGGGTATGACCTAGAAAGTGTAATGGAACTAAGATCGTTCAAGACTAGTACTTAACTCCTCTAGAAGATAGAGATATACATTCTCTGGGCCCTCTCAGTATCATTGCTGAATTATCATTTGGCCAGACCACAGTGTGATTTATCACAAGGTCATCGGGGATATGGATGAGAAAAGAGAACGATATCAGTAAACGAGTTACATGTGTTATGATCAACGAGTTTGATCATACCAGATCACATAGTATCACCTCGTGACATTGTTGGTATTATGAAGTTAAGATAATATGTGCAATGAGTAACTTATAAGGTTCCCTCGTTCTTCGAGAACACACAAGAGTCATCATGGACGTCCACGGTCCCGCTGTTGTTTATTGTTCGGTAAGTACCCGAACACGACTGTGTGTTATCGAGTCTTTACGGGTCACACGCTTAAGTTGTGCCGAACTTTTATTGAGAGAAATAATATGTTGTTATTGCTTTTATGAATGCTCAATGTCGTTACGATATCACAAAAACAAGTCCGGTGTAAATCGGAGTGGTTTCGGGGAAGTTACTATAAGAGAGAAATTATGCCGGTGTTAGGAAGAATTTATATGTGAAGTTACAAAGGACATGAGATGTCTTGCGGTGTTAGAAATGTGTTTCTAACATCGGAGGGGGGGGGGGGGCAGATTTCCTCCTAAGGGAAAAACCTAATTTTAGGGAATGAAATGTGAGGCCCATGATCTCACAAAGTGCACAAGCTTTCTGTAGGAAATTTTCCTGAATTTATTTGATAAATAAATAAGTGTGAAAAATAAAAAGAACAAAAAAGACGAGGGGGATTGGGCTCCACTTGGGAGTCCAATCTCAATCCTCCTAGGAGAGGTGGTTGATACGTCTTAAATATATCTATAATTTTTGATGTTCCATGTTGTTTTCATGCCAATTTCTACATGTTTTTCTATACATTTTACATCATTTTTATGGATTTCCTCGGACTAACCTATTAACAAGATGCCACAGTGCCAGTCCAGTGATTATCAATCTATCATGTTCTTCCATGTTTATGTTATTTATGATCTTGCATGCTCTCCGTTATTCGTAGATGCTTTGGCCAAGTTGATGCTTGTAACTCCAAGAGGGGGTATTTATGCTAGATAGTGGGTTCATGCCTCCCTTTTATCCATGCTCGAGTGACAGAAATGTAACGGATAGGGGATGTGCTGTTGCCACTAGGGAGAAAACAACAATGTTTACATTACACACTTTACTTAATGCAATAATCTGTTGCTTGCAACTTAATACCCGAGGTTTGATTGGATTACGCTCTAAGGGTGGATTATTAATCATAGATGCAGTTGGATAACGATCTATGAATTATGTTGTAATGCCCGCATGAATCACATAGTAATCACCATGTCATGCATATGCACTACGGTGCAGCCTTTATATCTGTCAATTGCCTAACTGTAATTTGTTTACCCAGCATGTTATCTATCTGTTTCAGAGAGACACCACTAGTAAACTGTGGACCCCGGTCCTTTCTTTTACACTGATACTACATAATACAACCTACTGCAAGCATTGTTTTCCTTTCATTCACTGCAATCACTGTTCTTTTTTCATCTACTACAAACAAGTACCGTTTTCCACACTATACGTCTAATCCTTTGTTTCCAGCAAAACCGGCAAGATTGACAACTTCACAGTTTCATCGGGGCAAAGTAACTCGGTTGTGTTGTGTAGATTCCACGTTGTTTCTGAGCCGGTAGTGCGTCCTGCCAACATCATCTGCCAGCAATCTTCAAAACTGATTTCTTTCTCCTACTAGTCAATTCAACCTTGGTTTCTTTCTGAAGGAAAACTTGTTGTTATGCTCTTCATACCTTCCTCTCGGAGTATTCCAACAATCGTACAATCTACGCGCATCAGTGGTGCAGCCAAGGGAGGGGGAGGGACCGACCTCTCCCCATGGAAGATGCTCTCCCTGCTCCCACTATATAATCCCACCCCCTCCTCTTTGGAGAACACATCAAGTGAGCCTCTGGTCTTCTCTCTCTCTCATATAATTAGAGGTCTAATTAGAGAGCCTTTAATAGAATTAGACCTTCTAATTACATGTCTAATTAGAGAATCTCTAATTTAATCAGAGCCTCTAATTAGAAATATCTCTAGTTGAATTAGAGCCTCCTCTAATCGGGTTTTTGAGTTATACTTCCCCGATTAGACTTAGCACTAATTAATTTTCTCTCTCATATGTTGTGAACTTCCACATTCATAATAGCTCCAATCACAGTTGATTAGAGCTACCAATTAGCAATACTGGAAGGTTGTCTCTCTTCGTCGGTGTCGAGTCCTGAACGACGGAGCGCTGACGGGTTAACACGAGCGTACGCGTGCACACCATAAGAGGGATTACACGTGTGATTCTTGACAAGGGAAGACTTAGCGACATCCTTACAACTAGGCCTAGTTGTGAGGATCTACACTTGTTCAGACATCTTCTACGACTACATCGAATCCGCTGCCCGGTGAGTCATTATCCTGATCCTCACATGTATGGGTCTGTCTCATTATCTGCATAATGATCTTGGCGGACTACGTAGGGAAATTTTTAAAATTCTGCAGCGTTGACCAACACTCCTTGGGGCCGCTACATGGCGACCGTCGCCCCCGACGCCCACCCAGTCGCGAGAGCGCTCAGTGTGACACATCTAGGTCGATCACTCATCTGATTGTTAGGAGCAAAGTGCTAATTCCGTTAACAAATAAGATCAATAATTCAATCTTTTCACCAAACCAAGAACCCTAGAAATTACCCAAGAACCAGACTCAGAACCCTAGAAATTAATAAACCAAAGAGGATAGAAATTAAGAGGATGAGTGGGGGAATAAAGAAGAGGAGGAGAAGCGGGACCTTACCAGTCCAACGTCAGGGGCGAAGCACACCGACGACAGGGTAGTTGCGGTCGCCACTCCTCACCGACGAGGTCACACCGTTGTGGTTGATGGCGGTGCCTCTGGTTGGATATGGGGCAATGGTAGGAGGAAGAAGACCATTGCCTTCTCCTTTGGTTGCACTACCCCTCAGTCCCGGTCGGCACTAGTGTAGTTGCCGCCGTGTCCACCTTCTTTTCATGGGAGTGAGGAGGGTCGGGGCGAGAGGGTGGAGTGTCGTTTCGCACTTTTGCTTCACTTGGGGAAGAATCCATGAGGCACAAGGCGTGTATCAGATTTCCGGTGGATTTCACGAGGTTTGGACGGGATGTGGCCTGAATGGGTTCAACCGAACACGTTTATAAGCTGGCCGGAAATAAAACCCGGTCCGGTACAGAACCACAGGGATCGGCGGCGGTGCCAATCCCGGCAGGGAGGGACTAACCGAACAGTCCTCAATATGTTTTTACCTGCAGATTATGTTACCGGGAGGTGGGAAGTGTCAAGTGACGCAGCCGGAACGCTGAAGCCACGAAACTCCAATCCTTGTAAGCCTCCTCGCTTTCCCTTCCCTTTCCTTTCCCTCCACACACACTCCCCTCTCTGGCCACGTCCGCGAGAATGGCGGCATTCTCCCCGGCCACGACCGCCGCTCCACTGGCCGGGCCGGCGATCTATCGAGGGCCCGCCACGGCCCGCCTCGTCTCAGGGTCGCTTTCCCGCTACCCGCTCCCGGCATACACTGCCCAAACGGTCTCAGCGTCGGCTGCCTCCACCGCCCCCAAGCCCAGGGTTCGTACAGTGGGGGTTAATCTGTGGTGCTGCGGTTGCGGTTGGACATCGCCATGATTTTTGTATTTCTTATGGAGTTTTGTAGGGATTGCTCCTGCGATGCCGGGCAGCGGAAGGGGCGGTGCCGGTGGATGAACCGCTGAAGGTGATGATATCGGGCGCGCCCGCCTCGGGTAAGGGGACACAGTGCCGTATGATCGTCGAGAAGGTAAATAATGGAAATTGTTGATGATTTTTATTTTGTTTGTACCAGAAATTTAATTGGCGTTGGTCCCCCCCGAAATGGGGAGCATAGCCGCGGCCTCTGCATCACAGCGATGCACACAGCCGGCCGGTGCTAAGGATGCAAATCTGAATTTATT